>OY720441.1:238193534-239393534 GCA_963082915.1 Dolichopus griseipennis | reverse complement strand
TTTACCAAAAAAAACCAGTAAAGAAACCGTCAGTCGGTGCAACTGACTTAGAAATTCCCTACACCTATTTGGTTGAAATTTCGTGGGAAGTCCATAAATCATTTTAAAATCATAAAAGCTTTTATTAGTTGAATTGTAAGACATGGCTAACCAAATTTACTTTATAACACTAAAAACATTTTCTTATTATTTTATTAATTCAAAAATATTAAAAATTCTTACTAATTTATCTATTTAAAAATATTAAACAATAAATAAAATTGAAATAAATGGGTTCGTAAAATGCAATTACAAAATAAGATATTTAAAACTTTTATCCAATTCAATAAAATTTTACATACATGCAAAATTTTACATACAGCAATTACTCCTTTTCAGGACTTTTAGCTGGAGTGCATTTACTGTTGAATGATTTACTACCCTTGGTTAATTATTTCATTTTTCAATAATTTTTAAATTTATTCTCTTAATTTACTTATTTTTTAATGTTCTATATAATTAAACTCAAAGTTATTCGAAAGAAATATTAATTTGTAATAATATAAATATAAAAATTTATATAATTTCATGGTTTTTAATGTTAGTTAAAACCATTAATGCTTTTATTAGCTTTTTATCACAAAATTTAATAATCAAAATATACAATAAATGTATTTCTAAAATACAATGAGCCTAGCTTGAACCGTTTAGAAGATATGTGGGGCTAAAAATTTTGCAAAAATTGAGTTTTACTACTCGAACCCTTTGCAGTAGACCAACCAAAATTTGCAGAAACTTTGGCTACAAAATTAAACTACTTTTGGCAAAATTTCAGACACGCAACTGTAATAGGTACAAAGTATTGCTCATATAAAAAAAGAAGTTATATGGCAGCTACCCGAACCCTTGGAACAAAATGGCTGGATTTAAATAGCGACGGCTATTGCAAAAAACCGATTTTCCAAAAATTTTAAGATCCTAGCTCCTTTAGTTTTTGAGTTATCGTGCGAACGGACAGACGTACAGACGGACATACATTGCAACAATCGATTTATTTTTCGATTCTGATCCAATCCATAAATATGAGTCTATTGTAGAAAATTTTTACCAAAAAATTAATGCATTAGTACGCAGAATAAATCGCGCACATATTTGAAATGGGTAAGGTGCAACAGATGAAGTTGCAAGAGTTAAAAATATAGCATAACAACATTTCACAAATAATCTTCCAGCCCTGGTAAAAAACCTAATTGCTTGCCGAAATACACAAACATTAGATGACGCCTACGACATTTTATCCAAGGAAATTTATTTAAATAAAACTAACGTATGTATTAAAGAACCAGTAAATATACTTAACAACGAATGTTTTATCAGTTCCGTCTCTAAAAAATATAATAATCATATAAACGAAAAAGATTTGCACAAATTATGAACATTGTTGCATTCGTATAATGAAGTTTTTTATAAAGAATGATCTTTCTTTTACAAATGAGATTAAGCACAGAATTAAAACAAAGCACAAGGAGCCCGTATAAAATAAACTCTATAAATATCCGGAAATTCATAGAAGTGAAGTCGAAAAAGAAATAGCAGAAATGCTCGAAAAACAAATTATTAAAAATAGTAAAAGTCCATACAATTCCCCAATATGGATTGTACCAAAGAAAATTGGCAAAGCTAGGGAAATGCACGTACTTCTCCACAATCGACCTTGTTAAGAGTTTCCACCAAATTGAGGTTGCAGCAGAAGATCGTTGCAAAACAGCATTCTCATCCGCAAACAATAAAAAATGTATCTTCAACATTCAAAAGGTTAATCAATAAGGTACTCAACGAATACATAAACAAAATCTGTGTCGTATACAAGGACAACATTCTTGTTTTCTCTACAAGCCTCGAAGAACATATGCTATTGTTACGAAAAATATTAAATAGATTAAGGGAAAGGAATCTAAAAATTTAAATGGATAAGTTCTATTTTGCAGTTGACACTACAGAATTTCTAGGACACAAAATATCAAGCGGGGACATAAAGCCCAACCCAAATAAATTGGAAGCTATTCAAAAAATGAAACTTCCAAATTCAACAAAACAAATAAAACAGTTCTTAGGTATCACCGGATTTTATAGGAAGTTCATTAAGGATTATTCCAAAGTGACATACCCCTTGATAAAATACTTTAAAAAGGATACTAAAATAAATAAAAATGATAGAGAACACATCAACGCGTTTAAAATTTTTAAACTTTTATTAACAAATTAGCCAGTACTTAATAACCCCAACTTTGGCAAGTAATTCGTATTGACAACTGATGCGTCTAATTATACTATTGGAGCAGTACTTAGCCAAAATAACCATCTTGTATATTACACATCACGTACATCACGTAATAAACATGAAAATCGATACTCCACGATTGAATATGAGTTACTCTCTATACTATGGTCCATCAAATATTTTTTCGCTACGGAAGACGCTTCTTAATATATACCAATTACAGAACGAGCAATAAACCTATACAAAAATCAAATATATCTTCTAAATGGGGAGAAGAAAAAAATTATAATTAAAATTAAAAACCAAAAAATCCAAAATCATGTTACTATAGTAATCTTTTTGAATTAATGAAAAAGATTTTAATTAATTAAAGTAATAATGGCCATGGGGCCTCGGTGGTGCAGTGGGTATGCATTTGGCTTATTAACCGAGGGGGTCCGGGTTCGATCCCCGGTCAGGTCATACAATATTTAATTAAAAAAAAAAAATTATTAATATACAAATATATAATATAAACAAAATAAATAATATAGTAGTTATAAATAAATAGAAAGTATTAAATGAGGAATGGACAACGGGCCGCAAGGTCAAGGGAAACTTGCTCCCCCCCCCCCCCCCCTGTTTAAATCTAATGTAAAATTAATTGAAGTCACAGACAAAGAAGAAAATTTTAACAATTATATAAACAGAACACCACAAAAACAATCTTCGTGGGATAAATGAAACACTTAATGAACTGAAGCAAAAATATTACTACTCAAATTTAACAAAACTTCTGACCAGATATATTAATAACTGCGAAATGTGCATATTGGCTAAACACGATCGGAAACCAATTAAGATTCCCTATAGTATAACAGAAATGTCAACCAGATTTAACAATATAGTGCACATCGATATCTGGTTCCCTTCGAAAAATGTTATGTATTTTACCACCATAGATAAATTTAGTAAATATGCTACGGCACATAACTTAAGTGGCAAAACCTGGATTTCAATTCAAAAAGTATTAAATGACAGAGTCTTATTTTTAGGTAAAATGAGGAAAATCATATACGATAACGAACGCTGTATACTTCATCACTCTGTCGAATTATTCTTAAAAGAAAGAGCATTGAGACACACTTCACTACACCCGGCAATAAAACACGCAATTCAGAAATAGAGCGCCTACATGGAACATTAAACGAGCATATAAGATTAATGGTAGCAGATAAGGAAAATACCGATGAAATCGATGAAAAGGTACGAAATGCAGCTATATTCTATAACAATACTTTGCACAGCACAACAAAACTAAGTCCTAAAGATTTTATTACGAAGAATTATGACCGTAAGGATATTGAAATGTTATCAAGAAAATTTAAACAAAAAAATTGACAAAATAGAAAAACTAAACAGCAATCGTAATACTAATGACTAAGAATTAAGTGAAGATATTGTAGTTAAGTGAGTTATCGGTAAATGTAAACTTAAATACAAACAAGTGATGAAAAAAAACCAAGGGTTTTTAAAAAAGCACATTTTCAAATTTATATTGTATTACATACTGAGTTTAACTTTGGAAATATTTACTTGGAAATAGTTACTGCTTAATTATAAAATTTACTGCTAACAGTAAAGTTTTTATTTTAAATTTGTTGACGAATAGCCCTTTAATGGGGAAGGTTTCCAAGTTTCTCAAGGATCTAACTTCATCTAACTCCCACCCCCCCCCCCTCCGACCCCCTCCATTTTTTCAGGTTCTATGAATTAAATTGTGAATTCCACAAAAATTTGAAATTTTACTTAGAATTATACAATCTAAGCAAAAATGGGTAAAACTGAGAGACACTTTCTTCAATTTAAGGAACCCCTTTTAAATTTAAGAAAAACCTTTAACATATGTTAAAATATAATGTTGGGCCTTTAAATTTTGTATATTAATAAAAAAAAAATTGGACAGGTATTCAAGTTACAGGTGCTTAAAAATAGCAAAATTTCAATTTTCGAGCCCTTATAGCTCCTAAACAGCTGGCTTGGCAACAAAATTTCGTTAACCGACTCCTACTAATATTTGAAGATCTAACTTTTCCCAAAATTTCAGGACCCTATCTTAAACCGTTTAGAAGATATATGGGACCAATAATTTTGCAAAAATTGGATTTTATATAATGGTAAATTTTAGTACCGTATGGCAACCCTATACATTTAAGAGACATATCTTTGTAAAGCCTATAAAAGCAGCTCTCTTTTGCCGTTTTTCGATTGAAAATAAACCTAACAGAACTCTTGTTATATCAATTGAAATATAGGGCTTTTTTGGAATTTGCAGGGGCTGTAGCTTCGTCACCCTTCAAAATTGAGAAAAACCTTTGACACATGTTTAAATATAATTATAGAGCTTTGAATTTTGTATATCGCTAAAAAAAAATTTGAACAGGTATTCAAGTTACAGGTGTGTAAAAATTGCAAAATTTCAATTTTCGAGCCCTTATAGCTCCTAAACATGGGGCTTGACAAAAAAATTTTGTTAACCGACTCCTACTAATTTCTGATTATCTAACTTCTCCCAAAATTTCAAGACCCTAGCTTGAACCGTTTAGAAGATATGTGTGACCAAAAATTTTGTAAAAATTGAGTTTTGTGTAATGTTAAATTTTAGTACCGTATGGCAACCCTAAACATTTGTCTTTTAAATATTTATAAAGCTTATGAAACCAGCTATCGTTTGCCGTTTTCACATTGAAAATATATTTAACAGAACTCTTGTTATAACAAATTAAATATAGGGGTTTTTCCAACTTTGGGGGGCTGTAGCCCCGTAACAGGTGGGGCTACAGAAAAAAATTCTTCTACGAAATTATTTTTTTTGTAATACCTACTAGTGGCTAAAACTTCTTTTCTCTATTTCAAACGATGTAAAAGTTTTTGTAAACATACGGACAGACGGACAGACGGACAGACGGACGGACAGAGTGAAGCTATATAGGCACATTTTTACAAAATTCTTTAAAAATGTGCTAAAAATTGAATAAATTTGAAAAAAGGGGTAATTATATTAAAATTGAATATTAAATATTTTTCTGCGAAAAAGAAAGTATAAAAAACAAATATAAAAAGAAAATAATGAAAAAGTTTTTATTACTATTTTATTATTATGAAATAATTATTTCTTCCTTTTATTTTTAAACAAAATATAAGTTTAAATGTCTGTAAACAATCATAATAAAATAAACATATAAGTTGCTTTGGGTACTAATTTATAAAACACAATAAAAAAGAAAATTCAAAACTAATTTTTTCAGATCTTTTCATAAAATTTTTGACACTTTTATTATAATGTCTTCTACCCATATTTTAAATTCCGAAATTTATATTTTTTGTTGGCATTGGAGTCCACAACCAATTAAAGGGGGGATGTTACTTAAAAGTAATATAATTCACAATAGTAACTGTTCTACAAGTATCATGCAACATATTTATTATGATGGTAATGAACACTTGATAATGAAACTGTTATGTGTTGTGATTCTTGCATTTATTCTCACAAGAATACCATCGCACCATTTATCAAGTGGTACATAATAAGATTACAATTACATTTAAGTTATTAAATCATTATTACAATTACATTACTTAGATTACAATTACACATAAGTTATTATATAATATTGCTTTAAGAAGATTATATTTTAAATAAGTAATAAATACTTCTTAGTTCAGTTCGATAACGACAATTAATTGAAATAAACTGATTTTTTTTACTAAAAAAAGTTTCGAGTTTTATTCATAACTTATTAAATTATATAAAACTATATATAAAATTATTTAAAAACTAACTTGATTCAAAAACTGTTTAAACTTAAAAAATACTGAAATGTAAAATATTTTTGTATTAACAGAACAACTTATCTTATTTTTTATTGAAAGTTAAAATTTAATAAAATCACCCATATGAATATTATAAATAACTTAAGTTTACTTATATTTTTGTCTTTGCCAAAGATAAAATCACTTAAATGAATTATAAAACCGGCTTTTTCAAGGTAAACGAAAATAAGATTTCGAACAAATCAGTTGAACAGTTAGCACTTAAAAAAGCAAAAAACAAATAAATAATTTTTTTTTAAATTTTTCCTCTTAATTTACTTATTTTTTAATGTTATGCATAATTGAATTTTTAATTGTTTAATTCTTTTAATTTAAAAAATTGTTATTTCATTTATTTTATAGTATTTTATTTTTAAAGGAATCCTATTTACTTGTCGTTGAAATTAGAAATTATCCACGCTACAGAAATGGAAAGAATTAATTTCAGATTGTAATATTGGGATAAGAATTGGTTAATTCTCATCTATTATATTTATGATATGAAATTTTGAGCCCTTCAGTTATAAATAAGTATAATAATCATAATTCTCTTGTTACCTGTGACATTAATTTTCATTAAACTCAAAACTATTCGAAAGAAATATTAATTTGTGATAACATATATGTAAAGGTTTATATAATTTGATGTTTATTGTCCCAAAATTTAGTAGTTAAAATTTTTGGAAAGCGAAAATAATAAAAACTCCTAGAATCTGTACTTATTAGAAAAGCTTTTAAATGCAAAATGTGCTATAAGTGCATTACTAAAATACAATGACAAATTTAGAACTTTTCATATAATTCATTTAAATGTAAAAATTAACTTTACATACATGCAGCAAATACCTTTGAACACAGTTTAAGTATCGTACGAAATTTCCTAATTGTATATTACCTATGGTTATAATTCAATAAAATATCTGATATAATGAAAGTTTAAAAAAAGAGAAATCTTTATTCCCTTATTAAAAAAAAAACTTCAGTTTTTAATTTATCAAATATAATAGACATCATGTTTTATATTAAAATATAATTACCTTCTTAGCCTTTTAAAAATATTAAATTATTCAATAAGGAAGCAAAAAGGAAAGAACACTCGTGTTCCACATTTCAGGTTTCTATCATTATTAATTTGGCAAATATTGTTGTTAAATCTTTGTAAGAGTGTGGGAGGCAGCTAAACCACGACTACAATTAATTCCCTATGTTAGGATCTTAATGGAAACAAAACAGAACATTCATGTATCAAATTTAAAGTTTCTATCTTTATTAATTTTGAAGATATGCTTTAAGGTCTTTGGAGTTGTGAGGGTGGCGCCCGAATCACTAAACTAATTGGTCCCAAATTTCACACAAAGAAAATAAGAAGATACATCTGTGTCCTTAATTTTAGAGTTCTATCTGCCCAAGTCATTGGTTTCGAAATTAGGCTCGTTTGACCTCAATTTGCTCAAAAGGTTCTAGAATCCAAACCCATTGTCCGATTTTGAACATAAGTAGTTCCAGCGGTACTTTCATTAGAAGTAAACTAGAGTTATATTTCGTCATTAGTTATTTTGAGAAAACCGAGTCATAGTTTTTCAGTTATCGTGAATTTTGATATATATGTTCTTTAGCCCTTTCACCCATCAAAAGGTTCAGAATCCCAACATATACAATATGTTCTTTCAGTGTTAGTAACCTACAGTTAAAAATTCATCAAGATAGCTGTATTAATTTTTGAGTGTATTTTTTTTATGTATGCCCCGTAGCCCTTGAAACTATTAACCTGAACCCATGGTCTAATTTCGCCCATATGCAGTCTTCGCCTTACTTTCATTACTATTAAACCCTTGTACCAAACTGGAAGGTTCTATATTTATTCTAAGTTACCACTTTATTAATTTCGATAATAAGCTTTTAAACCTTGAGAGGTCTAAGAAAGATATCTAAATCACAACTACAATTGAGCCCAAATTTTGGAGACACGCGGGAAATGATAAAAAAAACCCTCGTATCAAAATTGAAATTAGTAAAAAACCCTCGAAGAATTCAAACTAAGGAAATAAAAAGAGACTTAAGTTTATACTTATTTAGTTATGACCTTAGTTTATAGATGCAAATCCAAGATGCAAATGCAGTCGCTAAAGCAGTAAAGCAATATTACTTTAAGATAAGCACATTTTAAAAGCATAACGAATTACTTTATGGCCAAATATCAAATTTACCGACACATCTAAAAACGAACACCAGTATACCTATGCAAGGAATAGACGATTACGTTTTGAAATTAAAAATTAAAATTAAATGTTCTGCTCATCATGAAAGCAAACTGTTAGATATTGCTAAAATTAATAGAAAAAATAAAACTTATATTTTTATAAAATGAAAACAAACAAAAAATGAAAAAACCAAGGGTTTTTAAAAATAACATTTAGAAAATTATATATGGTTTCTTACTTAAAAAATATATCAGTATAATAATAATGTTATGATTTAGTTATTTCATCAATGCATTATATATGAGTAATAGTCAAATCAATATTCCAAACATAATCCGAATATACTCAAGAAAATCTGTTAACAAGGGTCAAATTATAATGTTGGAGCTTCATTGTTGAAGTTTAATTTTGGAAAAACATACAATGGTGAATAAGTTACTGTTTTATAAAAACATAAAGTTTAATTTTTAAGTCCTAACAACCCTCAATAGAAAAGGTTCCCAAAGTTATGCTAAGCAAACTTATTATGATCTCGAGGATCTTCCCATCCCGCTCTTTTCCCCACCCTTCCGTTTTTTTAGTTTCTCGGAAATTACGAAATTGGTTAATTTATTCCAACCAAATTTATACAACTAATTCCGGTTGCTAAGAGGAACTTTTGTGCAAAATTTCAAGTCAATCGGTCAAACCGTTTTACTCGACATCCAAAAAACGAAAAAGCTTAACATGGTTCTGGATTCGCAACCTGTTGACTTGTAAAAACATTATAATATAGCCCATGTCACCCCCCGGGCTCTCAGAATTATTCCTTTAAAATTTTGTGACAATCGGACCAGTGGTTTTCACGTAAATCCTGGACAAACAAACAAAGAAATTTTTTCCTTTATATATTATAAATTTGATAATTCAAATTTTTCATAATTGCAATTATTGTAAATTGTTAGCATATGTATCTATTAGAAAAGCTAAATAAATATTACATAAATGCAGCAAGTACCTTTGAACATAGCTTAAGTATCGTACACAATGTCTTAATTATATACCACCTATGGTAATAATTCAATAAAATATATGATAGAATAAAAATTAAAAATAAAAGAATTTAATCAGTTATTAAAAAAATATTTTGTTTTTAATTTATAAAATATAATTATATGAGTCATTTATTTATTTTTTGTGTATCTATTACCAGAATCGAAGCATAATATGTGTTGTACAAAATATAACGGTTGCAATTTTATTTATCATAATGTACATAATGAAATTAGAAATAGTTCTTAATTAAAAAAAGTTCTTCTTTCAACTGACCTTCCGTCATTCTGTGACGGGCCAACAGCTAGTACATAATATGTTTGTTGGTAAAATTCTTAGCTTTTTTAAAATACAAAAGTGTTAAATAAGAACGGAAATAGGAAAGTATCAAATTTAAAAATTCTATCTTCACGAATTTCGAAGATAAGCTTTTTAATTTTGGGATTTCTTAGGAGACATCTGAACCACCAATTAAGTCTAAATTTTTGGAACATATAGGAAATAGGAAATTTCTTCTTTAGTTCGGAAAGTTTACTCGTTTGGCCTCATTTCCATCAAAAGCTTCTAGAATCCGAACTCATTGCCCATGGTACTTGCATTACTACTAACCTTGGGTTAAAATTTCTTCAATAGCAGCATTATTTTTTGAGTTATGGTGTTTTTAAGATATATGTTTGTTAGTCCTTGAAGAATCCGAAACCATGGTACGATCACCTTTATGCAGTCCCCGTCATACTTTCAATACTAGTTAACTCTTGAAGACAATTGGAACGTTTTATCTTAATTTTAAGTTACTATTTTTATTAATTTCAATGATAAACTTTTAAATCTTGGGGGGTCTAAGAGAGATACTGAACCACCACTCCAATTAATCCCAAATTAGGTGGACACATTTGAAATAGTAAAGAACACCAATGTGCCAAATTTAAAGTTTCTACAATTATTTCAAGTTACTATCTTTACTAATTTCGAAAATATGCTTTAACGTCTTCGGAACTATGTGGTGGGTCCCCAACCCACTACTCCAATTGGTCCCAAATTTGAAGCACACTAAGGAAATAGAAAGAGACACCCTGATACCAAATTTGGAGGTTCTACCTTTATTGGTTTCGGAATTATGCTCGTTTGGCATCAATTCGATCAAAAAATTTTAAGTTCTGAACCCATTGTCCAATCCTCACCTACGCAATCGCCGCCGTAGTTTCATTACTAGTAACTTATAGCACAAGTTTGTTGAAAATAGCGTCATTAATTGTTGAGTTGTGGTGATTTATATATATTTTCATTAGTCCTTGGACCGATTAAAAGGTTCAGAATCCGAACCCATTGGCTGATTTCGCCCATATGCAGTCTCCGCCGTACTTTAAATACTAGTTAACCCTTGCACACAATTGGAACATTCTAATCCTATTTTCGTTCCTTAATTTTAGGTTACTATTTTAATTAATTTCGCTAAAAAGCTTTCAATCCTGAGAGGTTCGTAGAGGGGTACTAAACCCCCACTCCAATTGACCCCAAATTAGGTGGACACGTAGGAAATAGTAGAAAACACCAATGTGGCAAATTTAAAGCTTCTACATTTATTTCAAGTTACTATCTTTACTAATTTCGAAAATATTCTTTAACGTCTTCGGAACTGTGTGGTGGGTCCCCAACCCACTACTCGAAAAAAACAAAAAAAAAAACAAAAAATGTCAAATTTAGAACTTTTCATATAATTCACTTAAATATAAAAATAAATTTTACATACATGCAGCAATAGAAAACAAGAAACAAGTGATGGGAAAGAAGTGATGAAAAAAACCAAGGGTTCTTAAAAATCACATTTTCAAAATTATATAAGGTTTCCTACTGATTACTTTATCATTTATTTTTATAAAAATATATATAAAAAAATATGATAATATAATTTAGTTATTTCATTAATTTATTAATTATGACTAATAGTGAAATTAATACTTAGAATGCAATCCCAATCCACTCAAGAAAACCTGTTAACACGTATGAAATATAATGTTGGAGTTTCAATATTAACGTTTAATTTTGGAAAAACATAAACTGGTGAAAAATTTACTGTTTTATAAAAACATAAAAGTTTTAATTTTGAAGACCTAGTAGCCCTCCCATGGAGAAAGTTCCCAAATTTTCACTTAGTAAATGATGGAAATGATGGATCTGTTCACCCCCTCCATTTTTTTAGGTTACAGGAAATCAATTGTGAATTCCACCAAAACTTGGAGTTTTACCTAGAATTAAATATCTAAGCAAAAATTCTTAAAACTAGGAGACAATTTCTTCAATTTAAAAAACCTTTGACACCTCATCTTCATGATATTTGTGCAGAAAGATAGTGGTAATGGAACTACGGCAGCGATTGCATACGGTGAGGATTGAACAATGGTTTCGGAAGTTAGAACTTTTTGATCGAAGTTAGGCCAAGCTAACATAATTCTGAAACCAATCAAGATAGAACCTGCAAAATTTTTTATCAGGATCTCTCTTTCTATTTCCTTTGTATCCTTGAAATTTAGGACCAACTTGAGTAGTGGGTCGGGAATCAGCCACACAGTTCAGAAGATCTTAAAGCATATTTTTTATTTTAAAATATCTTTTAGCTTATTAAAGATAGTAACTTGAAACAAATGTAGAAGCTTCAAGTTTGACACATGCGTGTTTTTTACACTTTCCTGCGCGTCCCCCTAATTTGGGATCAACTGAAGTAGTGGTTCAGTACCTCTCTTAGGCCTCCCAAGGTTTAAAAGCTTACATCGAAATTAAAAAAAATAGTAACTTAAAATTAAGATAAAACGTTCCAATTGTGCGCAAAGGTTAACTAGTATTGAAGGTATGGCAGGGACTACACATGGACGAAATCGTAGCATGGTTTCGGGTTCTGGAACCTTTGAAAAGTTGAAGGGCTAACGAACGTATATATAAAAAATGCCATAGTTCAAAAACTAATGACGCTTTTTTGATGAAATTTAAACTCAAGGTTACCAGTAATAAAAGTACCCCGAGGTTGGTTATGGACAAGATCGGACAATAAGTTCGGATTCTTGAAGGTTTTGATCAAATTGAGGCAAAACGAGTAAAATTTCTAAACAAAATAAGATAGAACGTTAAAATTTGGTGCACAGGTGTTTCTTTTTCTTTCCTTTGTGTCCATGAAATTTTCGATGATTTGGTTCAGTGGTTTTCGTACCGCCCCCCTACTAGCAATCCCTTAAAACATATATTCGAAACATATAAACATAGTAACTTAAAATAAATATAGAACCTTTAAATTTGGTGCAACGGGTTTTTTTCTTATTTCTTTTTGATCGCCGAAATTTAGACTCAATTGTGTTGGTGGTTCACGTGCATACTAAAATAACCCAAAATTAAAAAGCTTAATTTCGAAATTAATAAAGGTAGACACTGCAAGTTTGATTCTCTGTTTCCTATTTTCGTTCTTACTTAACACTTTTATATTTTTAAAAGACTAAGAATTTTACTATAAACAAGGAAAATTATAGTTGCCCTTGTCAACTTTTAGATATCCGTGCATACCCACTAACCCTTATTTATTTCCGTTATGCTATTATATATGTATATTACAAACAAGTAAAGAAACAGTCAGTCGGTGCAACCGACTTAGAAATACCCTACACCTATTTGGTTCAAATTTAAGGACATATCCATAAGTCATTTTAACACCATAGAAGCTGTTATTAATTTGATCGTAAGACATAGCTAACCAAATTAACTGTTAATTAACCCAAATTAACCATTTTCTAATTACCCTATCTATTAAAAAATACTACAAATTCTTACCAATTTATCTATTTAAAAATATTAAAAAACAAACAAACTTGAAATAAATGAAAATATATTTATTCCAATTCAATTACAAAATGAAAAAATTCTAATTATTAAATTTTGTGATAAAAAGATAATTAAAGCATAATATATTTAATAATCCAAATTTTTAAAAATTGCAATTATTTTAAATGGTTAGTTTATATACCTAATAGAAAAGCTTATAAACGCAAAATATGCAATAAATGTATTTCTAAAATACAATTAAAAATTTACACCTTTTCATATAATTCATTTAAATATAAAAATAAATTTTACATAAATGCAGCAAGTACCTTTGAACATAGCTGAACCACTACAATTAAGTCTAGATTTCGGAGACACATAGGACATAGGAAATATATTCTTTGGCTTCGAAATTAAACTCGACCACAACCAATTCCCATGGTACTTTCATTACTAGTAACCTACTGTTAAATTTCATCAAAATACCGGCATTATTTTTTGAGTTATGGTGTTTGTAAGATATATGTTTGTTAGTCCTTGAACTTTTCAAGGGTTCCAGGACCCGAAATTATGGTACGATTTCGCCCATATGCAGTCCCGTCATACTTTCAATACTAGTTAACCCTTGTACACAATTGGAACGCTCTATCTTAATTTTAAGTTACTAGTTTTATTAATTTCGATGATAAGCTTTTACACATTGGGGGTCTAAGAGAGGTTCTGAACCACCACTCCAATTGATCCCAAATTAGGGGGGCACGCAAGAAATAGTAAAGAATACCCTGGGCCAAATTTGAAGCTTCTACATTTGTTTCAAGTTACTATCTTTATTAATTTCGAAAATATGCTTTAAAGGCCTAAGACCTGAGTGGCTGGTCCCCGATCCACTACTCCAATGGGGCCCAAATTTCAAAGACACTTACGAAATAGGAAGGGACACCCTGATATTAAATTTGGAGGTTCTATCTTCATTGGTTTCGTAATTATGCTCGTTTGGCCTAAATTCGATCAAAAAGTTCTAATTTCCGAACCCATTTTCCAATCCTCACCGTACGTAATCACCGCCGTAGTTTCGCTGCCAATAACCTACAGCACAAATTTCATGAAGATAGCCTCATTAATTGTTGAGTTATCGTGATTTTTTATATATGTTCCTTAGCCCTGACATCGATTAAAAGGTCCGGAATCCGAACCGTTGGGCTGATTTCGCCCTTATATAGTCCGCGCTGTACTTATAGTACTAGTTAACCCTTGTACACAATTTGAACGGTCTATCCTAATTTTAAGTAACTATTTTTAGTAATTTCGATTATAAGCCTTTAAAACTTGGGAGGTCTGAGAGGGGTACAGAACCACCACTCCAATTGATCCCAAATTAGGGGAACACGCAAGAGATAGTAAAGAACACCCTTGTGGCAAATTGGAAGCTTCTACATTTTTTCAAGTTGTTATCTTTATTAATTTTTAAGATATGCTTTAAGGTCTTCGGAAATGTGTGGCTGGTCCCCGACCCACTACTCCAATGGGACCCAAGTTCACAAGACACTTAGGAAATAGGAAGGGACACCCTGATACTAAATTTGGAGGTTCTATCTTCATTGGTTTCGGAATTATGGTCGTTTGGCCTAAATTCGATCAAAAAGTTCTAGGTTCCGAACCCATGGTCCAATCCCGACCTTACGCAATTCCCGAAGTAGTTTCATTACTAGTAACCTACAGCACAAATTTGATGAAAATAGCGTCATTAGTTGTTGAGTTATCGTGATTTTTTATATTTGTTCGTTAGCCCTGAAACCGATTAAAAGGTCCAGAATCCGAACCCATAGGCCGATTTCGCCCATATGCAATCCCCGCCGTACTTTCAGTCCTAGTAACCTACAGTTAAAATTTCATCAAGATAGCTCCATTATTTTTTGAGTTATCGTGCCTACGGACGGACGGACGGACGGACATGGCTATATCGACTAAGGCGGTCACGCTGATCACAAATATATATACTTTTCCATATCTAGCTCGCTTCCTTTAGGTGGTTACAAACACAATACCAAAGTTAATATACCCCTTTACCTATTCTATAGGTGTAGGGTATAAAAAAAATTTATAAAAGTAAACTAGTTAAAAAAAATTTAACTTATTATCCTTTAATTTAAAAAAAAAAAAAAATGGCCCACCCTAAATGTTGGTCCGAGAGATGTCCAACTTTACCAAGTAACTTTATTACTTTTTTCTTTTTTTTTTAACTAAACTTTTATTTTGTTATTTGCTTACATTCTTATTAAAACTTAACCTACAAAAATAGTTAACAAAAAAGGTTTTTCTTATTTTAAAAATTAACATAATAATAATAAAGTGTTTTTTTTATGTTAAATCGTTTTGCTTAATAGTTATTATGAACGCTTACTAATATTTTAATCATACTTTTAAGTATGTATTAATTTCAAAATTTTAATTAATTGGAAAAACTTTAATAACGCAATTTTTACATTTTTTTTTTTAATAAAACCCTAACCTAACTTATCCTATTCTTACAACTAATTAAAAAAAAACTTATAAACTAGCATATATTACTTTAATATTAAAATAACACTAATCTAATAATTATTTTATACTAATTTTTTTTTTTTTTATGACGTGCTTAACCACCAATAATTATTTCTTATTGATTTGTTTTTATCTGGTATGGATATGTCATATTTCATATTATCTGGATTGATGTTACCTGGATCATATTCAATTTTTTTACATGTAGACCGTCTACTATAATGAAATAGTATAGGGACATGATTTTGATTTTGTACATAACCATACTTGTCTAAGAAGATGAAGTGCTCAGGGGATATGAAGCCCGTGAGCAAAGTCTTCTTGATGTACTCCTCATTGTGGTAAAATATATGCGATATTAAACCGTTTTCTGGAGTATTTAATGCTCTAGCATAGTGATTGCGAATTAATTTTATAATAAAATTATCAATTCTTATGATTTTTGATTCCTTGTACAAATATTTATTGGAGTAAAAATGTTTGTACTCGGACTCCGGTTTTCTATGTTTATTGATGCAAACTCTAATGCACTTTCTTTCGAACATGCGGATTTTTTCCATTAGGCTTGCACTGATGTTGTACCATATGTGTACACCATATACAAGCGTAGGCCTTATTAATGTTTGGTAGCATATTATTTTGACTCTGTTACTAATATTTTTATTGTAAAAGAGGTTTTTTGCTGCCATAAAAGATTTATTACCTTTTTCTTTTTAATATTTTATATGATCTATGAAGTTCAGATTTCTATGAAGGTGAACCCCAAGATATTTAACGACTTTTTTATTTGCGAGAGGTGAAATAGGCGATTTAATGGTAAAATTTTTCCAATTTTTTCTAATGTCTAAACTTGTTTTGTCTACCGTGTTACGGAATAATACGGTTTCACATTTACTAAAGTTCACTTATAATTTCCATATTTTGCAATAATATTGTACAATGTTAAACATTTTTTGAACAGTATACTGAATGCTGTTTACAGTGTCATTCGCAGAGTATATTATTATGTCGTCTGCGAACGCTAGGACATAACTATAACCCTTAACTCGGTCTAACCAAAGCAAAAGATCTGCTATGTAGATCGAGAAAAGAATTGGCGCGTTAACAATACCTTGTTGGAGGCCATTTTCAATTAAAAATGTTTTGTTAGACATATTATTTTGGCTATGTACTAAAAATTTGTTATTGTATAACATATGTTTAATAAGTACTATTAAGCGTATTGGAAATTTATATTTTATTAATTTGTATATTTAGTTATAATTTAGTTATAGTGTTAATTGTACCGTGTTTGTGTCTGAACCCAAACTGGTTATCAGGTATGAGATTTTTTGAGTGTGCAATACTCGAAATTTTATCATTTAACAAAGTTTCAAATATTTTACTAATGTTTGGCATTAAGCTTATTGGTCTATAGTTGCTGGGGTTGGTTGGATCTTAACCAGGTTTCTTTAGCAATATGGTTTTCGCTATTTTCCAATTTTTAGGAAAATACGAATTGTTTATTGCATTATTAAAAAGAATAACATATTTAGATATAATAAAGCTGCTAAGATTTTTTAACACTATATTTGGGATATTGTCGATAATAGAAGAAATTTTGTTTTTAAGAGCTTTGAACTTTGCAGAAAGCTCTACGTGATTTGTAACTCTCTGTTCAGATGATTTATTTGAGTTAGAGAAATTGGAAAGAGAAATATTTTCATCTCTCACATGTTTGATATAATTATTGAATCGTTCTACTCGGTTTATAATTTTATTATGTATTCTTCTCTCTGATGTTAATGGTATTTTGTGAGTATTTTCTAGATAAGAGCCCATTACATTATATATTTGTGATTGATCTTGTATTAAAAATTGGTTTATTGTTGTTTTTTTCAAAGTATTAGCATTTATATTATTTTGGGAAAGTAGGTGTATATCATTTCGTTCAACATGTAATTTTAAAATTTGGTTATATGATTTTTTGCGGAATATTTTATTAATTTCGGGAAACATATTTGAACTATTTTTTGGAGAAATTTTTTGGAGACAGAATTGCCAATATTTATTAATTGCTATTTTTATTTGTTGTTTGATTAAGTTATTTACGTTATTTAGAAGGCTTTTTAGAACTTGTTTGGTTTGAATTGAAATATTTAATCTTTGTTTATTAATTTTATGTATGTCTTTCATTAGGCTATGTTTTTTATTTAAAAGAATTTTTAATTTTACAGAGTAGAATTTTGTTAAATTACTATGTTTTTTAGGCTTGGGGATAACGTTATCCATAGTTTTAATAATAATTTCATTTAGTTGTAAGGGATGAAAATCTATATTTTGGTTGGAAATATTACAATTATCCAAAATTTTGTTACTAATGTTTAAATAATGAGAAGAATAATTTTGATTTAATTTAGTCTGAAATTTAGCCCAATTTACTTTTGAGAATAAAAATTTATTCTTATAATCTGGCAACCCCAGTGATAAGAGCTCTTCATTTGTTATTGTAATAGGTATGCAGATAGCATTATGGTCGCTATCATATGAAAGAGTGGAGAGTTTGTTATCATTTTCAGAAAAACAAATATTTATTCTGGCGTCGGAAAAAACTAGATCAATATAAGAGTTTGCACGCGGAAGTGCATCAGTTAAGAGCAAATTACATTTGTATATAATTTTGTTGTCTTGCAACCATTTGTTTAGTTGTACTCCTCTGGTATTGTTAATGGTATTAAGCCATGTTGTATGTTTGGCGTTGAAGTCGCCAGTTAATATGTAAAAGTTATTAATATTCGCTAAATTCAAAATTTCGAAAATTTTTTCTAATTCTGTTATAAAATTATGTGAATTTCTATTCGATGCATAAATAGAAATTATGAATAATTTTTTTCTTTTCTTTAATTTTATTGATATAATGCATGTTTCGATACATAAAAAATTATCGAAAATGCTATTATTTACAATTTCAAATTGAAAAAAAATTTTAATGCCTATGGCAACACCTCCGCCTTCTAAATCAAAATTTCTATTTTTTCTAATTATATTATAATTGTCAACCACCATGTAGTTACTTGGTTTTAGTTTTGTCTCGCTCATACATATAATGTCAGGTTTGTTGTTTTCTAGAAAATGCATAAAAGAGAATTACTGTATGATATTAATGAACTGACATTGACAGAAATAATTTTAAAATTAATGTGGTTAGTCATCAATTGTTATTGTTATTGTTAAGTGAATTAAGTGATTCGCAAATAAAATTAATTTTATTTTTATTTTCTGTAATTTCTAAATGTAATTTTTTTTCTAAATTTGATTTCTAATAAAATATTATTATTTAAATTTGAAGCATTTGTGTTGTTTATTAAATTAGTGTTATTTTGTGTTTTGTTATTAGTATTTGAATTTTTTTTTACAATTTCAGAAAAAGAAATGTTTTTATTTACAAAGTTATTATTAGTAATGTGCTTACTTAAGATTTTTTGTTTAAGTGCTTCCTTCAGTTGTTCCATTTTTTCTATTTTTTTATGCTCTGGGCATTTACTAAAAGATGCTGGGTGTCCATGCTTCTTGCATAAAGTGCAGAACAATTTTTCCCTGGGGTCTTCAGGTTTTATGGTGCAGTTTTCAGGTTGGTGGTTTTCGCCGCATTTAACACAGCGAAACTTCATTTTACAATTTGCTGACGAGTGACCAAATCGCTGGCATCTGGTACATTGCAGATTGTTCGGTTTGTGGACTTTTTCCCAGTATATAATTTGGTAATCCAGTGCGGAAATATTTCTTATTTCGTTAATTGAGCTTCCGGGTGCAGCTAGAACGATGAAATATGGCAAAACGATATTCATTTTAATTGAATGCTTTGTCGTTAGTCTGATAACCTTTTCAAACTTGGTTACAGTTGATTCATGCGCTTTTAATAATTGGAGCACTTCATCTGGTGAGTACGCATTGTTTAGACCCTTTAGAACTAGT
The DNA here is from genome assembly GCA_963082915.1 of Dolichopus griseipennis. NCBI lineage: Eukaryota > Metazoa > Arthropoda > Insecta > Diptera > Dolichopodidae > Dolichopus > Dolichopus griseipennis. Next base: position 239,373,890 of record OY720441.1, on the reverse strand, counting down.
GATACTTTTTTTTCTTTTTTTGGAGTGTATGAGTAGTGCTTAATGCTAGCTTCACTTAAAAAATCGCGAGATTTTTTATAATCTTCAATATCATTAGTGTAGATTGAATTATTATCATAAGATTGAATGATTATCATTCAATTCTTTAATTAGGAAATTGTCAACTCCTAATTTTGTTCTCATTAGAGTTTTGAAGTTGTTTACCTTTGTATCAAAAAAATTGATAGGCGGCATTTTGTTGGTTTTTAGTATATTCTTTCCAGTAAGTTTTTCATTTGTTTTTTTTTTTTTTTTTGATTTTTTGAGGTTATATTTGTCCTCTATCAAATTTCCTTCAGTACTTATATTTGCATTGCATACTTCAGTAATAATTGCTGATTCATCATCAGAAATATCTTCAATTAGGTCAATATCATCTAGACTTGCATAATAGTTATTATTTTTTAATTTTTCACTGGATGACGGCTGATATTTTTTTAGTTCACTTTTGAGTTCTTCATTTTCTTTTAAAATTTTTTCTACTAAATTTTTTAACTCACTTATTTCACGAGCGTTTTTTGTGTCTATTATTTCACCTTTATCAACTAAATCGCACAATTTTTTATTAATAGAAGTTTTTAGTCTATTTTTATTTTTGTCAATGTTTTTGGCCGGCATGATTGCAGCCCTTTATTTAAGGGAACCCAATCACTTTCGCACCTTTTTTTATTTCTATTAAAAGATTTATATAAAAAAATAAATATTTTCTCTTAATTTAAGGCTAATTATTCAATCACAATTTTTTTGATGTTTACAATAATATATATACGCATATATATTTTGTATTTTTATTTCGAGTTAATTTTTTAGAATTTTTTTGCTAGTAACACGACCGTCCAACACGAAGGCTAAGGATCCGTAACTTTATTACTTTACCTACCTAGTTTATTACTTTAATTTACCTACCTAGTCCTATTACATTACCTACCTAGTTTAATTTTAACCTCATAGCTTCATTAAATTCACAGTTATCGAATTATGGTAGGTGACTGAAAATGGGGCCGTAACATTTTGAAACTCCATATAAGCGCTCGATTCATTATATAACTAACCGTGTGTAATTTTCATCCTTGTAGTATAATTTAGTTTTGAAGAAATTCATATTGGTGCAAAGAAGTTGTATGGCAGCCCCCGAAAATGGGGCCGTAACATTTTGAAACTTCATAAAAGTGCTCGATTCATTATATAACTAACAGTGTGTAATTTTCATCCTTGTAGTATAATTTAGTTTTGAAGAAATTCATATTGGTGCAAAGAAGTTGTATGGCAGCCTTCCGAAAAAGGGACAGTAAGCCTTAGTCTGGTCTTAACCAAAAAAAACATTGAACCTCAAAAATATCCAAAAAATGTTTTGTGTGAGTTTCAAAACTCTAGCTCTAATTTTTCAATTCTATCTCTTTTAATTAATTTTTTATTTACGAATACATTAAACTTAAGCAAAATAAGCCTCACATGATCATATTCATATAATGATCATCATATTCATAATGATTATATCTCTCAATATCAAAATACAAATCATGCAAAATATTACACATATTACACATATTACATGAATACATATATATTATTTATGAAGCCATTTACTTAAAAAAATCTTTGTGTTCTTTTTTGCTTTTGTACATGAATACATATACATTATTTATGAAGCCATTTACTTAAAAAAATCTTTGTGTTCTTTTTTGCTTCTTAAATTTTTTTTTTAAACTACGCAACATTTAAATCATATGAAATCGTAACTCGAAAGATTTGTTATCTACTAAAAAAAAGACGAAAAACAAAATTCATACAAATTCATGTTAATACAAGATGTGCAGCAAAATTTCAAATTTTTATATGAAAATATTGGGGTTAAAAAAGTTTGTTGTTCGAGAGCTACCCGAAGCTTTGGTCCGATCTTAACCAAAAAAATAGGGAACTTAGAAATTGATTGAAAAATATTTTGTGAACATTTCAAAACTGTAGCTCCTTTAGTTTTTGAGTTATCGTGCTGACACACAGAAGGACGGACAAACAGACACACATAGCTAGATCGACTTATTTTTCGATTCTGAGCCGATACGTACCTTTGACACTATATCTAGGTCGTCTAGATCGATGCGTTACAAACGGAGGAGCAATTTTAATATACCCAATGTCATATATGTATGCACGGATATAAATATACTAGCAGATTTGACTTAAAATTTTGTATATGTGTTCCTCTTCGACAATGGAGTTAACTCTATGAACAGACTTGAAATTTGTTACCCATTGCCGCCCGACAACTTTTTCAAAAAAAAATTTGGAAAGGATATTACGTTCAATTTTGCGAAATATTGCTTGGTCAAAGTTTCAAAAACAGGTTTGTTGAGTTCCGCTAAATTATTGTGGCACAGCAGCTTTTTACAGATTTTTTCATTACTTTAGTCTTAATCAGAAACGGTTGGACCACTTGAATGTAAATTTTGTATGCGTACATGTTTATACTTTTCATTCCTACGATTATTTAAAAAAAAACTTTAAAAAACAGTTTGCAAAACAGTTTTAACAATTATCTCTAAGTTTTCTATACGTTTTTTTTCTGCTTCTTGACAATTTGCTGCAAATTTTATTGCTTTGAATTTTTATTGTTATTATTAAATAATTATGAAAAGTTTCAAGTGAAATTTGATAAATTTGTTGAAAAATGCCGAAAAAACCCCGTTTTAAAAAAATTGCTTTATTACATTGGGAGGTAAATATAGACTCAAGTTTATGGATCGGATCAGAATAGAAAAATTAATCGATTTAGCTATGTATGTCCGTCCGTCCGTCACCACGATAACTCAAAAACTAAAGGAGCTAGGATCTTGGAATTTTCGCAAAATATTTTTTTTTGCAATAGCCGTCATCGCTATTTAAATCCAGCTATTTTGGTCGATGGGTTCGGGTAGCTGCCATACAACTTCTTTTTTTGTATAAGTATTACTCTGTACCTATTACAGCTGCGTGTCTGAAATTTTGTCAAAAGTAGTTTAGTTTTATGGCCAAAGTTTCTGCAAAATTTGGTTGGTCTACTGCAGTGGCTTCGAGTAGCTGCCATACAGATTCTTATTTTATATGAGCATTACTTTATAGCTATTAAAGCTGCGGTTCTGAAATTTTGCCAAAAATAAAACAGTTACTGAAGTTACTGAAAAATTTGGTTCGTCTACTGCAAAGGGTTCGAGTAGCTGCCATACAACTTCTTAGTTTATATGGGCATTGCTCTATATCTATTAAAGTTGGGTGTCTGATATTTTTCCAAAAATAGTTTAGTGTAATGGCCAAAGTTAATGCAAAATTTGGTTGGTCTACTACAGAAGGTTCGAGTAGCTGCCATACAACTCCTTCTTTTATATGAACATTGCACTACACCTAATAAAGCTGGTATGTTTGATATTTTGCCAAAAGTAATTAATATTTAAAATAATAATGATATAATGTTTATATAACGGTAATACGGGTATCCCAGAGTTGATACAGTCTACTCTTCCTCGTTTTTATTATTTAAAAATACTCATACAAAATTTTCAATAAAATTCTTTTAATCGTTTAAGCAAATAAAATTTATAGAAAACTTCAAGGCGTCGTCGTGGCAAACGGGTTAATCGAACTTAATCCTAAAACTTTTTGCAGCCTCTATTTTGGACTGCAAAATCAACCTGTATTGGACACAAATCGGAAACACAATTTTTTTTGGCAGCCCGCCAGCACCAAATTGGTTAAGTCATTCCAACAAAATTTATACAACTAATTCCGGTTGCTAAGAGGAACATTTGTTCACAATTTCAAGTCAATCGGTCAAACCGTTTTGATTCGAAATCAAAAACATTGAAAAAGCTTCATTGCGAAATCGTGTTTAAATGATTCAACCGAACTCAACAAAAATTTATGTCAGCCTCTTTTTTCGACTACAAAATCACCCTGATTTTGTAGTCAAACCTGTTTGACCGATTAACTTGAAATTTTGCACAAAAGTTCCTCTTAGCAACCGGAATTATTTGTATAAATTTGGTTGGAATAAATTAACCCATTTCGGCTTGGGGGTTCCAAAAAATTTTGTGTTTCCGATTTGTGTTCCATTTTACAGGGTAATTTTTTAGTCGAAAAGAGAGGCTGACACAAATTTTTGTTGAGTTCGGTTAACCCGTTTGGGTGCGAGGGCGCAATGAAGCTTTTTAAAAGTTTTTGCGTCGAATCAAAACGGTTTAACCGATTGACTTGAAATTTGCAGAAATGTTCTTCTTAGAATTTTTGTTGAGTTCGGTTAACCCGTTTTCCACGACGACGCCATGAAGTTTTCTTTAAATTTTATTTGCTTAAACGATTAAAAGAATTTTATTGAAAATTTTGTACCAGTATTTTAATTATAAAAACTCACAGGATTAATTTGGTTTTGACCTGTTTACGCGGTTTGCACAAATATTCAATGAAATTTTAAAATTTTTCGTATTAACGCAAGCTAACCTTTATTCCAAAAGCTCACTTAATTAATAAAACTAATTTTTTTCTTTAATAGTCTCAAATAGTTCAAATACTAAATGAAATAATATTAATAAGAATAAAAATATAGCTAATAAAAAATCCGAATAAAAATATTTTTAATTTTATATAACATCACATTTTCCTTCTCTACATTTTTTCGTAATTCTTTGTTTTTTATCTACTTTGATGTTGTTGTTTTTTAAAAATAGATTTTATTTAGAAATTGCAGTTTTCTTCAAATAAAATCTAAAAATCAAAAAAAAATCAATTTCGAATATATTATGCTTAAATACATAGTAATTTAAAACATTTTTCCAAAAAAGAATTCTACATTCTCTCATAAAACCATAAAAAAACGAGGAAGAGCGTAGTAGAACTGACAGGTAAGAACAAAACAAAATATAAGTTGAAAACCAAATTTTTAAACCTTTTCTAAACCATCGACTATATTTTATTCAAAAGTTGGCAATTCAAGAAAACTACTATTGACATAGTATAATGACATAATGGCAAATTTAGTATACCGTTTTGACCTATAGTCAAACGGGTATAAATATACTTATATGTAAACTAGCTATTACCCGGCGCACGTTGCCGTGTCACTCAATGGAATTTTAATTTAAGTTGATGTTATTGAAAAAAGTTAACACAAAAATTAGACATGGTGTACATGTTATTTTAAAATGTAATAAAGAATTTTTTTTAAAATGCTTTTTTTAGAATTATTCGCCCAATTTTTCAACAAATTTATCAAACGTCATTTGAAAAAAAAATTTGAATAGGTATTCAAGTTACAGGTGTTTAAAAATACCAAAATTTCAATTTTCGAGCCATAATAGCTCCTAAACAGGGAACGTTACAAACAATTTTGTTAACCGACTTATACAAATTTCCCTAGCTTAAACCGTTTAAAAGATATGTGGGGCCAAAAATTTGCAAAACTTCAGTTTGGCATAATGGTAACTTTGAATACCGTATGGTAACCCTAAACATTTTAGCAAAGTATATTGTAAAGCCTAAGAAATAGCTCTAATTTATTCTTTTAAGATTGAAAGTATAGCTAACTGAACTCTTGTTATAGCAATTTTAATATAGGGTTTTTATTGTAGTGGATGTAGCTTCATCACCCTTCCAAATTAAGAAAAACCTTTGACACATGTTGAAATTTAATGTAGGGTCTTTGAATTTTGTATAATCAAACGAAAAAATTTGAACAGGTATTCAAGTTACAGTTGTTTAAAAATAGCAAAATTTCAATTGTCGAGCCCTTATAGCTGCTAAACCGGGGACTTGACAAAAAAAATTTTATTAACCGACTCCTACTAATTTCTAGGGATTTAAATTCTCATAAAATTTTAAGACCCTAGCTTGAACCGTTTAGAGGATATGTGTGGCCAAAGTTTTGCAAAAATTGAGTTTTGCGTAATGGTAAATTTTAGTACCGTAATTTGAATATGAAGCTTTTTTCAACTTTGTGGCACTATAGCTCTGTAACGGGTGGAGCCACTGAAAAAAATTATTGTACGCAATTTTTTTTTTGCAATACCTATCCGTGGTTAAAATTTCTTTACTCTATTTTAAACGGTGTAAAAGTTTTTGTAAACATACGGACGGAAAACAGAGTGAAGCTATGTAGGCACATTTTAACAAAATTTTTTTAAAATGTGCTAAAAAAGAGTTCTTCCATGAAATATTGAGGAGCAGGATAAAACTACAGAACAAAACATACTCAAACTCGTGCAAATCCTAATTATGCATATGCAGAATCTCAATCGAACTTTCCTAAATAAAAAAGTTTTGAAATTCGATATCTTGAATAAAAGATATATTAAAAAGAGGTGCCGTGAAATAACGCCGAATGAATAATAACGAATGAGAAATAAAATCATATGGCCATATGGCTTTATTTCCTTTTTAAAAATGTAATTTTATTTGTGAAAATAGCAGCAATTTAATTTTCCAAGCAAATTATAAATAAAAATGCCAAAAAGAAAATTAAAATTCTAAAAAATACCTCTTTTAAAATTTAATATATATGTATAAATATTCTGGAAAAAGCGGCAATCCTGATTTTGAATCTAACTGCCAAAACGCTTGTAATTGAGAATCTGACATATACACATAAACAGAATTTCATATATCACGTCTGTATAAATATTCTGTAAAAGGCATATTCCCTGCTTTTGAATTCAACTCTAAAATCCTTCCTAATTTACAATTTCGTATAAACATTATATATAAATATTCCGGAAAAATGGGATTCCTTGATTTTGAAACCAACTCTAAAATCCCTTCTAATTATTATTCTTATATAAATATTTGTGCTACAAAGTTTTTAAGATAGCGGGGTTACTGTCGTTAAACTCCGGAAAACAATTATTGAAACCCAGATTTTGAAATCTATATCGGTATAATGTCAGTGTTTAAATATATATAAGGGGCAGCTTCCACTATTTTAATCACTTTGTTATTGAAATAGTTAGGAAAGAGTTTTAGAATTGGATTCAAAATAAATGTTATACGCTTTTTCCAGAATATTTATGTATTTATATATATGTGCATGTGACATTCTGAATTAGGAGGGATTTAGCGGGGGATTCAAAATTGGAATTGCTCTCTTTTATAGAATATTTATTACATGCACGGGTTTAGTTACTGATTTTGTGTTTGAGGTATTATTTTTCGAATAAAATAGGTATGAATGCAAAATCTAGCTTCAATAATTGAGTTAGCGGAGGTTCGGCGGTGGCAGCCTTCGTAATAAAAATATAATATTTTTTAACATATTTTATTTTAGTTTATTAAAAAAATTAGAAACTTGGTAATTACACTTATTTATCAATTTTTATTTTCTTTTCACTTTGTTTAATATAAAACTACAATTTGTAACATTTTTACTATATGGTTTTATTTCGTAAAATTTTAGAAAATGATACGGTTTTATTTCGCATTTGAATTGAAAATAAAGCCATACGCGAAAAAATGTGCGATATGGTTTTATTTTTCATTTAATAGTGAAATAAAGCCATTATGGCTTTACTTCGTATGGCGTTATTTCACGGTGCCGAAAAAGAAGCTGAAGAAGTATTTGACGACGAAATTCATGAAAATATTGTAACAAAAACGTTATGTTTTTTTTTTTTTCAATTTTTATTTAATTTCAGATAATTTTACAATAATATATAAAATTATGTATAAGAAATTAGTAATTCTTAAACTACAGCTTATAACTAACATTTAATAACTTATGATTTTTTACAATTTTTCTAATCTCTAGATTTTTTTTTTTTTTTAAATTTTCAAATTTTAAAGATTAATTTCTAAGATTTTTTACAAATTTTCTAAGTTTACTTTTAAATATGTTTAAATTTTTACTTTTTTAATTTCTACCGGTAGCGAGTTGAAAAGTTTTATTACGCTGCATTTTAGACTTTTTTGCTTCAACGTTGTTTTGACTTTAGGAATTTCGATATTTTTCCTGTTTCTGGTTAGATGAATAATTATGAATATTCTCCCTATTTTGAAGTTTTAGTTTTGACTTAATATTATTGTTCTGGATATTATACATGTATTTACATTTTTCAAAGTAAATTACTTGTTTAATATCGAGTGTATCAATTATTTTATAAAAATTATTAGTTCTGGTTCTTATATTCAAATTAAATAAAATTTTGAAGGCTCTATTCATTACTGCACTCATTTGATTTTTATGAAAATATGAACAATGACTCCAACCTAATTCTTGATAATATATGGCCATTATATATAAGTTTAGCAGCATAATTCGGAATACTCCCCATTTTTCTGACAGCCATTGTTATAGGAATAATTTTTTTTAATAATTTTTATATGTTTATCCCATCTTAAGTTTTCATCAATTATCATCCCCAAGCACTTAACATTATCAACTTGTTCTATTATAGTATCCTTTAACTTAAGCGTAATATTATCATTTGTTTTCTTTTGCATTTTGAATATCATATAATTAGTTTTTTTCGCATTTATACATAATTAATTTTGGTCCAACCAACTGCAATTTATCTTTAAATCATCATTTAGTATATTTTGAAGCTGTTCTAATGTTTTCGCTTTTGCTATAAGGTTAATGTCATCCGCATAAATGTTGTATTTTGAGTTAATATTGTTTTTAGGTAAGTCCATTATATATAGCAGGTATAATAACGGCCCCAGTAATGAACTTTGTGGTACGCCTGTTTTTATTACTAGTTCATCACTTAGTACTTCATTAACTTTAACAAATTGGGTTCTATTTGTCAAATAACTTTTTAGTAAGAGATTACTAATTCCTAAGTTGTCGAGCAATCTGATAAGTCTGGAATGACTTACCATATCAAATTCTTTTGTTAAGTCAATAAAAACTGCTCCAACATAGTAGCCGTCATCCAACGCATCGTAAATATGTTCCAAGGTTGCTGCGATAGCTGAACCTGTACCACTTTTTTCTAAGAAACCATATTGATTAGCATCAAAGCCTATTGTTTTAGTAATGAAACTTCTTATTCCTGAATTAATAACTTTTTCATATATTTTTGAAATTGAGTTTAGAATTGAAATTGGTCTATAGTTACCACAGTCTTCTTTTGACCCACTTTTGTGAATAGGAACTAAATATGCTTTTTTAACGAATCAGGAAATATACCATTAGTGAAACTTTCATTTATCAGTTTCACTAAAAATGGGGTTATAATATTGACCAACTCTTGTAGATCTTTCACTGTAATTTTATCCAATCCTGGAGTTGCATTTTTATTTAAATTCATAATAATTTGATGAATTTCTGGTTCTATAACTGGAATAAGAAACAACGAGTTGCTATTAAATAGATTTTGTGAGCAGTTAGTAAAATCGTTGGTATTTAGAATGTTTTTTTTAATACGTTCTCCTATTTCAGTAAAAAAATTATTGCAGTATCATCATCATTTTTAGTTTTTTCGCCATTGCTTTTATTAACATGACTAACATTTTTCAGTTTATCTTCATTGGTATTTTTTATAGAATTATTCAATATTTTCCATAATTTCCTAGAATCGCTCCTTTAATATTTTTATTAATATAATTTTTTTTTTCTTCTTTTATTAATTGTTCTACCTTTTTCCTCATTTTTATATATTTTGCCTTTTTTCACTATTGGTCAGATAATTTTTTGTCGATTATATAATGCTTCTCTTATTTTCAGCTTGTCATGAATAAAAGGTGTTATCCAGCTATTATTTCTCGTTCTCATTGGTATTATCTTAGTACAAAATCTTTTTATTCTTGTATAATTTTTACTAAGGTTGCGATTTCTGGTATATAATTGTTTTCAATTTTGTATTTTACTATGAAACGCATTTGACTATAATCGATTTTGTTTATGTTGTAATTTTTCATTGGTAACTTCTCAATGTTAATTGCTTTAGTAGTTACTATTGCCAATTGATGGTCCGATAGGCAGCTATTTTCTATTATATAATTAACATCATAGTTGCCATTCATGTTTGTTATTATGTGATCAATTAAGGTGCTAGAGTTAGTTGTATTTCTTGTACTTTCCGTTTTATTAACTATGCTATATCCAGAAGTTGCTATAATATCCTTATACTTAATAATTATATTGGAGTTCTCAAATAGATTTAGATTGGTATCTGCAAAAAATATATGATTTGCCTTATCTACCAGTTTAAGTTCAAGAAACTCCATAAATAGGTTGCTATTTTCCACTGGATCTTTATAAAATGTGCCGATGTTTAATTTTGGTTTTGAGTTCAGGATTTCAATTACAGTAAAGTTATATTTTTCATCTTTACATATTTCATTGAAACTAATATTATTTTTAATATAAATGGCAGTCTCACCTCCTCTTTTCTTATTTCTACGTTGTAAACTGCTTGATAATTGGAGATGTTGTAGGTATCTTTTTCATAATCATAAATCCAAACCTCTGTAATTATTATTATGTCTATTACTTTATATTCATTAATTAATGTTTCCAGTTCCAGTATTTTATTTCTTATGCTACATATATTTAAATACAATACCTTTAGATATCCAATATGCATTATATTTTCTTGTTCTGCCATTATTATCTGCCAATCAGGTTTTCAAGATTCTCTTGTCTTTTGAAGATTTTCGTTATATTTGTTATAAACATGTCGTCTATATGTAGGTAAATCATTCGAAACAGCTTTATTGCAGATTCCTATGTTTTCGTGGTATCTGTCATATATTCTCCGAAGTTCCGGATAGTCAGTTGTTAGTCCTTCTTGATTAATTAAAACCTTTATATTGGTTTGTGTTATACCATCAAAGCAAATATCATTTCGATCGTGGAAAAATGCTAAATATAATCGCATGTTGTTATATATTCTGTAGTCCCTTAATCATTTACACTACCTCCATTCTCAATTGCTCTTTTTGTAAGCCTTACAATTGGGGGTGATATGGGATCAACAAAACTTTTGCTATCTTCTTGGAATTTGGAGTAAGCTATTTTTCTTTGAGTTGTGTTCTGTGGATTTATTGTTTCGCCTTTATTCCAGTTTGGGTATTTGGAGTCTTTTATTTCTACATTATTATTACTATTATCATTGGTTTGGTTAATTGAATTATTTTTTATCTTACTAATACTATCATTTTCTCTTTTTTCTGTATTATTATCATAGCTTGGGTTAATTTTACTTTTTACATTATCATTGGTTTGGTAAATTCTATCATTTTTAGTCTTACTTGTACTATCATTTTATCCTTTTTCTGTATTATTATTATCATTTTTCTGGTTAATTTATTAATAGTTTTATTTATTTTTATATTACTTTTAAGGATAGTGTTTTTATTTGACCATAATTTTGGAAAATATGAAAGAATATAGCTACGCTTCTTTTTATCTTTATTATAATCAATTTTGTTAGTCTTTTCACTCTTATGATGAATATTATTATTATTACTATTATTATTATTATTTTCATTATTATTTTCATTTTTTATGTCACTTATATCACTGTAAGTGTATCGAATATTATTAATACTTTAATTTATTAACACTTTTTTTATTTTCATTTAAATTTATATTTAATTTGCTATCTTCCTTTTTTATTTATAATTGCAAGTATCCGATTTTTTATTTTCATATGCTTAATTTATATTTATACACTGGACATGATCTACTAAAAGTTTTATGATTAGCATCCAATTCCAAACTGAATTTTTCTTTCGATTTTAAGCAATTAATGCATTTATTAATTTCCTCTTTTTGGTATTCACTTGTCTTGTGTTGTTGGTGGCACTTCAAGCATGTTTCTTTATTCGTGCATTCCGTAGCCCTATGGTTCAATCCTTTACATTTATAACATCTAGAGACGTTTATGGCAACAAAAACCTTGCACCTTTGCCATCCAATACATAATTTTTCGTTAGCTATTATTTTTGGGAATGATTCCTTATTCACTTCTATAATTGCATTAAACATTTTTTGTTGTATTTTTTCACTGGGTATATCTTTAATACTTTAAGTTCACTCATGTGTAGAAAAGAATTTTGTTTTCTAAGTTTTTCCACAATATCATTTTCACTAAATTTATTATTCATGTGCGCAATTTCTATATTAGGTTTAATGATCACAGTTATTTTGATATCATAATTCTCTTTAATTTTTTCTTTTAATTCCTTTTTGATATTTTCACGATCTTCGATGGTTTCCGTTTCTATTAAAATCATCCCATTACTTTTGTTTTCAATATTCTTTATTTTCAAATTTTTTGGATTCACCTTTGTATTTAAATCACTTTTTGTTTTTTCCGCTTTCTGCTTATTCTTCGGTTTTATTATTAAAAGTAACTCTTTCCTCATTTTTAAATTTACACTTGCTCTAGTATTTTTAATTACATCAGCAAATGACACTGTTTGACCCATATTCGAATTTATGTTATTTGTGACATTAATTTTTTCGCAGAACTCATCATCTTTTTTAATTGCACTAACAAATGATTCATTCACTTTTTCTGTTTCAATTTTGAATACTTCAGTAAATTTTTGCATTTTCTCTATTTCTTTTTGTTGGCTGGCTTTAATTTCTTCCAATCTCTTCATGTAATTAGTTACGATAGCCTGAAGTAATTCAAAGACTTCATTTTCATTTTTTTTATTGCACGTTCAAATTCTTCTTTATATTCCTTAAGGTACTCATTATTTTTAGAAACTGCACTGTCCATTTTTTGTAAGACCAAATCAACATTTTGTACATATTGAATACAGTCGTCACAAATAAACACCTCATGATAGAATTTTTTGCATACACCTGCACATTCTATACCCGTTTCTCCTTTAATTTTTAGTTTGCACTTTTGGCACAAAGCCATTTCGCGTAATTAATATATATAATTATTTTTTTTTTTTTTTGCTTAATTGCTTTTTCTTTTTCTTTTATTAATTAATATCATTATAATCGATAAAGAAAAAGTAAACGCATCCGCACCGTACTGTAGTAAATGAATTACTGACGAGTTATCTGCTTTAGTTGAAAAACCCCTAAGAAAAAGAAAAACAATTAATAATCAAAATATTCAAATTTTTTGAACTGAAACAGGAGACGTTATAACTGTTTTTTAGATAGTCCAAATAAAAGAGAAACAAGTGATGAAAAAAACCAAGGGTTTTTAAAATTCTACGTTTTTAAAAATTATATAGTATTCACACTTAGTATTTTATTATATATTTTTATAAAAATTTATAAAAATAAATGATAATATTATAATTTAGTTTTTTTATCAATTCAATATTAATTATGAATAAAATAAAAATCAATACTAAGAACATACTCCCAATGCACTCCAGAAAACCTGTTGGTAAATAAGTTCCTGATTTTTTAAAACAGGAAAATTTTAATTTTTAAGTCCTAATACTCCTTTAATCGGGAAGGTTCCCAAATTTTTACTAAACAAACTTATGATTATTCTCGAGAATCCTACCCACCTAATTTTCATGTTTTAGGAATTAAGTTGTGAATTCCACCAAATTTTGGACTTATACTTAGAATTTTATTATCTAATTAAAAGGTTAAGGCTAAGAGAAACTTTCTTCAATTTAACGAAACCCTTTTAAATTTAAGGAAAAGTTTTAACATTTGTTAAAATATAATATTCCAGCTTTAAATTTTGTCTTAAACAAAAAATTAGGCAGGTATTTAATTTACAGGTCTTTAAAGGTAGCAAAATTTCAATTTTCGACTCCTTATTTACATTTTTCCAAAATTTCAAGTTTCTACCTGCAACCGTTCAGAAGATATGTGGGGCCAACAAATTTGCAAAAATTGTGTTTCGCATAACGGATAATTTATTACCCTAAAGCATCTCTATACATTTTGGCGATATATTTTTCCAGAGCCTATAAAAGTAGTTTTTTCTACCATTTTTATATTAAGAAGAACTTTTAGAACTATTGTAATACTAATTTAAATAGAAGACTTTCTTGGAATTAGCACGGCTGTAGCTTCGTCATTCTTCGAAATTAAGAAAACCTTTGACATATGTTCAAATATAATGTTAGAGCTTTGATTTTTATATACTATTAAATAAAAATTTGGACAGGTACTTAAAATAGATAAATTAAAAATTTTCGACCCTTATTTAAAAGCTGTATTTAAATAGGGGAAGTGACAAAAAAATTAGTTCTTCCAAAAATTTCCAGTCTCTACCTTCAACCAATTAAAAAATACGTGGGGCCAAATATTTTTCAAAACTTGGGTTTTGCACAATGGAAACTTCTAGTACCGTATGGCAACCCTATACATTTGCCTTTCAAAAAATTATAAAGTTTATAAAAACACCTGTCTTTTTTCATTTTCAGATTGAAAACATAACTAACAGAACTCTTGTTATAACAACTTGAATATATGGCTTTTTCTGCCTTTGGAAGGCTTTAGTTCTGTAAATACTGGGGCTACAGAAAAAAGTTCCTCTATTTCAAACGGTGTAAAAGTAAACATACATATAAAAATAATGAAACTAATAAGCCCTTTTTTGCCCAAATTTTTAAACTATAAATAGTGGAAAGTTGAAATGAGAAAAGACGCATTTTAAGATCATACAATTTTGGAGAGCTAGATATTTAAAACCAATATTAACCTCAGGAGATAACATATTAAAAAAAGCGGTCATTAACCCCAATATTAATGCTTTATCCGATATTGCAACAGGAGCAAATGTTAAAGAAGTTGTACAAGATCTAAGTAAAGAGATAATCAAAAACGTAAAACGAGATGCAGCACAAAAGCTCAAGGAAATGTACAGACAAGGCACAAGTAAAAGAAATCTATAAAAAACATCTCATTAATAATTTTAATTACTTTACGTTAAAGCGACGCAAAGTTAATAACAACAAGTAAAGAAACAGTCATTCGGTGCAACTGACTTAGAAATACCCTACACCTATTTGGTTTAAATTTAATGGGAAGTCAATAAGTCATTTTAAAACCATAAAAACTGTTATTAGTTTAATCGTAAGACATAGATAACCAAATTAACTTTAGAATACTAAAAACATTTTCTAATTACTTTTCTAATTTAAATACAAATTCTTACTAATTTATCTATTTAAAAATATTAAAAAACAAAAAAACTTGAAATAAATGAAAATTTATTTATTTAAATTCAATTACTAAAATTACTACAATTACTAAAAATTCAGAAAATTGAATAATATATTTAATTATTAAAATTTTTCAAAATTGCAATTATTTTAAATTGATAGTTTATGTACCTATTAGAAAAGCTTATAAAAGGAAAATATGCAATAAATGTATTTCTAAAATATAATTACAAATTTAGAACTTTTCATATAGTTCATTTAAATATAACAATAAATTTTACTTTTACATAAATGCAGCAAGTACCTATGGTTTTTAATTTATAAAATATTATACTAAATATGTTTTAAGGTAAAATTCTTAGCATTTTAAAAATATAAAAGTGTTAAATAAAAACGGACATAGGGAAGAACCCTAGTGTATAAAATTTAAAGTTTCTATCTTCATGAATTTCGAAGATAAGCTTTTTAATTTTGGGATTTCTTAGGAGGCACCTGAACCACGACTACAGTTAAGTCTGAATTTCGGGGACAAATAGGAAATAGGAAACATATTCTTTGGCTTTGAAATTATGCTCGTTTGGCCTCAGATCGATCAAAAGCTTCTAGAATCCGAACTCATTGTTTGAACTCGACCAGAACCAATTCCCATGGTACTTTCATTACTAGTATAGTAACCCATCAAACTAGCGGCATTATTTTTTGAGTTATGCTGTTTTTAAGATATATGTTCTTTAGCCCTTGAACTTTTCAAAGGTTCCAGAACCCGAAACCATGGTACGATTTTGCCCGTATGCAGTCCCCGTCATACTTTCAATACTAGTTAACCCTTGTATACCCTTGTAAGTTCTATCTTAATTTTAAGTTACTATCGTTAGTATTTTCGATGAAAAGCTTTAAAACTTTGGGGGTCTAAGAGGGGTACTGAACCACCATTCTGATTGGTCCAAAATTAGAGGAACCGCACAGGAAATAGTAAAGAGCACCCATGTGCCAAATTTGAAACTTCTAAATTTGTTTGAAGGTACTATCTTTATTAATTTTGAAAATATGCTTTAAGGTCTTCGGAACTGTGTGGCTGGTCCTCAACCCGCCACTACAATTAGTCCCAAATTTCAACTTAGGAAATAGAAAGAAAGACCCTGACACCAAATTTGGAGGTTCTATCTTCATTGGTTTTGGAATTATGCTTGTTTGGCCAAAATTCGATCAAAAAGTTCTAAGTTCCGAACCCATTGTCCATTCCACTCCGTACGCAATCACCCCCGTAGTTTCATTACCCTACAACACAAATTTTATACCCTACAACACAAATTTTATAAAGATAGCGTCATTAGTTGTTGAGTTATCGTGATTTATTATATATGTTCGTTAGCCCTTAGAAACAATTAAAAGATCCAGAATCCGAACCCTTGGGCCGATTTCGACCATATGCAGTGCGCGCTGTACTTTAAATACTAGTTAACCCTTGCACAAAGGTGGAAAGTTCTATATTTAACAGCTGGGTGGCACAGTGGTTAAGTGCCGACCTTTCATGCAGAAGGGCCCGGGTTCGAATTCTAGTGAAAGTGAAAAAACTTTTCTGGTTTTCGACTCGACTCAGTTACCATTCGTCATTGGGTTCAAATTAATGGCATAATCAATAATTAATAATTATAAATCTTTAATAAAAAATACTTTAATATAAAAATATAAACAAATGCAAAATATAAACAAATAATTTAATTAAATAATATAACTCGCAGATATAGAATACCATATAAGTAAAATATAAAATATTACAATATAAACAAAAAATAGAATTGTAAATATTGAAAATCTAAGACGTTTCTACATGTTATAAGGCCTAGTACTATCTCATGTTTAAATTGTATGTGGAATTCAATAAGACCAATTCTAATAACACGAATATAATATGACCCCCTGTTCCAACATGTACCTATGGTATAGACAGGCTAATTAGCCTAACAGTTGAACAGTTAGCGCTTAAAAAAAAAAAAAAAAAAAAAAAAAAATATTAATTTTATGTTACTATTTTTAGTAATTTCGATTATAAGCTTTTAAACCTTTGGAGGTCTAAGAGGGTTACTGAACCACCACTCCAATAGACCCCAATTTAGGGAGACACACAAGAAATAGTAAAGAACAACCTTGTGCCAACTTTGAAGCTTCTACATATTTTCAAGTATGCTCAATATGCTTTAGGGTCTTCAGAAATGTGTGGCTGGTCCCCGACCCACTACTCCTATTGGACCCAAATTACAAGGACACTAAGGAAATAGGAAGGGGCATCCTCATACCAAGTTTGGACGTTCAATTTTCATTGGTTTCGGAATTATGCCAGTTTGGCCTAAATTCATGGGCCGATTTCGTCCATATGCAATCCTCGCTGTACTTTCAGTCCTAGTAACCTACATTTAAAATTTCATCAGGATAGCCCTATTAATTTTTGAGTTATCGTGCCTACGGACGGACGGACGGACGGACATGGCTACATCGACTTAGGAGGTCACGCTGATCACAAATATATATACTTTTCCATATCTAGCTCGCTTAATTTAGGTGGTTACTTAGAAATACCCTACACCTATTTGGTTCAAACTTAAGGACATATCCATAAGTCATTTTAACACCATAAAAGCTGTTATTAATTTGATCGTAGACATAGCTAACCAAATTTACTTTATAATACTAAAAACATTTTCTAATTACACTATCTATTAAAAAATACTACAAATTCTTACTAGTTTATCTATTTAAAAATATTAAAAAACAAATTTTTCAAAATTGCAATTATTTAAAATGGTTAGTTTATATACCTAATAGAAAAGCTTTTAAACGCAAAATATGTAATAAATATATTTCTAAAATACAATTACAAATTTAGACCTTTTAATATAATTCATTTAAATATAAAAATAAATTTTACATAAATGCAGCAAGTACCTTTGAACATAGCTGAACCACTACAATTAAGTCTAAATTTCGGGGAAACATAGGAAATAGGAAATATATTCTTTGGCTTCGAAATTAAACTCGACCACAACCAATTCCCATGGTACTTTCATTACTAGTAACCTAGAGTTTAAAGTTCATCAAAATAGCAGCATTATTTTTTGAGTTATGGTGTTTTTAAGATATATGTTTGTTAGCCCTTGAACTTTTCAAGGGCTTCAGAACCCGAAACCATGGTTTGATTTCGCCCATATGCAGTCCTCGTCATACTTTCAGTATTAGTTAACTCTTGTACACAATTGGAAAATTCTATCTTAATTTTAAGTTACTAGTTTTATTAATTTCGATGATAAGCTTTTACACATTGGGGGGTCTAAGAGAGGTACTGAACCACCACTCCAATTGATCCAAAATTAGAGGAACCGCACAGGAAATAGTAAAGAGCACCCATGTGCCAAATTTGAAACTTCTAAATTTGTTTGAAGGTACTATCTTTATTAATTTTGAAAATATGCTTTAAGGTCTTCGGAACTGTGTGGCTGGTCCTCAACCCACCACTACAATTAGTCCCAAATTTCAAAGACACTTAGGAAATAGAAAGAAACACCCTGACACCAAATTTGGAGGTTCTATCTTCATTGGTTTGGGAATTATGCTAGTTTGGGCTAAATTCGATCAAAAAGTTCTAAGTTCCGAACCCATTGTCCAATCCTCACCGTACGCAATGGCCGCCGTAGTTTCATTACCAATAACCTACAGCACAAATTTCATGAAGATAGCGTCCTTAGTTGTTGAGTTATCTTGATTTTTCATATTTGTTCGTTAGTCCTAAAACCTATTCAAAGGTCCAGAATCCGAATCCTTGGGCTTATTTTGCCCTTATACAGTCCGCGCTGTACTTATAGTACTAGTTAACCCTTGTACACAATCTGAACGTTTTATCTTAATTTTAAATTACTATTTTTAGGAATTTCGATTAAAAGCTTTTAAAACTTGGGAGGTCTAAGAGGGGTACTAAACCACCACTTAAATTGATCCCAAATTAGGAGCACACGCAGGAGAGAGTAAAGAACACCCTTGTGCCAAATTTGGAGCTTCTACATTTGTTCAAGTTGCTATTTTTATTCATTTTAAAGATATGCTTTAAGGTCTTCGGAAATGTGTGGCTGGTCCCCGACCCACTACTCCAATGGGACCCAAATTTCTAAGAAACTTAGGAAATAGGGCGGGACACCCTGATATCAAATTTGGAGTTTCTATCTTTATCGGTTTCGGAATTCTGCTCGTTTGGCCTAAATTCGATCAAAAAATTCTAGGTTCCGAACCCATGGTCCAATCCCGAACTTACGCAAGTCCCGAAGTAGTTTCATTACTAGTAACCTACAGCACAAATTTGGTGAAGATAGCGTCATTAGTTGTTGAGTTATCGTGATTTTTTATATATGTTCGTTAGCCCTTCGATCGATTAGAAGAACCAGAATCCGAACCCATGGGCCGATTTTGACCATATGCAATCCCCGCCGTACTTTCAGTCCTAGTAACCTACAGTTAAAATTTCATCAAGATAGCTCTATTATTTTTTTAAGTTATCGTGCCCACGAACGGACGGACGGACGGACATGGCTACATCGACTAAGGAGGTTACGCTGATCATAAATATATATACTTTTTCATATCTATCTCGCTTCCTTTAGGTGATTACAAACACTATACCATAGTTAATATACTCTTTTCCTATTTCATAGGTGTAGGGTATAATAAAGAGCTCTGCCAAATAAAGAAAACGAGTAAAATTTTTAAAGGAGTTTTTACTTTAGATTAACTTCCCAAAAAATTTAATATTGTAATAAAGAGCTCTGCCAAATAAAGCAAACGAGTAAAATTTTTAAAGGAGTTTTTACTTTAGATTAACTTCCCAAAAAATTTAATAACTAGAGTTTAGTAATTGTAACTACAAATAAAGCAAAAGTCCAGGAACACATTGGTTGGCTTTTTATATTCCTAGGCATGATTGTATTGAATATGTTGATTCTTTTGGCAGAAAACATGATAAATTAGAAATTTTAATTTACATAAAAATTTTGTTGTATAGTTTTAAATGAAAAATAATTACAAAGCAACTTTTCAGATGGCTGTGTACAGTTTTGTTGTATTTATTCATGGTATAGATGTTGCGGTTATACAATACATTTTCAGAAAATTTAATATACCTAGGTAATAATCAAAAAAACGAAAAACTGTTTCTAAATAAATACCACTCAAAATCGTTTTAGAAAATACAACTCGTTACAAATTTGTGTTTCTAAAAACGTACAAGTAAATTAAAACACTATAAACAAATTTTAGTAAAATTTTAAGTAATGTAGGGAATAGGTCAGGGTTATAATTTATTGCTAAGCTATACAAATTTCCTCACTAAAAGTCACACCTTAAAAATTTCTGTTGGATTTGACTGTGAGACGTTTGAAGCTTCATGCATGTTTCATCGTATTGGTAAGAGGGCGTTTGTGCTAAAATATCACAAATTTTTTTTTTTTTTTTTTTTTTTTTTTTTTTTTTATTTATTTATTAGTTTTGTGTAAGTAAAACTTTTTTGTATAACAATAATAATTCATTTAAAACATTTTATATAATAAAAATTTACAAAAAAAAATTTTTTCATAAAAAACATAACAATATAACAAAAATTTTATATAACAAAGACTTAAAAATTTTCATGCACAAATTTAACAAGCAATTTATAAAAACAATTAATATTTCTTTCTCCTTTGATTTTATTTGGTAGACCGTTGAACATTTGCAGACCTCTATACATCAATGAGTTTTGCGTTGTCACTTTGTTGCACCTTGATACTCTAAAATTTTCTCCTCCCCGAAGGTTATAAGGTTGACAGTCACTCACTCTCTGTAGATTTCTTGTCAGGTAAGATGGCAGCATGTTGTACTTTAATTTGAATATGAAGAAAAGTACTCTAAAGTACACTCTTTGCCTAACATTCATCCAACATAATTTTTGTAACATTTGGCTTATTGGTGTTAGCGAACTACTCTTTAATATCAATCTCATAGCCTTATTTTGAAGAATCTGCATTCTTGAGAATTGTTCTAAGGAACATGAAAAAATTATCGTAGCACAATAGTCAAAATGTGGTAGGACCAATGCGTTGTACAATATTTTTGCTGTTGTTTTTGATATACAATTCCTAATTCTTCTCATGAATCCAATCTTCTTAGATATTTTGTTACATATGTTATTAAGGTGCTGATCAAATTTCAATTTGTTGTCAATTATTATTCCCAAATATTTAATATTTTGAACAACTTCGATTTTATCATTATTAATTCTAATGTCAATAGCAGCATTTCTCAAGTTCACGCCCATGCATTTAGTTTTTGACGTATTTAGCTTCAGTTTGTTCATATCTAGCCATTTACTTAGTTCTTCCAGATCAGCATTTAGATTTTCAACAATATTTTGGACATTTTTCCCACTAATATACACCAAACAATCATCCGCAAACAACGCTATACGACAAAATTTTAAGACACGTACAATATCATTGATATAAATTAAAAACAAAATTACGCCTAAAACAGATCCTTGTGGAACTCCAAGATCCACAGCCCTTCTGCTCGACAAACTTCCATTAACCCGCGTAACCTGTGTTCTACCAGCAAGGTATGATTGAAACCACTTCAATTCAGTACTACGCACACCATAAGCTTTAAGTTTACTTAGCAAGATCCTTCTATCTAATGTTTCAAAGGCACGTTTGAAGTCTAGAAACACAGCTACAACACAGTCGCCAGCATCCGCTAATTTTTTCCATTCAAACGTAACCCAATTTAGGGCAGTTTCACACGAGTATCCTTTACGGAATCCTGATTGTTCCACTACAAACATGCTATTAGATTCCATATATTTTTCCAATTGTTCAGCCACAACTTTTTCTAGTAATTTTTCATGCACAGAAAGCATATTAATTGGACGCATATTTTCTGCTTTTTTGCTGTTCTTTATTTTCGGTACTGGAATTACAACAGACTCTTTCCAAGAGTCTGGAACTATACCATTCTGCAATGACTTGTTTATAATCGTCACTAACACAGGACCAAGTATATCAAATGCATCCTCCAACATTGTTTTACTAAATCCTATACAATCTCTTTTATTGTTAATATTTTTAATAATAACTTTCAGTTTATTTTCATTTGTTTCTTCGAAGTAGAATTGCCTACTTTGTGTGGGAACAATTGACTCATATTCTATTTGCGGAATACTTTCATTAATTTCTTTTATGCTACTAATGAAGTACCGATTTATGGAGTCTGTTATGTTAACATCGTTATTAATGACATTATTATTTATTGTAACTTCATTTAATTTAGTTTTATGGCTTTTATTCAGAACTAAGCTTTTAATGGTTTTCCAAAGTTCCTTCTGATTATTCGCACTTTTTGAGATTTCATTTTTTATATACCTGTCTTTGGTTTTAATTACTTCCTGTTTGTAGAAGTTTCTAATACTCTTATATTCTGCCCAAATTGCCATATTTCCACGACTGTACACTGCTCGCATATAACTATTAATTTTCTCGTTCTTCAAGTACCGTAAATATTCATTAAACCAACCCGGCATCTTGTTTAATGATGTCAGCTTTTTGCAAACGGTTATCTTTTCAATAGACTTTCTCAGTTTATCTTCAAAATGTAATGCTGTTTCATTTAAACTAGTATTTAACGGTAAGCCCTGAAAATCCATTGCATTTAATATTTGTCTATATTTTCCTTTATCGTATCTTATACATTTTACTTCCTCTATTTTATTTTCAAATTTTCTATTCAAATTTATTTTAATTTGAATAGTTTCGTGGTCTGAGATCTTATCAGCCTGATCTATTATATAATCTACATTCTGACAAAAATTTTTTACCAAGACATAGTCTATTAACGTACTTGTGCTTTGTGTATTTCTTGTGGGCTCTTCCACTATTTGTTTCAGACCCTCGTCATTTATTACATTTTTAATATTTGTACTCTCATCTAGCCAATTTATATTGAAATCACCTACTATAATAACATTTGATTTATTCTCCAAATTATTGGTACATATTTGTTCAAATATATCAATAAATTGTCCCATCGGATACCTACTGCTTGGAGATCTATAAACTACCGCTAATGTCCATTCTACATTATTTATTATAACTTTTATTAACAGAATCCATGCAAAATCATTTTTGAAAGATAATATTTCGGAGAAACTTATATTTTCCTTTAAGTAAATCGAAACCCCTCCAGTATGTCTAGAATGTGACAAACAATTAATTACATTATAATTCGGTATATTATATTCTGTCTCATCTATTACGTCGGTTATATGCGTTTCACTAAGAAATATTATTTGTGGATTCTTTTTGCCAATCAATATTTTTAACTCATTTAGATTCTCTAAACCATCAATATTAAGATACATACACAAAAATGTTTCAATGTTTTCCTTTAGTTGCTAAAATATTTTTTTCTTTTCGATACTAATCTTCCTTTTGAAAACCTCGCATTCGTTAACATCAAAAGCGCTGTGATTAGTTTTTAAATTTAATTTGAAATCATTGTTAATTTTTATGCAATTCACACACCTAATATCCTTGGATTTACATACGTGACCCTTTTCATATGTTTCTGCACACTTCCCACAATAATAAGCTTCCATAGTGCATTTGTCTTTTGAATGTTGATACCCTAAACATTTGTAGCACCGCCTAACAAAAATGCCATCATAAACTCGACAAATATTCCATCCAATTCTAATTTTTCCCATTTTCATAATTCTATTATAGTTTTCAACATTAACTTCTATCACCGCTGTCATTGAGTTAAATTTATCATTATTTTTATAATATGCTTTGATTTCCATTTTTTCCACATCAATTTCATTTTGTTTTTTAATCTTATCTAGCAGTTCCTCTTTTTTGACATCTTCACTTACATTCATTATTTTGACTCTTGGATTTCGTTCTTTTGCAACTTTAATTTTATAGTTTTCACCAATTTCTGCTTCCGCTACATTTTTAAAATTCTCAAAAGACTCTTCATTATCACAATTCACAATAATCGCACCACTTTTCTTTCCTTGCCATGATGAGACTTTAATATTATTTACGACCGGATCTATTTTAGTTTTGACATCTTTGGTCGTTATCTTTGCTTCTTGCTTGTTTTTTGGTACGACAATAAGAGCTGGCAATTTTTTTTTGACTATATCTGAAAACGTTTCTGAACTCTTCTTATTTATTACATTTGGCAACGCTATTTCTTTATTTTCTTTATTATTAATTGTACCTGATCCTGATTTTGTTGTTTCTAGTAAGTTTTTTACTTCCGAACATATATTTTCGTTTGATAACTGGGCATTTTTTATTTCATTACAAATTTTGTCTGCTTGGCTTTTAAAGACCTCAGTGAAACTATTCATTTTACAAATTTCTGTTTCTTGTGCTATTTTTATTTTTTCCAATCTCTCAAAATATCTACTTTCAACAGCTTCCAGCAATTTTTTTATTTCAAATTCATTTGTCTTTAGTGATTCTTCAAATCCATTTTTATACTCTAACAGTTGCGCACGGTTCTTTTCAACACTAATATTTATATTATTTATTGCCTCATCCAAATTTTTAATATACATGACGCAATCATTACACATAAAACATAGCATATTATTTGCTCCAATCGAATTCATTAAACTTTGGTCAACTCCGCAACACTTAACTGTATTATGGTATGTTTTCCCACATATTCCCTCGCATTTGACACCCGACTCTCCTCTTATTGACCCTTTGCATTGGCTACAATGGGCCATCTTAATGTAAATTGCGGCCTATTAAGTGTTATTATATTTTCCTTCACTTTTTAAAATTTTTTATTTAAAAAGTTTTATTTTTGTTTTATTTTTACAGCCTGTTTTTAATCTTGTCTATGCTTAATTTTAGTTAAAAATTATTTGTGCACTTCAATTGTAATGCTTATATTGTTTTGTGCACTGCATATATTTTTGCGCAAATAATTACCAAAATCACTAATTATATGTGCACTTGACTATTTCAAGTGCACGAATAATTTTTTTAAGTCTCTTTTAATAATATTTTATTTCGATTTTACCACTTATTTATATTGTTTTCGGGCAATTTTTTAATATATTATTGTATACTTTCACTTGTTTTAATTTTTAAAATTTTTTTGATTTCAAAAATTTAATTAAATACCACTTTATTTTCAATTTTAATTTTCCGCCTGTTTAATTATTTTACTATTCAAACTAACGTCAACTATTCAATAATCACAAATGGAATAAATTTTATTACGAATTTAACTTAAAAGTCGATATGTAAATGATAAAAGACATAAAAAAAGCTTGAAAAAGCTAAGAGATCTGTGAATGGACAAAGCATAAGTTTTAACAGAAAAGAAGCAAAACTGTCTTACAATTTAAACGATTATATTCCCGCAGTGATGACACAGTATAAATGTGCTGAGTTAAATATAAAAAAACTAGCAGATTTATCCGGGAGCGTGGAAATTGTAAAAATGTACGTTTTAGCCAATTTTTGGTTGAAAAAAAAGTACCAAAAAAAAAATTTTGTGGAGTACCGTTAACCCATTGTGGCCCAACAGTTCTTTATAGGTTTTTTCGTTACCTTGCTAGAAATTGTTCTTCTTCAAATTTTGTATATGTGTTTCTCTTCCAGAGTTCACTCTATTAACAAAAGTAGTGGTTCTTGACAATTTGGTGCTCCTTGACGATAGAGTTGAGGATGGAGGGTTTCCGGCAAATAATGTTAACTGAATTAAAAATAATTTTTTTTTTATTATTATTTAATAATTATGAAAAGTTTCAAATGAAATTTGATAAAATTGTTAAAAAATTGCAAGAATAATTAAAAAAAAAAGCGTTTTAAAAAAATTTCTTTTTTACATTTTAAAAATAACATGTACACCATGTGTAATTTTTGTGTTAATTTTTTTCAATAACATCAACTTAAATTAAAACTCCATTGAGTGGCGGGGCAACGTGCGCCCGATAAAAGCTAGTTTACATATAAGTATTATTATACCCGTTTGAATATAGGTGAAAAGGCTATACTAAATTTGCCATTATGTCATTATACTATGTCAATAGTAGTGTTCTTGAATTGCCAACTTTTGAATAAAATATAGTCGATATATAGAAAAAGTTTAAAAATTTGCTTTTCAACTTATATTTGGTTTTGTATTTACCTGGAAGTTCTACTACGCTCTTCCTCGTTATTTTATGATTTTATGAGAGAAATGTAGGCTTCCTTTTTGGAAAAACTGTTTTAAAATACTATGTGTTTAAGCATATATACGAAATTGAATTTTTTTATTTTTAGATTTTATTTGAAGAAAATAATAAGATAAAGACTCAAGTGTATGGATCGGAACAGAATTGAAAAATATATCGATTTAGCTTTAATCTTGAAATTTTCCCAAATTCGTTTTTTTTGCAATAGCCATCATCGCTATTTAAATTCAGCCATTTTGGTCCATGGGTTCGGATAGCTGCCATACAACTGCTTTTTTTATATTAGAATTACTCTGTACCTATTACAGCTGCGTGTCTGAAATTTTGCCAAAAATAGTTTAATTTTATGGCCAAAGTTTCTGCAAAATTTGGTTGGTCTACTGCAGTGGGTTCGAATAGCTGCCATACAACTTCTTATTTTATATGAGCACTAGCAGATTTACCCGGCGTTGCTCGGAAGCGTGCAAATTGTAAAAAAGCAAGCTTCAGGCAATTTTTTGAAGTACTACTTTGGTTAAAAATACAGCCCCAAAAAAAATATTTGTGGAGTTCCGTTAACCCATTGTGGCCCATCAGCTTTTTATAGGTTTTTTCGTTGCTTTGCTATATATTAGAAATGATTTAACCGATTGACTACAAATTTTGTATATGTGTTCCTCTTTGAAAATGATGTTGGATGAATGGGTTAATTTGTTCCAACCAAATTTATACAACTAATTCCGGTTGCTAAGAGGAACATTTGTGCAAAATTTCAAGTCAATCGGTTAAATCGTGTTGACTCGACATCAAAAACATTGAAAAAGCTTCATTGCGCCCTCGTGCCCAAATGGGTTAACAGAAAAAATTTGTGTCAGCCTCTTTTCCGACTGCAAAGTCACCCTTTATAATTGGACACAAGTCGGAAACACAAATTTTTTTGGCAGGCCATCAGGCTGAAATGGGTTAATTTATTCCATCCAAATTTATACAACTAGTTCCCTGTGCTAAGAGGAACATTTGTGCAAAATTTCAAGTCAATCGGTCAAACCGATTTTTAAAAATGTGACATAGCCTATGTCATCCCCCGGGCTCACAGAATTATTCCTTAAAAATTTTGTGACAATCGGACCAGTGGTTTTCACGTGAATCCTGGACAACCAACAAACAAACGAACAAAATAACAAATTTTCTATTTTATATATTAAGAATTGACAGAGAACTCTCATTTATCTTAAAAATTATTCATTTTTTTAAATATTTTTATAAAAAAATTCAGAACAGTTTTTCAAAACAAACAAAAAATTAAGATAAACAAAAAATCGAGTGGTTAGGTAGTCGGCCTTTCAATTAAAAAGTGTCGATTCGAATCTCGTTCAGGGCATATTTTTTTTTTAAATTCATCTTTCTGTATACGCTTACAGCAATTCTGTATACGGAGGAGCAATTTTAATATACCCGATGTCATATATATATATATGTATGACATCGGGTATATTAAAATTGCTCCTCCGTTTGCAGCGCATCGATCTAGACGTGCTAGATATAGTGTCAAGGGTACGTATCGGCTCAGAATCGAAAAGTAATTCGATCTAGCTATGTGTGTCTGTCCGTCCGTCCGTGTGTCAGCACGATAACTCAAAACCTAAAAGGGCTAGAGTTTTGAAATTCACACACAGTTATTTTTAGACAATTTCTAGGTTCCCTATTGTTAAAATCGGACCAAGGCTTCGGGAAGCTGCCATACCACTTTTTTGCACCAATATGAATTTCTTCAAAACTAATTATACTACGAGGATTAAAATTACACACGGTTAGTTTTATACTGAATCGGGCACTTATATGAATTTTCAAAATGTTACGGCTTCATTTTTGGGGGGCTGCCATACAACATCTTTGCACCAATATGAATTTTTTCAAAACTAATTATACTACGTGGATGAAAACAACACACCGTTAGTTATATAATGAATTGAGCACTTATATGAAGTTTCAAAATGTTACGGCTCCATTTTCGGGGGGCTGCCATACAACTTCTTTGCACCAATATTAATTTCTTCAAA
This sequence comes from Dolichopus griseipennis, assembly GCA_963082915.1. Lineage (NCBI taxonomy): Eukaryota > Metazoa > Arthropoda > Insecta > Diptera > Dolichopodidae > Dolichopus > Dolichopus griseipennis. The sequence goes on along the minus strand of OY720441.1, from coordinate 239,345,471 downwards.
ACTAACTATACTAAGAAAATGAAAATTACACACGGTTAGTTATATAATGAATCCAGCACTTATATGAAGTTTCAAAATGTTACGGCCCATTTTCGGGGGGCTGCCATACAAAGTTTTCAATTCAATAACTATGAATCTAATGAAGCTACGAAGTTAAAATTAAAATTGGGCAGGTAAAATAATAGGAAAAGTTACTTGGCAAAGTGGAAAATCACTCGGACCAACTTTAAGGGTGGGGGATTTATTTTTTTTTTTTTTGGCTTTTTGTTATTGTGTTTTTTTTATGGTTCTTTTTTTGTTTGCCTTTGTGTTATGGTTTGTTTTTTTTTTTTAAGCAAAAATTATGGAATGATGAGTTAAATTTTTTTTAACTATTTTATTTTTTAAATTTTTTTTGCAATATATATAATAGCTTAAGGGAAATAAATAACGGTTTATTTTATTGTCTACATCATAGTGGGTATGCACGGGTATTTAAAAGTTGACAAAGGCAACTATTATCTTCCTCGTTTTATTTATAAAAAAAAAAATTAAACTTTTGAGTAAAATTTTGAGAAGAACATATACGTGAATTGATCAGAATTTAAAAAAAATAATTAAAAATTGAATTAAGGACTGAATTTTATAAATTTTGTGAAATGAAATTCGATAATAATTTAATTTTAATTTGATCATTAAGTACATAAAATACATAAAAGGACTTATTCGCAAATTATAAATTAAATTCGTGTGTTTTATAATTTTATTCTATTGTAATTTGGCGCGTTGCTCCAATATTTTGCCAATAGAGGACTTATAATGTATGCATTTAGTCATATATAGTTAAATTAATAATACTTAAATTAATATTAACAAGATTGTGTACAGGAGTATAGACAATTAAGCAAATATTAAAATTATTGAATACAGTTCTATATACAAATATAATAATATGAGTGAATGCAATAAATGCAAAACGCTGATTCGGGGAGAATCAGAGATACGATGTAAAGCAGTTTGTTGTAAAGTTTATCATGTTCCTGTAAAGTGTTCCAATGTTGACTCAACAAGTTATAATGCACTATTAACTAACAGTATGATAAAGTATATATGTTATGATTGCATTAGATTAATACATGACAATGATTTAATAATGATCGAAATAAAAGAGAGTGTAAAAAAAACAATAATTTGCTCAGAGATTATAAAAGCGATTTTAAAGGTATAAAGTGAGAATGAGTTAAAATTACTTCTTGAATCTATTGAAGCAAGATATGATGTAAACCCAAAAATATGAAAATAGCTCAAACCGCTTCTTGAATCTATTGAAGCAAGATATGATGTAAAATCAAAAATATGAAAATAGCTCAAAGCGCTTATGAGAATACTTATGAGAATACTCTGTTAGAGATAAATTGGAAAATATAAATAAAACGGACAGGCTAGAAGAGGAAATATCTTCTCTTAATATCCGTTAGAAGCTTTGTATCATTGGGTCGAAAGCTTCCAATTCGTGTATAAACAATGTAGACAAACTAAAAGACGAGATCTGTTCATTAAAAACAGACATAAGGGAGCTTTCTGAAAAAGTCGAAGCCGGCAGTAATGTAAACAAATCTTTTCAAACAAATAAAAAAAAAACCGTTAAAGAAACTGGGTCGCAAACGGACCAGTTTGTCAGCTTTATTTCTTCTCTCGATACTACTACTCTGGGGCCTGAGTACTTCAAACCGACAACAACTTTATTATATAAAACTTTATACAAAAACTTTACTAGAGGAGAAACTTTAGAGCCAGCTTCTTTTAATATTATTAAGAATGCTAATAATAACAATAATAATAATAATAACAATGAGAATAATCATAATAATATTAATAATAATAATGACAATCATAATAGTAATGATATTAATATTAATAATGATAATACTAATACAATTAATAATATTAATAATGATAATACTAATACTATTAATAATAATACTAATAATTATAATGACAACAATAATAAAAATGTTAATAATGATATTACTACTACTAATAATAATAATAATAATAACAATAATAATGTTAGTAATGATATTACTACTACTAATAATAATAATAATGTTAATAATGTTATTTCTAATACTAAAAATAATATTAATAATAATAACCTTAAAGCTAATTTCTCGTTAAACCCTCTGTTACCTCCAATTGTAAGAATGACTCAGAAATCTCTAACGGAAGACTGTACCTACGCACTTTCCAGATTTAGAGATGAAAAAATTCTAAATTATGCGAGGCTATTTCTTGCATTTTTACATTATGACAAAAATAATCGCGTAATTGAGGGTAAAACAAGAACAAATTTACTTGTGTTGATACATAATGAAGTGTTACCATCTAATTAAAAGGAATTATATGACCTTTATTTTAAGTATCACATTAAAATTGGTTTCACTTCCAAACAGGTAGAGGAAGATCTTAATGCTTTTCGTAGTCATTGCAATAGCAATTACTACAATCACTTGTAACAATCTCGTGAAAATTATAATAAGTTTTTTCCGCCGAGCAGCAAATAACAATTTAAATTCAAAATTTTATATCGATTCTTACACTAATTCCAATTTAGTCACACTGTCTAACCATAGTATCAAAAATAAAAATAGCGTTAGTTCCTCTAATAAACTGAAATTATTCTACCACAATTGCAGTGGTATGAGGGGAAAGATTAAGAAATAGATATCTCACTAAGTCATGTGAATTTAATATTATTGCTATCACTGAAACATCGCTAAACGATTCCTTTGTAAATGAAGAAATTTTGGACAGTACTTGATCGATTTATAGAAAAGATCGGGATTATCTTCCTACAAATTGTTCCCGTGGTGGTGGTGTACTACTTGCAGTAAACAATACCTTATCTAGTGTGGCATTAATCACTAGGACTTACCACTCTTTTGATCACCAATTTATTAAAGTTAACTTAGGTAATAATTTTTTATACCTGGGTATTGTTTACTTTCCTCCTAATTCTGACAATTCCTCGTATTCGGAATTTTTCGAGATATACCAGCATGTTATATCAAATATGAATGAGGATGATTCAATTATAATTTTAGGGGACTTTAACCGTCCTTCTTTTTCTTTTATTGTTGACGAATCTGATAATTTGTTACTACCAATCAACCTTCAGGACGAAATAGATTTCGATCTCATTAATGTATTTTATGGTAATGATTTACAACAAATTATCAGCTTTCCGAATAATTATTACAAGTGGTTAGATCTTGCATTCACGAATGCATATGATAAAGTGGTGGTAAAGCTCGATGATGATTCAGAAAACCTTTTTACAAACACTCCGCATCATAACGCAATCATCTTCGAATTTTCCACTGCTATACCTCTTTTTACCAAATCTTACAATAATATTTTTGTATATGACTTTCTTAATGCTGATTATCAAAGCATTAATAATGCTTTATCAGTCATCAGTTGGGACGACCTGTCAACCGAACAGGATATTGATTTGATTATCTCTCAATTCTATGCAAAGTTATTTGAGATAATTAACTCCTTTGTTCCTAAAATTCACAAAAAGAACAAGACAACCGAACCTTGGCTGAAGAGTGAACTTAGGACATTGCGTAACCAACGCAATAAACTATACAAAATAATTAAAAATTCAAAAGAACCTAATAATGACTTATTAAACAAGTACAAGGATCTTGCTTTTGAATTTAAACAAAAATCTAATTTGGCTTATGATAGATATCTCACTAACGTAGGCAACAAATTAATTACAGATTCTAAAAAGTTTTTTGACTTCGTTAACACAAAACGTAAAACTTATGGTTATCCAAGCTTAATGTCAAAAGACAATACGTTTTCTAATTGTCCTAAAACGATATGCAATTTCTTTGCTAAATCTTTTCAAAAAGTTTATCGTCCACACGAGTCTCCAATTAATTTCGATTTCTCTAACTTAATTAATAGTTCAAATCCTATTATTACGGACTTATATCTTACCGAAATTGAAATATTTGAAGCAATCACTAAACTTGATACTAAAAAAGGTATAGGACCTGAGACCTAATCCCACCGACTTTTTTTTACAACTGTGTTAGTTATTATTCTAATAAATCTCTTTCTTCAGGTATTTTCCCTCTTGTTTGGAAATCTTCTTATCTTACCCCTATTCAGAAAAAGGGAGATAGATCATTCGTCGAAAATTACCGTGGCATTGCTATTTTATCGACTATTCCAAAGTTGTTCGAAAAAATGGTTGTAAACAAAATTACGCCCGTCATTAATACAAAACTAAACGAACAACAGCATGGATTCAGAAAAGGTTTATACTTCTGAAATCCTTAATGAAATGGAAAATAGGCACCAAGTTGATGCTATTTACACGGACTTTAGCAAAGCATTCGATCGTGTTGATCACAAAATTCTACTAAACAAACTTGCAACTTTAGGTATTTCGGGCTCTTTTCTTTACTGGATATTCTCCTATATTACAAATAGATCGCAAAATATCAAATTTCAAGGATTTTTGTCGGACCCAATTAATGTTATATCAGGAGTACCACAAGGTAGCCACTTAGGACCACTCTTGTTTAATATATTCATTTCCGATCTTTCTAGTAAACTTTTCGGTGTGTCACATGTTGCATTTGCTGACGATCTCAAGATCATGTAATTAAAAATAGTTCTGATGTTGCATTACTTCAGACAAATCTTAATTCTCTACAAGAATGGTGCTTCTCTAATAAACTAGAACTAAACATTGAAAAATGCAAGGTTATAAGTTTTACACATAAGAGATCTACCATTTCATTCGGTTATAATATAAATAATGTAACCCTTGAAAGGGTTAAAAGCATTACCGATTTAGGGATTCTGTTGGATGATAAACTGAACTTCCATCTCCATTATGAGTATATGATTTCCAGGGCAAACAAAATGCTTGGCTTTATAAAAAGAAGAGCTAAAGAATTTAGCAGCATTGCTGTAACTAAAGCTCTTTATTGTTCTTTAGTACGTTCTATTCTTGAATACGGTAATATTGTGTGGGATCCTGCATTTCAAATACATTCTGATAGAATAGAATCCGTGCAAAAGCAATTTCTTCTTTTCGCTTTAAGAAATCAATATAATCCTAGAGATTATTCAATTCTGCCTAGCTATCTCGTAAGACTTAATTCATTGAATATGTTAACGTAATCCTCACGCAGGCAAATTCTTTCTTCCTGCTTTACTTTTGACGTCTTAAGAAAAAACATTGACGTTCGGTATTTATTGGATAACTTTAAAATAAACAATGGTGCCAGAAATACGAGAAGCACTAAATACTTAGTTGAAAATACTCATAGAACTGAATATGGAAAAAATGAACCAATAAATAGATGTTGCATTATTTTTTTTTTATTTTATTTATTAAACCAAAACAAGGATTTTACAAAAAATATCTTACAGCTATTGAAAAAAACAAAAAAAAAAAAAATTTAAAGCTAACAAAATGCACAAACAAAAAAATAAAAAAAAAATACAAATTTGATTACTAAGTTAAAAATTTACAATGAAAAATTAAAAAGTTGTACTATATACTAAATTTTAAAACAGAAAAACAAAAATGCTTACAGGACAAAAACACAGTATGAGATATAAATAATTGGAATGTATGAGATATGTATATGAACTTGAACTTGAAATAATTTGAAATGTTTACAAAGTAATTAGGTAATTTAAGTATTTAGGTCATTTAGGAATTCCTGTTTTAATTTATGTTTAAAAGAGTTTCTTGATATGTCTGATGAAAAAAGATGACTGTGTTTGTTGAATATAGTGCAACATCTGTTTATTGGCTCATTTCTTCCGTATTCTGTTCTGTGTGTATTTTCTAATAAAAATTTAGTGTTTCTTGTATTTCTGACTACATTGTTTAGTCTAATCTTATTTACTAAGAATTGAACGTCAATACGTTTTTTTATGACGTCAAAGGTAAAGCAAGATGAAAGCATTTGCCTACGTGAAGATAAGGTTAACATATTGTATGAATTAATTCTTACAGCATAGCTTGGAAGAGTAGAATAGTCTGTAGAACTATATTGGTTTCTCAAGGCAAACAAAAGGAATTGTTTCTGAACGGATTCTATTCTATTGGAATGTAATTGAAACGCTGGATCCCATACGATGTTACCGTATTCTAGAATAGATCGAACTAACGAGCAATAAAGAGCTTTTGTTACTGCTGGGTTATTAAATTCTTTAGCTCTTCTCTTAATAAAACCTAACATTTTGCTTGCTTTGGAAATCATATGATCATAGTGAAGATGGAAGTTAAGCTTATAGTCCAGAAGAATGCCAAGATCGGTTATACTGGACACCCTTTCAAGAACTATGTTATCTATTGCATAGTCGAAAAACATTGTAGATCTTTTACGTATGAAGCTTATGACCTTGCATTCCGCTATGTTAAGTTCTAATTTATTGTAGAAACACCATTCTTGTAAAGAATGTAAATTTGATTAAAGTAATGCCAAATCAGAACTGTTTTTGATAACGTGGTAAATTTTAAGATCGTCAGCAAATGCAATATGTGATACACCCTCTAATTTTCTAGAAAGGTCTGAAATAAAAATATTAAATAGAAGTGGGCCTAAATGACTACCTTGCGGCACTCCTGAGGTGACATTAATTGTGTTTGATAAATAACCTTGAAATTTAATATTTTGAGTTCTTTCGAGGAAAGAACCTGAAATGCCTAAAGTTTCAAGCTTTTTAAGTAAAATCTTGTGATCCACACGATCGAAAGCTTTGCTTTAATCCGTGTAGATAGCATCAACTTGATAACCATTTTCCATTTCATTTAGTATTTCCGATGTGTAAACCGTAAGATTAGTTGTAGTAGAACGACCTTTTCTAAATCCATGTTGTTGTTCGTTTAATTTTGTATTTATGACGGGTGTAATTTTACTAACTACAATTTTTTCGAGCAATTTTGGAATAGTGGATAAGATAGCTATACCACGGTAGTTTTCGACGGAAGCTTTGTCACCGTTTTTATAAATGGGGGTCAAAAAAGAAGATTTCCACGCATACGGAAAAATGCCTGTCGAAAGCGATAGATTAAAAATAAAATGAAGCGGTTGCGTCAAATAATTGGCACAATTATATAAAAAAGAAGGTGGGATCAAGTCGGGTCCTACACCTTTTTATACCCTTAGAATAGGTAAAGGGGTATATTAACTTTGGTATGGGGTTTGTAACCACCTAAAGGAAGCGAACTAGATATGGAAAAGTATATATATTTGTGATCAGCGAGACCGCCTGAGTCGATATAGCTATGACCGTCCGTCCGTCCGTCCGTCCGTAGGCACGATAACTCAAAAAATAATGGAGCTATCTTGATGAAATTTTAACTGTAGGTTACTAGGACTGAAAGTACGGCGGGGATTGCATATGGGCGAAATCGGTTTATGGGTTCGGATTCTGGACCTTTTAATCGATCGAAGGGCTAACGAACATATATAAAAAATCACGATAACTCAACAACCAATGACGCTATCTTCATGAAATTTGTGCTGTAGGTTATTGGTAATGAAACTACGGCGGTGATTACGTACGGTGAGGATTAGACAATGGGTTCCATACGTAGAACTCTTTGATCGAATTTAGTCCAAACTAGCTTAATTCCGAAACCAATGAAGATAGAACCTCCAAATTTGGTATCAGGGTGTCCCTTCCTATTTCGTAAGTGTCTTTGAAATTTGGGTCCCATTGGAGTAGTGGGTCGGTTAGCAGCCACTCAGTTCCGAGGACCTTAAAGCATATTTTCGAAATTAATAAAGATAGTAACTTTAAACAAATGTAGAAGGTTCTAATTTGGCCCAGGGTGTTCTTTACTAATTCTTGCGTGCCCCCCTAATTTGGGATCAATTGGAGTGGTGGTTCAGTACCTCTCTCAGACCCCCCAATGTGTAAAAGCTTATCATCGAAATTAATAGAACTAGTAACTTAAAATTAAGATAGAACGTTCCAATTGTGTACAAGGATTAACTTGTATTGAAAGTATGATGGGATTGCATATGGGCGAAATCGTACCAAGGTTTCGGGTTCTGGAACCCCTGAAAAGTTCAAGGGCTAACAAACATATATCTTAAAAACACCAAAACTCAAAAAATAATGCCGGTATTTTGATGAAATTTAAACTTTAGGTTACTAGTAATGAAAGTACCATGGGAATTGGTTGTGGTCGAGTTTAATTTCGAAGCCAAAGAATATATTTCCTATGTCCTATGTGTCTCCGAAATCTAGACTTAATTGTAGTGGTTCAGTTTTGTTCAAAGGTACTTGCTGCATTTATGCAAAATTTATTTTTATATTTAAATGAATTATATGAAAAGGTCTAAATTTGTAATTGTATTTTAGAAATACATTTATTGCATATTTTGCGTTTATAAGCTTTTCTATTAGGTATATAAACTAACCATTTAAAATAATTGCAATTTTTAAAAATTTGGATTATTAAATATATTATGCTTTGATTATCATTTTATCACAAAATATAATAATTAGAATTTTTTCAGTTTGTAATTGAATTGGAATAAATATATTTTCATTTATTTCAAGTTTGTTTGTTTTTTAATATTTTTAAATAGATAAATTTGTAAAAATTTGTAATATTTTTTAATAGATAGTGTAATTAGAAAATGTTTTTAGTATTATAAAGTTAATTTTGTTAGCTATGTCTTACGATCAAATTAATAACAGCTTTTATGGTGTTAAAATGACTTATGGATATGTCCTTAAATTTGAACCAAATAGGTGTAGGGTATTTCTTAGTCGGTTGCACCGACTGACTGTTGCTTTACTTGTTTTGTATCAAAGTTGGTAATTGCTTCAAATATTTCGTTTTCAGAAAGATATAGATCTGTAATAATTGAATTATATCTATTAAGTGAGATAGGAAAAGCGAAATTGATACGCGAATCTAATGGCCTATAAACTTTTTGAAAACAATCTGCAAAGAAATTACAGATTACATTAGGGGAAGAAGAAAAAACATTATCTTAAGACATAGAACTTGGATATCCATATGTTTTTCGCTTTGTATTAATGAAGTCAAAAAACTTTTTTGGGTCTGTAATTAGACGTAATTGGTGTTGTTGTAATTAAATTTGAATTTGAAATTGAAAATGAATTTTCAGAAATTACTGAATTGCACATTGTGCTAGACAATGCACTTGAACTTGTATTAATGGCTGGAATCTCAATTAAATTGGGCTTATTTAGTGAATATGTAACTAAGTTCGACGGAGGCAAAGAGTTTTGAAATTTAATAGGTGTTTGAGTTAATAAAATGGGTTGTGTTTTGTTTGAATTTAAAATATTATTATTATTATTATTGTTATTATTATTATTATTATTATCCTTTTTTTTGATTTGTTTATTTTTTGTTTTAATAATTTTAGGCAAATTAGTATTTCTATTGTTTGAATTTTTAGTGTTTGTTTTATTATTTTTAGAATGTTTTGTGTTTATTGAATGTTGTGTGTTTGTCCTTAAATTATTTTTACCTAAATTTTTGAAACTGCTGATATTGGTTCCTATACGCCACAAGCTCCTGTTTTTAATTTCATTCACTTTTGATTCCGGAACACTAACTTTAAATGTGTGATAGTTCGATTTATACTTCAGCCACTTCGGTGTTATTAATTTGCAGTGAACATCATCGCATTTCAACTTGCTTCTTATGAATTTGGCCAGTTTGACTTCAGTTGTGTTAACGCTAAGATTCGAAATTCTTATGTTAAATTTCGGCTTACTTATAGCATCTGGTGGATCGACAACTTTTGTTTCTTTTTCAATATCCATTGAAATATCGTCCTGTTTTTCCTTTGCTACATTTTTGAGTTTGTCTGACCCAGCGCTATTTATTTCGTTAAATTCGTCAAACAATGATTTAGGTAACTTATTTGAGCTGTATTGATTTGGATGAGAATTATTGTGGTTTTTCATAAATTCTTGCATCTCCTCCATTTTACTCTTGAGAATATCTAAATCAGCCAAAACTAAATCCCTGAAGCTCAATGAAATCTCATTCCTGCTCGCATTTTCAGAAATAGAAACACATATTTTAGATAAGTTATCAATTGAATCTTTTAGTTCCATATTATGTGAGTTATTTGTATCTTGAGGTAATTTATTGGAAATTAAAATTTTATTTTTTAATTTACCTATATCAACTTTTATTATATCTCTAATAAATTTTTTGTTGTCTGTGTTGAAACTAATTACGCTATTGTTTAGCGATTCAAAATTTTTTTCCATTTCTGAAAAGTTGGCGGAGTTATTTTTTACAACTTCCAATAATTTAACAATTGTTCCTTGGAAGTTGTCCCTAACATCATTAATATTATTTTTGATTTCCCGCGAAAATTGTCCGAGAGAATTTTGTTGATCCAGACAACTTTCACAAACAAAGTGCTGCGATAAAAGGCTGCTGTACCAGTTTCTCGGAGCGTTTAAGCAGACTCCATGAAATTTACGATTGCAGAAACCTTTGCATTTTATATCGAATTTCATATCGGTGACCAAACAATTTTCTACGCTGCATTTGAAATCCATTGTAAATTGTATATAATGTTAAGCAAAAAAATAAAGATGATGAATCACTTATTATTTGTATTCTGATTTTAATTTACTTTATTAGTTATTTATTGTTTAACTGTTTATTAATATTGTGACTTTACTTGTTAATGAAATTAAGTAGGTCACTATTTAAAAAAAATTTGCACTTGAAGAATTTTATTTTTAAATTTTAAATATTATATTTAAGTTCTTAATTAGGTTTAATTTTAATAACCTTAATTAAGCAAAAAAAAAAAAAAAAAAAAAATAAAAGAATTTTTTATTATTATTAAAAATAATTAAATATTAAAATTAGAGTAGAAAAAAAAAAAAATCGTCTAAACTTAATGAAGAATGAATAATGATTACATTCAATAAACACAGTCATCTTTATTCTACACAAATTTCTCGATACACTTTTAAACATAAATTAAACTTAAAATTCATTCATGACCTAAGACAATAATTTTAACCTTCATTATATCATATTGCACTTCAAGTTCATATTATTTTTTAATTTAGTTACTTTATACAGTTAGTTAATACAGTTAGTATTCATAAATTTCATTTTAACTGTGTTTTTACTTTGTATGCATTTTCTACAAATAAACAAATAATTATACTTTTGATTCTTAATGTATTTAAAATTTTTTTGGCTATGTAATCAAATTTCATGATAATTATAAGTTTTAGTTTTAAGAATTATTTTGTAAAAACCTTGTTTTGGTTCAAATAAATAAATAAATAAATAAATAAAAGATGAAAAATATTAGTAAGTTATCAGAAACAATTATTGAAAACGAAAAAAAAAAAAACTGAACAAGAAGAAAAAAATGGAGTGAATTGTGAAAAAAGCTTGTTAGAGATAAAAAAAATGAGTAGGTTATCAGAAATTAATATTGAAAACCAAAATAAAAAAAAAAATATACAAGAAGAACTAAATAAAAATATAAAAAAGAACTATGTTAATAAAGTTGTTGTTATACCGAAAAAAAGTAATCAAAATAAAAACAAAATAAAATCAGATATTTGGGATAATATTGATGTTTGTAATATGCAAGTAAATATTAATAATGTGTATGAACGAAAAAGTTCTATTTCAATATGTTGTAAAAATAGAAATTCCGCAGAAATATTGCAAAAAGAAATTGCAAAGAAAATGAGTAATGATTATGAGATTGTTATGCCTCTTGTACAAAATCCAGTCTTACTCTGTGGAATGGATGACCAACTAAGTGAAGAAAAAATTGTTAATGCCATTAAAATTCAAAATAAAATTATTTGCGAAGAAATTGAATGTAAAAAAGTTTATGGGTCGTTTAAAAATAAATCTATTTAGAATGCAATAATAGATGTTGATGGAAAAGCTTTCAGACAAATAATGGACTTAAAAAGATTAATCATTGGTTGGAATTCATGTATAGCATATAAAAAAATTGGGTGTTCTTAGTTGTTTCAAATGCTTGGGCTTTAACCATAAAGCATGTTTTTGCAAGGATAAAGCATACTGTCATAAATGTGGAAGTGATGAACATAAAAGAAAAAATTGTAACGAAGAGACACATAAATGCATAAATTGTTGAAATTGATTTTTGTGCATTTCAGAAACACATTTAATAAGTGATGATGATGATACATTAATAAAATTAAATAATTATCATCATATAAGAAATGATAGTCATCTAAGACATACGGGAGGCGTTACATTTTATATAAAAAATACTTGGAGTTATATAATTAAAAGTGATTGTAGTGAAAATGACTGTTTGTATACTATGTTAAAAGTATATAATGGTAAAAACATTTTTTTCTTAATTGGTTTATATAGATCACCCAAATATTTAAATATAAATTCAAGTTTTTTGAATTATGTTCAGATTATTATGGAAGAATTGAGTTAGTTAAATGAGGCTGTTATAATAATTGGCGATTTTAATATAAACTGGCTAATTAATAATAATATAAAAAAATTTTGTGTGCAAATAATAATTGATAATGCTTTTAGACAGTTAGTTAATGAATATATTAGAGTTACTAATATTTCAAAAACTCTTATAGACTGGCTATTAACAAACAAATATAGAGATATTAAAGCATTTATAGATATAAAAGATAAGTGATCACGAAACTATTAGAATTGACATAAAAATAAAAGATAGAATAAAAAATAAAAATAAAACAATAAAATTATTAAAATATAATAAGCAAAATTTTTTAAACATTATAACAAGAAATGATATAATGACTGTGTACTATAATAATGTTAGTGTAAATATTAGTGTTAATAGATTTAGTTATAACTTAAAAGAATTATTAAAAAAATATATAGTAGAATATAACTTTAAATATCATAAATTAGAATGCTTTTTTAAAATGAACATAAAATATTTAAAAATAAAAAAATTATCAATATGAACTTGCGAAATGGACAAATAACATAAATGAGTGGAATAAATACAAACAAGTGATGAAAAAAACCAAAGGTTTTTAAAAAGCACATTATCAAAATTATATTGTGTTACAAACTGAGTTTAATTTTGGAAATATATACACTGGTGACTAAGTTACTGCTTATTTATAAAAACAGTAAATTTTTAATTTTTAAGTCCTAATAGCCCTTCAATTCGACAAGTTGCCATTTTTATCACGGACCTATCTTCATCGACGTTTTCAGATTGAAAATATACTTCATTAAACTCTTATTATAATTATTTAAATATAGGGTTTCTTCCTATTTTGAGGGGTTGTAGCTCCGTAACGGGGGGGGCTTACAGAAAAAAGTTTTGACATTAAATTATTTTTAATGCAATACCTAACCGTTGCTGATATTTTTTAGTCGGTCATAGGTAAAAAGGGACGGGGGACGGACGGACAGAGTAAAACTATATAGGCACATTTTTACAAAATTTTTTGAAAATGTGCTAAAAACTGAAAAATACATATAAAAATAAACTTAATAAAGATAAAACTTCGTACATAAATGAAAAAATTTAAGAATCCAAAGATCAAAAAACTATGTGGAAGAATATCAAAAATTTTGTTTTGAATAAGGGTTTTGTTGAAATAAGTGAAATAATTTTTGATAATGTAGCAGTAAATGATAACATGACTATAGCCAATAAATTTAATAATTTTTTTACTGAAAGTATTAAAAAAATTAATAGAAGCATTAGATATGAAGCTTATGTAAATTATATTCAAAGAAAGCCTTATATATTTAAATTTAAAAGTATAACTATTGATTACTTAAAGTAAATTTTTTTTTTTCAAATTGAAAAATTTCAGTACATGACAATAAAGTGATAATGGCAGTTTTTTTAAACTTAAGGCGTGCGTTTGAAACTGTTGATCGTGATATTTTGTTATGTAAACTTGAAGAGTACGGCATATGTGGAACAGAATTAGAGGGGTTTAAATTTTATCTTAAGTATGGAAGAGCTCAAAGAACAAAAATTAATGGTTATTTATCAGACCCAAGCGCAGAGTCATATGATGTACAAGCATGAGTCATGTGATGTTTTATTGTTTTTGATATTTATTAAAGAAATGGAGAAGGTAGTTGCTGGTGAATATGTAAGTGAATGTTTTGCTAAAATAAATATTGATTTAAATAGTTTAAGTAGATGTCTAAATATGAATAAACTTAAATTAAATGTTGATTAAACTAAATGTTTAATAATTAGTGGAAATAGCAATAAAAACCTTAATATTATAATTGATAATAAAAATATTGAAATACTTGAAGAAATAAAGTATTTAGGAGTAATAATAGATTTAAGTTAAATTTTAAGAATCATATTAATTATGTTTGTAAAAAGATTGCCAAAAAGGTATATTTTTTTAGTAAAATCAGAAAGAAAATATCCTTAGAGTGTGCAATTAATTTATATAATAAAATGATCAAACCTCAATTTGAATATTGTTCTTCAATTATCTTTATTTGTAATGCAGAAATGATGGGAAGCCTGCAAAGACTCCAAAACAAATCTATGAGAGTTGTTCTGAGATTAAATCGCTATAAAAAACAAAAAATTAATATGAATATTTTGATTATTGTTTTTAAAATAAACAAGTGATGAAAAAAACCAAGGAGTTTTAAAAAACCACATTTTCAAAATAATATAGTGTTTCAGCCTCTATGGGAAAGGTTGCCCAATTTCTAAAAGATCTAATCCTCACTACTCCCATTCCCCCAACTTTTTTAGGTTCAAGGAATTAAATTGTGAATTCTACCAAAATTTTGAATTTTACTTAGAATTTTATTATTTAAGCAAAACTGGTTAAAACTGAGAAACACTTTCTTCAAATTAAAGAACCACTTTTAAATTTAACAAAATCTTCTAACATATCTTCTTCTTCTTCTGCTATGGCGCTACAGTTCGTTGTCGAACCTTGGACTCCTGAATCATCTTCTTCCAGTTCACGCGATCTTGGGCAGCAGTTATCCAATTTTACTCTTGCAGCATTGATAGCGTTTGACTCGACTGCATCAACCCATCGATTTCTCGGCTTTCCTACTGGTCTTTTTCTATCTATTTTCCCGTTCAATACTTTTTTTGGAATGCGGGAATCTGGCATACGTTGTATGTGACCGGCTCATCTAAGGCGTTGTAGCTTGATGTATGTCACAACATCGCTGTCGGTGTATACATTGTATAGCTCTGCGTTGCGTCGCATTCTAAATTGGCCCTGGGTCGATAATTGGCACGATAATTTTACGAAGTATTTTTCTTTCGAAACGGGAAAGTAGGTTTGCCGTCGCTTGGGTGATCGTCCACGTTTCACTGCCGTAGAATAACACCGGTCTGATAAGAGATTTGTACAGCTCAAGTTTACATTTTCTGCTGACTTCTCGAGATCTCATTATCTTCAACACAGAGTAGTATGCGTTGTTTGCCTTGTCTATCCTTCGAGTTACCTCTGATGTTTCATCTTTTCCACTTGTTATCTCGGACTCTAGATAGACAAAACTTTTTACTACTTCCACGTTGTCTTCACCAAAAGTAATGTTATAACATATGTTAAAGTATAATGTTGGATCTTCAAATTTTGTATATTAACAAAAAAAAATTTGAACAGGTATTCAAGTTACAGGTGTTTAAATATAGCAAAATTTCAATTTTATAGCACTTATAGCTGCTAAACAGGGGACGTGACAAAAAAAATTTCCCAACCGACTCCTACTAATTTCTAAGGATCAAAGTTCTCTTAAAATTTCAAGACCCTAGCTTAAACCTTTCAGCAGATACGTGGGGCCAAAAATTTTGCAAAAACTGAGTTTTGCATAATGGTAAATTTTAGTACCATATGGCAACCCTGTACATTTTAGTGATGTATTTTTGTAAAGCCTAAGAAAACCGCTCTCTTTTGCCTTTTTTTAGATTGAAAATATAGCTCAAATAACTCTTATTATACCAATTTAAATATAGGGCTTATTTGGAATTTGTGGGGGCTGTAGCTTCGTCACCCTTCAAAATTAAGAAAAACCTTTGACACATGTTGAAATATAATTAAAGAGCTTTCATTTTAAATCACAAAAGTTTGAACAGGTATTCAAGTTACAGGTGTTTAACAATAGCAAAATTTAAATTATATCGGGCCCTTATAGCAGCAAAACATGGAACATGACAAAAAAACTTTGTTAACCGACTTCTACTTATTTCTGAGGATCTAATTACTCCCAAAATTTAAAGACCCTAGCTTGGCCCGTTAAGAAGATATGGGTAGCCAAAAATTTTGTAAAAATTGAGTTTTGCATAATGGTAAATTTTAATACTGTATGGCAACCCTAAACATTTGTCTTTTAAAAATTTATAAATTCAGCTATCTTTTGCCGTTTTCAGATTGAAAATAAACCTAATAGAACTTTTGTTATAACAATTTGAATATAGTGATTTGCTAACTTCGGAGAGATAAATAACGGGTGGGACTACGGAAAAAATACTTCTACGAAATAATTTTTTTTGTAATACCTACTCGTGGTTAAAATTTCTTTTCTCTATTTAAAACGATATAAAGGTTTTTGTAAACATACGGAAAGACGGACAGACGGACGGACGGACAGAGTGGAACTATATAGGCACATTTTTACAAAATTTTTTGAAAATGTGCTAAAAATGGGCTTTACTCAAATTATTTATTTAATAGAATTGTGTATAATAGAGACATATATGAAAACAATTTGAGAAATAAAGATAACTTTAGATTAAATATGTATAGAAATGAAAAAACAAAAAATATGATGATCATGATGTATAAAGGTTTAAATCTATATAATAACCTTCCAATAGAATTAAAAAATGAAAATCGGTTAAATATGTTTAAAAAAAATTAAACTATATGTCAAAGATCATTTTTAAATTTATTTTCAATAAAAATTTATTGTTTTATAAAGTAAAATTATTATTATATTTATATAAGTAAATTTTAACTATTTTGTAATATGTTTCCTACTTTAACTTTTTGTAGCCTTTCAGTTAGATATGATTTAAAAAAATCTAAATCTTTAGAGGAAAATTTAAAATTTGCAAGTTTCAACAAAAGTATTTGGTGGTCAACACAATCAAACGCTTTTTGCAAATCTAAAAATACACAAGCTACATATTTACTATCATCTAAGTTACTTGTTATTACATTTGTCAAACTAAGGCATGCTAATGTGCTTTGTTACGTTTTCAAAACGTCGAGAAAGCCAAAATATGATCACCACTTTGATCACCGCAACATCATGATCACGTCATAAGAACATTTTCATAATTTTTGATTACTTATATTTTTCATAATTTTTGATTTACTTATATTTATATAAGTAAATTTTAACTATTTTGTAATATGTCGATAATATAATTGTAATTATAAATTGTTTATATTAACTAAATAAAACTAAACTAAACTAATTTATTCTCTTTGTAATTAAATATATTTATTTTTTATATGAGAAATTTTTCATTGAATCTTTGTGCAAAACGCGTAAACAGGTCAAAACGAAATTAACCCTGTGGGTTTTTATAGTTTAAATGCTGGTACAAAATTTTCAATAAAATTCTTTTAATCGTTTAAGCAAATAAAATTTATAGAAAACTTCATGGCGTCGTCGTGGAAAACGGGTTAATCGAACTAAACTAAAACTTTTTGCAGCCTCTCTTTTGGACTGCCAAATCAACCTGTGAAATTGGACACAAATGGGAAACATAAAAGTTTTTAAAAGCCCACCAGGCCGAAATGAGTTAATTCATTTCAACCAAATTTGTCCAACTAATTCCGGTTACTTAGAGCAACATTTGTGCAAAATTTCAAGTCAATCGGTCAAACCGTTTTCACTCGACATCAAAAACATTGAAAAAGCTTCATTGCGAACTCGTGTTCAAACGATTTAACCGAACTCAACAATCAACAAATTTGTGTTAGTCTCTTTTTTTGACTACGAAACCACTCTGTAAAATTGGACACAAATCGGAAACACAAAATTTTTTGGAAGCCCGCCAAATCGAAATAGATTAATTCATTCCAACCAAATTTATACAACTAATTCCAGTTGCTAAGAGGAACATTTGTGGAAAATTTCAAGTCTATCGGTCAAACAGTTTTGACTCGACATAAAAAAAACCCAAAAGCTTAAAACGGCTCTGGAGCCGAAACCTGTTGACTCATAAAAAGTGACATAGTCTATGTCACCCCCGGGCTCTCAGAACTATTCTTTTAAAATTTTGTGACTATCTGACCAGTGGCTTTCACGTGAATCCGGGACAAACAAACAAATTTTTTTCTTTATATATTGGATATGTTGTAAAATATCAAAAATTATGTGATGAACAAAAATTATTGAGGTAACAGAAAGAAATTTATACAATGCAACATCATAATATACAATCTAATTATCCAAGACTTTTTTTTGAAATCCTGGTAATGTTAAAACAAAAAATCTATAAGAATTTACATGTATAAATAAAATAACTAATTTTTATTTTGATTTATATAGCTATTCAAACAATTTAATAATTATTTCTAACGAGGAAGAGTGTAGTATAGTAGACTGTGATACCCTTATGACAATAATATAATCATTGTATCATTTATAATTATTTTGCGTTTATAAGCTTTTCTATTAGGTATATAAACTAACCATTTAAAATAATTGCAATTTTTAAAAATTTGTATTATTAAATATATTATGCTTTGATTATCTTTTTATCACAAAATTTAATAATTAGAATTTTTTCATTTTGTAATTGAATTGGAATAAATATATTTTCATTTATTTCAAGTTTGTTTGTTTTTTAATATTTTTAAATAGATAAATTAGTAAGAATTTGTAGTATTTTTTAATAGATAGAGTAATTAGAAAATGTTTTTAGTATTATACAGTTAATTTGGTTAGCTTTGTCTTACGATCAAATTAATGGTGTTAAAATGACTTATGGATATGTCCTTAAATTTGAACCAAATAGGTGTAGGGTATTTCTAAGTCGGTTGCACCGACTGACTGTTTCTTTACTTGTTTTTATTTCTATTTAGAAAGTAATACATAGGTATATAATAAAATTATTGTTTTAAATTCCTTAAAACTAAATATAAGAAAATTGGTTTTTATAGATATCGTAGCACAAGCTTTCTGATCTCGTAATTGATTTTTGATTAGTAAAGACATAATTTTTCAATATGTAAACAATATTCGTAAGCTACTTATTTAAATTTAAGTTTATTATTTAATCTTAATGTATAATAAATATGAAAAGAAAAACAAAAATTTTCTTTTCATTATTACACTATTCTTCCCTTTTGAATGACTTATTTATATGCTATTATACAAAATTATTTTTTTTTTTAATTCCTTCTTAAAGATTGTTAGGGAATCAATTTGTTTTAGCTCGTTGGGTAATACATTGAATAGTTTTAAGCATTTATACAGGTAATTATTATTTTGTTGATTAGTTTTGATTAGTTTGTATAAGGTAGAAGTTTGATTTATTGCGTGTGTTATGCATTACGTGTATTTATCATTCTATTCAGAATGAAATTATGCTTGATTTTATTATTTATTATTTTAAATGTTGTTATATATAGTTTTCTTTTACATATATTATTGAAACTTATGTATCTATCCGAATATAGCAAATGTGTTTGGTGCCTAGGAGAATAAAAATGAATATTTTTTTTTGCTTTTTTATGTATGACATCAACTTGATGTAATAATTGCTGATTAGCACCATTCCATATAGGATTGAGATAAATAAAGTGTGACAAAATGGATGACGAGTATATTTGATATGATCTGGTCCCAAACTAGATGCCTGTGGGACTCCCTTTTTAATTTTTAAATAATCACTACCATAATTTCCTACTTTAACTTTTTGTAGCCTTTCAGTTAGATATGATTTAAAAAAATCTAAATCTTTAGAGGAAAATTTAAAATTTGCAAGTTTCAACAAAAGTATTTGGTGGTCAACACAATCAAACGCTTTTTGCAAATCTAAAAATACACAAGCTACATATTTACTATCATCTAAGCTACTGGTTATAACATTTGTCAAACTAAGGCATGCTAATGTGCTTTGTTACGTTTTCAAAACGTCGAGAAAGCCAAAATATGATCACCACTTTGATCACCGCAACATCATGATCACGTCATAAGAACATTTTCATAATTTTTGAACCTAGTAAAAATAACTAAATAGCTGCGAATTTTTGCTGTAGCAACGTTTTGGTTACCTAAAATTGCTAGTTGGGATAACATTTAAATTTGATCTATCATATGCAAAAGATTTTAGGTTGCATGCCCCTGACATATATTTCACATTTAAACAATCATAAATGTTTATTCCATTATCAGACATCATATATACAATTTAAGATAGAAAAATAAAAACAAAATAGCATATGTACCATGTGAGAAGATAAAAAAATAAAAACTAGTTTTGTTTGATGGATGACAGATTGGATCGAGGTGTTTAGAAGTTATATGTGTTTATTACTTAAATTTCGTGCTCGGTATAGATATATAATATTCAATTATGTAATTTTTTTATTATTATTAGTATTATTAAATTTTTTTTTTTTTTAAAGTAGAATAATTGTTAAATATAGAATTAAATTGCAATTGTATATACAATAGCTTAGTATATGGTGATGAAGAATAATGTTGTAAATAATTAAAGTTATGCTTATAAAGTTGTATAAAAAAAAATTTTCTAAATTAAATATATTTGGTTGATAATAGTATGTAGAAATTAATTAATATCGACATACACATTTGCATGCACATATAAGTAATAGCTAATGTAAATATTGTGTTAAATTGTTTAAATAAAAGATGACAAAAATTGAAACAAGTTGAAAATAAGAAATTAATGTAGCTCTGATATTCTTAATACTTATAATATAATAATATATAATAGTTTAATTGCCATAATTTGTTTATTATCATATAATAAGTTTCTAATAATGTAAATAATTAAGAGAAATTTATTATATTTTTAATGTAATAGCACATAAAAAATTAACAATATCATCATGCAGTTGTTCATACAAAAAATAAATAATAAAAAAATTATGTTAAATTGTTTAAAATAATTATGAAGAAATGTTATGACGAAAAAATCAAATATTATGAACAAAAAAAATAATGAAAAGAAGTTTAATTCCAATATTAATTTATAGGTTAGGTATATGAACATAAAAATAAATGTGTTAATTTTTAATAAAATAAAGAAAATTTTGTGGATAATAAAATTATATAGTTTAGATTTTAAAAATTTGCTTAATTTTTTTTAAAATCATTCAAATTTTAAAAGTTTTACTAGTTTTATTTAGCTTCCATGGCCTTTGTATAATTTTCTATACATTCGATTCGTTTTTTTAAAGCGTCATTTTCTTTTTTGATAATCATATTTTCTTGCTGTGCTTTATCAAGCTTCTTACCTGTGAATTGTGAATGTCCGATCGAACTATTGATTCCAATGTTTTTAAATACTGCGCCATTTTGTCTAGGGTAAAATTTGTTGAGTCAAATGAAGACAAATCATCCAGTTTTTGTTGAGTTGTTTTTGAGTATAACGAGTCATTATCTTCAGAATCACCATTTTCAGATTTCGAATCATTATCTTCAGGCACCTTTACAAATGATGCGTTTAATTGCCTAGGAGAGCACTGCCAATTTACATTACCACTTTCAGAAGTTCAAAGGTATTATCTGATAACTTAGCACATCTAGCATGAAATATATTGTAACAAATTTTACACTTTACAAATTTAAATTTAGCTACTAAGTTTTTTTTGCAAGAGTCACATTGGGAAACCATTTTTATACCCTACACCTATAGAATAGGTAAAGGGGTATATTAACTTTGGTATGGTGTTTGTAACCACCTAAAGGAAGCGAGCTAGATATGGAAAAGTATATATATTTGTGATCAGCGTGACCGCCTTAGTCGATATAGCCATGTCCGTCCGTCCGTCCGTCAGTCCGTCCGTAGGCACGATAACTCAAAAAATAATGGAGCTATCTTGATGAAATTTTAACGTTAGGTTACTAGGACTGAAAGTACGGCGGTGATTGCATATGGGCGAAATCGGCACATATATAAAAAATCACGATAACTCAACAACTAATGACGCTATCTTCATCAAATTTGTGCTGTAGGTTACTAGTAATGAAACTACTTCGGGGATTGCGTAAGGTCGGGATTGGACCATGGGTTCGGAACCTAGAAATTTTTGATCAAATTTAGGCCAAACGAGCATAATTCCGAAACCAATGAAGATGGAACCTCCAAATTTGGTATCAGGGTGTCCCTTCCTATTTCCTAAGTGTTTTGGGAATTTGGGCCCCATTGGAGTAGTGGGTCGGGGACCAGCCACACATTTCCGAAGACCTTAAAGCATATCTTTAAAATTAATAAAAATAACAACTTGAAAAAATGTAGAAGCTTCCAATTTGCCACAAGGGTGTTCTTTACTATCTCTAGCGTGTTCCCTTAATTTGGGATCAATTGGAGAGGTGGTTCAGTACCCCTTTCAGACCTCCCAAGTTTTAAAAGCTTATAATCGAAATTACTAAAAATAGTTACTTAAAATTAAGATAGACCGTTCAAATTGTGTACAAGGGTTAACTAGTACTATAAGTAAAGCGCGGGCTGTATAAGGGCGAAATAAGCCCATGGGTTCGGATTCTGGACCTTTTAGTCGGTGTCAGGGATAACGAACATATATTAAAAATCACGATAACTCAACAACTAATGAGTCTTTTTCATGAAATTTGTGCTGTAGGTTATTGGTAATGAAACTACGACGGTAATTACGTACGGTGAGGATTGGACAATGGGTTCGGAACTGAGAACTTTTTGATCGAATTTAGGCCAAACTAGCGTAATTCCGAAACCAATGAAGATATAACCTCCAAATTTGGTATCAGGGTGTCCCTTCCCATTGCGTAAGTGTCTTTGAAATTTGAGCCCCATCGGACTAGTGGGTCGGGGACCAGCCACTCAGATCCGAGGACCTTAAAGCATATTTTCGAAATTAACAAAAATAGTAACTGGAAAGAAATGTAGAAGCTTCAAATTTGGCCTAGGGTGTTCTTTACTATTTCTTCCGTGCCCCCCTAATTTGGGATCATTTGGAGTGGTGGTTCAGGA
Organism: Dolichopus griseipennis; assembly: GCA_963082915.1. Classification (NCBI taxonomy): domain Eukaryota; kingdom Metazoa; phylum Arthropoda; class Insecta; order Diptera; family Dolichopodidae; genus Dolichopus; species Dolichopus griseipennis. Next base: position 239,322,240 of record OY720441.1, on the reverse strand, counting down.
CCTCTCTTAGACCCCCAAATGTGTAAAAGCTTATCATCGAAACTAATAAAACTAGTAACTTAAAATTAAGATAGAACGTTCCAATTGTATACAAGGGTTAACTAGTATTGAAAGTATGACGGGACTGCATATCGGCAAAATCGTACCATGGTTTCGGGTTCTGGAACCCTTGACAAGTTCAAGGACTAAAAAACATATATCTTAAAAACACCATAACTCAAAAAATAATGCCGGTATTTTGATGAAATTTAAACTCTAGGTTACTAGTAATGAAAGTACCATGCGAATTGGTTCTGGTCGAGTTTAATTTCAAAGCCAAAGAATATATTGCCTATGTCCTATGTGTCTCCGAAATCTGGACTAAATTGTAGTGGTTCAGCTATGTTCAAAAGTACTTGCTGCATTTATGTGAAATTTATTTGAATATTTAAATGAATTATATGAAAAGTTCAAAATTTGTAATTGTATTTTAGAAGTACATTTATTGCATATTTTGCGTTTATAAGCTTTTCTATTAGGTATATAAACTAACTATTTAAAATAATTGCAATTTTTAAAAATTTGGATTATTAAATATATTATGCTTTGATTATCTTTTTATCACAAAATTTAACAATTAGAATTTTTTCATTTTGTAATTGAATTGGAATAAATATATTTTCATTTATTTCAAGTTTGTTTGTTTTTTAATATTTTTAAATAGATAAATTTATAAGATTTTGTAATATTTTTTAATAGATAGTGTAATTAGAAAATGTTTTTAGTATTATACAGTTAATTTGGTTAGCTATGTCTTACGATCAAATTAATAACAGCTTCTATGGTGTTAAAATGACTTATGAATATGTCCTTAAATTTGAACCAAATAGGTGTAGGGTATTTCTAAGTCGGTTGCACCGACTGACTGTTTCTTTACTTGTTTTATACTGGTTTTGATAATTTTTTTTTTTAAGTTCTGTTTTTTTTTTAATGTTTTTGATATTTTTATTATTAACTATTTTTGAAATTATGTAACTTTTATTTTTTGTTTTTTTTTTTTTTTAATATAACGAAATCTTTAGAATTTTTATATACTATTTTTTTTTTTTTAATATTGCTTTCTAATAAAGCGCAAAAAATTATATGTCTTGACACGATGAATGTCAATAGTTATTTCTATGAAATTTCTATTTAAAATTATATGTCTTCACACGATGAATGTCAAACGCTTCAAGCTAGAAACTTGAAATTGTTTTATCACGCCGCCTGTTTAGAAACTATAAAGGCTCGAAAATTTAAATTTTGCTATTTTAAACATCTTCAAATGTTCAATAACAATAGCTGTTCAAATTTTATTTCAGTAATATTCAACATGTGTCAAACGTTTTTCTTAATTTTGAAGGCTGACGACGCTACAGCCCCCTGCAAAATCCAAGAAAACTCTACATTTAAATTAGAGTTCTATAAGGTATACTTTCAATCTGAAAACGGTATAAGAGAGCTGTTTTTATAGGATTTACAAAAATATATCGTATATATACGTAGATTTACCATAGGGTACAAAAATTAACCGTTATGCGAAACTTTGCTTTTGCTAATTTTATGGTACCACATTTCTTTTGAATGGTTCAAGCTAGAGACTTGAGGTTTTAAGAGAAGTTAGATCCTCAATTTTTATTTAATTTCAGTTTTCGTTGATAAGAATATAGTGATTTTAACTTTGTTTTAAAAGCATCGTATTTACAATGTTTGAGAATTCGGTGCCCAAAGATAAAGCCGGAACTATAATCGGTGACAAATCGAATGGAAATTTTGAAGATTTTTTGACTTTCCAAGCTGTTTCGTCGGTTAAAATACCCCGACGAAACAAGGGGAACGAAAATAAACAATAAGTTTCTTTTCGCGGCGATTTAATTTAGCTGAAAAAAAAGTTATTTCAGATTTTTATTAGAATTTAAAGTATTTAATTATATACGCGGGTCACAAGCCACTGACGACCGTCTTGACTACAAGATCTGACAAATGGGGCCCATGACCATTAGTATTGATAACCTGGCCACAGAACAGGAAAATTATAAGGAACTTCAAAGTTTTATTAAAAACTTTTAGACGACCCATAAAAATACAAAGATTGTTTTAAAAAAATATTTGTACCTCAAAAGATCAAAATATTTGTTATGAAGTTTTCACAGGAATTAGCCGGCCGTTTGTACCGAAATCAATGAGTAAAAAATAATCTTTCCCATCCGGGAATAAGAAAAACAAGGAACTCATTACTTCTAAATATGTTCCGCCTGACATTAAAAGAGACGTCGGTTTAGGGGAAAACCAAGCATAAATTGTCAAAGAGCTAAAGTGATCAGACATACTATTACTCCCCGCGCAAATTTGAAATCTCAAAAAATAGATTCGATCATATCCATATGGATTTAGTTTAGTGGTAGAGGATCACCAGACCAAATGGATTTTCTTAAATCTTGACATTAAAATATTGTTTTAGTCATTGTCCAGTTGGAGTTTTTGCATCACCCATTAGGTTGCATGATTTGGTATTCCTGGTTCGCTCATTACGAATTAAGGCAATTAAAATTGTTTCTATTAACAGAAATTTCTGGAATTTGAGACACACACAAAATTTGAACAACGGCGTATCACTCAGAAGCTAATGGGTACATAGAGTGATTTCAACGCCAGTTAAAATGTTCTATTAAAGCATTAAAAGACTCAAGAATATGGTGTAAAATTTTACCATGGATACATTATTTATTCGATCATATTTAATAAAATAGTTGAATAATTTATCTACTCAATTACTTTATAGACAATCCTTAATATTACGAGCCTAACTATTTGCTTCATATAGTCAAAACAATTGTAAAATTAGAGCTCAAGTCGCAAACACTTAGAAAGAAAGCATTAACTAAGTAAAAATAAAGAGTAATCAAGAAAACAAAACAATTTTTCTATTCCCAAAGAATTGAAAAATATTCCCAAAAACGTTTTTGTTCACGAAGTAAAAATTAAAGGTTAGTTGAATCCACACCGGTCCGTATAAAGTTCTATTTAAAACCGATAAATTTTAAATATGTATTGAAAACAAAGAGCAGACAATTTCAATTGATAGATTACAGTCGGCACATATGCTCAATAAAGCACTTGCAGGTGAGGGCAAACACACTGTAACAAGTAGCAGATATAATAAAATTATTAAATTCATGTTACAAATTATGTTCTGTTATCGCATACTTTTTATTAATTTGTAAATTTTTAAATAAATTTTTTTTTTTAAATAAACCATTGGAACGACAAGGATAGTATAAAAAGCTTTATGAGCCCCAATTATAAAAATTTATTCCAAGCAAAGATACTAAAGTTAATTTTTTTTTAAATCTTTTCAACAAGACCTTAAAAAATTAATTCTTATTTTATGTTAAAAAATTTGTAATAATTTAAAAAATTGACTTAATTATAATTTTCCTACCATTATCGAGTAAAAGTTATAATAAAAATCAGCGTGTCGTCTTCTTCCGACATTATAAAAAAATACTGGAAATTGAGTCAAATATAATGAATATGAAAGCTTAGTTGCTATGTAAAATCCTTTCCATGATAAAATTTTTGTAATCCAATCTAAAGAAAGTTATTTATTTTTTTAATAGTTTCTTAACTTCATTGTTTAAAATTTACTTTTGTTGCCTAAATGTGATACGAATACGATCCAAGAGAAAACTGAACACCAACTTAAAGGTGCGAATGCTGAATAAAGTGCTGCATGTATGGCATTATATTTGTAAGTACTTTTACCCATTGGAGCAGGTAGAGCTAAAGTCAAAATGAGACAAATGAAAGTAATGGCCCATCCAATTAAAATTTGATTTTTTGTAAAGGATAAATAATTAAATTTTCGCAAAGAATATCCTAGAATTACCCCCATAATATAAACGGAAGAACGATATGGTGGAAATGCATACACTAAATCGGCTGTCCGAAAAAGTTGCTTAATACTAAAATAATATTAATTTGTAATAAAATAATTGCTGGAAATTAGAACAGAAGTATAATTACCTAGCTCCATAATAAATATAATTTGCCAATTCGCTCTTATAAGTGGTATAAAAGCGAGCTAACGTCCCCAAAAAAATTAATGTTGTTAATATATGTATGGATATCTTTGGCCATTTCCACAAGCACAGCACAATGAAAGGGCATATGAAGAATAATTCCGTATCAATACCAAGGTGATGAGTATGTGTTAAACACTGAAAGTTAAATAAAGCACTTAAATCAATCAAATATCAAATATTTACTTTTATAAGATTACCATTTCATTGAATCCGAAATAATTTTGTATAAAAAATAATAATTTCCACCAATTTTGTTTACACAAATTAGCATGAGATTCAATGACTAAATTCCACTGTGGTCCTGAACCAATATTAGGTATAATAAAAGTGCACATTAGCATTAAAGCTAGTAAAGGTGGAAGAATTCTAATAGAGCACATATTATATAATACAGTAAATGTATAAATAAAATAATTAAAAATAATATTTATAATTTACCTTACTAAACGTGATATCCATTCATTTGCAATACTGATTCTACGCCCCTTTTCAAGACGACCAATTATTGAATATGTTGTAAGCATTCCACTCATTAATAAAAAGGGATCCGTATACAAAGATGCTGCTCTTCCAATAACAGTCCATGTTTGTCCTAAACTCTATATATAAATTTGAAATTTTTACAATTTTTTACACTAATTTCAATAAAAATTCATTTGGATTTCTCAACAAATTAAAACTCACTTCAGCTAAATATGTTCTATTTATAAAAGGATTAAAAAGTGCGGCCATAGATTTATGAGATAGTAATAACATCACAGCATTTATAAAACGAATTCCATGGATAGCCGCAATATCGTCTGAAGGAACGCTCATATCAAAAAGCCAACATAAATTTTTTTTTAACGAAAATGCACTAACATACTCATCTAAAATTAAAGATTCATAGTAAAATATTTTTTATAGTAAAGTGGTGTGCTTAAATTAAGCCCCAAAAAATTAATAAATCAAAAAAAAAACCGAAAAAATAAGTATGATTAATACATAATTAAAATATTTAAATCTAATGTGTTTTGTTGGATGTGTTCTCTTATAGAAAAGTAAAATCAAAATATGTAATTGACTTATCTTTTCCCCAATAAGCAGTATTCTTCAACAGACTACTAGGACAATTTTAATAAGCTGTTGTTTATTACAAAATTCAGGTAAAATACTGATATAAATTTAACATTATGTTACAATGTTAAACGATGTCAATCATTATTATTTTTATACCCGTATGACTATATAGTCCAAGGGTATAATAAATTTGCCATTACGTTTGTGACGCAGAGAAGGAGGGGGGGTAGATATAGACTCAAGTGTATGGATCGGATCAGAATCGAAAAATAAATCGATTTAGCTATGTATGTCCGTCCGTCCGTCCGTCCGTCAGTCCGTCCGTCCGTCATCACGTTAACTCAAAAAGTAAAGGAGCTAGGATTATGAAATTTTCACAAAGTCGTTTTTATGCAAAAAACGGAATCGAGTTTTAAATTCAGCCATTTTGGTCCACGGGTTCGAGTACCTGCCATACAACGTCTAATTTTATATGAGCATTACTCTATACCTATGGAAGCTGCGTGTCTGAAATTTTGTCAAAAGTAATTAACCGGATGATATAATGTATATGTTACGGTCATACGGGTATCCCAGAGTTGACACAGTCTACTCTACTACACTCTTCCTCGTTTTTTATTTAATTTTGCTTTTGTTTTTATCTTTAATTTTTCTGTAAAGTAAAAATTACGTAACTCATAGTTGCTCGGTCAACTTTTAAATATTCGGGCATACCCACTATGATTTATAAAACAAAATTTATAGATTTTTTAAATAATTAACTTAAATTTGAATAACCCTAAAGTAATACCCTGACGATATTATATTAAAAAAAATATTATAAAGTAAAATTTTAACGTTCTGTATTTTTGACCATGGGTTTGGGTTCTGGAACTTTTGATCTGCTTATGGACTAACGAACATATATCCAAAAAACACAATAGCTCACAAATTAATGGAACTATTGTATTGAAATTTAAACTCTAGGTTACTAGTAATGAAAGTACCGTGGGGATTGGTTCAATAGACAATGAGATTGGATTCTAGAAGCTTATGATCGAATTGAGGCCAAATGAGTATAATTTCGAAACCACAGAAGATAGAACCTTAAAATGTGAGGCACAGGTGTTTTTATACCGTATACCTATAGAATAGGTAAAGGGGTATATTAACTTTGGTATGGTGTTTGTAACCACCTAAAGGAAGCGAGCTAGATATGGAAAAGTATATATATTTGTGATCAGCGTGACCGCCTGAGTCGATATAGCCATGTCCGTCCGTCCGTCCGTCCGTCCGTAGGCACGATAACTCAAAAAATAATGGAGCTATCTTGATGAAATTTTAACTGTAGATTACTAGGACTGAAAGTACAGCGGGGATTGCATATGGGCGAAATCGGCCCATGGGTTCGGATTCTGGACCTTTTAATCGATCGAAGGGCTAACGAACATAAATAAAAAATCATGATAACTCAACAACTAATGACGCTATCTTCATCAAATTTGTGCTGTAGGTTACTAGTAATGAAACTACTTCGGGGATTGCGTAAGGTCGGGATTGAACCATGGGTTCGGAACCTAGAACTTTTTGATCGAATTTAGGCCAAACGAGCATAATTCCGAAACCAATGAAGATAGAACCTCCAAATTTGGTATCAGGGTGTCCCTTCCTATTTCCTAAGTGTCTTGGGAATTTGGGTCCCATTGGAGTACTGGGTCGGGGACCAGCCACACATTTCCGAAGACCTTAAAGCATATCTTTAAAATTAATAAAAATAACAACTTGAAAAAATGTAGAAGCTTCCAATTTGCCACAAGGGTGTTCTTTACTATCTCTTGCGTGTTCCCTTGATTTGGGATCAATTGGAGAGGTGGTTCAGTACCCCTCGCAGACCTCCCAAGTTTTAAAAGCTTATAATCGAAATTACTAAAAATAGTTACTTAAAATTAAGATAGACCGTTCAAATTGTGTACAAGGGTTAACTAGCACTATAAGTAAAGCGCGGGCTGTATAAGAGCGAAATCAGCCCATGGGTTCGGATTCTGGACCTTTAAGCCGGTGTAAGGGATAACGAACATATATTAAAAATCACGATAACTCAACAACTAATGAGGCTATCTTCATGAAATTTGTGCTGTAGGTTATTGGTAATGAAACTACGGCGGTGATTACGTACGGTGAGGATTGGACAATGGGTTCGGAACTGAGAACTTTTTGATCGAATTTAGGCCAAACTAACGTAATTCCGAAACCAATGAAGATATAACCTCCAACCTTTGGTATCAGGGTGTCCCTTCCTATTGCGTAAGTGTCTTTGAAATTTGGGCCCCATTGGACTAGTGGGTCGGGGACCAGCCACTCAGTTCCGAGGACCTTAAAGCATATTTTCGAAATTAATAAAAATAGTAACTTGAAACAAATGTAGAAGCTTCAAATTTGGCCCAGGGTGTTCTTCACTATTTTTTCCGTGCCCCCCTAATTTGGGATCATTTAAACTGGTGGTTCAGGACCTCTCTTAGACCCCCCAAATGTGTAAAAGCTTATCATCGAAATTAATAAAACTAGTAAATTAAAATTAAGATAGAACGTTCCAATTGTATACAAGGGTTAACTAGTATTGAAAGTATGACGGGACTGCATATGGGCGAAATCGTACCATGGTTTCGGGTTCTGGAACCCTTGACAAGTTCAAGGACTAAAAACCATATATCTTAAAAACACCATAACTCAAAAAATAATGCCGGTATTTTGATGAAATTTAAACTCTAGGTTACTAGTAATGAAAGTACCATGGGAATTGGTTGTGGTCGAGTTTAATTTCAAAGCCAAAGAATATATTTCCTATGTCCTATGTGTCTCCGAAATCTAGACTTAATTGTAGTGGTTCAGCTATGTTTAAAGGTACTTGCTGCATTTATGTGAAATTTATTTGAATATTTAAATGAATTATATGAAAAAGTCAAATTTTGTAATTGTATTTTAGAAATACATTTATTGCATATTTTGCGTTTATAAGCTTTTCTATTAGGTATATAAACTAACCATTTAAAATAATTACAATTTTTAAAAATTTGGATTATTAAATATATTATGCTTTGATTATTTTTTTATCACAAAATTTAATAATTAGAATTTTTTCATTCTGTAATTGAATTGGAATAAATATATTTTCATTTATTTCAAGTTTGTTTGTTTTTTAATATTTTTAAATTAGATTAGTAAGAATTTGCAATATTTTTTAATAGATAGTGTAATTAGAAAATGTTTTTAGTATTATAAAGTTAATTTGGTTAGCTATGTCTTACGATCAAATTAATTACAGATTTTATGGTGTTAAAATGACTTATGGATATGTCCTTAAATTTGAACCAAATAGGTGTAGGGTATTTCTAAGTCGGTTGCACCGACTGACTGTTTCTTTACTTGTTTCTTATTTTCCTTGTGTACATGAAATTTCGGATGAATTGAAACATCGGTTTGCGTAACATCTCCTTCCGAAAAGGATATGAGATCAAATCCAAATGACATAAAGTTTCTATTAAATTGAGTGAAGAGATTATTAAAATGCCCGATGAATGTATTTCTACTGGTTCTATAACAAATCATATTTTTGGGGAAACGATTGATGATTTTCAGAAATGTGGTTTCAGTCTTATCAGAACAGATAATATTATTTTGCCGACAGAATACATTAATTCTTTGACTGCCCCAAGATTACCCTTAAATATCTTAAAACTAAAAAAAGTATCTGTAATCATATGTAGGTTTTGGTTCAGTAAATGGAACTCGATTAATTGTTCAAGATATGTTAGAAAATTCTTTAAAATTAGAAATTGTTAGAGGGAAAGTAGTTTTTTCTCCTCGAATAAGGTTAATTTGTACTGACTTAATTAGTTAAAGTTTCCTATTAGAGTAGCTTTTACGGTGACAATAAATAAAGCACAACGATAAACTTTTGGGATTTATTTACTTTAATCTGTATTCACCCATAAACAGCAATACGTAGCTTTTAGTAGAATCAAAGATGCAAATGACGTGAGTGTTCAAATTGACCAAACAAATTTACAAGGTCAGTTCGAACAGCACATGGGATATTATACCAAAAATATAGTTAAACGCTATGTTTTATGTTAATTATTTTTTACATTTCAAAGGAAGGAGTAATTCCTGTTTGACCAATGATTACACAGTTAATTACGCGATTACACGAACAGGACAATCTAGTTTTTTATCTAATATATAAAGAAGAAAATTTGTTTGTTTATTTGTTTGTTTGTTTCTTTATCCAGGATTCATGTGAAAACCACTGGTCCGATTGTCACAAAATTTTAAAGAAATAATTCTGAGAAACCAGGGGGTGACATAGGCTATGTCACATTTTTAAAAGTCAACAGATTGCGATTCCAGAGTCGTTTTGAGCTTTTTCGTTTTTTGGATGTCGAGTCAAAACGGTTTGACGGATTGACTTGAAATTTTGTACAAATGTTTCTCCTAGCAATCGGAATTAGCTGTATAACCTTGGTTGAAATAAATTAACCCATTGCGGTCTGGCGGGCTTCCACAAAATTTTGTGTTTCCGATTTGTGTACAATTCTACAGGGTGGTTTCGCAGTCGAAAAAAGAGGCTGACACAAATTTTTGTTGAGTTCGGTTAACCCGTTTGGGCACGAGAACCCAATGAAGCTTTTTCAATGTTTTTAATGTCGAGTCAAAACTGTTTGACCGATAGACTTGAAATTTTCCACAAATGTTCCTCTTAGCAACTGGAATTAGTTTTATAACCTGGAATTAGTTGTAAGGTTGCAACTGGAATTAGTTGTATAAACTGGAATTAGTTGTAAGGTTGGAATGAATTAACCTATTTCAATTTGGCGGGCTTCCAAAAAATTTTGTGTTGCCGATTTGTGTCCAATTTTACAGAGTGGTTTCGTAGTCAAAAAAAGAGACTTGAAATTTGTTGATTGTTGAGTTCGGTTAAATCGTTTGAACACGAGTTCGCAATGAAGCTTTTTCAATGTTTTTGATGTCGAGTGAAAACGGTTTGACCGATTGACTTGAAATTTTGCACAAATGTTCCTCTATGTAACCGGAATTAGTTGATTGGAATGTGATGAATTGGAAATGATAATTTGGTTGGAATGAATTAACCCATTTCGGCCTGGTGGGCTTTTAAAAACTTTTATGTTTCCCATTTGTGTCCAATTTCACAGGTTGATTTGGCCGTTTTCCACGACGACGCCATGAAAATTTCTATAACTTTAATTTTCTTAAACGATTAAAAGAACTTTATTGAAAATTTTGTACGAGCATTTAAATTATAAAAACCCACTGGGTTAATTTGGTTTTGACCTGTTTACGCGTTTTGAACAAAGATTCAATGAAATTTTAAATTTTTTGGTATTTACGCAAGTTAACCTTTATTTTAAAAGCTCACTTAATTAATAAGACTAATTTTTTTTCTCTCATTAATAGTGCAAAAGCTAAATGAGATAATATTAATAATAATAAAAATAAAGCTTATAAAGAATCCGAATAATAATACCTCTAAATTTAAATAACCTAACATTTTCCTTCTCTACATTTTTTCGTAAGTCTTTGTTTTTTATCGTTTTGCAGTTGTTGTTTTTCAAAAATAGATTTCAGTGTAAAATTGCAGTTCTTCAAATAAAATCTTAAAATCAAAAAATTCAATTTCGTATATAATATGCTTAAATACATAGTATTTTAAAATAGATTTTCCAAAAAAGAAGCCTACATTTCTCTCATAAAATCATAAAAAAAACGGGGAAGAGGGTATTAGAATTTTCAGGTAAGTACAAAACACAATATAAGTTGAAAAGCAGATTTTTAAACCTTTTCTAAACCATCGACTCCATTTTATTCAATTGTTGGTAATTCAAGAAAACTACTACTGACATAGTATAATGACATAATGGCAAATTTAGTATACCCTTTTGACCTATTTTTTTGCAAACTTTTTTTTAAAGTTTATGTTTCGCAATCGGTTATTCAAAGAAGTTTTACTCACTTAATTTGGACGTAATTTACTTACAAAATTTTTTTTTTGAATAATCGTAGGGATGATAAATATATACATGTACGCATACAAAATTTAAAGTCAATTAAAATTAAAGTAACGAAAAAATCTGTAAAAAGCTGCTGTGCCGCAATGAGTAAATGGAACTCAATAAACCTGTTTTTGAGACTTTGAACAAGCAATATTTCGCAAAATTTAACGTAATATCCTTCCAAAATTTTTTTTGTACAATTGTCGAGCGGCAATTGTCAATCGGGCGTCGGTCGGCAAAAATCTATAAAAAGCTGTTGGGCCGTAATGGGTTAATGGAACTCCACAATTATTTTTTCGAGGCTTTCTTTTCAACCAAAGCTTTTCAAACCTTCCAAAAATTGGCCGAAACTAACTTTTTTTAAATTTGCAACCTACCGGGCAACGCCGGATAAATCTGCTAGTTTATTATATATTTTTATTTATAGTAAATATATTTATATTATATATTTTTTACATTATATATTTACATTATATATTTTTGCTTCATACTTAAGAATATTCAAGAACAAAGAAATATAATATAAAATTATTACTTTACAATATTTAATAAAAATTTAAATAGAGGTGCATTCAGCAAAATTCCGAAACCAATGAAGATGGAATCTGCAAATTTGGTATCTGAGTGCCTCTTCCTATTTCCTTACTGTCGTTAAAATTAAGGAATAATTGGAGATGTGGGTCGGGGATTCGCCTAAATTCGATCAAAAAGTTCTAGGAACCGATCCCTTGGTTCGACTCGAGCCTACGTAATCCCGTTTTATCTTTATTATTGGTAACCTGGAGCACAAATTTTATGAAAATAGCGTTATTAGTTGTTAAGTTATGCGAATCTATTTTCCATGTTCTTTAGCTCTTAGACGGCTCTTACCGTTTCGGACGGTAGTTCTTTAGCTTTTATATGCAATTCCCGCCGTACTTTATGTACTAGTAACCTAGAGTTTAAATTTCATCAAGGTAGCTTCATTAGTTTTTGAGTTGTTGTGCTTTTTGTATATATGTTCATTAGTCCATGAGCAGATTAAAAATTCCAGACTCCGAACCCATGGTCAATATTAGTTAACCCTTGCACACAATTGGAAGTTCTATCTTAATTTTATGTTATTATTTTTGTTAATTTCGATGATATGCTTTAAGGTCTTCGAAATTGTGCGAATGGTCCCTGACCCACTACTCCAATTGGTCGTAAATTTAAAAATTGGAGGTTCTTTCTTAATTGGTTTCGGAATTATGCTCGTTTGGCCTAAATTCGATAAAAAAGTTCTAGGACTCGAACCCATGGTACGATCTCAACTTTACGCAAACTTCGCCTTAGTTTCATGACTACAGCACAAATTTCATGAAGGTAGCGTTATTAGTTGTTGCGTTATTGTGATTTTTTATATATGTTCGTCAGGCCTTAGATCAATTAAAAAGTCCGAATCTGAACCCATGGGCCGATTTTGCCCATATTAAAGCATTAAAGCCCCGCCGTACTTTAAGTACTAGTAACTTACAGTTAAAATTTCATCAAGATAGATCCATTAGTTTTTGAGTTATAGTGCCTAGGGTAGACGGACGGACGAACATAGCTATATCGACTCAGGTGGTCACGCTGATCACAAATATATATACTTTTCCATATCTAGCTCGCTTCCTTTAGGTGGTTACAAACACCATACCAAAGTTAATATACCCTCTTCCTATTTCATAGGTGTAGGGTATAAAAAGATACTGTTAACAAAAATCGTAATTGTGAAACTTGTCACCATCTAAAATATAACCGAAATCTACCCAAACCTAAATATGAATTACCCGAAATACCGCAAAAATCAATGGACAAATTTCATATAGATATATATAGCAAAAAAAATAAGAAAAATTTTAACAGTTATTGATAGCAATTCTAAAATCTCTTAAAGGTTTCTTTAGCCTACATGGCATGCCCCGGAAAATAGTCTCTGACCAAGATTCAGAATTTTCTTCTATAATCTTCCGTGATTTCTACAACCAGTTTATTATAATACACCATATGACCTCCATCCAATAAACAAGCAGCAATAACCCACTAGAACATTTACTTTCAATCCTAACAGAAATTTACAGATTAATTCTAAATAGACGACATAACAAAAACCATGAAAAAATCTTGGATGAAACTTTACCTACAATAACGCAATACATAATTCTACCAAACACTTTATCCCGAAATTCAGAAGCATATAGAAAACAAATCAAAATTAAATATTGAAAAATTAAACAAGTGACGAAAAAAACGAAGGGTTTTTAAAAAGCACATTTTCAAAATTATATAGGTATTCTTACTGAGTTTATGGTAAAAAATATATAAATTTAAATAATAATATTATGATTCAGTTATTTCATCAATTCACTATTAATTATGAGTAATAGTCAAATCAATACTTCATATAAGAGACAATTTCTTCAATTTAAAAAACCTTTTTAAATTTAAAAAAAACCTTTAAAATATGTTGAAACATAATGCAAGAGCTTTAAATTTTGTATATTTGAACAGGTATTCAAGTTACAGATGTTTAAATATAACACAATTTTAACTCCTACTCCTACTAATTTCTGAGGATCTAACTTCTTCCAAAATTTCAAAACCTTGGCTTGAACCGTTTACAAGATATGTAGGGCCAAAAATTTTGCAAAAATTGAGTTTTGCGTAATGGTAAATTTTAGTACCGTATGGCGTACGTAATTTTAGTATCGTAAAAAATAAGGAAACCGAAGAGGGTAATAAAGAAATAATATTGTTTGATGACGGCAATATAAAGAAAACCTCCGAGGGTAATAATAAAATTAAAAGTTCGATATTACAAGAAAGTAATACGGAAGGCAACTCCAGAATTAATGAGTTGGAAATCTTGTGTAAAAATTACCAAGAGAAATCTGTCAACTTAAGGCAGAAAATTTAAAATTAAAAAATGAAATAAATAGTGTGCTAAATGTATCCACAGATACTAAAATTGTGACGTACGAAACGGATGAAGAAGAACTAATCAGAGAAGCTGATTGGATTCTGAATAGAAAAAGGTTATATTTGGAATCTTTGGAACTACTATTTAAATCCCAAGAGGAAAATTGAAAAGGAAACAATAAGGTCACTAAAAAATATAAACCTCCTCCGGTAGTTTTGAGCAATATAAAAACTATTCTCATATTATAAAATTAATTAAAGAAGAAAATATAAATGTCAAAGACAGCATGAGGAATAATGATCGTGTGAAAATTAATGTAGACAACGGAAATGAATATAAAGTTTTGACAAAATTTATAAATCAAGCCAAGTTAGAATGGCATACATATGAAAATAAACTGACTAGACCAATTAAAGTTATGGCAAGAAATCTTCACCCATCATGTGAGCCAGAAGATATTAAAAATGAACTTATTAATAAAGGCTTAAACTAATTTTGTGACAAACAAAATTGAAAGAACTAAAGATAAAAATATAAGTATTGTAACCAAGCTTCCACTATTTATGATATCATTTGCTCATTCAGAGGAAATAAATAAAATATACAAAATATAATATATTTTAGAGTAAAACTTGAGGCTCTCAGAAGTAATAAGTCCATTCCTCAGTGTAAAAGATGCCAGAGTTTTGGACACACAAAAAATTTTGCAAAGACAGGCTAAAAGTGTAAAATATGCTGTAACATATGATTTCCATATGTCAAGACAGCAGAGTGTAGTAAAAAAGAAAATTTCCAAGTCATATGTGCAAACTGCAACGAGGCATACCCTGTTAGCTACCGTGATTGTTTGGAAGCAAACGAATTACAGAAAAGTAGATTGACTATGCGCAAACCCAAACAATCAAATGAAACAATAATAATCAAAAAAACTACACCATTTATAGCCAGTAAAGTTGCGAATGGAGTTTTATACTCCCAAGCACTAAAAACTAAAATTGAAGAAAAAATTATAACAGTAAACAAATTAAGGTTAAGAAACCTAAACATAATGACAATGAAGTGATGCATAAGATGCAAAACTTAGAAAAAACAGAAACTGCGGAAAAAGAAACTAAGGTTATGAAACCTAAACGCAATGACCATGTAGTGATGCACATGATGCAAAATCTATTGCTAAAAGTTGACGGAATCTCCATAAGATTAAATAAAATAAAAAAGAGAAACAATAATGAATACCAAGAAACACCTAAAAAGATTATAAACAAGTAAAGAAATAGTCAGCCGGTGCAACCGACTTAGAAATACCCACACCTATTTGGTTCAAATTTAATGAGATATCCATAAATCATTTTATCACCATAAAAGCTGTTATTAATTTGATCGTAGGACATGGCTAACCAAATTAACTTTATAATACCAAAAACATTTTCTAATTACAGTATCTATAAAAAAATATTACAAATTCTTTTTAATTTATCTATTTAAAAATATTAAGGAACAAAAAGATTCAAATGAAAATATATTTATTCCAATTTAATTACAAAAGTGAAAAAATTTTAATTATTAAATTTTGCGATAAAAAGCTAATCAAAGCATAATATATTTTTAATAATTCAAATTTTTTAAAATTGCAACTATTTTAAATGGTTAGTTTATGTACCTATTAGAAAAGCTTATAAACGAAAAATATTCAATAAATGTATTTCTAAAGAATTCATTTAAATATAAAAATAAATTTTACACAAATGCAGCAAGTACCTTTGAAAATAGCTTAAGTATCGTGCACAATGTCTTAATTATATATAATCTATAGTAATAATTCAATCAAATCTATGGTAATAATTTAATAATTCAAAATATATGATATAGTAAAAATTAACAAAAAAGAAATTTAATGTTTATAAAAAATTATTTTGTTTTTAATTTATAAAATATTATACATAATATGTTTTATGGTAAAACTTTTAGCCTTTTAAAAATATAAAAGTGTTAAGTAAAAACGGAAATAGGAAAGAACTCTCGTGTATCAAATTTAAAGTTTCTATCTTTATGAATTTCGCAGATAAGCTTTTAATTTTGGGATTTCTTAGAAGGCACCTGAAACACCACTACAATTAAGTATAAATTTCGGGGACACATAGGAAGTAGGAAATATATTATTTGACTTCGAAATTATACTCGTTCGGCCTAAAGTCGATCAAACGCTTCTAGAATTCTAACTCATTGACCAAACACGTCCATAACCAATTTCCATGGTCCTTTCATTACTAGTAACCTAGAGCTTAAATTTCATCAAAATAGCAGCTTTGTTTTTTGAGTTATCGTGTTTTAAAATATATGTTTGTTAGCCCTTGAACTTTTCAAGGGCTTTAGATCCCGAAACCATGGCACGATTTTGCCCATATGCAGTCCCCATCATACTTTCAATACTAGTTAACCCTTATACACAATTGGAACGTTCTATCTCAATTTTAAGTAACTATTTTTAATAATTTCGATGATAAGCTTTTACACATTGGGGGGTCTAAGAGAGGTACTGAACCACCACTCCAATTGATCCAAAATAAGAGGGACACTCAGGAAATAGTAAAGAAAACCCATGTGCCAAATTTGAAGCTTCTACATTTGTTTCAAGTTACTATTTTTATTAATTTCGAAAATATGTTTTAAGGTCTTCGGAACTGAGTGGCTGTTCCACGAACCACTACTCCAATTGGGCCCAAATTTCAAGGAAACTAGGGAAATCGAAAGCCACACCCTGATACCGAATTTGAAGGTTCTATCTTCATTGATTTCGGAATTATGCTAGTTTGGCCTTAGTTCGATAAAAAAGTTCTAAGTTCCGACCCATTGTCCAATTCTCACCGTACGCAATCGCCGCCGCAGTTTCATTACCAATAACCTACAGCACAAATTTCATGAAAATAGCGTCATTAGTTGTTGAGTTATCCTGATCTTTTATATATGTTCGTTAGTTCTGAAACCGATTTAAAGGTGCAGAATCCGAACCCTTGGGCTGTTTTAGCCCTTATGGAGTCCGCGCTGTACTTTAAATACTGATTAACACAATTTTTTTTATTTTTTTTTTTTTTTTATTGTTAAAAATTTACTTAGTGATATACTTACGTTTTTACATTTTATTTTGTTTCTTTGTGTTTTTCTTAAGCTTTAACATTTATTGTTGTTTTTTTTTTTTTTTTTTGATATAAACAAAACTTATAGTTTTGGTATAAAACATCGCAGTTACTTCCTAATACTATTCAACAAAGTAAATTATTTAAAATTAAATATATTTACATATATATATATACATATATAATTATATAAATACAAATATAACAGCTCCTACAGATATTTGCTACGAGCGTTGAAAAATTTCACTCCTGCGTTATACTACCCACAAATGAAGGGTTATTCTTTAATGAATGCTTCAGTTTTTTGATAAATATATCCAAATTTGAACTTTTCTGCAGTTTTTTTATTCATTATAATTCCACTTCTTTTGAAGGCACCCAGGAGAGGCACAATTTTTTTTAATAATTTATTAATATGCTCTGCCCACTTCAGTTTTTCATCAATTACAACTCCAAGATATTTACATGCAGGAACTCTTTCAATTTTAGTCTTATTTACCAATAGATTGGGATTTATATCAATTTTATTCTTTATTTTATATACCATAAACTTTGTTTTTTCCGCATTTATAGTTAATTTATTACTTTTTAACCAGTTTTCGTAAATCCCCAAATCAGTATTTACAAGAGTTTCAAGTTCTTTACAGGTTCTAGCATTATAAATAAGTAAAGTATCGTCAGCAAAGATCTTGTAGTTAGCTCGCAAATTCGCATACTGGATGTTATGAATGTAAAGTAAATATAATGTAAGACCAAGTACTGATCCTTGAGGAATACCTATGTTTATATTATGTTCATTACTAAAAACTCCATTAATTTTTGTAATAGTTTTTCTATTATTCAGATATTAGTAGAGTAAGTTATTAGCTGTACCCCTTATTCCAATTTCATGCAATCTGTTAAGTAAAATATTATGATTTACTGTATCGAAGGCCTTCTTACGTTCAACAAATACCGAACAAACATAATTTCCTTGATCCAATTTATTTACAATTGGGTTGGTGGATTCTAGGACTGCAGATTCTGTTCCAATTTTCATTTGAAAACCAAATTGATTTGTATAAAATCCTACAACTTTTTGCACAAACTCCTGTATTCTGGAATTTATAACCTTTTCAAATACTTTTCCAATACAACTTGAGAGAGCAATTGGTCTGTAATTTGATACATCCAATGTTGACCCAGATTTAAAGATAGGTACAACTATACTTGATTTAAGACACTCAAGATATATACCAGTACTTAGACATCTATTTATCAAGTATACAATTAAACTTTTTATCAAAGTAACAACATGTTTTAAATCTGAAGCTAAAACATTGTCACCTCCAGGAGAGCTATTTTTTAATTGCAAGATGATGTTATATATTTCTGTTTGATCTGTAGGTTTAAGAAAAATAGATTTTTCAACGAATCTAATTTTTATTACGTATTTTTCAGCATCAGTAATTTTATCTGCTAGTTTGCTACCGGTTGAACTGAAGTAAGAATTGAAGAAATTTGCAATTTCAAAGCTATCACATGTTCTGATTCCATTACCGTTTATTTCTTTAATAACCTTGCTCGACTCAATTGATTTTTTTAAGATGAGATTATTTAGAACTTTCCAAATTTTTCTTTGGTCACCACCAGCTAATTGTAGTTTATCATTAAAATAATTTTGTTTGGCTTTAGTTATTTCATACGTCACCTTGTTTTTTGCAATTTTAAAACTATCTTTAATATCTATATCGTTAGGCTGCTTTTTGAACTTTTTAAACAAATTATTCCTCTTTTTGATCATATTTAATAATTCCTTTGTCATCCAATGATTATTGCTTCTAACTCTTTGGAGTGTTTTAATTGTAGAATTCACCTTTGCTTTTTGCAATATTTTTATAAGGTCATCCACACTATGACATTTATTTATTTCAAGTAACTTTCTAACATTTTCTTTATATTTCTTAAAATTTGTAATGTAGATTTTCCTTTTAAAAATAGGCTCAATCTTTCTTAAAACTTTATTTAATTTGACACTAACCGCTTTATGATCCAGATTAACTATATCGTGAAGCTTAATGTCAAAGTCAAACTTTTCTAGGTCTGTCAGAATATGGTCGATGATTGTAGAAGAATATTTAGTCACTCTAGTAGCAGATTCATAACTAAGTACGTTTTTTATGGTAACTCCGTTAGATTCTAACATCAATTTATAAGATCTGGAGAGCTTTGTGTCTGTTAATAAATCAATATTAATATCATTCATCAGAACTATATTCTTGTATTTGTTAAAAATTAAATCCAGATGTGCTAGTAAATTGCTATTGTTATCACTTGGTTTTTTGTAGGTAACTGCAATTTTTAAGGATGGGGAAGTGTTATTTAACGAAATAATTATAGTATTGAATTGCTCAAATATTTCTAACACCGAATACCGAATATTATTCTTAATAAAAATAGCGGTTCCACCTCCTCTTGATTCATTATTAGAGTTAAAAGATGCAGAGAAGCCAGGTATATTAAAAAATTTTTCTTCATCTGAGTATAACCACGTTTCACCAATCATAATAATTTCAATATCTATTCTGTCTTTAACAAAAAGTTCGATTTCAGTCATATTTTTCCTTAAACTTCTAGCATTGAAATGCACCATATTTATATTATTGTGTTAGTTACTTGTCATGGTTTACTAATCATATAATTTCGCCAAGACTCTCTAATTTTTTGTAAGTGCTCTCTATATTTATTATCAATACGTCTGTTTAAGTACTTCGCTTTTGGATATTCCGGTGCTATCATGATATGCAAAATATAAATTACTGAGTTCTACATAGGTTTTTGGTAGCCCTTCTTGTTGAATAAGTACTTTTAGATTTGTTTGCGTAATACCATCATAACAAGTATCTTCTTTATCATGAAAATATGATAAAAATAATCTGACATTGTTGTAGATTCTGTGTTCTCTTAATCTAGATAAGTCATACGTATTTTCACCAGACTCAATTGCTTTTTTTTTTAATCTAACAATTGGTGGAACCATGGGGTTGACAAAACTTTTCCCAATGTCTTCTGTAGTTAAAATTTTAGGTTCTTCATCTATTTTGCCCAGTTTAGGATTATTTTGAATGTTGATAGTTTCTTCTTTAACCCAATTTGAGTAATCATTGCTTAGCAGCTTGTTTGATATGATTTTTTTCTTTGACTGAAACGATTTCTCGATTCTGCATACTATGAGTTTTTATTATCTTTGTTAGGAACTTTATTTATCATATTAGTTTTGATGGGTGGTTTATTTTTGCTAAAGTGCATTAGTTTTGAAAATAGACTTGGTTTTTTGTTAATAACACTATTATTATTGTTATTCCTATTGTTGTTACTACTTTCGTTATTATTATTATTATTTTTAGTATTATAATTATTATTACTATTATTGTTATAACTATTATTATTATTATTGTTTTTATTGTTATTATCGATATTATCATTAATATCTTCTTTTAATTTAGCTCCAGTGTTAATTGCGTTATCTTCTTTTAAATTTTTGGCATTAAGATAAATTTTATACGTACTTATATAATGTTTTGGTTCATAAGTATTTTTATTCGTAAAATTTTTTTATTTCTTTGTATACAGTTTTCCTGGTTTATTTGATCAACAACTATGTTCTTTAGTTGCTTATATCCAATGGCTTTTTTTTTAAACCTAGTTTATATTGATATGCAGGACATAGTTTACTAAGAGTCTTATGATTAATATCCATATTTAATTTTAGTTTCTCTTGTATTTTATACAGTTTATGCAATTATTTATTTCCTCTTTCTTACATACGTTTGTTTTATGTGCTTGATGACATTTTAGATACGTTTCTTTATTCTTGCAATCCACTGCTTTATGGTTGAACCCTTTACATTTGTAACACACTTGTATATTTATAGCATCAAATACCTTGCATCATTCCCATCCTATTTCTAATTTTTCGTTCGCAAATATTTTGGGAAAAATTCTTTATCTACTTCAATTACTGCATTATATATTACTTTGTTATATTTATTCAACTCGTATGTTTTTACTACTTTCATATCACACATTTCTAAAAAGCAATTTTGCTTTTTGAGTTTTTCTACTATTTCGGCATCACTAAATTTATTATTCATATAAACCAATTCAATTTGTGGCTTAATGACCGTTGGTATTTTTATCTTGTAACTGTCTGTCATTTTCTTTTCTAATTCAACTTTTATTTTTTCACTTTCTTCAATTGTGTCTGTTTCAATTAATATCCTCCATTGGTTTTAGTTTCAATATTTTTGATTTTTAGATTTTTTGGATCAACCTTTGTATTTAGATCACTTTTTGTTCTTTCACTTTTTTGTTTATTTTTTGGCTTAACAATCAAAGGTAATTCGTTTTTCATTTTCATTCCAAATTTTTTTGTATTTTTTACCATATCAGCAAATGATACAGTTTGACCCACATTAATATTATTTTCGATAATTACATTATTCATTTTTTTGCATACCTCATCATTTTGTTTCAATACATTATTAAACGATTCATTCACCTTATCACTTTGTATTTGAAAGACTTCAGTAATTTTTCCATCTTACGTAGCTCCATTTGTTGTTCACTCTTAATTTCTTCCAATCTCTTCGTAAAACCCGACTCTATAGCTCTCAGTAAATTTATGACTTCATTTTCATTTCTTTTAAAGCAGCTTCAAATTAATTTTTATATTCAAGTCCGTACTGACTAACATGTAATTAATTAAAAAAAATTAACGTTTTATCTTAATTTTAAGTTAATAATTTTAGTAATTTCGATTATAAGTTTTTAAAACTTTGGAGGTACTACTAATTGCTTTTTTGTTGAAGAGATGAATAACTTCAAATATCTAGGTCTCAATTTAGACTCTCAGCTGAATTGTAGTACTCACTCTGAAAATTTACTATACTATTTTAGGTCAACTCAGAGAATAGTATACGAGTTAAATAAACTATGCCCATTACAATTAATGAAAAATGTATATTATAGTATTGTGCATTCTAAAATTCAAATTTTTTTTTTTTGCTTAAAGTTTTATTATTTTAACAACTAAAATGTACTATTATTGAATGAAAAATATGAAATAAAATAATATGAAATGAAAGAAATGCAGAGGTCTAAGAGGGGTACTGATCCACCACTCCAATTGATCCGAAATTAGGGGGACACGCAAGAAATAGTTAAGAGAACCCTTGTGCCAAATTTTAAGCTTCTACATTTTTTCAAGTTGCTATCTTTATTAATTTTAAAGATATGCTTTAAGGTCTTCGGAAATGTGTGGCTGGTCCCCGACCCACTACTCCAACGGGGCCCAAATTTCCAGGACACTAAGGAAATAGGAAGGGACACCCTGATACCTAATTTGGAGGTTCTAACTTCATTGGTTTCGGAATTATGCTCGTTTGGCCTAAATTCGATCAAAAAGTTCTAGGTTCCGAACCCATGGTCCAATTCAAAACGTACGCAATCTCCGCAGTAGCTTCATCACTAGTAACCTGCAGCACAAATTTGATGAAGATAGCGTCATTATTTGTTGAGTTATCGTGATTTTTTATATATGTTCGTGGCCCTTCGATCGATTAAAAGGTCCAGAATCCGAACCCATTGGCCGATTTTGCCCATATGCAATCCCCACAGCACTTTTAGTCCTAGTAACCTAAAACTAAAATTTAAACGGATGGACGGGCGGACGGGCGGACGGACATGGCTACATCGACTCAGGAGGTCACGCTGATCACAGATATATATACTTTTCCATATCTAGCTCGCTTTCTTTGGGGGTTACAAACACCATACCAAAGTTAATATACCCTTTTACCTATTCTGTAGTTGTAGGGTATAAAAATGTATCTAGATAAAATACGTATTGGAACCTGGAATCCTAATGGTGTCTTCAATAAAAAACATGAACTACGAGTAGAAGTTTTCTTATGATCTAACAATATTGATATTTGTCTGCTATCGCTGACTCATTTAACAATAAACAAAAAATTTAAGATTCTAGGTTATGAATGCTGTAAGTTCATCCTAGTTATCATCCGAGAGGAGGTAGTTCAATTCTAGTAAGGGCACTATAAAACATAATGAAGAATTCAAAATAGCTTTAAGCTCTTGGGAAATGTGTGGCTGGTCCCTGACCCATTACTCCAATGGGGCCCAAATTTCAAGGACACTAAGGAAATAGGAAGGAACACCCTGATACCAAATTTGGAGGTTCTAACTTCATTGATTTCGGAATTATGCTCATTTGGCCTAAATTCGATCAAAAAGTTATAGGTTCCGAACCCATGGTCCAATTCCGAACGTACGCAATCCCCGTAGTAGTTTCATCACTAGTAACCTACAGCACAAATTTGATGAAGATAGTGTCATTATTTGTTGATTTATCGTGATTTTTTATATATGTTCGTTAGCCCTTCGATCAATTAAAAGGTCCAGAATTCTAACCCAGGAGGTCACGCTGATCACAAATATATATACTTTTCAATATTTAGCTCGCTTCCTGTAGATGGTTACAAACACCATACCAAAGTTAATATACCATTTTACCTATTCTATAGGTGTAGGGTATAAAAATGTATCTAGATAAAATACGTATTTCAACTTGGAATGTTATGAGTGCTATAAGGCAGTTCATCGTAGTAATCATCCGAGAGGAGGTAGTTCAATTCTAATAAAGGGCACTATAAAACATAATGAAAAATTCAAAATTGAACCTGAAGAAATCCAACTTTCGATGTTAAAAATTTCATCTACTAAACAAGATCTTAATGTTGGTGCAGTATATTGTACACCAAAATGCAATATAAAGAAAAATATATTAGGTGCTTACAATGCCAAACATACAGATTGGGGTTCTAGAACAACCTCAACTAGAGGTAGAGAAATGAGAAAACTATTCAAGAGTTAGGTTGTTGCCAGCTTTCGATTGGCAAATAAACTTACTGGCCCACAGACACCAACCAAGCTTCAGATCTAATTGACTTCTTTATAACCAAAAGAATTTCAAGCAACTTCAAAAATTTAGAAGATAATCATGACTTGGATTCTGATAACTCTGCTGTCATACTAGAGTTGAATGAACAAATAACTAGAAAACTAAATAAGCCGACACTGACAAATATTACCTGAGACTGGTTAAGCTTTAAGTATTAAATCAGAAATAATATTAATTTAAACATAAATTTACAATCAAAAGAACAATTTAGATTTGGAACTAGTTGGCTTTATTAATATAATTCAAAAATCTGCTTGGAATAACACAAAAATAATTGAGTATAGGTCAGCAGCAAATAATTATCCTAGAGATATAAATTATTTAATAAAACGAAAAAGAAGGGCTAGAGGTAGATGGCAACAATCACGTTACCCTGATAATAAGAAGATTTCAAACAGATTATCACAATCTCTTAAAAGAAAAATTCAGATCCTAAAATCAGTATCATATGAAAATTATATAAAATGTTTATTGGCAACAAAAGAATCAAATTACTCGTTGTGGAAAGTAACGAAAATTGTAAAAAAGCCGATAAAGCACGCCCCGCCGCTCATGAAACCAGACGGCACTTGGACAAAGGAAAATAAAGATAAAGCCGAATTATTTGCAGATCATTTAAAAAACATATTCAAACCAAACTTTATAAATTCAGATCTTTGTTTAGTGGAGGATATTACAATAGAAGAGAAAAATATTAATCCATTTACACAAGAAGAAATTAGTGAAGAAATAAAAACTTTAAGGTTAAGAAAAGCCCTAAATTTTGATCTTATTACAGCTCAGATTATAAAAGAGCTTCCAAAAAAAGCTCTAAAATTTTTAAGAAAAATCATAAATACAGCAGTAAAACTGGAGCTCGGAAAGTAGCAGGGGCTATTATGATAGCAAAGCCAAGGAAGCCTTTAAATGAGGCAAAATCTTATAGGTCAATATCTCTGCTACCAATTATGTCAAAACTTTATGAAAAATTGTTGTTAAGAAGACTGAAGCCAATTATAGAAAACAAAAATTTAATTCCAAACCATCAATTTAGACTTAGATCCAAGCATGCAACAATTGACGAAGTTCATAGAATAACAAATATTATAGAAAAAGTGTTTTAAGAACAACAAATATGCTCTACAATATTTCAAGACGTAGCAGAAGCGTTTGACAAAGTTTGGCATGAAGGATTGATATTTAAATTAAGGGATGCTTTTACAATATTTAGAAATACTCGAATCGCACTTGTCAGATATATTATTTAGAATTAAACAAGATGAAGAGTATTCTACATTAAGAGAAATGAAAGCCTCAAGGTTGTGCCTCAAGTCAGTTTTCTGGCCCCTTTTTTTACTTGCTTTATTCGAGTGATTTACCAGAAGTAGAAAATGTAACTGTAGCAACATTTGCTGACGATACTGCTATATTGGCAGTAGGATCGAATATTGACGAAGCTACAGGAAAATTACAGAAGGCAAAGAAAAAATATGTTTTTGGACTAACAAATGGAAAATAAAATTAAATGAAAGTAAATCTGCTCATGGTAATTTTAGTAATAGAAATATAAGAAACCCACCTAAAATAAATGTGGCTGGTGTATTTGTATCAATCGAAAATTCAGCAGAGGAATGGCACTGGATGTCAAGCTAAGGTGGAATGAACATTATAGATGAAATAAGTAGATATGCCATAAAGCATAAAGCTCGTCTAAAAGGGCATATAAATATTGAAGCTGCTCAGTTAATAAATAACCAGATTATTACAGGAAGGCTTAAAAGTAAAAGACCTTTAGATAATATATTATAAAGTAATTTTAAAATTTCCTAAGGGAAAGTACACAAAACCTTTACTCAAATCAAAATATAGCAAAAACTTAATGGTTAGTCAGTTCGACTACTTTTAATAAGGGAAGGGTGTGGTTTAGTTCAATCCACTTCAAAAAAAAAAATAAAATAAATTAATATTATACCTGAATTATTTATTAAATCCAACTATGGGTTAAAGATTGGAAAACTAAAAACACCCTACTTATACATTTTCAAAATTTTCAAATCGACATAAAAAAAACATCAATCGATTTAGGGATATCATCCATATATTCAAAAATGGAATTTACTAATATTAACTCTATTATAATTACAAAAAACATACAATTACAGATATTAAAGTTATATCAAAACAACAGTTCCCTCACAAAATCCCAACCCACAAAATCCAAAAACTCAAACCAAAAACAAAATCCAAATACCACAAAATTCAAACACAACAAAATCCAATCACCACAAAATCCAAATACCACAGAATCCAAAAACCACAAAATCCAAATTACAATTTCCAACTGTTTTAAATCGCTCCGTTTTTCTACAATATTCCACATTTCATATTTAATTAATATTAAACGGTAACCAGTTTTTCATACCCTACACCTATAGAATAGGTAAAAGGGTATATTAACTTTGGTATGGTGTTTGTATATAGTATTATATATTTGTGACCAGCGTGACCTCCTTAGTCGATATAGCCGTGTCCGTCCGTTCGTTCGTTCGTAGGCACGATAACTCAAAAAAGAATGGAGCTATCTTGATGAAATTTTAACTGTAGATTACTAGGACTGAAAGTACAGCGGGGATTGCATATGGGCAAAATCGGACCATGGGTTCCGATTCTGGACCTTTTAATCGATCGAGGGGCTAACGAACATATATAAAAAATCACGGTAGCTCAACAACTAATGACGCTATCTTCATCAAATTTGTGCTGTAGGTTACTAGTAATGAAACTACTTCGGGAATTGCGTAAGTTCGGGATTGGACCATGGGTTCGGAACCTAGAAATTTAGGCCAAACGAGCATAATTCCGAAACCAATGAAGATAGAACCTCCAAATTTGGTATCAGGGTGTCCCTTCCTATTTCCTTAGTGTCCTTGTAATTTGGGCCCATTGGAGTAGTGGGTCGGGGACCAGCCACACATTTCTGAAGACCTTAAAGCATATCTTTAAAATTAATAAAGATAGCAACTTGAAAACATGTAGAAGCTTCAAAATTGGCACAAGGTTGTTCTCTACTATTTCTTGTGTGTCTCCCTAAATTGGGATCCATTGAAGTGGTGGTTCAGTAACCCTCTTAGACCTCTAAAGGTTTAAAAGCTTATAATCGCAATTACTAAAAATAGTAACTTAAAATTAGGATATAACGTTCCAATTGTGTACAAGGGTTAACTAGTATTTAAAGTACAGCGCGGACTGCATATGGGCGAAATCAGCCCATGGGTTCGAATTCTGAACTCTTAATCGATCTAAGGGCTAACGAACATATATAAAAAATCACGATAATTCAACAACTATTTACGCTATCATCATGAATTTTGTTCTGTAGGGTATTGGTAATGAAACAGTTAAAATTTCATCAAGATAGCTCCATTATTTTTTGAGTTATCGTGCCTACGGACGGACGGACGGACATGGCTATCGAAATTACGCTGATTACAAATATAAAGACTTTTCCATATCTTTAAGATATCGCTTTCTATAGGTGGTTACAAACACCATACAAAAGTTAATATACACCTTTACATATTCTTTAGGTATAGGGTATAAAAAATCGTTTTAAAAAAATCTCTTTATTACATTTTAAAATTAACATGTACACCATCTGTAATTTTTAACTTTTTTCAATAACATCAACTTAAATTAAAATTCCATTGAATGGTAGGGCTACGTGCACCGGTAATAGCTAGTTAACATATAAGTATTATTATACCCTTTTGACTATAGGTCTAAATTTGCCATTATGTCATTATACTATGTCAATAGTAGTTTTCTTGAATTGCCAACGTTTGAATAAAATATAGTCGATGGTTTAGAAAAGGTTTAATAATCTGCTTTTCGACTTATATTTTGTTTTGTACTTCGAAGTCCTACTATGCTCTTCCTCGTTTTCTATGATTTTATGAGAGAAATGTAGGCTTCTTTTTTGGAAAAACTGTTTTAGAATACTATGTATTTAAGCATAATATATGTGAAATTGATTTTTTTGATTTTTAGATTTTATTTGAAGAAAACTCCAATTTTCCACTGAAATCTGTTTTTGAAAAACAACAACTGCAAAGTAGATAAAAAACAAAGACTTACGAAAAAATGCAGAGAAGGAAAATGTTACGTTATTTTAATTTAAATATATTATTATTCGGATCCTTTATTAGCTTTATTTTTATTTTTATTAATAATATCTCATTTAGCTTTTGCACTGTTTTAGACCATTTAAAGAGAGCAAAAAAATTAGTCTTATTAATTAAGTGAGCTTTTGGAATAAGGATAACTTGCCTTAATACCAACATTTTGAAAATTTCATTGAATCTTTCTGCAAAATGCGTAAACAGGTCAAAACCAAATAACCCTGTGGGTTTTTATAATTAAAATGCTGGAAAAAAATTTTCAATAAAATTATTAAAATAAAAATCATAATATTTAATCGGCTTATTTTTTCCCATACAAATATAAACATCCTTTTTTAGGACAAACTATTTAACCAATTTTAATGAAACAACAACCAAAAGAAAGGTTTTTTTTATTTTCATAGGACAATGATATTTTTTTTTTAGAATATTGCGTTTTTTCAGGTGAAAACCCGTCTTTAATTTAACGTAAATTTGAATTTAACGGTCACGCTGTTAAAAATTAAGGCTTATGACTCTAATATTATGCGCCGACTTTCTGGGTAAAAGTAATGCATTTTCGGTTGTATTCGCAGCTCAATCAAACTGTATATTATAGGCGCCGACTTATGTCTTTCTTTTTTTTTTTTGTTTACTTCAAATGTTCAATGAAAAAGGAGATTCAAATTTTTTTAAATTTTTTTTTTTTGTTTTTTTTTTTTCTTTATCTTAAAAAGTGAACGAAAAAAATGAGTTCTTTTCGAAAAGCAATACATTTGGTTTATACAGTAGTTTTTATTTATAACGAACTCGGTTCAATTTTAATTACAATAAACTTTACACTTTTTGCTAAAAAATTAAATTTTACCTAAAAATGTAAAAAACTTACATTATATATATATTCTTTTATTTAAACTTTAAATACCTAAATATGATGCTTGGCGATTAATTAAGTCTTTTTTATTTAGTTTTGAATATAAAAAAAATCATAATAACGCATCAAAAATACAAAAAAAAATTTCAATAGAAGAAAAAGCACTATACCTACATAGGCTTGAGACTGACACATCAAATAAAATTCTAGCAAATGAGTTCGAAGTGTTCATTCTAGAATCATCACATTCTACAATGTTCAAGTCTTATACTAATTTTTCAAAATTCACAGCATTCTTTTAAAACGACATTCGTTTATTACGACAATTATTTTCCGTCCCATCATGGTCGTTATAACCGAAAAGTACTGTATTTTGTTTTTGTTTGTAACTTATTATAATACAGTTATAAAAAAAAAATTTTTTTGTAAATCGTAAATTGTTGCTTTGTTGCTTTGTTGCTTTTTGTTAAGTTTTATGTACAATAAAAAACCGACTTCTGAAATATATTCTACGTTTGAGAGTCATGATATTAAAATATATAAATATTTGCAAACGAGTTAAACAAATAATCTTTCTTAAAAAAATAATTTACACCTATTTTAAATGATTTGTTACTTAGGACCTAACCAACGCGTACGGTGTATAATTTCTGGAAATTTCTAGAAAATTTTGAAATAAATAGTTAGGTACATGAATTTACATGTGAGCAATCGAAATACGCAACGTACTGGTACCTCGGATTTACAAAATGACAAAGTGAAAAATAAAAATAGAAACTTTAAAATAATATCTTTGTAAAATATTTGTTTATTAAAAAATACCTATAATATGTTTGCAGAAACTTAAAAAAAAAATAATATTTCTTAAGAAAAATGATTTGTTTCTTATGGATCAGCCAAAATCAGCATGTACGGCATTCAGTTTCTGTCAAAAAATTTTGAAATAATTAGTTATGTAAAAAAATTTACATGAAAGCATACGCGACGTACTGTACCTCAGAGTTTTAATATTTAAAAATTGACAAAGTGTATAAGAATACATAATGACATTGTTTTTTTCTTATGCTGCTGCGATTAAATTTTAAAAATAAAATATTTTAAAATAACATTTTTTTTTAAATAATTTAGTTTAAAACATACAAATATTCAAATAAATTGAAAATACCTACAAGACAATATGTTTGCAAAACTAAAAAAATTATCTTTCTCAAAAAAAGTTATTTATTCCTTAGGTCCTAACCTAAATAAAAGCGTACAGCGTATAATTTCTGTCAAAAAATTGAGAAATAAATAGGTACATAAATTTACATAAGAGCAGCGAAAATACACGTAACGCAATGTACTGTATCTCGGATTTTTAAAATTTACAAATATTGACAAAATGTATAAAAATATTATTATTGGTTTTTCTTATATTTCTAATATTATGTTTTAAAAAATAATATTTTTTTACAATAATTTTTATTAAAAAATATCTTATATTCAAAATACCTATAATATGAAATTAAAAATATTTTTGTAGGTACTAAATTAAAACATTCAAATAAATATTTTTGATAAATTAAATATTGTACGCGCGTATCGATTTACCGATAATGGATATGTAGACAGACGTATTGACGTACTGCCGTATAAAAATTGTACGTCGTATGTTTTGATTTCATTCTAATAATTGAAAAGTTTATTTCACACTTTCAACATCGAATAATGTTTTTTTATAATAAAAAAACTATTTTTAGTTTTACTTTGACAAAACGAACGAATTTTATATATCAAAAAGTGTACATGAAGATTAGATAGGCGTAGTTTGAAAATGGAACGCTAATTTTTGTTTCAGGAGTACATAGTACATAGTACATAGATTAATTGTCATATATATATATATATATATATATATATATATATATATTTGACATTTTAAAACTACCTGTCATTTGAGAAGTTAATTATATTTAATAGTATTTAAATATTAATAAAGTGAAAAAATTAAGGTTTATTGCTGATATAAATATAAAGAATATTTTTTAAAATGGAAGGGGGTAAGTGCTTATTGGTTATCAAATAAAAAATATGATTTAACATAATTCAAGAGAATTTTAATTAAAGCCATCTGCAGGAAATTATTTATCTACTCTGTTATATACTCTTTTACAAAGGCTGGAGTAGCTGGCAATAGTTGAGAGTAGAAAAAAGTTTACTCCTCATAAAGGAATAAAAGCAATAATATTTATATAGAAATATATTTTTGTCAATAAAAAACTTAGGAAAAATTAAATAAACAAACTAGACAAAAAGGTATAAAGTAAACTAAGGAATTCAGAATCATTTTTCGCATGTTTTCAGAACTTTAAATAGGCATATATTATATAAGAGTAAAACTTTACCTATGTAGCTTTTAAATTTAAAAATGAAAAAAGGGTAGGAAAAATTTATTCTTTGATTTATTGAAAAACTTTTTTTTTTGCTATAAATCTTAAGATTGAGATTTAAAAAAAGACTTCGGTCAACTTGACTATCATTTGTACTTCTGGCAGCTTCAATATTATATAATACTAAATACTAAACTTATAAATTATGATATGTTTAATTTTGTTGTACATATTATGTATTCATAGAGTTTTTTAATTAGTACAATTTAATACAGAATACGTACAACATAGTTCAAATCGTACTTAAATTTTTTAAAAAAAGTACGGTTTGCTATATGAAGGACAGCATTAACTCGAATTTTGGATTCTTGATTTCAATAAATATATGTATATGTTTAGAAATATGTATTTATTAGAATACTATTTATATGTATATAGAATTTTAATTTAATTTAACTGTACCAATTTATCCTCTCTTTCAACCGGCTTAAGCTATAGAAATAAAACTCAAAAATCGGTACTTAACAATGTTTTAATAATTAAGAAAAATTATAAATTTTTTTTAAGCAAATTTCAAGCGCAAGAATTGTTGACAACACTGTTGGCATAATTTTTATTATGTATAGTCTAATATAATTTACACAAAACGAATTTTATATGTTAACTTAAAAGCAAAAATAGCTCGAATTTCGAGCACAGGGCGATACTAGTGTATATTAAAATAACAAATGATTTATCGGAAAATTTAGATTTATTAAAAATAAGTAGATTTATTAAAGGAATAATATTGCAAATGCTGAATCTGCAAAAAAGTTTTTAGATTTTCCTCAAAATAAATCTATGAGTAATAATTATATTTAAAATAATGTAGTTGTATGGTTAGTGGGGCCATTATTATTTATAACACCACCACCGTTAGTCTGAAGCTCCGACGAAGTATTTATTATGATTTTATTTAATGCTTTTTGTACATGCTTTTTCTTATTAAAACTACAATAATTATAAACAAGTAAAGAAACAGTCAGTCGGTGCAACCGACTTAGAAATACCCTACACCTATTTGGTTCAAATTTAACGGGAAGTTAATAATTCATTTTAACACCATAAAAGCTGTTTTTAATTTGATCGTAAGACATAGCTAATCAAATTAACTTATCTCTTTAAAAATATTAAAAAACAAAAAAACTTGAAATAAATGAAAATATATTTATTCCAATTCAATTACAAAATGTAAAAATTCTAATTATTAAATTTTGTGATAAAAAGCTAATCAAAGCATAATACATATATTTAATAATCCAAATTTTTCAAAATCGCAATTATTTTAAATGGTTAGTTAATATACCTAATAGAATAGCTTATAAACGCAAAATATGCAATAAATGTATTTCTAAAATACAATTACAAATTTAGACCTTTTCATATAATTCATTTAAATATAAAAATAAATTTTACATAAATGCAGCAAGTACCTTTAAACATAGCTGAACCACTACAATTAAGTTAAAATTTCGGGGACACATAGGAAATATATTCTTTGGCTTCGAAATTAAACTCGACCAGAACCAATTCCCATGATACTTTTATTACTTGTAACCTAGAGTTTAAATTTCATCAAAATAGCGGCATTATTTTTTGAGTTATGGTGTGTTAAGATAAATGTTTGTTAGCCCTTGAGTTTTTCAAGGGTTTCAGAACCCGAAATCATGGTACGATTTCGCCCATATGCAGTCCACTTGCAATACTCTTGCAGTCCACATGTAATACTCTTGCACAAAATTGGAACGTGTTATCTTAATTTTAAGTTACTAGTTTTATTAATTTCGATGATAAGTTTTTACACATTGGGGGGTCTAAGAGAGGTACTGAACCACCACTCCAATTGATCCAAAATTAGAGGGACACGCAGGAAATAGTAAAGAACACTCATGTGCCAAATTTGAAGTTTCTACATTTGTTTTAAGTTACTATCTTTATTAATTTCGCAAATATGCTTTAAGGTCCTCGGAACTGAGTGGTCCTCGGAACAATAGGGCTCAAATTTCAAGGAGACTAAGGAGATCGGAAGCGACACTCTGATACCAAATTTTGATGTTCTATCTTCATTGGTTACGGAATTATGCTAGTTTGGCCTAAATTAGATCAAAAAGTTCTAAGTTGCGAACCCATTGTCCAATCCTCATCGTACGCAATCGACGCCGTAGCATTTATGTAAAATTTATTTTTATATTTAAATGAATTATATGAAAAGTTCTAAAATTGTAATTGTACTTTAGAAATATTTTTATAGCATATTTTGCGTTTATAAGCTTTTCTGATAGGTACATAAACTAACAATTTAAAATAATTGCAATTTTGAAAAATTTGAATTATTAAATATATAGTTAACCTTTGTACACAATTCGGAATGCCTTTTGCGCTTTCTACTACTTTTTTCATTAACAAATTTACTACTTGCTTTAAATAAAGATTTTTATGATAGTCTTCAATTTGTTTCATTAAGAATGAAGAATAAAGTAGGTATACTGGGTCGGTAAGGGTCATGTAGGTATACTGGTAGATTCGACCATGGGTTCGGAACCTAGAATTTTTTGAACGAATTTAGGCCAAACGAGCATAATTCCGAAACCAATGAAGATAGAACCTCCAAATTTGGTATCAAGGTGTTCATTCCTATTTCTTTAGTGTTCTTGATTTTTGTACTTGATTTTTGGAGTAGTGGGTCGGTGACCAGCCACACATTTCCGAATACCTTAAAGCATATCTATAAAATTAATAAAGATAGCAACTTGAAACAAATGTAGAAGCTTCAAATTTGGCACAAGGATGTTCTTTACTATTTGTATGTCCCCCTAAATTGGGATCAATTGGAGTGGTGGTTCAGGACCCCTCTTAGACCTATCAAGGTTTGAAAGCTTACAATCGAAATTATTTAAAATAGTAACTTAAAATTAAGATAGAACGTTCCAATGGTTTACAAGGGTTCACTAGAATTTAAAATACAGCGCGGACTGCATATGGGCGAAATCGTGCCATGGTTTCGGGTTCTGGAACCTTTGAAAAGTGCAAGGGCTAACAAACATATATCTTAAAAATAGTATAACTCATAAAAGGATGCCGCTATTTTGAAGAAATTTAAACTGTAGGTTACTAGTATTGAAAGTATCATGAGAATTGGTTCTGGTCGAGTTCGGTTAATGAGTCCGGATTATAGAAGCTTTTGATCGATTAGAAAAATTTGAAATTATTAAATAATATATTATGCTTTGATTAGCTTTTTATCTCAAAATTTAATAATTCAAATTTATTAACTTTTGTAATTGAATCGAAATAAATATATTTTCATTTATTATCAATGTTATACACTATATTATGGAATTAGTAATATAATAAGAATTTGTTCTAAATTAAATTTTACAAAATTTATAATATCTTTCAAAGACAGGAAGAAGATTAAGTTCTTCTTCTGTCAAAATGTTTTGTGATAGTATGTCTAATTTGCTTGTCAGTACTACTTGTTCTATATCGTCAAAGTGAGTTTTGAGTAGGTCTATGTCATAATTAATTTGATACATATTTTGTATGTATTTGATTTCGTCTTCTATTGCCAAGATTTCGTTATTGGTTTGGATATTAAAAGAATTTAAGTATTGTGAAATTATTTTTTGTTGTTTTTGAATATGTTTTGTGATATTCCTGATTTAATCAGAAAGTTGATTATTAATTAGTATTTGTTTATTATTCTCATTAATGAGAGATATGGAGTTTTTAGATAATGTTTCAAGGTGTTCGTTAATAGCTTGTTCGGCGTTGTAGTCTATTGTACCGAATAGGTATTTTAGTCCAACTCCTAATCCATTAATTAAACCCCTTTTGTGTCTTCTATGTGGTTTCAAATTATTTATATTTTTGTAGTAGATCAAAATTATGTTTGGTGGTATTGTACATAGGATGAGTAAAATTTGGTTGTATTAGTTCAATATCTTTGCGTATAAGTTCTCTACTGTTTTCTTATTCTGTTATGTTAACAAGATGAGTGATCTTAATAAAATCTTTGATAATTTTTCTGCTACCTAAATTTATTGTAACATAGTCATTATTTCTATATCCATTTTTCACATTATTTATTGATTAAGACGGCGAATTTGAATCTGAAAAATAGTATATAATATTATATAAAAATCTTAAAATTTTTTATAAATTTGTAGTTTGATTTTTCTTTTTCTTCTTAACTTTTATTGTATTTGCTTTTATTGAAGGGCTATTATTATTTTAAAATTTCTTTTTGGGTTTGACGTGAGAATTATAATACTTTAGACCAGTATCTTTATTAGTTAAATGGGCTTCGTCTAACATTTTTATTTCCATTTTTCTGAATTTCGAGTGGTTTTTTCCCCCTAGTGGATCTTTTACAAAATTTAATCCGGGAGTAATTTCAGTATCAGTTCTATTTTTATTAAGAGTATTTATTGTTTTCTCTTTTGATTTTTGATAGCAATTTGACATTGCTATAATTTTAAGAATTTTTTCTTAACAGTATCTAAATTTACTCGTTCATCATGTTTAAGAAGCCTAATGTGCTCATAAACAGTGTTGTGGAGGAGCTCCACGTCAGCGTTAGAAGTATGGTTATTATTAGAGGTATAATGAATTTCAATATACTGAAGAAATTCCCGTAAGGGAAGGATTTTGAACCCTAATTCACTATCAACTATTATTTTTTTTAAAATTCCTACATAGACAGATAGATATTGTAAAACGGCTCATTTGAATTCAGTCCAGGTTCGAGAATTAATTTTAATTGCTTGTGCAAACTTAGTAAATTTATCTATAAAGGTTATAATTAATGTTTTGTCTAAGCTATAAGAAACGTCAATATGGAATATTTGATAGGGACCTAAAGGTGTTTCTGTTATTTTGAACTTTGTTTTAATAGGGTTTCTTTCATATTTTTCGAGATTACAAATCTCACAATTGTTTATAAACTGCACTACTCTTTCGCACAATTTTGGGTGGTAGTATAGTAATTATAGTTCATTACATACTTCGAAATTCCACGGTGATTGTTTTTTAAATGCTCTTTTTCTTTAGATTTGGCAAGTTGTTCTTCATTTGTGATATCTTCTAATAATTTGTTACATTTAATTATTTCTAATTGGCCACTAGTTGAAAAATGTTCAAAAAATACTTTTTCTAAAATTTCAAAAATATCAGAGTTTTCTCTATAAATTGCGTGAATAGTTTTAGGGTTAAAATCATTTTTTAAGATAGTAATGGCTGTTTGTTCATCAAAATTTTTAGTGTGGATTACTTATCTACATTTATTAAATATTTTTAGGTTTCTAATTCTAAGAGAACCAGAGTTTGTTTTATGAATAGAAATTTGATTTTTAAATATATTTAAAGGTGATTTGCTAATTGGTATATTATTATTTTCAATAAGGACGTTTGTCTTTTTATTTCCAGATATTTTTTATTCATTAAGATTCACTTCTATACGTGATAAAGCATCAGCGTTACGGTTTTGAACGCCTTTTTGTATTTAATTTCATAGTCAAAATCGGAAATTTTTAGTCGCCAACAAACCAGTTTTGAGTTAGGTTCTTTAATGGAAAATAGCCATTTTAGTGGTTTATGGTCTGTCTCAATTATAAATTTTCAGGTTTATGGTCTAATTTATAAAAAATGTAAGGGCGAAAATATTTTGTAGCCCATACTACTGGCAGTAATTCTTTTTCTATTGTACAGTAGTATACTTCATGCTCAAGAGTACGGCTAGCGTAACATACTGGTCGTCCGTCTTGTGATAGTACGGCACTAAGACCGTATTGGTTGCGTCTGTCGTTAAAGTAAAAGTTTTGTTAAATTCAGGATAAATAAGAATAGGCTCATTTATGTGGAATTGTAATAAAAACACTTAAATTTTATCAATTCAAATGCGTATAAGTTTTAATTAATTGATTTTGTTTTTTGATTTTTAAACAAAATTTGTAACAAAGTATTACAAAATTATGTAAAAAAATTATTTAAATTCAAAATTATGTAAAAATTTATATAAACTTGTATCGCCCTGTGCTCGAAATTCGAGCTATTTTTGCTTTTAAGCTAAAATATAAAATTCGTTTTGTGTAAATTATATTAGACTATACGTAATGAAAATTATGCCAACAGTGTTGTCAACAATTCTTGCGCTTAAAATTTGCTTAAAAAAACTTTATAATTTTTCTTAATTATTAAAACGTTGTTGAGTACCGATTTTTGAGTTTTATTTCTATAGCTTAAGCCGCTTGAAAGAGAGGATAAATTGGTACAGTTAAATTGAATTAAAATTCTAAATACATATAAATATTATTCTAATAAATACATATTTCTAAACATATACATATATTTATTGAAGTCAAGAACCCAAAATTCGAGTTAATGCTGTCCTTCATATAGCAAACTGTACTTTTATCTAAACATTTTAGTACGTAATGAACTATGTTGTAAGTATTCTGTATTCTAGTTAAAAAACTCCATGAATACATAATATGTACAACAAAATTTAACATATCATAATTCATAAGTTTAGTATTTAGTATTACATTATATTGAAGCTGCCAGAAGAAAAAATAATAGTCAAGTTGACCGAAGTCTTTTTTTAAATCTCAATCTTAAGATTTATAGCAAAAAAAAAGTTTTTCAATAAATCAAAGAATAAATTTTTCCTACCCTTTTTTCATTTTTAAATTTAATAGCTACATAGGTAAATTTTTACTACAAATGTATGCTTATTTAAAGTTCTGAAAACATGCGAAAAATGATTCTGAATTCCTTACTTTACTTTATACATTTTTGTCTAGTTTATTTATTTAATATTTCCTAAGTTTTTTGTTGACAAAAATATATCTCTATACATGGACATGAGCCATGACTCATAAGTTTCTTAAAATTTTTTTCCTTTATGAGGAGTAAAACTTTTTATTTGATAACCAATAAGCACTTACCCCCTTCCATTTTAAAAAATATTCTTTATATTTATATCAGCAATAAACCTTAATTTTTTCACTTTATTAATATTTAAATACTATTAAATATAACTGAAACAAAAATTAGCGTTCCATTTACAAACTACGCCTATCTAATCTTCATGTACACTTTTTGATATATAAAATTCGTTCGTTTTGTCAAAGTAAAACTAAAAATAGTTTTTTTATTATAAAAAAACATTATTCGATGTTGAAAGTGTGAAATAAACTTTTCAATTATTAGAATGAAATCAAAACATACGACGTACAATTTTTATACGACAGTAAGTCAATACGTCTGTCTACATATCCATTATTGGTAAATCGATACGCGCGTACAATATTTAATTTATCAAAAATATTTATTTGAATGTTTTAATTTAGTACCTACAAAAAATATTTTTAATTTCATATTATAGGTTTTTTGAATATAAGATATTTTTTAAAAAAAATTATTGTAAAAAAATATTATTTTTTAAAACATAATATTAGAAATATAAGAAAAACCAATAATAATATTTTTATACATTTTGTCAATATTTGTAAATTTTAAAAATCCGAGATACAGTACATTGCGTTACGCGTATTTTCGCTGCGCTAATGTAAATTTATGTATATATTTATTTCTCAATTTTTTGACATGTTCATGTACACATTTATGTACGCTTTTATTTAGGTTGGGACCTAAGGAACAAATAACTTTTTTTGAGAAAGATAATTTTTTTAGCTTTGCAAACATATTGTACTGTAGGTATTTTCAATTTATTTGAATATTTGTATGTTTTAAACTAAATTATTTAAAAAAAAATGTTATTTTAAAATATTTTATTTTTAAAATTTAATCGCAGCAGCATAAGAAAAAATAATTACAATATGTATTTTTAAACACTTTGTTAATTTTTTAATTTTAAAACTCCGAGGTACAGTACGTCGTGTATGCTTTCATGTAAATTTTTTTACATAACTTATTATTTCAAAATTTTTTGACAGAAACTGAATGCCGTACATGCTGATTTTGGCTGATCCATAAGAAACAAATCATTTTTCTTAAGAAATATTATTTTTTTGTTTTAAGTTTCTGCATATTTTAGAAGTCGGTTTTTAATTTTATAAAAAGCTTAACAAAAAGCAAAAACAATTTACGATTTACAAAAAAAATTTTTTTTAGTACCTACTACCTACTGTATTATAATAAATTGCAAACAAAATACAGTACTTTTCGGTTATAACGACCATGATGGGACTGAAAATATTCGTCGTAATAAACGAATGTCGTTTTAAAAGAATGCTGTGAATTTTGAAAAATTAGTATAAGACTTGAACATTGTAGAATGTGCTCATTCTAGAATGACCACTTCGAACTCATTTGCTAAAATTTTATTTGATGTGTCAGCCTCAAGCCTATGTATAGTGCTTTTTCTTCTATTGAAATTTTTTTTGTATTTTTGATGCGTTATTATGATTTTTTTTCATATTCAAAACTAAATAAAAAACACTTAATTAATCGCCAAGCAACATTATTAGATATAATAAATTTAAATAAAAGAAATATCAATGTAATAAAAAACTTACATTTTTAGGTAAAATTAAATTCTTTATCAAAAAGTGTAAAGTTTATTATAATTAAAATTGAACCAGTTCGTTATAAATGAAAACTACTGTATAAACCAAATGTATTGCTTTCATTTCGAACAGAACTCATTTTTTTTTCACTGGAATTTTAGAGAAATAAAAAAAAAAAAAACAAAAACAAAAAAAAAATTTTTAAAAAATTTAAATCTCCTTGTTCATTGAAAATTTGAACTAAACCAAAAAAAGAAAGACATAAGTCGGCGCATATAATAGTTTGACTGAGCTGCGAGTTACAACCGCAAATGAATTACTTTTACCCAGAAAGTCGGCGCATAATATTAGAGTCATAAGCCTTAACTTTTAACAGTGTGACCTTTAAATTAAAGACGGGTTTTCACCTAAAAAAACGCAATTTTTGAAAACAAAAAAAACCTTTCTTTTGGTTGTTGTTTCATTAAAATTGGTCTTATAGTTTACCCGGAAAAGGGGTGTTTATATTTGTACGGGAAAAAATAAGCCGATTAAATATTATGATTTAAAATTATGTAAAAAATTATTTAAATTCAAAATTATGTAAAATTATTAAAAATTAAAATTAATCTTCTTAATCTTCTCTTTTTATTCTTCTTATGATACAGCTGATTCTTCTTATATTATCTTCTTAAAAAACAACCTTCTTCTGCTAAATCTATTTCAGGACTGACTGTACTTTTTTTTAGTTAAAATTTTAATATTAAATATCACATGTTCATTGTTAATTATTAACAGTGTTTTAAGTTGTGGGCAAATAGTTATTTTGCGGCAAATAGTAATTATGTTCAAAAATATTAATGCACATAAGTACTGCAATCCTACATTTATGAGTAGTTTTTTCAAAACTCTGAACATATTCAGGATTATAAACTTTTTGTTTTACATTTTTCTTTAAGTATTTTGTCATTGGCTTAGCAACCTGGGAATAGTCCTTAATAAATTTTCTGTAGTAACCTGAACGGCCGGATACGCATGTACTACCTATGAAAACTCTACGAGGAACATGGGCGAAACGCGATGATGAGAAGGCAGAGTTAATCGCTCAACACTTTTTTTTTTTTTTTTCCTTCTTTTACTCCCTTGGGGAGCATAGGGCTTCTACATAGCTTCTCCATCGTACTCTATTTTGGGCCTTTTCTCTGTTTTATCTCTGCCCAAGTCTTACCACTTTCTTCTATTTCTAATATATAAAGTGGTGGATATAAAATATATGTAACATATATAATATAATATATGTAATATATATAATTTTATATACGAAAACTTTTATTTTCTAGAAAATTTGACGGAAAACTCTTATTTATATTGAAAATTATTATTTTTTTAATATTTTTATAAAAAAATTCAAAACAGTTATTCAAAACAAACAATTGATACCATAGCAACTATAATTATTTTCATAGGCAAGATAAATAAATTAGGCAAGATAAATAAAAACTCGTTGTGTAGACAAATTATAAATCGTTTCGTGGCGTAGTGGTTAGGACATGTGACTAGTAATCAAAAGGTTTCGTTCATTCGGTTCGAATCCAGGCTGGGGCAGAATGTATTTTTAAATTCATCTTTTTTTTATCTATTCTCTTTTTATTTAAAATTAAATCTGTATTTATTTTATGTATGAGAAATTTTATTTTATAGAAAATTTGACAGAAAACTCTTATTTCATTTATATTATAAATTATTAATTTTTTTTTAGTATTTTTATAACAAATCTCAAAACTATTTGTCAAAACAATACAATTGATACCATAGCAACTATAATAATTTTCCAAAAAAAAACTGAGATAAACAAAAAATCTATGGCTTAGTTGTTAGGACGTCGGCCTTTTAACTGAAAAGTGTGGGTTCGAATCTCGTTCAGAACATATTTTTTTTTTAAATTCACCTTTTTTTTTAATTCATCTTTTTTTAATTAATTTTTTTTTTTTAATTAAATATAGAAACAAATATTTTGAATTTTCTGTCAAACAGTTCAATTGCAATATATGAAATTCCTTATTATTTAATACATAATAGTGTACGCAGAGTATCTAAAAGTTGACAAGGGCAACTATAATCTTCCTCGTTTTGTTATTAATTTTACTAATTCTGTTGTGCCAATATTAATTAATTTCGAATTTAATACGCTGTTTTATTAACGAATTAATGTTGTTAAGGAGGCGTTTAAGAAAGTTTATTTGATGAATAGGAAAATTTAGGTTCTTTGAACGTATTCGATGAAGATTGTTAGGCAAGCTGTTTTTTTTTGGAAATTATTTTTTTAATTATCGGAGAATTTATTTTGTTCATGTTAATAATTTGTTCTTTTTTGGAACTATTTCATCTCTAGTTTTAATAATTACTTTGTCTTTTTTAACTAAATGATAGTTTATATTTTTTTGTATTTAAATTGCTATTATCAGAAATCAGATTTCTGAAATTTAAATATTCGATAACAAAATTTTTGTCAAGTTTTTTCTTAAACTTATTCCAGTTGGTGTTTTCAAAAAGAAATTTATGCTGTTCTGTTAATTCTTGTATATTTAAATCGTTATTTGTTACAGAAAATTCGAAGTAGTTAATCGCATTGTGATCGCTATCATATGCCATAGTAAATAAATTAACATATGGGTTTTTGTAAAGAAAATTAAATCGAACATCAGTTATTATTAAATCAATATAAGAGTTAGATCTAACAAAAGTGGGGCCATCTGTTTTATGTAGTTTTAATTTATACTTTAAATCATTATCATTTATCCAATTATTTAATAAATTTCCTCTTGTGTCATTATATGTATTAGACCAGTTTATATGTTTTGCATTAAAATCACCTGCTATTAAATAATAATTGTTTGTGTTGTCTAAATTTAGAGTAACAAAATTTTTTTCTATTTCGTCAATAAATTTATCGTTGTTTCTGTCTGGCACATAAACAGAAATAATAAATAATTTTTTTGCATTTTTTAATTTAATAAATATTATGCACGCTTCAGTGCACTTAAATGCATCAAAAATTTTGTTGCTTATTT
Organism: Dolichopus griseipennis; assembly: GCA_963082915.1. Lineage (NCBI taxonomy): Eukaryota > Metazoa > Arthropoda > Insecta > Diptera > Dolichopodidae > Dolichopus > Dolichopus griseipennis. The sequence goes on along the minus strand of OY720441.1, from coordinate 239,278,957 downwards.
TCAACAAATTTTAATTTTTCATGAGTTACAGATTTCACACATTTTTTTTAATATTAGACATTAAGTTAATTCCTGTATAGAATGTTTAAATTTTATTTTCCATTTGTTTAATTCCTATGTAAACATAATTTATTTGTTTTAAATGTTTTACTAAATTCTTCGTATAATATATTTTTTTCTTTTTAGCACATTTTCAAAAAATTTGTGAAAATGTGTCTATATAGCTTCACTCTGTCTGCTCGTCCGTCCATCTGTCCGTACTTATGTTTACAATACTTTTACACCGTTCGAAATAGAGTAAAAAGTTTTAACGACGGGTAGATATTGCAAAAAAACATAATTTCGTAGCTGAACTATTTTTTGTAGCTTCACCCGTTACGGTGCTACAGCCCTCCAAAGTTGGAAAAATCCTAATTTTATGTTGTTATAACAAGAGTTCTGTTATGTGTCTTTTCAATCTGAAAACGGTAAAAGATAGCTACTTTTATAAACTTTATAAGTTTTTAAAAGGCAAATGTTTAGGGTTGCCAAACGGTACTAAAATTAACTATTATGCAAAACTCAATTTTTGCAAAATTTTTAGCACCGCATATCTTATAAACGGTTCAAGCTATTATCTTGAAATTTTGGGAGAAGTTACATCTTTAGTAGGAGATCGAAATTAGTAGGAGTCGGTTAGCAAAATTTTTTTGTCTCGTCCTCGGTTTAAGAGCTTTAAGGGGTCGAAAATTTAAATTTAGCTATTTTTAAACACGTGTAACTTGAATACCTGTTCAAATTATTTTTTGCAAATATACATAATATAAAGCTGCAGCATTATGTTTCAACATATGTCAAAGGTTTTTTTTAAATTTGAAAGAGGTTCTTTAAATTGAAAAAATTGTCTCTTAGTTTTAACCATTTTTGCTTAGTTAATAAAATTCTGGATAAAATTCCAAATTTTTGTGGAGTTCACAATTGATTTCCTAGAACCTATAAAAATGGATGGGTGGGAGCAGGAGAAGGGTGGGATGATCCTTGAGAATCATCACAAGTTAGCTGAATAAAAATTTAGGAACTTTCCTCATTGAAAGGCTATTAGGATTTAAAAATTAAAACTTTTATGTTTTTATAAAACTGTAACTTATTCACCAGTGTATGCTCTTCCAAAATTAAACCTTAATATTGAAGCTCCAACATTATTTTTTGCACATGTTGCCAGGTTTTCTTGAGTGCATTGGGGTTATATTCTAAGTATTGATTTCACTATTAATCATCATAAATAAATTGATGAAATAATTAAATTTTAATATTATCATTTATTTTTATATATATTTTTATGAAAATAAATGATAAAATACTCAGTAAGAAACCCTTTATAATTTTGAAAATGTGCTTTTTAAAAACCCTTAGTTTTTTTCATCGCTTTTCAATTTCAATCACTCATTCAATTTTTCTTCTCCACTTTGTTGTGGTTGTTTCAAAACAGCTCCCAGGCCTTGTAAACTAGCATCTGTGTAAACATGTATTGATCAACTTGGATCTTAAAAGATTCCTCACATTTTTCAAACAAATTAAGTTTTTATCCTTTCCTCAACAAATTACGTAAGGGATTGTGTATAATTGATATATTTTCCATAAAAATTTATTTTTCCTAAAAATTGTCAAACATTCTTTTGTGTTTTCGGAACACGAAATTCTTTTATAGCAATTAAATGATCTTCCAGCGGCTCAATCGAATTACTTTTTATTTTATGGCCTAAATATTTTACTGATTCTTCTGCAAAGTTACATTTTGAAAATTTTAATCTAAATCCTTCTTTAAAAATTGATTCCAATAAGATGATAAATAATGAATGTGTTCTTCAAATGTTTTAGAAAAAATCAAAATATCTTCAATATAATTCGCAGCAAAATCTGATAATTTATTTTTCCTAATAATATTACTTACAATTCTTTGGAAAATTGCTGTCGAAGTCTTTAAGCCAAACGGTAAGCAGGTGAATTGGAAATGTCCTTCTTGACTAACAAGGGCTTTTTATCTTCAATTCTCAATGGGATAGACCAGAATGCTGAGTTTATAACCAGTGTTGAAAAAAATTTAAAATCTCTTGTTTTAACCATTAAGTCTTACATTTATGGAGAAGATTGTGACTGAGGAATTATGATTTTATTTAATTCTCGAAAATCTATAAATAGTCTGAATTTTTTCCCTTTATTCTTTTTTATAGGCTAACGTTACTGGAGCTTCAAAAGGACTGTATGATTCTTCAATTAAATTTTTTTCTAATAATTTAGGTATATTTTTTATATGGTGCTTAGTAACCTTTTACAATTCCTATATCGTATTTGTCTTTTAAGTGATCTATATTTATATATTAATTTATTTATTTCCGACCGTTGCAACCAATTTAAATGATTTATTGAAATGTTAAAGTTTTTTATTTCTACGTGTTCATTAAAGTTTAACTTATACTCCTTTCCATTTTTATACCCGTGCATACATATATGAACATCGGGTATATTAAAATTACTCCTCCGTTTGTAACGCATCGAAATATAAGAGCTAGATATAGTGTCAAGGGTACGTATCGAATCAGCATCGAAAAGTGAATCGATCTAGCTATGTGTGTCCGTCCGACCGTCCGTCAGCACGATAACTCAAAAACTATAAGAGCTAGAGTTCTGAAACTTTCACAAAGTAATTTTTAGACAATTTCTAGGTTCCCTATTGTTTTTGGTTAAAATCGGACCAAGTCTTCGGGGAGCTGCCATACAACTTTTTTGCACCAATATGAATTTCTTCAAAAGTAATTATACTACGAGAATGAAAATTACACACGGTTAGTTTTATAATGACTCCGGCACTTATATGAAGTTTCAAAATGTTAGGGCCCCATTTTCGGGGGGCTCCATACAACTTCTTTGCACCAATATGAATTTCTTCAAAACTAATTATACTACGAGGCTGAAAATTACACACGGTTAGTTATATAATGAATCGAGCACTTATATGAAGTTTCAAAATGTTAGGGCCCCATTTTCGGGGAGCTGCCATACAACTTTTTTGCACCAATATGAATTTCTTCAAAACTATTTATACTACGGGGATGAAAATTACACACGGTTAGTTTTATAATGACTCCGGCACTTATATGAAGTTTCAAAATGTTAGGGCCCCATTTTCGGGGGACTGCCATACAACTTCCTTGCACCAATATGAATTTCTTCAAAACTATTTATACTACGCGGATGAAAATTACACACGGTTAGTTATATAATGAATCGAGCACTTATATGAAGTTTCAAAATGTTAGGGCCCCTTTTTCGGGGGGCTGCCATACAACTTCTTTGCACCAATATGAATTTCTTCAAAACTAATTATACTACGAGGCTGAAAATTACACACGGTTAGTTATATAATGAATCGAGCACTTATATGAAGTTTCAAAATTTTAGGGCCCCATTTTCGGGGGGCTGCCATACAAAGTTTTCGATTCAATAACTTTGAATCTAATGAAGCTACAAGGTTAAAATTAAAATTGGGCAGATAAATTAATAGGGCAAGTTACTTGGCAAAGTTGGACATCAAAGTCGGACCTTCGGACTTTTAGGGTGGGCCAATTTTTTTTTTTTTGTTTTTTTTTTTTTTTATTTATTTTTTTTTTTTTTTAAGCTAAAGTTATGGGACAATGAATGAAAATTTTGTTTTTTGTTTTGTGATTTTTTTTTTTTTTTGTTAATTTTTTTTTTTTTTTTTTACGTCAAAATTATGGGGTAATGAGTTAAATGTATAAGGGAAGTAAATTACGGTTTATTTTATACACCATAGTGGGTATGCACGGGTATCTAAAAGTTGACAAGGGCAACTATAATCTTCCTCGTTTTTAATTGATTTATATTTTCCTAACTATCTTGTAAAATTTCTTTTTTATCAATATTATTACATGTTAAGCCAGGATCTTTTTTTTTTATTTTTGGAAATTATTTCCTCATTATAACTTTTTCAAGTTCATATATTTTTTTTGTAATTTCTAAATTTTCGTTTAAATTAAAACTTTTAATGCAATCTAATCCAATTAAAAAATCGTATTAAAAATTTTCTAATACAAAAAATCCTGATTTTTAAAGTTACCATCCCTATCGTTTGCTTTTCACCATTAATTGTTTTTAAGTTTACATTTTGTATATTTTTATTAATATTTTTATTTTTTAAACATATTAATCTGGAATTTATTAAGAAAATATTTGGTCCTGAATCATAAATCCCAAAAACTTCTTATATATCATTTAATATTAATTTTACTTTGATTAATGGTGGAACAACAAGTTTTTTGAACTTATTTCATTCAATTCTATTTCTAATTCAGAATTATTAACATTTCTTATTTGGCCTCTCCGTTCCTTATTTTTATTTTGGAACCAACATGAAGACTAAGGATGATAACGCATACCTTTATTTTCTTTCTCACAAATTCTGCATTGTCTTTTTTCTCTATTGTTTTTTTGTTTCAATTTTGTCTTCGATTATTTTATTTCCTAAATTTTTATTTTTTTTTAAATGTTCGAATGCTCTTATATTATTAAATAAATCTTTAGTTTCTTTTTTGGTTTCTAATTTGGTAACCCCGCTGCAATTAGAACAATTAACGTAGATTTATCTATTGATTTGTTAATTTCTAATATAAGTCTTTTTTTTTAACGCGTATTCCAGTAGTGACTCTTGTATATATTTAAATAATATTGCATATCTTATCGTTGTCCACCCTCTGTTTATAAATGTTTCACAAAAATTATTTTTATTTTTACAATTTTGCTGTTGATTTTTTTGTGTAACTTCCTCCACAAGATAACTCATAAATATGAAATTTCCATGCTCGTCTAAATACGCCTCCCTTTTTTCTGTTATTGCTACTATCCATACTTGTCTTTTATCGTGTCTTCTATGTAATTTTGTTTTTATATTCGAAAAAATAAGTAACTCGGTATTTCAAAGTACTTGAAAATGACAGTATTAGGTATCTAATGCTGAAAGAGTTAAAATACTATCATATAAAAGAAAAACTTGTGCAATTGGTCACAGGGGTCCTACCAGTTTATTATAACTTTATATATTCATTATACGCTACACCTATGAAATAGGAAAAGGGTATATTAACTTTTGTATGGTGTTTGTAACCACCTAAAGGAAGCGAGCTAGATATGGAAAAGTATATATATTTGTAAACAGCGTTACCTCCTGAGTGGATATAGCCATGAACGTCCATCTGTCCGTAAGCACGACAACTCAAAAACTAGTAGAGATATCTTGATGAAATTTTAAATATTGGTTACTTGTTCTGAAAGTACGGCGGGAATTGTATATGGGCGAAATCGGTCTATGGGTTCGGCTTGTGGATCTTTGAATCGGTCTTAGGGCAAACGAACATAAAAAATCACGATAACTCAACAACTAATGACGCTACCTTCATGGAATTTGTGCTGTAGGTTACTAGTAATGAAACTACGGCGGAGATTGCGTAGGGTAAAGATCGTGCGTTTGAAATCAATGAAAATAGAAACTTCAAGTTTGGTATCAGGGTGCCCCTTCCTATTTCGTTAATGTCCTTGAAATTAGGGACCAACTGGAATTGTGGGTCAGAGACTATCCACACAGTTCCGAAGACTTTAAAAAATATCTTCCAAATTAATAAAGGTAGTAACTTGAAACAAATTTAGAAGCTTCAAAATTGACACAATGGTGTTCTTTACTATTTCCTGTGTGTCCTTCTAATTTGGGATCAATTGGATTGGTGGTTTAGTACCCCTTTTAGACCTTCTAAGGTTTAAAAGATTTTGGCGAAATTAATAAAAATAGTAACTTAAAATTAATATAGGAACGCAAATAGGATAAGAATGTTTCAATTGTGTACAACGGTTAACTAGTATTGAAAGTATGACGGGGACTGCATGTGGGCGAAATCGTACTATGGTTTCGGGTTCTGGAACCTTTGAAAAGTTCAAAGGCTAACAAACATATATCTTAAAAACAGCATAACTCAAAAAATAATTGCGCTATTTTGATGAAATTTAAACTCTAGATTGCTAGTAATTAACGCACCGCGGGGATTGCTTAATATCGTACAATAAGTTAGGATTCTAAAAGCCTTAGAATGAGTTGAAGTCGAATAAGGATAATTTTGGAATTTAAGAAGATAGCACCTAAAAATTCTCTGTTTCCCTGAAATTTAGACTTAATTGTAGTTCTGATTGGGGTGCCTTCTACAAAACCACCCTGTGAATTTGGACACACAAAATTTTTTGGAAGCCCGCCAGGCCGAAATGGATTAATTCCGGTTGCTAAGAGAAACATTTGTGCGAAATTTCAAGTTAATCGGTCAAACCGTTTTGACTCGACATCAAAAAAATTAATAAGTTTAAAACGGCTCTGGAGCCGCAACCTGTTGACTTATAAAAATGTGACATAGCCTATGTATTTACTAAGAATATATATATTTGAGGAGAAGTACATATACTAAGAATTAAAAATTAAGTTCAATTTTGAAAAAATTTTAATTATTGTTTTAAAATGTTTTTTTTCCTCTTATTAATTATTATTACAATTCCTAAGTTTTTTTTTCATATTAAAATACAGAATTTACGAATAACGGTTCCTATATAGTAAGTTTCTCACGGTTTTAGAATAAAATAAATTTGTAAAGATAATTATAAAATTTAGAATTAAGATTCACTCTAAAAGTTACAGTCAAATAAAGAAGATATAAAATAAAATTTACCTTAATTTTATTTAAATTATTATTTTTTTTATGACTGTCATTCGAAGCAAAGTAAGTGGCGCAATCAGTAGGATCCCAATATAAGGGATCCTCATATACAGGTGTTAAAGAAATTGAGTTAAACAAAAAAAAAAAAATAAATTTTATTGAAAAAAAAATATTTCATTTGGTCTAGTGATTATTTAAAATAAAATTAAAATTAAATAGAAGTGTAAAATTTGTTTTGTAAAATTATCTTTTAAAAAGCTTGTGTGTAACTGACTCTTATATTCTGTAACAGTAATTAACTAAAACTAAAATCATAAATCAATAAATTAAAAATAAAAAATAAAACTAAAACAAAAACAAAAACTTAAAACCTTTTTTTTGTGAAATAAAATTATAAAAATTACTTATATTACAAATATAATATAACAAAAAAAAAGACCCAAAAAAAAAAAACAAGTAAAGAAACAGTCAGTCGGTGCAACCGACTTAGAAATACAAGGTGTAAGGTTCAAATTTAATGGGAAGTCCATAAGTCCATAATTCAGTATTCTGTCATAGTCTGTCATAGAGTAAACATCTAATTTCTGATATTGTCTATGTGCTTTGTTGCTATTTTTATTTTTAATTTTTTTTTATTTTTTTTGTTTTAATATTTATTAATTTTAATTTTAAAATCACTAAAATAATTTAATTTTTTTTTTTTTTTTTTTTTGTTTTAATATTTATTAATTTTAGTGATAATTTTAGTGAAGTTGGTTAAATTTTGATTTTAGTGGATTGGATTAACAGATTAACCAGGCTAAGTAGTTCTTTTTAATCTTTTTAAATTTTTGTAGTGTTTTATTTTATTATTTTTTTTTTATGTTGAATTTTGGTAATACTTTTTCCTTTTTTTTCTCTGTTACTGCAGTTTACAACATGGCTGCACTTTTTGCTTACTAATTTTGGGTAAAAAACTTTTCTTATAACTTCCTAATTTAAGTAAGCCTTTAGTTATAAAAATTAAAAATAAAATAATTTTTCATTTTTTTTTTTTTTTTCATAATTGTAGTTTAATTAATCAAATTTAATTTCTTTTAGCTATTCTATATTATTTATTCTTGCATATAAAATTTTTAATAACACTATTAACATCAATTTGATTTAACTTAAATTAAATTTAATATAACATCACAAAAATTAACCAAGTTACACTTAAATAACACATTTAATTATTAATTATTAATTTTGTTTTTTATGTGTTTTTTTTTTTTTCTTTTTTTATAATATTTTAAATAAAACTTTTAGAATTTGTTTTTTAAAAAAATAAAAAGTTATATGTCAATCTTATAATAAATAATAAACTCAATTTATCAAACACTATAGCTATCCCTCTTACTCCTATTCAGTCAGCTATTCATCTAATTGCATGTCAAACTGTTATATATACATATATTGTTACATAATTAAAATTAATGTAAATAGATCCAGTAAATATCAAATTTTAATTCTCAGCGAATATCAAACGATAAATTTAAAATAAAGTTCTTCTCAGACTTTATTCTGAGAAAAATCTAAATTTAAATTCAAAATTTTTTTTTTCTTTATATACAATTTTTATTTTTTCTTCTCTTTAATTTTTTTTTATAAAAACTATTAATAAATGTAAATTTTACAATTAAATTTTTATTTTTTTTCTCTTTCTTTTTTCGATAATCTTAACTTTATGTACAAAGCCAAGTAAATAGGCGTTTTTTTTTTTGCTGCAGTGATTCTGCTGTCGGACACTATCTCATGTTGGAAGGTGTATATACTACAGTATGGGATAACTGGCCGTGGCTGCGTCACTGTAAGCAAACTCAACTCAATTAGATTGATAGTTTTGACTGAATCAAACAAAAAAAAAAAAAAAAAAAATTCCACTCATTATTTCGTATAGTTGTAATTCTTCTTGAAAACCAAATCTGATTTATGCTGAGTCAAACCAGCATAAATTTTGCAAACATTAGAGGGCTAGATTCCAATTATTTCGGAGTATATGTTCACCTTACGTCAAAAAATCCAGCCGTGTTAGCACTAAACGAAACTCAGGTTTTTTCAAACCAGGATGCGGTTAAGTTCAGTATTCCTGGTTACAAACTTGAAACGTTTTTTAGTCCTCATAGAGGTATTGCTCTTTATATTCGTAACGATACGGCCTACCAAATTCTGGATAAATATAACATAGGCACAAATCCAGAGTTTAACTATGTTTGGACAAAATTTATTTTTGGTGGCCATTCAACGCATTTTTGTTTTTTGTACAGAAGTCCAAATATTTCGAAGGAGAACACAATTGTAGAATTTATATTTTATCGGATTCTACAATTAGTATCCTTCAGGATAATCCCGAAACTGAAATCGTTGTAGCAGGCGATTTCAATATCCACAATAAAAATTGGCTTCTATACTCTCCTCATACATCGGCAGAAGGCAAATATGTAGAACTTTTTAGCGCTCTTCACCAACTTACACAATTGGTGAAAGAACCTACTCGCATACCAGACTGTTCAAGCCATAGTGCTTATACTCTGGATCTATTTCTAACTTCTCATCCGGAAAAATACAACATTTCTGTCATTAGCCCATTAGGCAGCTCTGACCACTGCCTTATCAGTTCTCAATTTCAAATGCAAAATTTAATTAACCAAAAAGTTCCTCCCCATCATAAAATTTGGCTCCTAAATAAAGCCAACTGGGATTGTTTAAACTCCTTTTTCAAAAACTTTAATTGGTCTCTTTTTTTCAACAATAGAAATGTTGATGTAGCTGCCAACGCATTAACTAGCGCTATTCTCCTTGGCATGAATCTTTTCATACCAAGTAAGATTACAAGTGCTAAACACCGTAACCAGAATTGGTTAAACAAAAAATGCAGGCAAGCTATTAAGAAAAAAAATAAAGCTTTCTTTGAGTTCAAGAGGCAACCAACCGAAAGCAACCGGCTCTCATTTACAGAAGTTAGTAAGCGATGCAAAAGAATTTTAAGGCAGCAAAAATTTAAACATGATTTTTTACTAAGGCAAAAAGTTATTCGCTTCCCAAAAGGCAGCAAAAGTTTCTGGTCATTTGCCAAATCAGTAAAAAACAACTTCACTTCTTCTACAACTCCTCCACTAATTTATAATAATGCTGTCATTGCTGACCCAGAACAAAAGGCAGATTTGCTGGCTCAAATCTTCGCAGCCAATTCAACACTGCCGGCAACAACAGCCTCTCCTCCGCTAAATGCGCTAACACCCTAGCTGGTCCACTAAGCAAACTTTTTCACATATCCTTTGTTTCTGGAACTTACCCTTCTATATGGAAAGTTGCTTATATGTTCAGCCAATCCCAAAAAAGGGTGCCCAGAGCAATCCTGAAAATTATAGACCAATTGCTCTAACATCAGTACCATCAAAGGTTATGGAGTTAATAATTAATTTCCATTTAAAAATATATCTGGAGAGTAATGACCTCATAAGTGACCATCAATATGGTTTTAGGTCAAATAGATCAACAGGTGACCTGCTAACATTTTTGACTGAAAAATGGGGTCGTTGCTTGGAAAAATATGGCGAGACGAACATAATCGCTCTAGATATATCCAAAGCCTTTGATCGCGTTTGGCATGCCGCGCTACTAAAAAAGCTAGAAGCTTTTGGTCTAGGAAAAATCTTCAATTCATGGATAGAATCTTTCCTTTCACACCGTTCAATACAAGTTGTTTTGGATGGTTTTACTTCCAAAGAATTTGAAATCAATGCTGGTGTCCCTCAAGGCTCGGTCCTATCACCAACCTTATTTCTAATATTTATCAATGATCTTCTATCCATTACCTCCAATAAAATTCATAGCTTTGCTGATGACAGCACTCTTGATTGCTCTTACCTTTTTGAGAGAGCAGCTGATGCTACCTCAACATCGGTAAACAATGAACGAACCAAAGTTTCAAGTTCCTCAAATAATGATCTCCAAATAATTCAAGATTGGGGAAGCGTGAATAGGGTAAGTTTTAATGCTTCTAAAACCCAAAGCTGTTTGTTATCAACCAAGCGAAGCGATCCCTTACTTAACATTTCTTTTGGCAATGTAGGTATTCAAAACTCCGAATCATTAAGAATTCTAGGCATTGAAATAAATGCAAAACTTTCGTGGAACGACCACATTTTTTCGGTCGCAAAAGATGCCACGAAATGCCTGGGATTCTTAAATAGGAGTAGGAAATACTTTACACCTCCAAATCTATTACAAATTTATAAAACCTATATTCGGCCGAGACTTGAGTATAACTCTCACATATTTGCTGGAGCTCCCAGCACCGCTCTTCAGTATCTGGATAAGATACAAAAGAGAGCTGTTCGTATTATCAATGATAATAACGTCACAAAAGACTTAACGTCTTTAAGTCACCGCCGTAATGTAGGAGCTGCTTGTCTTTTTTATAAATATCTTCTAGGCAATACTTCAAAAGAAATCAAAAACATGATGCCTAAAATCAAACCCTACCGCCGTAACACACGGTTAGCAGCTCAATCACATCCATATACAGTTGAGCTTTTCAGAACAAGAACTCTGAAATTTAGGAACTCTTTTCTGAGTCGCACCTCCAAATTGTGGAACACATTACCCCTATATGTGTTTTCCAATTCGTTTAAACCGGAAAAATTCAAGAAGAATGTCAACTTATACCTCCAGGGTTGCCCTTTCAACCCCTAAAAGTCATTTATATGTATAACTAGCAGTAACTTTTCAGCCATAATACTGCGCAAGCAGCTAGGGTGCTTATCCCATTATTTTGGCTACGGGGGGAGGTTGTTTTAGTGTAGTAAAAATCTCACACTACCTGGGGTATTAGGTTAACAGGTGCCTTTTGATGGTTTTTTCCTCCCTTAGGAAAAAAAAAAAAAAAATAAGTCATTTTAAAACCATAAAAGCTGTTATTAGTTTGAGCGTAAGATATAGCTAACCAAATTAACTTTATACTAAAAACATTTTCTAATTACTTTTCTAACTTATTTATAAATTCTTACTAATTTATCTATTTAAAAATATTAAAAAACAAAAAAACTTGAAATAAATGAAAATATATTTATTTAAACTCAATTACTAAAATTACTACAATTACTAAAAATTCAAAAAATTTAATTATTAAATTTTGTGATAAAAAGCTAATCCAAGCATAATATATTTAATAATTCAAATTTTTCAAAATTGCAATTATTTTAAATTGATAGTTTATGTACCTATTAGAAAAGCTTATAAACGCAAAATATGCAATAAATGTATTTCTAAAATATAATTACAAATTTAGAACTTCTTATGTTCATTTAAATATAACAATAAATTTTACTTTTACATAAATGCAGCAATTACCTATGAATATAGCTTTGGTATTGTACTGGTTTTATAGTGTATTGGTTTTTAATTTATAAAATATTATACTAAATATGTTTTATGTTAAAATTCTTAGCCTTTTAAAAACATAAGTGTTAAATAAAAACGGAAATAAGAAAGAACCCTCGTGTATCAAATTTAAAGTTTCTATATTCATGAATTTCGAAGATATGCTTTTTAATTTTGGGATTTTTTAGGAGGCACCTGAACCACGACTACGGTTAAGTCTAAATTTCGTGGACCATATTCTTTGGCTTTGTAATTATGCTCGTTTGGTCTCAGATCGATCAAAAGCTTTTAGAATCCGAACTCATTGTTCGAACTCGACCAGAACCAATTCCCATGGTACTTTCATTACTAGTAACCAAGAGTTTAAATTTCATCAAACTAGCGGCATTATTTTTTGAGTTATGCTATTTTTAAGATATATGTTCTTTAGCCCTTGAACTTTTCAAATGTTCCAGAACCCGAAACCATGGTACGATTTTGCCAACATGCAGTCCCAGTCATACTTTCAATACTAGTTAACCCTTATATAATTTTAAGTTACTATTTTTATTAATTTCGATGATAAGCTTTTAAACCTTGAGAAGTCTAAGAGGGGTACTGAACCACCACTCTGATTGATCCAAAATTAGAGGAGCCGCACAGGAAATAGTAAAGAGCACCTCCGTACGCAATCACCGCCGTAGTTTCATTACCAGTACCCTACAACATAAATTTTATAAAGATAGCGTCATTAGTTGTTGAGTTATCGTGATTTGTTATATATGTTCGTTAGCCCTTGGAAACGATTAAAAGGTCCAGAATCCGAACCCTTGGGCCGATTTCGTCGATATGCAGTGGGCGCTGTACTTTAAGTACTAGTTAGCCCTTGCACACAAGTGGAACGTTCTTTATTAATTTTAAGTTACTATTTTTAGCAATTTCGATTATAAGCTTTTACACCCTTGGAGGTCTAAGTGGGTTACTGAACCACCACTCCAATAGATCCCAAATTATGGGGACTCAGAAGGAATATTAAAGAACACCCATGTTCCAAATTTGAAGCTTCTACATGTTTTCAAGTTGCTATCTTTATTAATTTTAAAGATATGCTTTAAAGTTTTCAGAAATGTATGGCTGGTCCCCGACCCACAACTCCAATGGGGCCCAAATTACAGGGACACTTAGGAAATGGAAAGGGACACCCTGATACCAAATTTGGAGGTTCTATCTTCATTGGTTTTGGAATTATACCAGTTTGGCCTAAATTCGATCAAAAAGTTCTAGGTTTCGAACCCATGGTCCAATCTCGATCGTACACAATTCCCGCCTTAGTCTCATTACTAGTAATCTACAGCACAAATTTGATGAAGATAGCGTCATTAGTTGTTGAGTTATCATATGATTTTTTTTATATGTTTGTTGGTCCCTCGATCGGTTAAAAGCTCCAGAATCCGAACCCGTGGTCCGATTTCGCCCATATGCAATCCCCGCTGTACTTTCAGTCCTATTAACCCATAGTTAAAATTTCATCAAGATAGCTCTACCATTTTTTGAGTTATCGTGCCTACGGACGGACGGACGGACGGACATGGCTATATCGACTTAGGAGGTCACGCTGATCACAAATATATATACTTTTACATATCTAGCTCGCTTCCTTTAGGTGGTTACAAACACTATACCAAAGTTAATATACCCCTTTACCTATTGTATAGGTGTAGGGTATAAAAGAAAAAACAAAAAAAAAACTCAAACAAAATATCAGAAACTCATTAACGAAAATTAAAAAAAAAAATAAATTCTTTACTTTTATTTTTTTTTTATTATTAAATTCAAACATAATTGTAGTTAATTAAGTGCGGACTTTCCAAATATTATAAATTAAGTAAAACAAAAAAAAAACAAAAAAAAATAAAAAAGGAACAAGAAAACAAAAATAAAAAATAAAATATAAAAAAAAACAGAAATCGTTAATTTTAAAATTAATTGTTAATAAAAAAAAAAAACAAGTAAAGAAACAGTCAGTCGGTGCAACCGACTTAGAAATACCCTACACCTATTTGGTTGGTAAGGACATATCCATAAGTCATTTAAACACCATAAAATCTGTAATTAATTTGATCGTAAGACATAGCTGACCAAATTAACTTTATAATACTAAAAACATTTTCTAATTACACTATCTATTAAAAAATATTGCAAATTCTTACTAATTTATCTATTTAAAAATATTAAAAAACAAACAAACTTGAAATAAATGAAAATATATTTATTCCAATTCAATTACAGAATGAAAAAATTCTAATTATTAAATTTTGTGATAAAAAAATAATCAAAGCATAATATATTTAATAATCCAAATTTTTCAAAATTGCAATTATTTTAAATGGTTAGTTTATATACCTAATAGAAAAGCTTATAAACGCAAAATATGCAATAAATGTATTTCTAAAATACAATTACAAATTTAGACTTTTTCATATAATTCATTTAAATATTCAAATAAATTTTACATAAATGCAGCAAGTACCTTTAAACATAGCTGAACCACTACAATTAAGTCTAGATTTCGGAGACACATAGGACATAGGAAATATATTCTTTGGCTTTGAAATTAAACTCGACCAGAACCAATTCCCATGGTACTTTCATTACTAGTAACCTAGAGTTTAAATTTCATCAAAATACCGGCATTATTTTTTGAGTTATGGTGTTTTTAAGATATATGTTTTTTAGTCCTTGAACTTGTCAAGGGTTCCAGAACCCGAAACCATGGTACGATTTCGCCCATATGCAGTCCCCGTCATACTTTAAATACTAGTTAACCCTTGTACACAATTGGAACGTTCTATCTTAATTTTAAGTTACTAGTTTTATTAATTTCGATGATAAGCTTTTACACATTTGGGGGGTCTAAGAGAGGTCCTGAACCACCAGTTTAAATGATCCCAAATTAGGGGGGCACGGAAAAAATAGTAAAGAACACCCTGGGCCAAATTTGAAGCTTCTACATTTGTTTCAAGTTACTATTTTTATTAATTTCGAAAATATGCTTTAAGGTCCTCGGAACTGAGTGGCTGGTCCCCGACCCACTAGTCCAATGGGGCCCAAATTTCAAAGACACTTACGCAATAGGAAGGGACACCCTGATACCAAAGGTTGGAGGTTATATCTTCATTGGTTTCGGAATTACGTTAGTTTGGCCTAAATTCGATCAAAAAGTTCTCAGTTCCGAACCCATTGTCCAATCCTCACCGTACGTAATCACCGCCGTAGTTTCATTACCAATAACCTACAGCACAAATTTCATGAAGATAGCCTCATTAGTTGTTGAGTTATCGTGATTTTTAATATATGTTCGTTATCCCTGACACCGACTTAAAGGTCCAGAATCCGAACCCATGGGCTGATTTCGCCCTTATACAGCCCGCGCTTTACTTATACTACTAGTTAACCCTTGTAGACTATTTGAACGGTCTATCTTAATTTGAAGTAACTATTTTTAGTAATTTCGATTATAAGCTTTTAAAACTTGGGAGGTCTACGAGGGGTACTGAACCACCTCTCCAATTGATCCCAAATCAAGGGAACACGCAAGAGATAGTAAAGAACACCCTTGTGGCAAATTGGAAGCTTCTACATTTTTTCAAGTTGTTATTTTTATTAATTTTAAAGATATGCTTTAAGGTCTTCGGAAATGTGTGGCTGGTCCCCGACCCAGTACTCCAATGGGACCCAAATTCCCAAGACACTTAGGAAATAGGAAGGGACACCCTGATACCAAATTTGGAGGTTCTATCTTCATTGGTTTCGGAATTATGCTCGTTTGGCCTAAATTCGATCAAAAAGTTCTAGGTTCCGAACCCATGGTTCAATCCCGACCTTACGCAACCCTCGAAGTAGTTTCATTACTAGTAACCTACAGCACAAATTTGATGAAGATAGCGTCATTAGTTGTTGAGTTATCGTGATTTTTTATTTATGTTCGTTAGCCCTTCGATCGATTAAAAGGTCCAGAATCCGAACCCATGGGCCGATTTCGCCCATATGCAATCCCCGCCGTACTTTCAGTCCTAGTAATCTACAGTTAAAATTTCATCAAGATAGCTCCATTATTTTTTGAGTTATCGTGCCTACGGTCGGACGGACGGACGGACGGACAGACGGACGGACGGACATGGCTATATCGACTCAGGCGGTCACGCTGATCACAAATATATATACTTTTCCATATCTAGCTCGCTTCCTTTAGGTGGTTACAAACACCATACCAAAGTTAATATACCCCTTTACCTATTCTATAGGTGTAGGGTATAAAAAACATAATTCAAAAATAAGTTGGAAATCACAAAGTTTTCAAATAAAAAATTAAGCTGTAAATAAACCTAAGAAATCAGAATGGTAGACCAACAACCTGTTGTTCAACATTTGGATTTAAATATGAACCCGCTGAAATACATCGAAAACCTACCTGAATTGGATGGAAACGGTGAGTCGTTATTTACCTTTATAGAACTAGTCGAATGTATTTTACCATTAATTATAAGTCATAATGTAAATAGTCAGGTAATTTTATTAAATAGAATTAAAAGTAAGTTTCGCGGTAAAGCTAGGCAGGTTATCGAAATTAATAACCACCTAACAACAATTGGTCTGGTATGAAATCTGTTCTTTTAAAAAATTTTAGTGATAAGCGAACGTATTTGAAAATATTTGATGAATTACGAAGTGTTTCTTTTACGACTAACAGTGTTGATCTGTATAATCAGATTCAAAAAATTCTACGTATTTTAATAATAAATCTAAGGGGGAACAAAATTCAGTTCAAATAATAGAAGCCAATATTCAAACTGGCCTCAAAATATTTAAAGAAAAACTTCCCGAACCAATGCGTTCGATTCTCTATAGCAGAAATCCAGAGACCTTAGAAAAAGCGAATGATATTTCGCATGAAAGTAATTACATTTACTACAATCCAACAAAAGCTCCTTCAAATAAAAATAATTTCCAGCGAAAAAAATTTCATTCGCAAAACCCACATAATAATCACGGAAATTCCAACTTTAGAAAAATTATAATCATCCAAATAATAATTATTCAAGTAATCCTTACAATAATCAATTAAACAAAAATTTTTATAACAACCAAAATAATAACAACAATTATAACTAGTCACAAAACGTCAATTCCTCAACTAACCGATTAAATAATTTTAACCGATTTAACAGATCACATCATTCAAATTTTGGAAATAATAGACCAGATCCAATGGAATTGGGCCAAACCTTTAACACAAGGGTGAATTCATTAGAAATAAAAAATTAAATAGAAAATTTTTCCTTAGAAACCTCGGAAGCCAACAACAACTTCCTTATATAAAACTTCAATCAAAAGGAAGACCATTAAAGTTTATTATAGACTCAGGTGCTACCATGAGTATTATAAATCCTGTGATATGTAATCCAAAATACCGTAGTATAATTGAACCTGTAAATATTAAAACTTTAAGCAATATAATTCCTTGTGATAAATTAGTAACAATAAATCCTTTTACTGAATTTGATTCAGACAACAAAATAGAATTCTTAGAAATAACCTTTCACGATAAGTTCGAAGGACTAATAGGCAATAATATTTTAATTCCTCTTCAAGCTTAGTTAAACTATAAAAATAAATTATTAAAATTGCATTCTGGAAATGAAATTCCTATCTTCTTTAATGAAAAAGAAGAGACAGAATATCATGTTCCAGTCCCAATAAACAAACTGGAATTATTTCAAAACGAAATATTTTTAAATGAAAATAATATTAGATGCGACGACTTGACATTCACGCATCAAATTAAGCACAAAATTAAAACCGTTAATGAGCTTCCTATTTATACGAATATTTATCGATATCCAGAAGTACACCGCGAAGAGGTGAATAAACAAATGAATGACATGTTAAAACAAGGTATTATTAGACCCAGTAATTCGCCTTACTAGGCACCTGTTTGGGTTGTCCCAAAAATACAAGATGCGTCAGGCGAACAAAAATGGCGCATCATAATAGACTATCGAAAGTTAAACAACGTCACAGTAGACGACAAGTACCCCATACCAAATATGGAAGACATACTTGACAAACTCCGTCGAGCTATGTATTCCACTACCCTTGACTTGGCCAAGGGTTTCCATCAAAATTGAAATCCATCAAGATGACATTAAAAAGACCGCCTTTAGTACCATCAACGGTCACTTTGAATTTGTCAGGATGCCTTTTGGTCTTAAAATCGCTCCTGCAACGTTTCAAAGGTTAATGGATTCTGTTTTACGAGATTTCATTGGTAAATTTTGTTACGTCTATTTGGACGATATTATAACCTTTAGCACAAGTAAGGACGAACATTTCGTTAACATACAAAAAATTTTGAAAAAGTTAGAGGAAGCCAATTTAAAAATTCAATTGGACAAAAGTGAGTTCCTTAAACAAGAAACGGAATTTTTGGGACATCAACGGTGTTAAGCCTAATCCTAATAAAATCGAGGCTATTACTTAATTTCCTAGTCCAAAAATCCAAAAACAAATTAAGTCATTTCTTGGTCTTGTCGGCTACTACCGTAAATTTATTAAAGATTTTGCAAAAGTTGCAAAACCTTTAACAGTCTGTCTTAAAAAAGGAAAGCGAATAGATCTTAGCAATACAGGATACAATGAAGCTTTTGATAAATTAAAACTCCTTATTACTACCGATCCTTATCTATCCACGTTTTCAAAAATGTTTACTTTAATTACTGAGGCAAGCAACTATGCGCTTGGAGCTGTTCTCACACAAGAGAAACATCCAGTTTGTTACGCATCGCGCACACTCAATGAACATGAGTGTAAATACTCTACTATTGAGAAAGAATTGCTCGCTATGGTATGGGCAGTCAAGTACTTTCGCCGTATCTTTTTGGTCGCAAGTTTACCATTAAAACTGATCACAAACCCTAACAATGGCTTCATAATTTAAAAAAGCCTAATTCAGAAATGGAAAGGTGGAAAATAAAAATGGAAGAGTTCAATTTTGATATAGAATATTTAGCCGGCAAAGAGAATAAAATAGCTGATGCTTTATCACAGGTGGAAATAAATTTAGATGAGATGGAAATTGACAAAATTAAGTCTACTGATGCTACCATGCACTCAGCAGATGAAGACAATACAGATTATAACCCAATTCTGAATCACCTTTGAGTTTTTATAAGACACAAGTTATTATAAAATGTAGTTCTGAAAAAACGGTCAAATCAGAGAAAATTTTTAATCGAATTAGGAAAATATTTACCCATCCAGCTCTTGATGAAAACCTTTTTATTCATATTTTAAAAGATCATATACCGCCAAAAGGGATTATTGGTATAATGATTGATGATATAAAAATTTACAGCCTATTCCAAAATAAATTTTGGAAAAAACAAATCTATAAAATTAAATAAATGTTCCTTTTTACTGGAGGGTATAAAAGATCGGGCAGAGTTACAAGAAAAAATATTAGAACAACACAATAGAACCAATCACAGAGGTATAAATGAAGTATATCTCAATTTAAAAAATAAGTATTATTTTCCAAAATTTAAATTGGAAAATCAAACGGTAATAAACAACTGCCATATTTGTAACACGGCTAAATACGAAAGAAATCCGTTAAAACTACCTTTCGTAATAACGGTTTTCAATTCATATGAATATATGGTTTCATACAAAGGGTAAACCTTATTTAACAATTATCGACAAGTTCAGAAAACACGCTCAAGTGATTCTTCTAAGTTCGCGCAACTGCATGGTCCTAAAAACTGCTCTAATGCAATACATCGCTTCTTTCGGTAAACCCAAAAAAAATAATTACCGATCAAGAAAAAGGCTTTAACAGCCTAAATTTTAAAACCTTTCTGCAAAGTGAAGGAATTTATGTGCACTTTACTACACCTAACAACAAAAGTAGTAACTGTGACATCGAAAGGTTTCATAATACTCTAAACGAACACTTGAGAATTTTCGCCGTGACCGAGAAAGAACAATCTATACGATTAGATGAAAATCCCGTAATCAAAGCTATGAAAATTTATAATGAAACAATACATTCATCTACTTTAAAAAAAACAATTGATTTCCTAAACGGAAACATTGAACGCCAAGAATATCAACTCATAAAACAAAATCTCCTAAAAATTAAAAATAGAACTAAATAACGGAAACATCAGATCACAGAAATTTCAAGCCATATTAATAACGCCCAAAATAATGTAGTTTTAATTATAAACGAATTTGCAGATAAAATTAGTAAAATCTAATATATAAAGAAGAAAATTTGTTTGTTTGTTTGTTTGTTTGTCCAGGATTCACGTGAAAACCACTGGTCCGATTGACACCAAATTTTAGAGGAATAATTTTGGGAGTCCGGGGGGTGACATAGGCTATGTCGCATTTTTAAAAGTCAACAGGTTGCGGCTCCAGAGCCGTTTTAAGCTTTTTCGTTTTTTTGATGTCGAGTCGAAACGGTTTGACCGATTAACTTGAAATTTTGCACGAATGTTCTTCTTATTAAACGGAATTAATGGTATAAAGTTGGTTGAAATAAATTAACTCATTTCGGCCCGCCGGGTTTCCAAAAAATTTTGTGTTTCCGATTTGTGTCCAATTTTACAGGGTGGTTTTGCAGTCAAAAAGAGAGGCTGGCACAAATTTTTGTTGGGTTCGGTTAACCCGTTTGGGCACGAGGGCGCAATGAAGCTTTTCAATGTTTTTGATGTCGAGCCGAAAGAGTTTGACCGATTGACTTGAAATTTTGCACCAATCTTCCTCTTAGCAAACGGAATTAGTTGTATAAAGATGGTTCGAAAATATTAACCCATTTCGGCCCGGCGGGCTTCCAAAAAATTATTTGTTTCCGATTTGTGTCCAATTTTACAGGGTGGTTTTGCAGTCGAAAAGAAAGGCTGGCACAAATTTTTGTTGGGTTCGGTTAACCCGTTTGGGCACGAGGGCGCAATGAAGCTTTTTCAATGTTTTTGATGTTGAGCCGAAAAAGTTTGACCGATTAACTTGAAATTTTGCACAAATCTTCCTCTTAGCAAACGGAATTAGTTTTATACAGTTGCTTGGAATATATTAACCCATTTCGGCCTGGCGGGCTTTCAATATTTTTTTTGGCCGTTTGGGCAAGAGAGCGCAATGAAGCTTTTTCAATGTTTTTGTTGTTGAGCTTAAACGAACACTTTTTTCAGCTAATCTTGAACACATTTTTCAGCTAATCTTTATTAGCAAAGCTCACAGGGTTAATTTGATTTTTATCATTTAACCCCTTTTGTCACAAGGGTTCATTAAATTTGATCTCCTTAAAGAGTTCAATCTTTAATATAAATTTGTTTTTCTGTTGAAAAGGTTTAATCAATATGTTAAAAAAAAAACAATTGTTCGACTAACACAGTTTAAAGTTAACGCAAACATTGCATTATTTCACAAGCTCACCAAAAAACATGACTGCGCTCTATTAACCCGTTTGGACCTAATGTATTTTTTTTAAGTTTTTGTTGGCCTGCTTAACGGTCGAAAACAATATTTTTAAAGCTTTTAACTCATGTCTATTTGTAATTTTATAAAAGGTTCTAATCTAATAAATAAAGAAAAAAATTTGTTTGTTTGTTTGTTTGTCCAGGATTCACGTGAAAACCATGGTCCGATTGTCACAAAATTTTAAAGGAATAATTCTGGGAGCCCGGGGGGTGACATAGGCTATGTCGCATTTTTATAAGTCAACAGGTTGCGGCTCCAGAGCCGTTTTAAGCTTTTTCGTTTTTTTGATGTCGAGTCGAAACGGTTTGACCGATTCACTTGAAATTTTGCACGAATGTTCTTCTTGTTAAACGGAATTAATGTTATAAAGTTGGTTGGAATAAATTAACCCCTTTCGGCCCGGCGGGCTTCCAAAAATTATTTGTTTCCGATTTGTGTCCAATTTTACAGGGTGGTTTTGCAGTCGAAAAGAAACGCTGGCACACATTTTTGTTGGGTTCAGCTAACCCGTTTGGGCACGAATGCCAATGAAGCTTTTTCAATGTTTTTGATGTCGAGTCAAAACGGTTTGACCGATTGACTTGAAATTTTGCATAAAGGTTCCTCTTAGCAACCGCAATTAGTTGTATAAATTTGGTTGGAATATTTTAACCCATTTCGACGTGGCGGGCTTCCAAAAAATTTTATATTTCCGATTTGTGTCCAATTTTACAAGGTGGTTTCGCAGTCGACAATAGAATCTGGCACAAATTTTTGTTGAGTTCGGTTAACCCGTTTGGGCACGAGGGCGCAAATAAGCTTTTTCAATGTTTTTGATTTGGAGTCAAAACCGTTTGACAAATTGACTTGAAATTTTGCACAAATGTTCCTCTTAGCAACCGAAATTAGTTGTATAAATTTGGTTCGAATAATTTAACCCATTTCGTCCTGGCGGACTTTCAAAAAATTTTGTGTTTTCGATTTGTGTTCAATTTTACAGGTTGATTTTGCAGTCTAAAGAGAGGCTGCAAAAAGTTTTAATTAATTCGATTAACCCGTTTTCCACGACGACGCCATGAAGTTTTCTATAAATTTTATTTTCTTATACGATTAAAAATATTTTATTGAAAATTTTGTACCAACATTTTAATTAAAACCCACATGGTTAATTTGGTTTTGAACTGTTTGTGCGTTTTGAACAAAGATTCAATGAAATTTTCAGTTTTCTTCAAATGAAATCTAAAAATCAAAAAATTCAATTTCTTATATATAATGCTTAAAAACATAGTATTTTAAAACAGTTTTTCCAAAAAATAAGCCTACATTTCTCTCATCAAATCATAAAAAAACGAGGAAGAGCGTATTACAACTTTCAGGTGAGTACTAAACAAAATATAAGTTGAAAAGCAAATTTTTAAATCTTTTCTAAACCATCGACTATATTTTATTCAAACGTTGGCAATTCAAGATAACTACTATTAACTAATTCAAAGAAGTTGTACCTACTTTCAGAAATTGGACGTAATTTATTTACAAATTTTTTTTTGAACAATCGTTGGGTCGACAGGGGTTAACAACTTCCAAGTCTGTTAGTAAATTGAATTTCATTTTCAAAGAAGAACACATGTACAAAATTTGAAGTTAATCGGTTAAATCATTTCTAATATATATAACAAAGCAACGAAAAAACCTATAAAAAGCTGTTGGGCCACGATGGGTTAACGGAACTCCACAAATATTTTTTTGTGGCTTCATTTATAAGCAAAGTAGTATTTCAAAAAATTGGCTGAAGCTTGCGTTTTTACAATTTGCAAGCTTCCGGGCAACGCCGGGTAAATCTGCTAGTCTTCTTCTATCTAATATATAAAGAAGAAAATTTGTTTGTTTGTTTGTTTGTTTGTTTGTGTATTTGTTTGTCCAGGATTCACGTGAAAACCACTGGTCCGATTGTCACAAAATTTTAAAGGAATAATTCTGGGAGCCCGGGGGGTGACATAGACTATGTCACATTTTTATAAGTCAACAGGTTGCGGCTCCAGAGCTGTTTTAAGCTTTTTCGTTTTTTGGATGTCGAGTCAAAATAGCTTGACCGATTGACTTGAAATTTTGCACAAATGTTCGTCTTAGCAACCGTAATTAGTTGTATAAATTTGGTTGGAATAAATTAAACCATTTCGGCCTGGCGGGCTTCCAAAAAATTTTGTGTTTGCGATTTGTGTCCAATTTTACAGGGTGGTTTCGCAGTCGGAAAGAGAGTCTGGCACAAATTTTTGTTGAGTTCGGTTAACCCGTTTGGGCACGAGGGCGCAAAGAAGCTTTTTCAATGTTTTTGATGTCGAGTCAAAACCGTTTGACAAATTGACTTGAAATTTTGCACAAATGTTCCTCTTAGCAACCGCAATTGGTTGTATAAATTTGGTTGGAATAATTTAACCCATTTCGGCCTGGCGAACTTTCAAAAAATTTTGTGTTTTCGATTTGTGTCCAATTTTACAGGTTGATTTTGTAGTCTAAAGAGAGGCTGCAAAAAGTTTTAGTTAAGTTCGATTAACCCGTTTTCCACGACGACGCCATGAAGTTTTCTATAAATTTTATTTTCTTATACGATTAAAAGTATTTTATTGAAAATTTTGTACCAACATTTTAATTAAAACCCACATGGTTAATTTGGTTTTGACCTGTTTGTGCGTTTTGAACAAAGATTAAATGAAATTTTCAGTTTTCATCAAATGAAATCTAAAAATCAAAAAATTCAATTTCTTATATATAATGCTTAAAAACATAGTATTTTAAAACAGTTTTTCCAAAAAATAAGCCTACATTTCTCTCATCAAATCATAAAAAAACGAGGAAAAGCGTATTACAACTTTCAGGTGAGTACTAAACAAAATATAAGTTGAAAAGCAAATTTTTAAATCTTTTCTAAACCATCGACTATATTTTATTCAAGCGTTGGCAATTCAAGAAAATCCCCTTTTAACCTATAGTCATTTTAATTCAGTTAACATTGTTAACCGGAAACCTACCATCCTCAACTATATCGTCAAGGAGCACCAAATTGTCAAGAAGCAGCATGTATAGAAAAATTAGAGATAATCGTTCAAATTGTTTTGCAAACTGTTTTTTAAAGTTTTTGTTTCGCAATCGATTAAAAGAACTCGACAAAACATTTTTTTAAGCATTCCCCTAATTCAAAGAAGTTGTACCTACTTTCAGAAATTGGACGTAATTTACTTACAAATTTTTTTTTGAGCAATCGTCGGGTCGGCAGGGGTTAACAACTTCCAAGTCTGTTAGTAAATTGAACTTCATTTTCAAAGAAGAACACATATAGAAAATTTGAAGTTAATCGGTTAAATCATTTCTAATATATAACAAAGCAACGAGTTAACCTATAAAAAGCTGTTGGGCCACGATGGGTTAACGGAACTCCACAAATATTTTTTTGTGGCTTCATTTATAAGCAAAGTAGTATTTCAAAAAATTGGCTAAAACTTGCGTTTTTACAATTTGCAAGCTTCCGGGCAACGCCGGGTAAATCTGCTAGTCTAATATATAAAGACGAAAATTTGTTTGTTTGTTTGTTTGTTTGTCAAGAATTCACGTGAAAACCATTGGTCCCATTGACACCAAATTTTAGAGAAATAATTTTGGGAGTCCGGGGGGTGACATAGGCTATGTCGCACTTTTATAAGTCAGCAGGTTGCGGCTCCAGAGCCGTTTTAAGCTTTTTCGTTTTTTTTGATGTCGAGTCGAAACGGTTTGACCGATTCACTTGAAATTTTGCACGAATGTTCTTCTTATTACACGGAATTAATGGTATAAAACTGGTTGGAATAAATTAACCCCTTTCGGCCCGGCGTGCTTCCAAAAATTATTTGTTTCCGATTTGTGTCCAATTTTGCAGGGTGGTTTTGCAGTCAAAAAGAGAGGCTGGCACAAATTTTTGATGGGTTCGGTTAACCCGTTTGGGCACGAGTGCGCAATGAAACTTTTTCAATGTTTTTGATGTCGAGCCGAAACAGTTTGACCGATTGACTTGAAATTTTGCACAAATGTTCCTCTTAGCAACCGCAATTAGTTGCATAAATTTGGTTGGAATACTTAAACCCATTTCGGCCTGGCGGGCTTCCAAAAAATTTTGTGTTTCCGATTTGTGTCCAATTTTACAAGGTGGTTTCGCAGTCGAAAATAAAGTCTGGGACAAATTTATGTTAAGTTCGGTTAACCCGTTTGGGCACGAGAGTGCAAAGAAGCTTTTTCAATGTTTTTGATGTCGAGCCGAAACAGTTTGACCGATTGACTTGAAATTTTGTACAAATGTTCCTCTTAGCAACCGCATTTATTTGTATAAATTTGGTTGGAATAAATTAACCCATTTCGGCGTGGCGGACTTTCAAAAAATTTTGTGTTTTCGATTTGTGTCCAATTTTACAGGTTTATTTTGTAGTCTAAAAGAGAGGCTGCAAAAAGTTTTAGTTAAGTTCGATTAACCCGTTTTCCACGACGACGCTATGAAGTTTTCTATATATTTTATTTTCTTATACGATTAAAAGTATTTTATTTAAAATTTTGTACCAGCATTTTAATTAAAACCCACAGGGTTAATTTGGTTTTGAGCTGTTTGTGCGTTTTGAACAAAGATTCAATGAAATTTTCAGTTTTCTTCAAATGAAATCTAAAAATCAAAAATTTCAATTTGTTATATATAATGCTTAAATACATAGTATTTTAAAACAGTTTTTCCAAAAAATAAGCCTACATTTCTCTCATAAAATCATAAAAAAACGAGGAAGAGCGTATTACAACTTTCAGGTGAGTACTAAACAAAATATAAGTTGAAAAGCGAATTTTTAAACCTTTTCTAAACCATCGACTATATTTTATTCAAGCGTTGGCAATTCAAGAAAATCCCCTTTTGACCTATAGTCATTTTAATTCAGTTAACATTGTTCACCGGAAACCTACCATCCTCAACTATATCGTCAAGGAGCACCAAATTGTCAAGAAGCAGCATGTATAGAAAAATTAGAGATAATCGTTCAAATTGTTTTGCAAACTGTTTTTTAAAGTTTTTGTTTCGCAATCGATTAAAAGAACTCGACAAACCTTTTTTTTAAGTATTCCCCTAATTCAAAAAAGTTGTACCTACTTTCAAAAATTGGACGTAATTTACTTACAAATTTTTTTTTGAACAATCGTCGGCAGGGGTTAACAACTTTCAAGTCTGTTAGTAAATTGAACTTCATTTTCAAAGAAGAACGCATATAGAAAATTTGAAGTTAATCGGTTAAGTCATTTCTAATATATAGCAAAGCAACGAAAAAACCTATAAAAAGCTGTTGGGCCACGATGGGTTAACGGAACTCCACAAATATTTTTTTGTGGCATTTATAGGCAAAGTAGTATCTCAAAAAATTGGCTGAAACTTGCGTTTTTACAATTTTCAAGCTTCCGGGTAACGCCGGGTAAATCTGCTAGTAAGTAATAAATTTAGATTATTTATTGTTCAAACACAGATTAATGAAAATATCAATACTTTGTCAAAAGAAATTACTAAAATTAAAGAAATTATCCTTGCAACCAAACTTGAAATTTTATCTAGGAACATTTACAAATGAACAAGAAATAAATGAAAATAATAACTGTAGAAATTTTACCGTACATTAAAAATTGTATTCTTTATAAAAACGAGGAAGATTATAGTTGCCTTTGTCAACTATTATATACCCGTGCATACCCAATATGGTGTATAAAATAAACCGTAAAAAAAAAAAAAAAAAAATTATAAAAAAACAAAAAATATTAAAAAAAAAAAAAAAAACCATAAAAAAAAAAAATTTTATTCATTGTCCCATAATTTTTCCTTAAACAAAAAAAAAACTAAAAAAAAACCAAAAAAAAACAAAAAAAAAAAAAATTGGCCCACCCTAAAAGTCCGGTGGTCCGAGTGATGTCCAACTTTGCCAAGTAACTTGTCCTATTACTTTACCTGCCAAATTTTATTTTAATCTCGTAGCTTCATTAGATTCACAGTTATTGAATCGAAAACTTTGTATGGCAGCCCCCGAAAATGGAGCCGTAACATTTTGAAACTTCATATAAGTGCGCGATTCATTATATAACTAACCGTGTGTAATTTTCATCCGCGTACTATAATCAGTTTTGAAGAAATTCATATTGGTGCAAAGAAGTTGTATGGCAGCCCCCCGAAAATGGGGCCCTAACATTTTGAATCTTCATAGAAGTGTTTGATTCATTATAAAACTAAATTTGTGTAATTTTCAGCCTCGTAGTATAATTAGTTTTGAAGAAATTCATACTGGTGCAAAAAAGTTGTATGGCAGCTCCCCGAAGCCTTGGTCCGATTTTAACCAAAAACAATAGGGAACCTAGAAATTGTCTAAAAATGACTTTATGTGAATTTCAAGAAAAATCTTTCCGAAGTTGAACGTAATATAACTATTGAACAAATAACGAACGAATTTCATTTACAAGACCTGTATCTCAAACACATTGATAATACGAAACACATGAAGTAATTAAAGCGAACAGTAACTGGAGATGATACGCCAATGTAAGTTTAAATTTGGTGATCATTCTAGTGGTAGTTAAAATAGTATTTTTAATATTTATAAAACGTAAAGTAAAAAATTCGAATGTGAATATTCAACTAAAAGAGTTTCGAAAGGAGTCGAAAGTTAAGGTGGAAAGAGGTACATCTCCACATGAACAAACAACACCTTTTGCATAAAATGTTTTTTTTTCCTCTTATTAATTATTATTAAAATTCCTAAGTTTTTTTTTCATATTAAATTACAGAATTCACGAATAACGGTTCCTATATAGAAAATAAGTTTTGTAAAATGATTCATTTCATTGTATTGTATTCATTGTAAACTGAAAATTATGAATTGTAAAGTTTCTCACGGTTTTAGAATAAAATAAACTAGTATCGCCTGTGCTCGAAATTCGAGCTATTTTCGCTTTTAAATTTACATAAAAAATTAGTTTTGTGTAATCTATATTAGACTAATATAACACGAAAAACTATATTTTTTTTCCTATACGTAATAAAATATATTGCAACAATGTTGTCAACAATTCTTGCGCTTGAAATTTGCTTAAAAAAAATTTATAATTTTTTCATTTATAAAAACTTTCCGTATGTATTCTTTTCCCTGTAATTAAAAACTGTATGAATACATGCTTCCGTTACTTTATAGGCATTTTTTAAATCTGAGTAGAGCATGAACTGTCAAAAAAAATTCGTTTTTTTTTAGCTCTGAGCACGATTTAGAATCGCTAAATTAATATATATATACAAAAATTAAATATTCAGGTAAAAAAAAATATTCCCAAGTAAAATACAGTTAAATGATATTATAAGATAACGAAATACAGGCATATGACACTATTCTACTGAAAATATTTCAATGCTAGCATTCTTTAATGAGGAGTAAACTATTCTTTACTACTGACAGCTACTCCCAACTGAACCAGGCTTTGAGAAAGAGTAGATAATAGAAGTAGGTAATTTTCAGCAGATAACCTTAATTTAAATTTTCTCATAATGGATGGATTTTCATTTGATAAAATTATATTAAATCATATATTTTACTAGATAACCAATCAGCACTTTCTCCTTCCATTTTAAAAAATATTATTTATATACATATATCAGCATTAAAACTTTATTTTCAATATTTAAATATATTAAAATTGATAAACTTCTCATATGACAGATAGTTTTAAAATGACAATTAATCTTACAATTATCTACTCCTGAAACAAAAATTAGCGTTCTAATTACAAACTACTCCTATCTACTCTTCATCTACACTTTTTGCTAAAAGGAACGCATTCATTATAGGCGTTTTTTTTTATATCTGAGCAGAGCATGAATTGTCAAAAAAAAAAAATCGCGTTTTTTTAGCTGTGAGCGCTCAGAGCGTGTGATTTATGTTTTGTTTTAAAGACATTTTGACGTTTGTTTGAGATTTGTAAAATAAAAGTCAAAATGTTTTAGTTTAAATTAATTTTTCGTGTTTTTTTTTAAATCTGAACGCTCTGAGATTACTCTGTTCATGCTCTGCTCAGAACGTGCTCATGTTGTTTAGAGCGTGCTCAGATCTCTGCTCTGATTTAAAAAAAAAAACGCCTTATATAATATTTAAATATATAAAAAAAAGTTTTTTATCATGGAAAAACATTATTCGATGTTTAAAATGTAAAATAAAAATTTTTAATTATTAATTAAAATTAAACATTTAAAAATATAAGAAAAACCGAAAACAATATTTTTATTCTATTTATCAATTTTTTAAATTTAAAAATCCGAGGTACAGTACAACGCGTTACGCGTATTCGGGTTGCTTTCATATAAATTTATTTACATAACTGCTTATTTCAAAATTTTTTGACAGAAATTTTTCGCCGTACGCGTTGATTTAGGTTGGGCCCTAAGTTACAAAACATTTAAGTTACAAAATATTTTTTAAACTCTCTTAAAATTTTTTGTTTTTGCTTCCGTATGTTTCTTTCTGAATTAGTGAAGGTTATGAAACATATTATAGGTATTTTCAATAATTGTGAATATATATTTTTTTAGAAACAAATATTTTAAAAAAATATTATGTTATTAAAATTTTCTATTTTGGTTGTAAAACATTATCTTAGCAACATAAGAAAAAACAATAAAAATATTTTTATACGCTTTGTCAATTTTTAAAAATCCGAGGTACTGTACGTTGCATATTTCGTGTGCTCTTATGTAAATTCATGTACCTACCATTTCATTTCACAATTTTTTGTCAGAAATTATACACAATACGCGTTGATTTTGATTAGGCCCTTAGGAACAAATTATTTTAATTACAAATTATTTTTTTAAGAAAGATTTGTCATTTTTAATTTTTTGCAAACATATTTTATAACAACATTTGTTATACATCTCTCAAACGTATTGGCAACTACAGAATATATTTGAAAAGTCGGTTATTTTATTATTTTAAAAAACTTAACGAAAAGCAATTACAATATACGAAGTAGCAAAATAATATTTTTTAGCAATTTCAACAAAATAAATACAGTACTTTTCGCTTATAACGACATGAAGGGACAGAAAATATGCGTCGTAATAAACGAATACCGTTTTAAGAATAAGACTTAAACATTGTAGAATATGCTAATTTTTGAGCGAACGCTTCGAACTCATTTTCTACAATTTTATATGATGTTGCAGCTTCAAGCTTATGTATAGTGCTTTTTCTTCTAATGAATTTCTTTTTTTTTTTTGATGCGTTATTATGATTTTTTTTTTTTTTTTAAAATAAATAAAACAAGTAAAGAAACAGTCAGTCGGTGCAACTGACTTAGAAATACCCTACACCTATTTGGTTGGTAAGGACATATCCATAAGTCATTTAAACGCCATAAAATCTGTAATTAATTTGATCGTAAGACATAGCTGACCAAATTAACTTTATAATACTAAAAACATTTTCTAATTACACTATCTATTAAAAAATATTGCAAATTCTTACTAATTTATCTATTTAAAAATATTAAAAAACAAACAAACTTGAAATAAATGAAAATATATTTATTCCAATTCAATTACAGAATGAAAAAATTCTAATTATTAAATTTTGTGATAAAAAAATAATCAAAGCATAATATATTTAATAATCCAAATTTTTCAAAATTGCAATTATTTTAAATGGTTAGTTTATATACCTAATAGAAAAGCTTATAAACGCAAAATATGCAATAAATGTATTTCTAAAATACAATTACAAATTTAGACTTTTTCATATAATTCATTTAAATATTCAAATAAATTTTACATAAATGCAGCAAGTACCTTTAAACATAGCTGAACCATTACAATTAAGTCTAGATTTCGGAGACACATAGGACATAGGAAATATATTCTTTGGCTTTGAAATTAAACTCGACCAGAACCAATTCCCATGGTACTTTCATTACTAGTAACCTAGAGTTTAAATTTCATCAAAATACCGGCATTATTTTTTGAGTTATGGTGTTTTTAAGATATATGTTTTTTAGTCCTTGAACTTGTCAAGGGTTCCAGAACCCGAAACCATGGTACGATTTCGCCCATATGCAGTCCCGTCATACTTTCAATACTAGTTAACCCTTGTATACAATTGGAACGTTCTATCTTAATTTTAATTTACTAGTTTTATTAATTTCGATGATAAGCTTTTACACATTTGGGGGGTCTAAGAGAGGTCCTGAACCTCCAGTTTAAATGATCCCAAATTAGGGGGGCACGGAAAAAATAGTAAAGAACACCCTGGGCCAAATTTGAAGCTTCTACATTTGTTTCAAGTTACTATTTTTATTAATTTCGAAAATATGCTTTAAGGTCCTCGGAACTGAGTGGCTGGTCCCCGACCCACTAGTCCAATGGGGCCCAAATTTCAAAGACACTTACGCAATAGGAAGGGACACCCTGATACCAAAGGTTGGAGGTTATATCTTCATTGGTTTCGGAATTACGTTAGTTTGGCCTAAATTCGATCAAAAAGTTCTCAGTTCCGAACCCATTGTCCAATCCTCACCGTACGTAATCACCGCCGTAGTTTCATTACCAATAACCTACAGCACAAATTTCATGAAGATAGCCTCATTAGTTGTTGAGTTATCGTGATTTTTAATATATGTTCGTTATCCTTGACACCGACTTAAAGGTCCAGAATCCGAACCCATGGGCTGATTTCGCCCTTATACAGCCCGGGCTTTACTTATAGTACTAGTTAACCCTTGTACACTATTTGAACGGTCTATCTTAATTTGAAGTAACTATTTTTAGTAATTTCGATTATAAGCTTTTAAAACTTGGAAGGTCTGCGAGGGGTACTGAACCACCTCTCCAATTGATCCCAAATCAAGGGAACACGCAAGAGATAGTAAAGAACACCCTTGTGGCAAATTGGAAGCTTCTACATTTTTTCAGGTTGTTATTTTTATTAATTTTAAAGATATGCTTTAAGGTCTTCGGAAATGTGTGGCTGGTCCCCGACCCAGTACTCCAATGGGACCCAAATTCCCAAGACACTTAGGAAATAGGAAGGGACACCCTGATACCAAATTTGGAGGTTCTATCTTCATTGGTTTCGGAATTATGCTCGTTTGGCCTAAATTCGATCAAAAAGTTCTAGGTTCCGAACCCATGGTTCAATCCCGACCTTACGCAATCTCCGAAGTAGTTTCATTACTAGTAACCTACAGCACAAATTTGATGAAGATAGCGTCATTAGTTGTTGAGTTATCGTGATTTTTTATTTATGTTCGTTAGCCCTTCGATCGATTAAAAGGTCCAGAATCCGAACCCATGGGCTGATTTCGCCCATATGCAATCCCCGCCGTACTTTCAGTCCTAGTAATCTACAGTTAAAATTTCATCAAGATAACTCCATTATTTTTTGAGTTATCGTGCCTACGGACGGACGGACGGACGGACGGACAGACGGACGGACGGACATGGCTATATCGACTCAGGCGGTCACGCTGATCACAAATATATATACATTTCCATATCTAGCTCGCTTCCTTTAAGTGGTTACAAACACCATACCAAAGTTAATATACCCCTTTACCTATTCTATAGGTGTAGGGTATAAAAATACTATATTATATAATAAGTTTAAATACAAAAAAAAAATATGAATGTAATAAAAAACTTACATTTTTAGGTAAAATTTAATTAATTGGCAAAATTTATTATATTTTTAGATTATTTATTATAATTAAAATTGAACCGAGTTCGTTATAAATGAAAACTACTGTATAAACCAAATGTATTGCTTTCATTTCGAACAGAACTCATTTTTTTTCACTGATATTTTAGAGAGATTTAAAAAATAAAATAAAAATTTAAAAAAAATTTAAATCTCCTTGTTCATTGAACATTTGAACTAAACAAAAAAAAAGAAAGACATAAGTCGGCGCCTATAATAAATAGTTTGATTGAACTGCGAGTTACAACCGAAAGTGAATTACATTTACACAGAAAGTCGGCGCATAATATTAGAATCATAAGCCTTAACTTTTAACCGCGTGACAGTTAAATTCAAATTTACATTAAATTAAAGACAGGTTTTCACCTGAAAAAACGCAATATTCTTAAAAAAAAATATCATTGTCCTATGAAAACCTTTCTTTTGGTTGTTTTTTCATTAAAATTGGTCAAATAGTTTACCCAGAAAAAGGATGTTTATATTTGTATGAGAAAAAATAAGCCGATTAAATATTATGATTTGTAAAGATAATTATAAAATTTAGAATAAGGATTCACACTAAAAGTTACAGTCAAATAAAGAAAATATAAAATAAAATTTACCTTAATTTTATTTAAATTATTATTTTTTTTTATGACTCTCGTTCGAACAAAAGTAAGTATATACTAGCACTTTTACGCGGCATTGCCCGGAATTTTTTAAAATTTTAATTTGGTATAAATAAAATAGGTATGACCGATTGTCTGCATATTTTATACTTTTATATGAACTTGCCTGTGTCTATGGGTCTATTCTTCATCCTGTCAGTTAGTGATATATTTATATTAGAAATCTGACAATAAATTTATTAGAATTGTATGGTTAAGTGGTTAGCGAAGTGCCGTCGGGTGTAAAAAGATGTGAGTTCCATCCTCCTCAAAAGGAAAAATTTTTTTTTTTTTAATTCAACAGAAACCGACTTAGAAATACCCTACACCTATTTGGTTCAAATTTAATGGGAAGTCCGTAAGTCATTTTAAAATCATAAAAGCTTTTATTAGTTTGATCGTAAGACATGGCTAACCAAATTTACTTTATCAACTCAAAAATATTAGCAATTCTTACTAATTTATCTATTTAAAAATATTAAACAACAAATAAAGTTGAGGTAAATGGATTCGTAAAATGCAATTATAAAATTACATATTTAAAACTTTTATACAATTCAATAAAATTTTACACACATGCAGCAATTACTTCTTTTCAGGATTTTAGCTGTAGTGCATTTACTGTTTATTTATTTATTTATTTATTTATTTATTTATTATACTGCTTAACACAAACAGTTTACAAAAAATCATACAAATAACAATTAAAATTATACAATTAAAATCAATATAAAAAATTACATATTTGACTAATTATAAATATGTTCAAACTAAAATTAAAATTAAAAGTTAAAAATTATAAACTTTACATTACTACAAGAAAAACAAAACAAAAATAATCCTAATAATAGCGATTGTATAATTTTTGTTTTTGGGAGTGTTTTGAAAGTGTAAAGTCAATATAATGTTTATGTTTATTACCTATAATAAGCATTCTATTAATAGGTTCGAATTTGCCATAGTTAGTCCTATGATTATTAGTTTTAAATAAATTGCAAGAGCGAAGGCGTTGAAGATTTCTAATAATAATTTTACTAGAAATTAAATTAGATTTAACGTTACCCTTGACAATTTCTGTAATAAAAATGACATCAGAAACTTCACGTCGAAAATTTAAAGTACACAAATCAATTAATTTTAGCCTTTGTTCATATGGTGGTAAAATAATGGGATTCGACCATGGCAAATGGCGTAAGGCAAATCTAAGAAAATTTTTTTGTATTGCCTCAATCCTATCAATGTGTACCATATAAAACGGAGACCAAACTTGACTAGCATCATTTAGTACCCTTGGTTAATTATTTCAATTTTCAATAATTTCTAAATTAATTCTCTTAATTTACTTATTTATTAATGTTCTATATAATTAAACTCAAAGTTATTCGAAAGAAATATTAATTTGTAATAATATAAAATTAATAAAAGTTTATATAATTTTATGGTTTTTAGCTTTTTATCACAAAATGTAATAATCAAAATATGCAATAAATGTGTTTCTAAAATACAATGATAAACTTAGAACTGTTCATATAGGTAATTAATTTTAATGCAAAAATAAATTTTACAACTTAAGTATCGTACACAATTTCTTAATTACCTATTGTAATAATTCAATGAAATATAGATATGATATAATAAAAATTAAAAAAAATTTCGTTTTTCATTTATAAGATACTAGCTGATTTACCCGGCGTTGCCCGGGAGCAAGTAAATTGCTAAAAAGCAAATTTCGGTCATTTTTTCGAAGTATTGCTTTGGTTAAAAAGAAAGCATCAAAAAAATATTTGTGGAGTTCCGTTAACCCGTTGCGGCCCAACAGCTTTTTATAGGTTTTTTCGTTACTTTGCTATAAATTAGAAATTATTTAACCGATTGACTTCAAATTTTGTATATGTGTTCCTCTTTGACAATGGACTTCACTCTATTAATAGACTTGGAATTTGTTACCCCTTGCCGTCCGACAATTTTTTCAAAAAAAAATTTGGAAAGGATATTACGTCCAATTTTCCGAAATATTGCTTGGTCGAAGTTTCAAAAACAGGTTTGTTGAGTTCTGTTAACCCATAGTGGCACAGCAGCTTTTTACAGATTTTTTCATTACTTTACTCTTAAGCAGGAACGGTTTGACCACTTGAATGTAAATTTTATAAACTTTTTGTACATGTATAAACTTATCATTCCTACGATTATTCAAAAAAAAACTTTTTGTAAGTAAATTAAGTCCAATTTTTGAAAGTAGGTAAAACTTCTTTGAATTAGGGGAATGTTTAAATAAATGTTTTGTCGAGTTCTTTTAACCGATTACGAAACAAAAACTTTAAAAAACAGTTTGCAAAACAATTTTAACAAATATCTTTTTTTAATTTAAAAAAAAAAATGTAATTTAAAAGCATTTAAAAAAGTATTAATTTTTCTATACGTTTTTCTTCTGCTTCTTGAAAATTTGGTGCTGCTTGAATTTTTATTGTTAATTTTCAATAAATATGAAAAGTTTCAAGTGAAATTTGATAAATTTGTTGAAAAATGCCTAAAAAACTCGTTTTAAAAAAATTGCTTTATTACATTTTAAAATTAACATGTACACCATTCTTGTGTTAACTTTTTTCAATAGCATCAACTTAAATTTAAACTCCAATGAGAGGTCAAAAGGGTATACTAAATTTTCCATTATTTCATTATGCTAAGTAAATAGCAGTTTGCTTGAATTGCCAGCGTTTGAATAAAATATAGTCGATGGTTTAGAAAAGGTTTAAAAATCTGCTTTTCAACTTATATTTTGTTTTGTACTTACCTGAAAGTTCTACTACGCTCTTCCTCATTTGTTTATGATTTTAAGAAATTTTGAAAAAGCTTCGTTGCGCCCTCGTTCCCAAACGGGTTAACCGAACTCAACAAAAATTTGTGTCAGACTCTCTTTTCGACTACAAAATCACCCTTTAAAATTGGACACAAATCGGAAACACAAAATTGTTTGGAAGCCCGCCAGGCCGAAATGGGTTAATTTATTCCAACCAAATTTATACAACTAATTCCGGTTGCTAAGAGGAACATTTGCGCAAAATTTCAAGTCAATCAGTCAAAATGTTTTGCCTCGACATCCAAAAAACGAAAAAGCCTAAAACGGCTCTGGAGGCGCAACCTGTTGACTTATAAAAATGTGACATAGCCTAGGTCATCCTCCGGGCTCTCAGAATTATTCCTTTGAAATTTTGTGACAATCGGACCAGTGGTTTTCACGTGAATCCTGGACAAACAAACAAATAAATTTTCTGCTTTATATATTAGATAATACATAATATGTTTCATAGTAAAGCTCTTGGCCTTTTAAAAATATAAAAGTGTTAACTAGGAACGGAAATAGGAAATAGTATATCAAATTTGGTTTTTTTATCTATATTAATTTCGAATATATTATGCTTTAAGGCCTTGGGAGTAGTGGAGGTGGTACGCAAACCGCAATTCCAATTCATCGAAAATTTCACGTACACAAAACAAAAAATAAGAAATACATGTGCGCAAATATAATATTCTACCTTCTTTGTAAATATAATGTTCTACTTCAATTCGATCAAAAGCTTCTAGAATCCGAACCAAACAAGAATCAATTCTATGGTACTTTCATTACTAGTTACCTATAATATAAATTTCATCAAAATAGCGTAATTAGTTTCTGAGTTTTGGTGTTTTTAAGATATACGTTTGTTAGCTTTTGAACTTTTCAAAGGTTCCAGAACCCGAAACCATGGTACGATTTCACCCACATGCAGTCCCAGTCTTACTTTCAATTAGTTAACCCTTGTACACAATTGGACTACATTAATTTTAAGTTACTATTTTTATTAATTTCGATTATAAGCCTTTCAACCTTTAGAGGTCTAAGAGAGTTACCTGAACCACCACTCCAATTGATCATATTAAGGGAGCACGTATTAAATAGTAAAGAACAGCCTTGTGCCAAATTTGAAGCTTCTACATTTTTTTGAAGTTACTATCTTTATTATTTCGAAAATATGTTTTAAGGTTTTCGAAACTATGTGGGTAGTCCCCGACCCACTATTGTAATTGGTTCCAATTTTCGAGGACACTAAGGGAATAAAAAGGGACATCCAGTTACCGAATTTGGAGGTTCTAATTTCTTTGAATTCGGAATCATGCTCGTTTGGCCTAAAATCGAAGAAAAAGTTCCAGTTCCAGGATCCAGGATCACCCTTATGCAGCCCGCGCTGTTCTTTCGATTCTAGTAAACCCTTGTACACAATTGGAACGTTCTATCTTAATTTTAAGCTATGTTTTTTATATAATTTCAACGATATGCTTTAATGTCTTCAGAACAGTGTGGATAGTCCTCGACCCACTCCTCCAATTGGTCCTTAATTTCCAGGACTCTAAGGACATATGACGAGGCACACTGATACCAAATTTGAAGGTTTATCTTCATTGGTTTCGGAATTACGCTTGTTTGGCCTAGATTCGATCAAAAACTTCTAGGTTCCGAACCTATGGTCCGAACTCGTTCATACGCAGTCCCCGCCATAGCCTCATTAAAAGTAACCTAATGAGGTAACCTAAAATCAGAAAATGCAAGATTGTATCGCCATTAGTTGTTGAGTTATCCTTACGGTTTTTATATGTTCCTTGGCCCTTAGAAAAATTAAATGGTATATCGGCCATATGCAATCGCCGAAGTACTTTATGTACTAGCAACCTACATTTAAAATTTCATCTAGATAGCTCCATTAATTTTTGAGTTTACGTGGCTATGGACGGACGGACGAACATGGCTATATCGACTCAGGAGGTCACGCTGATCACAAATATATATACTTTTACATATCTAGCTCGCTTCCTTTAATTGGTTACAAACACCATACCAAAGTTAATATACCCTTTTCCTATTTCATAGATGTAGGGTATAAAAATTTCACAATGAAGCAAATTTGAATTCACTACCCCAACATTTTATAAAATACGAAACATACAAAAATAAAATACGTAACTTATTAATCTTCAAATTTTTAAAATGCAACAACAAAATTTATCAGTCATTTTTTTTTGCTTACGTTTTCTGCTTCTTAGCACATTTTCAAAAAAATTTGTAAAAATGTGCCTATATAGTTTCACTCTATCCGTCCGTCCGTCCGTCTGTCTGTCCGTATATTTACAAAAACTTTTACATCGTTTGGAATAAAGAAAAGAAATTTTGAACACGAGTAGGTATTACAAAAAAAATTATTTCGCAGCAGAAGTTTTTTCTGTAGCCTCACCCGTTACGAAGCTGCAGCCCCTCAAAGTTGGAAAAAGCCCTATATTCAAATTGTTATAACAAGAGTTCTATTAGGTGCATTTTCAATCTGAAAACGGCAAAAGATAGCTGGTTTTATAAACTTTATAAATTTTTGAAAGACAAATGTTTAAGGTTGCCATAGGGTACTAAAATTTATCATTATGCAAAACTCAATTTTTGCAAAATTTTTGGCTACACATATCTTCTATACGGGCCAAGCTAGGGTCTTGAAATTTTGGAAGTAGTTAGACCCTTAGAAATAAGTAGAAATCGGTTAACAAAATTTTTTTGTCACGTCCCCTATTTAGCAGCTAAAAGGTTTCGAATATTCAATTTTTGCTATTTTTAAACACCTGTAACTTGAATACTTGTTCAAATTTTAGTTTGTTAATATACAAAATTTTAAGGTCCATAATTATACTTTAACATATGTTAAAAGATTTTCTTAAATTTAAAAGCGGTTCTTTAAATTGAAGAAAGTGTCTGTCAGTTTTAACCATTTTGGCTTTATAGTAAAATTCTAAATAAAATTCCAAATTTTGGTAGAATTCACAATTTAATTCCTTGAACCTAAAAAAGTTGGGGGAAGGGGAGTAGTGAGGATTAGATCCTTGAGAAATTGGGCAACCTTCCTCTTAGAAGGCTATTAGGACTTAAAAATTAAAAAAATTACGGTTTTTATAAGTAAGTAGTATCTTAGTTACCAACGTATATATTTCTTAAATTAAAATTTAACATTGAAGCTTCAACATTATATTCCGATAAAATACTCAGTATGAAACACTATATTATTTTGAAAATGTGGTTTTTTAAAAACCCTTGGTTTTTTTCATCACTTGTGTATATTAGAATCGAAGCATAATCTGCGTAATATAAATTGTAACGGTTACGAAATAATTTTATTAATTTGTATCGATATCCAATATATGTGTATATATAAATTATAATATGTGTCGAATTGTACGTTTATTTTGATTTTGTAAGATAATGATCTTATATGAATAAGCGAGTGCGTATTTTTTTTTTTGGTGTATATGCAAATGTTAGCAAAATATATTTTAGTGAATAATTTTATACCCGTGCATACGTATATGACATCGGGTATATTAAAATTGCCCCTCCATTTGTAACGCATCGATCTAAACGAGCTAGATATAGTGTCACGGGTACGTATCGGATCAGCATCGAAAAGTAAATTGATCTAGCTATGTGTGTCTGTCTGTCCGCCCGTCCGTCCGTGTGTCAGCACGATAACTTAAAAGCTAAAAGGGCTAGAGTCTTGAAATTCACCCAAAGTCATTTTTAGACAATTTCTAGGTTCCCTATTGTTTTTGGTTAGAATGGGACTAAGTCTTCGGGGAGCTGCCATACAACTTTTTTGCAAGAATTTGAATTTCTTCAAAACTAATTATACTACGAGCACCAATATGAATTTCTTCAAAACTAATTATACTACGAGGATAAAAATTACACACGGTTAGTTATGTAATGAATAGAGCACTTATATGAAGTTTCAAAATGTTAGGGCCCCATTTTCGGGGGCTGCCATACAACTAATTATCCATGTTTTTGTTACATTATTATGAGCATATGTATGTATATGTATACAGAAAAATTATAAAAGAACTAGGAATATATTGTTTTATTATAATATAATGAATATAGAAATTATCATAAGAATTACTATCAAACAAAATTTGAATATCTATTTGTATACCTATACCAAGTTTAAAAATTTAAACATATATTCTAAGCCGTAATTTAAAAATATTGATAACTAATATTTGAGTTTGTTTTGGAAATTTTGAAGAAAAATATAATTTTGCAACAATTTTGAAAACAAATTACATTAAGTAGATTTTATTAAGTAGTGGTAGGTACATATGTATCTGTTACACAACATGTGAAACATTTACAAACATGCATATACATATATGTATGTACACTGTGCAAAAATGTATTCAGACTTAAAGATACCTAATAATTACAAAACAATTTTGTTTAACAAACTAGATAAGTAGATAAAGATTTATCAAGGAAATAGATACTTATAATGCTTTTTAATGAGATTTTTGTCTCCACTAGAGGGTATATTTTAATAATTTATGATTAGTAATAGATGAACCTATTATAACTATTAATAAACTGGATCCAACTTCCAAAAACGATATATACAAACTTTAATGGTTATTGGCTGATCAAGCTATACGCTGATCAAGCCTATACGCTACAAAAAACAATCAAGCGTTCATTTAGATATATGTAACTTTAAATATAAATTTAAAGTTTGACAAATTGCAGACTCCTGAGCAAAGCCAAATCTGCTAGTGGTATATGAGAGTGTAGTTTATAATAATACGACAAGAAGAAAAAAAAATTATTTTTTGTTATAATATTTTTCTAATTTATAATTGTAAAATTTTAGCATAAATTTTTAAAATAAAATTAATTCCAAATTTTTGTATCGAATTAACATTTTGTATTAATTGTTAATAAAGAAAAAAAAAACAAGAAAACCCAAGGCATTAACTCGAACTTTACAATATTAAAACAATTAGTTAAACACAACTTAAGAAAAAAATAAAGCTTATGAATTAAGTTTCAAAATAATATTACTCAAATTAAAAATTATAAAAATTTAATATGGTTATAAAAAAAATGTTTTTGTTTCTGTTTGCATAATTTAAGTTTGAAATTATGAAATCTATGTTGTTCCTATGTTTATTACCCATTACCAACATCTTATTAATCAGTTCATAATTACCATAATTTGTTCAATTAACGTAAATAAATTACTATTATATAAACGACTATTTGAGTTGATGTTAATGTTATTAAAACATTGAAGAGAAGAAATGTTTTCTTTTCAAACTTCAGGGAAGTTTAAAGAAGGGTTAAATAAGTGATGAAAAAAATCATATTTTCAAAATTATATAGGGTTTCTTACTGAGTATTTTATCATTTATTTTTATAAAAATATATAATTTAGTTATTTCATCAATTTATTGATTGTGAATAATAGTGAAGGCAATACTTAGAATACAATCCCTGTTAACAAGTATCAATGTTAACGTTTAATTTTGGAAAAACATACACTGGTGAATAAGTTACTTACTGTTTTATTAAAGTATAAAAGTTTTAATTTTAAAGGAATTTTTCCTAAGCAAACTTATGATGATTCTCGAGGATCTGCCTGTCCTCGTCCTGTCCCCACTCTTCCATTTTTTTGGTTATAGGAAATTAATTGTGAACTCCACCAAAATTTTACCTAAAATTTTATTATCTAAGCAAAAATGGTAAAAACTAAGAGACAATTTCTTCAAATTAAAGAACCCCTTTTAAATTTAAGAAAATCCTTTAACATATGTTGAAATAGGCGCCTTAAACGAATTATACGAAACAAAGCCATAATGGCTTTATTTCGCTATTGAATGAGAAATAAAGCCATATCGCACATTTTTTCGCGTATTGCTTTATTTCCAATTCAAATGCGAAATAAAACCGTATCATTTTATAAAATTTTACGAAATAAAACCATATAATAAAATTGAAAAACTTTCTAGTTTAATAGTAACGAAAATGAAAAAAAAATAGAAATTGATAATTTAGTGTAATTAGCAAGTTTCTATTTTTTTTTAACAAACTGAAATAAAATATGTTAAAAAATTTTATATTTTTATTACGAAGGCTGCCACCGCCGAACCCCCTCACGCTTAATCAATTATTAAAGCTAGATTTTGCATTCAAACCCATTTTATTCGAAAAATAATACTTATCAGAATCTGACACACGCACATGTAATAAATATTCTGTAAAAGGGAGTAATCCCAATTTTGAGTAATCCCAAACATCCCAAAATAACAAAGTGATTAAAATAGTAGAAGTTGCCGCTTACCCACTAAACATATATTAAAACACTGATATTACAATGAAATACCGAATTTTTAACCAATATTGTAAAAACAACCCCCAAAAATTAAATTTTTCTAAATAATATAATATTTAAACAATAAAGTAATGAATTTGGATTTTTTTTTGAATTTTTAATTAAAATTTTTTTTGTTTGAAGCACCAAATTGTCAAGAGGCCGAAAATAACGTATAGAAAAATGAGAGATAATCGTTAAAACTGTTTTTTATAGTTTTTGTTTCGCAATCGGTTAAAAGAACTCGACAAAACATTTTTTTAAACAATCGCCTAATTCAAAGAAGTTTTACCTACATTCAAAAATTGGACATAATTTACTTACAAAAAATTTTTTTTTGAATAATCGTAAGAATGATAAGTATATACATGTACGCATACAAAATTTAAAGTCAAATGGTCAAACCGTTTCTGCTTAAAAGTAAAATAACAAAAAATATGTGTTAACGGAACTATAAGTAATATTTCGCAAAATTGGACGTAATATCCTTCTAAAATTATTTTTTTGACAATCGTCGGGGCGGCATGGATTAACAAATTCCAAACCTGTTAATGGAGTGAACTCAATTCTCAAAGAGGAAAACATATACAAAGTTTGAAGGCAATCGGTTAAACTATTTCTAATTTATAGCAAAGTAACGAAAAACCCTATAAAAAGCTGTTGAGCCGCAATGTGTTAATGGAAGTCCACAAATATTTTTTTGATGTTTTCTTTTTAACCAAAGCAGTACTTCAAAAATTTACCAAAGCTTGCTTTTTTACAATTTGCACACTCCCGGGCAACGCCGGGTAAATCTGCTAGTCTAATATATAAAGAAGAAAATTTGTTTGTTGGTTTGTCCAGGATTCACGTGAAAACCACTGGTCCGATTGTCATAAAATTTTAAAGGAACAATTCTGAATCTTTTTTAATGTTTTTGACGTCGAGTCAAAACGGTTTTACCGATTGACTTGAAGTTTTGCAAAATTTTCCTCTTAGCAACCGGAATTAGTTGTATTAATTTGGATGGAATGAATTAACCCATTTCGCATCGCATTTGCACAAATATTCCTCTTAGCAACCGGAATTAGTTGTATAAATTTTGATGGAATGAATTAACCCATTGCGGCCTGGCGGGTTTCCAAAAAATATTTTTTATTTCTGATTTGTGTCCAATTTTACAGGTTGATTTTGCAGTCTAAAGGAGAGCCTGCAAAAAGTTTTAGTTAAGTTTTATTAACCCGTTTTCTACGACGACACCATGAAGTTTTCTATAAATTTTAGTTGCTTTAACTACTAAAAGAATTTTATTGAAAATTTTGTACCAGCATTTAAATTATAAAAACCGACAGGGTTAATTTGGGTTTGACCTGTCTACGCGTTTTAAACAATGATTCAATAAAATTTTCTTTTTTTGATATTAACGCAAGTTAACCTTTATTTTTAAAGCTCACTTTATTAATAAGACTAATTTTTTTGCTCTCAGATAGTCTCAAATAGTGCAAAAGTTAAATGAGATAATATTAATAATAATAAGAATAAAGCTTATAAAGA
Organism: Dolichopus griseipennis; assembly: GCA_963082915.1. Classification (NCBI taxonomy): domain Eukaryota; kingdom Metazoa; phylum Arthropoda; class Insecta; order Diptera; family Dolichopodidae; genus Dolichopus; species Dolichopus griseipennis. Next base: position 239,234,156 of record OY720441.1, on the reverse strand, counting down.
ATCCGAATAATAATATCTTTAAATTTAAATAACATAACATTTTCCTTCTCCACATTTTTTCGTAAGTCTTTGCTTTTTATCTTTTTTCCAGTTGTTGTTTTTTAAAAGTAGATTTTAGTGTAAAATTGCAGTTCAATTTCGTATATATTATGCTTAAATAACATAAAATGTTTTAAAATAACATATTTAAAAACATTTTTTCCAAAAAAGAAGCCTAAATTTGTTACATAAAATCATAAAAAAACGAGGAAGAGTATACTTTCAGGTAAATACAAAACAAAAAATAAGAAGAGTTTACTTTCAGGTAAATACAAAACAAAAAATAAGTTGAAAAGCAGATTTTTAAACTTTTTCTAAACCATCGACTATATTTTATTGAAACATTGGCAATTTAATAAAACTACTTTTTACATAGTATAATGACAAATTTAGTATGGCCTTTTGACCTATAGTCAAACGGGTATAATAATAATTGTATGTAAACTACCTATTACCCGGGGCACGTTGCCCCACTGCTCAATGGAGTTTTAATTTAAGATGATGTTATTGAAAAAAGTTAACACAAAAATTTCATATGGTGGTGTTTAATATGTAAACAAAGAAATTTTTGTAAAACGCTTTTTTTAGAATTATTCTTGCAGTTTTTCAGCAAATTTATCAAATTTCACTTGAGACTTTTCATAATTATTAATTAACAATAAAAAAAAATTTTTATTCAGTTAACATTTTAATTTTTTAAAAGTTATGTTTTGCAATCGGTTAAAAGAACTCGACAAAAGATTTTTTTAAACATTACCCAAATTCAAAAAAGTTTTACCTACTTTCAAAAATTGGACGTAATTTACTAACAAAATTTTTTTTTGAATAATCGTAGGAATGACAAGTATAAACATGTACGCATTGAAAATTTAGAGTCAACTGGTCAAGCCTTTTCTGCTTAAGAGTAAAGTAACGTAAAAATCTGTAAAAAGCTGCTGTGCCGCAATTATTTAATGGAACTGAACAAATCTGTTTTTGAGACTTTGAACAAGCAATATTTCGCAAAATTGGACGCAATATTTTCCAAAATTTTTTTTTATAAAATTGTTGTGAATTAACAAATTCCAAATCTGTTAATGGAGTGAACTCCATTCTGAAAGAGGAAAACATATACAAAGTTTGAAGGCAATCGGTTGAACCATTTCTAATTTATAGCAAAGTAACGAAAAAACCTTTAAAAAGCTGTTGGGCCGCAATGGGTGAACGGAACTCCAGAAATATATTTTTGAGGATTCCTTTTCAACCTTTCCAAAAATTTGCCGAAACTTGCTTTTTTACAATTTGCAACCTCCCGGGCAACGCCGTGTAAATCTGGTAGTATTTAATAAATTAAAAAGAAAATATTTTTTTAATAAACGGTTAAATTCCTTTATTTTTATTATATCATATATATTATAGGAATTATTACCAAAGGTGATACATAATTAAGACACTGTGTACAATACTTAAGCTACATTTAAAGGTACTTACTATATATAAAGGTACATAAATGAAAATTTATTTTTATATTTAAATGAGTTATATGAAAAGTTCTAAATTTGTAATTGTATTTTACAAATACATTTATTGCATATTTTGCGTTTATAAGTTTTCTAATAGGTACATAAACCAACAATTTAAAATAATATCAATTTTGAAAAATTTGAATTATTAAATATAATTATGCTTTTATTAGCTTTTTATCATAAAATTTAATAATTCATATTTTTTCACTTTTGTTATTGAATTGAAATAAATATATTTTCATTTATTTCAAGTTTTTTTGATTTTAAATATTTTTAAATAGATAAATTAGTGAGAATTTGTAATATTTTTGAATAGATAAAGTACTTAGAAAATGTTTCTAGTATTATAAATTTAATTTGGTTATCTATGTCTTACGATCAGACTAATAACAGCTTTTATGATTTTATAATGACTTATAGATATCACATTAAATTTAAACCAAATAGGTGTAGGGTATTTCTAAGTCGGTTGCACCGTCTGCCTATTTCTTTACTTGTTTATATATGTTCGTTAGCCCTTAGGTACAAAATCCGAACCCATGGGCTGATTTCGCCCATATGCAGTCCGCGCTGTACTGTAAATACTAGTTAACCCTTGTACACAATTTGGAACGTTTTATATTAATTTTAAAATTTCAGTCTTAACTTATTTGTTGACCTATACACTGCACGCGCTTTAATTAATTTTATTTTAATAGTTTATTACTTATTAATTATTAATTTCCGCAGTGCCATTATATTTTCGTTAATATAATAAATAAAATCACAAAAAAAAAAAAAAAAAAATATAAATAAAAATTAAGTTAACTAATTCTTTCTTTTAAACTGTGTCATTACATTATTGAATTTTTTTATTAAAAGTGATACTTAAATTTTAAAAGCATTTAATTTAATTTGCCTTGTAATTTTTTTTTTTTATATTGATAATATTTCCAAACTTTTTTTGTGCCAACTGTATCATATTACATTATTGAAATTATTTTTTTTACTTAATTACTTAGTGATACTTAATTTTAAAGGCATTTAATTTAATTTTTAAACATTTTAAAAACTTTTTTGAACATTTTTTTCGTTTATTTCTGCTGAATTCATAAATTTTTGGTTTTGTGTTAAAGTAAATTTAAAATAAACTTTATTATGGAATTCAAATGTAATCTTGCTAATTGTACAATTTCTGATAACAAATCCAATTTTGTGGTTTGTAAAGCGTTCTGCAAACGTAAGCTACATGGTGTTTGTATTGGAGCCAGTAGGGATTGGTACCACCCTTCTTTACAAAATTGGTTTATATGTGATGACTGTCAGCATCATGAATCGGTTTTAAGACATATGTTCGACAACCTTAGTAAGTCCATAGCTGATATGAACGATAGGAATACCGGCTTATTAAATAAAGCTATTTTGGTAATTGATTCAAATCGAAATTCATTCAACGATATGGCTAAATCATTTGATTTATTATGTAACACAATGGCGGAGAAATCTACCGGTTCTAATCATACATCAAATAATGAGTTTATCGACTTAAAAACTGAGCTATTAACTGAAATTTCTGCTCAATTTACTAAAAATTTTGAGAATATTTCCAAGTCGTTAGAAGCTAGTTCCAGCAGTGCTTCATCAATTTTTGCAGTTCCCAAAAATTTTGAACGTATGGAAGCAGCTGTTATTAAGCATATTAATACGGTTCACGAGGACTATGCCAGCACTAATGTTAAATTGTTACATAATTTTTGTACCGAACTGCATAATTCTAGATCACTAGCTCAAAATTCCGAATATAGCAGTAAAATACAAACTTTTGATAAGGCAATTCAAGTTGATACACTACTTGATTCTCCTACAAATTGCGTTAAAAGCGTGCAAACAGATTTTGCAATTTTACATAAATTTGGGACCCAATGGACTAATGATGAATGGAGTGGAAGAATCACCAAGCTAATGGATTGTAATAAATCATCAATCGTCAAAGATAGTAACTATTCGTCTACTTTTGTAAAGAGCGTTGCTCGTTTGATGAAAATAAGTTAACTCAATTTATAAAAGAAGAATTTAACATTGGTTCGGTAGTGTGTACTAATTTAACACCTAACCGTATAAAGAAGAACAAAAAGAAATATTTATGCTTTCTTATCACTGGTTCTGTTTATTCTATGAGAATTTTACAACATCCAAGCAACGTCAATATATGGAATAAAATTGGTGCAGCTATTGAATTAAGTAAGCCTCAGGTCAAAGGTAACCTAAACAAAAATATTGAAACAGTTTTACAAGACACTAATACAGGTTATACAATAAGAAATTCTAAATTAAATTACAAACCCTCTTTAAACACTAAATCTAATTTAACAAATTTACTTGATTTATCTTTTCCTATACCTCCTACTAATTTTTCTAAATCAATTGATATTTCAAATACTAAAACACTAATTAATCCTAACAAATCTGATATTATTGCACAAACTGATACTAATACTATTCCTATTTCGAATATTAATATAAAAAATAATTCTAAAAACATCATTTCTAGTAATTCAAATGATCTTACCAAATCAGGTAATAACAAACAAATTAGCGATTCTTATCTAAAAAATAAATTTACAAAATTCAAAAAGTCTGTATCAAATAAATTTAATAAATACCAAAATTTTGTTCAAGGTGAAACTATCATGCCCCAAAGTAAACCTTCTAGCTTAACTGTAGCAAAATCTTCTTCTAATAAAATTAACAGATCAACTTCTTTATCTTTACATCCTGAATCACAAGCTAATCCCTTATTAGCTAATTCTGAGGATATTTTATTATCTAACTCAAATACAACTCCACCAATTTTAGATCCTCTTATACCGCCTGTTGTAAAACTTACTCAAAAAGCTCTTCATGAAAGTAAAAATAACAGTAGGTACGTTTTAGCTAGACTAAGGGACAGTAAAATTTATGATAATGTTAGACTTTACCTTGCATATCTTCACGATAAATCAAATGATGTTTGTATTGGTGGTAAAACAAACACATCGCTTAAGATAGCTATTCAACAGGAAGGACTTCCTACTGACATTAAGGACTTACGTAATATTTTTGTAAAATATCATGAAACATATAATATTTCAGCTGAAAATGCTCTAACCGACTTGAAATCTTTTGCCTCACATATCTCATCTAATAGAATTAACTATCTTCAACGTGTGAGAGAAAATCATGATAAGTACTTTCGTCCCCTTCCAAGCGAGAAAAAGTCTAGTTAATATTAGTCATGCGGAACCCACTCATCCTAATAATAAATCTTTTAAATTAACTATTTATTATCAAAATGTAAGAGGTCTACGCACAAAAACTAAAAACGTTTTCTTAAATTCTACTGCTTTAGATTTTGATATATTCGTTTTAACAGAAACCTGGCTAACTTCTTCAATAAATAATCTTGAAATTTTCTCTTCTTCTTACACTGTTTATAGGAAAGATAGATATGATTGTCTTTTATCTTATAATGTTCCTAAAGGTGGTGGTGTATTGATAGCTGTTAAAAATACTTTTTGTTCATCGCAATTGTTACTTTCTCAATGTGATCCTACCGATATTATCGAAGTAATTGCTGTTAAAATTGAACTACAACTAAAAAATGTTATTATTATAAATTGTTATATTCCTCCAGGATCTAGTATCGAAGTGTATACTAAATATATTTTAGAAATTGATTCACTAGTCAGTAAACTTAATGTTAATGATGATGTAATTCTCTGTGGTGACTTTAATCTTCCTAACATTAAATGGGTTCCGCACGATGAGGATTCCTACTTCATTCCATACGAATTAGTTAGTAATACGGAGTGCTTTGTAATTGACTCTTTTAATTCTTTTAATTTTCAGCAAGTATCTTCAATCTGTAATAATCGTGGTAGACAGTTAGATCTTTTATTTACGACAAATTGGATAAATTTTGCTATTATTAACTGTCCATTTGAACTAGTTGAAATTGATGAGCATCATCCTCCAATTTGTTCGTCTCTCTGTTTTCTCATACCTCCAATTATTGATTCTGAACTTTCTTATCGTTTTAACTTTCATAAAGCCAATTTTGATGCTATTAATAACTATTTAAGTTGTTATGATTTCTCATTTTTAACCTCTTTTAATTTAAATGATGCAGTTAATCATTTCTATAAAATTGTTCATTCTATTATTTCACAATATGTTCCGTTAGTTGTTGACAATAGTTATAAATCCAGTCCGCCATGGTTTACTAAAAGTCTTAAAAAATTAAAAAATAGAAAAAATAAAGCCTGGCGTAAATTTATTAAAAGCAATAATAATTATGACTTTAATGTTTTCTTAAATTTATTTAATGAATTTAAAACAATGTCTGATAATTTATATTCTAATTATGTGCAAAACATGTCTTTAAATATTAAAAATAATCCAAAACTCTTTTGGAAATTTGTTAATTCCAAAAGAAAAAGTGATCAATATCCAATGTGTATGAATTATAAAAATTCTAGTAGTATAGATTCTAATGTTATTTCAGAATTTTTCCGTGATTTCTTCTCAATTAGTTATTCTTTGCCCGCTTTCTCGTTAAATGAAGATAATTTTTTGAATTTATCAAACTTTCCTAATACTACTCTGGGTAATATTCATATTGACTCTAATTTGGTATTTAACTATTTGACAAAACTTGATTTTAACACTAGTCCTGGGATTGACGGCATCCCTAACATATTTTTAAATAAATGCTCATCTTCATTATCTGGTCCTCTTTCTTCTTTATTTAATTCTTCTTTAGCTTCTGGTATCTTCCCTTCTATTTGGAAAACTGCCATAATTAAGCCAGTTCATAAAAAAAATCTTAAAAACGATGTTACTAACTATCGTCCAATTGCTAAACTTTCTTCTATACCTAAGCTTTTTGAACTAATTGTATTTGATTCTATTTATGATCATTGTACTTGTTTTTTATCGCCTTCCAACATGGCTTTGTAAAGCTTAAATCAACCGTCACTAATCTTGTTGAATCTACATCCACATTTATTAATAATATGGAAGATGGCTTCCAAACAGATGTAATATATACAGATTTTAGCAAAGCCTTTGATCTTCTTCCACATAATGTTATTATTTTTAAGCTAAATAAATTAGGATTTCCGACTTATTTTATAGATTGGATTAATTCCTACCTCTCTGATCGTAGATATAGTGTTTCTTTTAGATCCTCGATATCTTCTGAGTTTGCAGCTCCCACAGGGGTGCCTCAAGGTAGCCATCTTGGACCTTTACTTTTCATTATTTCTATTAATGATGTTTCTTCTTTAATAATTAATAGTCATATTAAAATTTATGCCGATGATATGAAACTTTTCAAAAAAATTGTAAATTTGGAGGATGCATTAGCCCTACAAGCTGATCTTAATCGTTTTTACAATTGGTGTTCCAACAATAATCTCCAACTCAATGTTACCAAATGTGCTTCAATCAGTTTTACACGCCGCTTAAGTGCAATTTCCTATGTATATTCTTTTAATAATCAAATCATTTCAAAAGTCACTTCAATTAAAGATTTAGGGGTACTCTTTGATAGTAAACTTTCATTTCAACTTCATTATTCTGATATATTAAATAAAGCCAATTCTATGCTTGGTTTTATTAAACGTTGGGCAAGAGAATTTGAAGACCCTTATGTATTGAAATCTCTTTATACCTGCCTGGTTAGACCTAATTTAGAATATGCCAGTCAAGTTTGGTGTCCATTTTATGGTGTCCATATAAATAGAATTGAATCGGTTCAGAAAAAATTTCTCAGGTATGCTTTACGTCTTCTTCCTTGGGAGGACCCTTTTAGATTACCTCCTTACGAACATAGAATAAATTTAATACATCTCAATACACTTGAAATGCGCCGTAAAGTTGCAGATATTGTATTTCTAATTGAATTAATTAAAGGCAACATTTCTTCTTCTCAACTACTCGCTAAACTCAATTTTTCTTCGCATTCTAGATTAAGATCTGCTAATTTGTTTAATTTACAGTTTCACCGAACTAACTATGGTAAATATGAACCAATTAATAGAATGATGTCTCTCTGTAATATATATAAATCCCATATTAACTTTTCCCAAACTAAACAATCATTAAAAAATAACTTGTATTTGTGTTCTTGAAATTTTTGGACTTACATTCTTTGACCTTTGTCTTCTTAATTGAAGCTTTTTTGTTTTTTTTTAATATAATTAGTATAATTTTTAACTTTTTTTTTCACACTTTTTTTTTTCTTAAAAATTTTTTTTTATGTAAAATTAATTATTAAATTGTTAATTTCTATAATCTTTACTTTCTTTTTTGTTTTTTTAATGTTTAATTTTAGTTTATTAATTTAATGTAAATTTTGTAACTTGCTTGAATTAAGCTCGGAATAAATAAATAAATAAATAAATAAATAAATAAATAAAATACTATTTTTAGTTATTTCGATTATAAACTTTTAGACCTTGGGAGGTTTAAGAGGGGTACTGAACCACCAGTCCAATTTTTCCCAAATTAGGGGGACACGCAATAAATAGTAAAGAACACCCTTGTGCCAAATTTGAAGCCCCGAGCCCACAACTCCAATGAGATTCAAATTTCAAGGACACTAAGGAAATAAGAAGGAACACCCAAATTTGGAGGTTCTATCTTCATTGGTTTAGGAATTATGCTCGTTTGGCCTAAATTTGATCAAACAGTTCTTGGTTCCGAACCCATGGTCCAATCTCGACCGTATGCACTCCCACCGTGGTTTCATTACTAGTAACCTACAGTCTAAATTTGATGAAGATAGCGTCATTAGTGGTTGAGTTATCGTGATTTTTTATATATGTTAATTAGCCCTTGGACCGATTAAAAGGTCCAGAATCCGAACCCATGGACCGATTTCGACATTTGCAATCCCGGCGTACTTTCAGTCCTTGTAACCTACAGTTAAAATTTAATCAAGATAGCTGCATTATTTTTTGAGTTATCGTGCCTGCGGACGGACGAACATCAGGAGATCACGCTGATCACAAATATATATACTTTTCCATATCTAGCTCTCTTCCTTTAGGTGGTTACAAACACCATACCAAAGTTAATATACCCCTTTACTTATTTTACAGGTGTAGGATAAATTTAAGCTTATAAAGAATCCGAATAATAAATCTTTAAATTTACATAACGTAACATTTTCCATCTCTACAGTTTTTCGTAAATCTTTGTTGTTTATCTGCTTTGCAGTTGTTCTTTTTTAAAAGTAGATTTTAGTGTTAAATTGCAGTTTTCTTCAAATACATTCTAAAAATCAAAAAATTCAATTTCGTATATATTATGCTTAAATACATATTACTTTAAAACCGTTTTTGCAAAACAGAAGCACACATTTTTCTCATAAAATCATAAAAGAACAAGGAAGACCATAGTAGAACTTTCAGGTAAATACAAAACAAAATATAAGTTAAAAAGCAGATTTTTAAAGCATTTCTAAACCATCGATTATATTTTATTCGAACGTTGGCAATTCAAGAAACTTCTATTGACATAGTATAATGACATAATGGCAAATTTAGTATACCTTTTTGACCTATAGTCAAACGGGTACAATAATACTTAAATGTAGACTAGCTATTACCGGCGCACGTTGACCCGCTACGCAATGGAGTTTTAGTTTAAGTAGATGTTAATGAAAAAAGTTAACACACAAATTATACATGGTGTAACATGGTCATAACTCTATCGTCAAGGAGCACCAAATTGTCAAGAAGCACCACGTATAGAAAAATTAGAGATAATTGTTCAAAATGTTTTACAAACTGTTTTTTAAAGTTTTTTTTTCGCAATCGGTTAAGAGAACTCGACAAAACATTTATTTAAACATTCCCCTAATTCAAAGAAGTTGTACCTACTTTCAAAAATTGGACGTAATTTACTTACAAATTATTTTTGAACAATCGTAGGGTCGGCATGGGTTAACAAGTTCCAAGTCTGTTAATAGAGTGAACTCCATTCTCAAAGAAGAACATATATACCAAATTTGAAGTCAATCGGTTAAATAATTTCTAATTTATAGCAAAGCAACAAAAAAACCTTTAAAATGCAGTTGGTCACAATGGGTTAACGGAGCTCCACAAATATTTTTTTGAGGCTTTATTTTTAATCAAAGTAGTATGTACTTTAAAAAATTGGCTGAAATTTCCTTTTTGATAATTTGAACGTTTCCGGGCAACGTCGGGTAAATCTGCTAGTATTATATAACGAAAGAAATAAGATAGGTACTATTTTAGAATAATTACTTGAAACACCCTCATACTCCATATAAGAAGGAAAATCGTCACTCTTCCTCTCGGAAATAACAAATTTCCAGATACATTTCGAATTTGGTATTATTGTGAAAACGTACTAGAAATAAATTCAGTGTCGAGTAACTTAGACAATGGTTTTAATTCATCTAAGACTGCTGTTTATCTACAGGCATCCGAATTCTTCGATTTAAGGTAACAGCATCAAGCTTTATTCTTTTTATTTCCTAGTTTTATCAGTTTCGAATAGAGTTTTAGTGGACTGACTAAAGGCTTTCGGTTTTTAGATTTTGGAAGAAATTTCCGAAAATATGTTTCCGAATCATAAAATGTTCCTCGTCATGTTTTATCCATCTAAGGGAGATTAAAATGACCACATTAAACCAATTCATCTTTAGGACTAAAATAACTGCAAATAAAATCTATCGTTTTATCTACAGAAGTATAAATATCACTATCAGAGGAAGGAGCAATCTAACAGTTAACAAAATTTTTTAGAATAAATTTCAATTTTCAGAATAACAATTTCAAGATTTTTGATCCTTGAATATTAACTTGCATTAAAATTATTTTTTACCACAATTATTACACAACCCGCTTTAAGAATTACACCATAAAAGTAATCAGAAAGATTAGAATATCTACCCTTTCTAAAGACTGATTAAAAATCTGAAACAAAAGGTTGATTTCGCAGTCTGAAAGAGAGACTGCAAAATGTTTTAGTTAAGTCCGATTAACCCGTTTCCCAAGACGACGCCACCCCGTCCGTCAGACCGTCCGTCTGCACGATAACTCAAAAACTAAAGGAGCTAGGATCTTGAAATTTTCGCAAATCCGTGTTTTTGCAATAGCCGTCATCGCTATTTAAATCCAGCCATTTTGGTCTATGGGTTCGGGTAGCTGCCATACAACTTTTTTTTATATGAGTATTTCTCTGTACATATTATGGCTGCGTGTCTGAAATTTTGCTAAAAAAATTTTAGTTTTGTGGGCAAAGTTTCTGCAAAATTTGGTTGGTCTACTGCAGTGGGTTCGAGTAGCTGCAATACAATTTCTTATTTTATATAAGCATTGCTCTATACCTAATGAAGCTGGGTGTCTGAAATTTTGCTAAAAATAGTTGAGTGTAATGGCCAAAGTTTCTGCAAAATTTGGTTGGTCTACTGCAGAAGGTTCGAGTAGCTTCCATACAATTCCTTCTTTTATATACATTTAATAAAGCTGTATGTTTAAAATTTTGCCAAAAGTAATTAACCGGATGATATAATGAATATGTTACGGTCATACGGGTATCCCAGAGTTGACACAGTCTACTCTACTACACTCTTTCTCGTTTAAAAATAGATTTCAGTGTAAAATGCAGTTTTTCGAATAAAATCTAAAAATCAAAATATTCAATTTCGTATAAATTAATAGTATTTTAAAACAGTTTTTCCAAGAAATAGCCTACATTTTTCTCATAAAATCATAAACAAATGAGGAAGAGCGTAGTAGAACTTTCAGGTAAGTACAAAACAAAATATAATTTGAAAAGCAGATTTTTAAACCTTTTCTAAACCATCGACTATATTTTATTCAAACGCTGGCAATTCAAGTAAATTGCTATTTACTTAGTATAATGACATAATGGCAAATTTAGTATACCCTTTTGACGTCTCAATGGAGTTTTAATTTAATTTGATGTTATTGAAAAAAGTTAACACAAAAATTACACATGGTGTACATGTTAATTTTAAAATGTAAATAAGGAAATTTTTTTTTAATGCTTTTTTTAAAATTATTCTTGCAATTTTTCAACAAATTTATCAAATTTCACTTGAAAGTTTTCATACTTATTAAATAATAATAAAAAAAAGTTTTAATTCAGTTAACATTATTCGCCGGAAACCTACCATCCTCAGCTCTAGCGTCAAGAACCACCAAATTGTCAAGAACCACCAACATTTTGCAGCCTCTCTTTCAGACTGCGAAATCAACCTTTTGTTTCAGATTTTTAATCAGTCTTTAGAAAGGGTAGATATTCTAATCTTTCTGATTACTTTTATGGTGTAATTCTTAAAGCGGGTTGTGTAATAATTGTGGTAAAAAATAATTTTAATGCAAGTTAATATTCAAGGATCAAAAATCTTGAAATTGTTATTCTGAAAATTGAAATTTATTCTAAAAAATTTTGTTAACTGTTAGATTGCTCCTTCCTCTGATAGTGATATTTATACTTCTGTAGATAAAACGATAGATTTTATTTGCAGTTATTTTAGTCCTAAAGATGAATTGGTTTAATGTGGTCATTTTAATCTCCCTTAGATGGATAAAACATGACGAGGAACATTTTATGATTCGGAAACATATTTTCGGAAATTTCTTCCAAAATCTAAAAACCGAAAGCCTTTAGTCAGTCCACTAAAATTCTATTCGAAACTGATAAAACTAGGAAATAAAAAGAATAAAGCTTGATGCTGTTACCTTAAATCGAAGAATTCGGATGCCTGTAGATAAACAGCAGTCTTAGATGAATTAAAACCATTGTCTAAGTTACTCGACACTGAATTTATTTCTAGTACGTTTTCACAATAATACCAAATTCGAAATGTATCTGGAAATTTGTTATTTCCGAGAGGAAGAGTGACGATTTTCCTATAAATTTTCCTAAATAATAATAAAAAAAAGTTTTAATTCAGTTAACATTATTCGCCGGAAACCTACCATCCTCAGCTCTAGCGTCAAGAACCACCAAATTGTCAAGAACCACCAACATTTTGCAGCCTCTCTTTCAGACTGCGAAATCAACCTGTAAAATTAGAGATAATCGTTCAAACTGTTTTGCAAACTGTTTTTTAAAGCTTATGTTTCGCAATCGGCTAAAAGAACTCGACAAAACATTTTTTTAAACATTTCCCAAATTCAAAGAAGTTTTACCCACTTTCAAAAATTGGACGTAATTTACCTACAAAATTTTAATAATTTATTGAATTGATGAAAGTGAAATTAAATTTCTAGACTTTAACACTTTTCTAGTTTTTTTTTTTTTATTTTCTTCAAAAATATTTTAGTTTTTAATTATAAAATATGATACATAATATGTTTTAAATTAAAATATAATTACCTTCTTAGCCTAATAAAAGTATAAATTAAAAAGCAAAAAGTAAAGAAAATTCGTTCTCCGAATTTCAGGTTTCTATAGTTATTAATTTGGAAGATTTTCTTGCGAAATCTTTGTAAGAGTGTGAGAGGCACCTGCACCACGACTCCAATTAATCCCTTATGTTAGGGCCGTAATGGAACCAAAACAGAACACTCGTGTGTCAAATTTAAAGTTTATATTTTTATTAATTTTGAAGATATGCTTTTAGTTCTTGGGAGTAGTGGGGCTAATACCCGAATCACTACTCCAGTTGATTCCAATTTGAAAATTGCCTTTTTAAACTTTTTGCATGCTTAAAGGTATGGTTAGGATAGTTGGTAAACATTCATAATGATTATTAGGACAAACAATTTAACATAAAAAAACATTTTATTCTTACATGTTAATTTTTAAAATAAGAAAAAACTTTTTTGGTTAACTATTTTTGTAGGTTAAGTTATTATAAGTATGTAAGCAAATAACAAAATGAAAGTTTAGTTAAAAAAAAATTAAAAACCAAAAAATTGGTTCCAAATTTGAAGGACACAAAGAAAATAAGAAGATACATCTGTGCTCCAAATTTTAAGGTTCTATCTTTATTGGTTTCGAAATTATACTCGTTTGGCCTCAATTCGATCAAAAGCCTCTAGAATCCGAACCCATTGTCCGATTTTGACCACAAGTAATCCACGTGGTACTTTAATTGCAAGTAAATTAGAGTTTACATTTCATTAAAATAGCGTAATAAGTTTTTGAGTTATCGTGATTTTTGATATATAATTTTTAGCCATTACACCCATCAAAAGTTCCATAATCCGGACCCATTGACCGATCTCCCCATATGCAATCTCCGCCGTTCTTTCAGTGCCGGAGACATACAGTGAAAATTTCATCAAGATAGTACTAATAGTTTTGGAGTTATCGTGTCTACGGACGGACATGCCTATGTCGACTCAAGAGGTCACGCTGATCAAAAATATAAGTTAAGTTCTTATAATGTTCTTAACGTTCACAATTGTTTTGATAAAAAAATTTTAAATAAAAAACTTAATTTTTTTATTTTTTACTAGTTTTTTCAACTGCTTTCAATATTTGCCGAAAAGAATTAAAACTGATTTTACAAAAATTTTATTTTAATAATTCTACATGCATTTATGCTGACTCACGTGTTTATTCCGCGTGATTTCAAAGCGTGTGAAAATCTGTTACAATTAGTTCCCAATAAAATTGATGCGTTGGCCAAATTTCAAAATTGATTTTTGATATCTGTTTTTTATTTCGAAGTTATATTAAATTAAGTTAATGGTTATTAAGTCCTTCCCTCTTAAAATGTCCCCATTTGGCTGTTGGTGATAAGCTTTCTACCCGGAACACATGGTTTCGTTTTCATGGCTATCTTTAAAGGAGGTGATGCTACTGTTGTCTCTGCGATTCGTTTTGGTTCTTGATAAATAACTGGTAACTCTATCAACTTTGTCCGCCTTCAATATTTCTATCTCTTTTGTGTTGTTTATGTGAATCTCTTTAAGTAATTTCAATGATAGTTGCGGATGCAATTCATTTTTCCTGAAGTGTGGTTGCAGAATTGCTGGCCATACTTTTGCAACAGAGATTTTCTTTGAAGTGAAGATTTGGTTGTTAACCTGTATAGGAGCATTATGAAATTTTATGATATAAGTTCCGTATAGCTTCTGAAGTTCTTTGTTAATTACTATTGTACCATTGAACTGAATTAATAGCAGTATTCCGCTCTTTATTTCCTCTACTGGGATGTGATGATTATTTACCAGATAGCATGTCGAATGTTTTCCTTGAAGTAAGTTTTTAATGCAAGTAGAATATTTTTTATTTACAATATTTTGTCTTTTACAAATTGATACATGATTTATTTTATTACAAGAATTTTTTATACCATACAATTCAACTTTATTTGACAATATTTTTTCATAATCAATTTTTACAACAGTATTATTTATTTTAACGGGTTTAGTTATTAATTTCTTAGAAATATTTTTATTTATTAGCGGTATTTCTAAAAGATAGAATAAGCAAGCGCTTCTTCAGCGTTGGAATAAGGAAAATTTTCTTAGTCTAAAACCTCCGTTAAAATTTTTATTTCAGATTTAGAAAGTAAAATGGGATTAACTATACCGTTTTTAGCCCAATGTATGGCATAATTGAGGTTAACTACCTCCTCTTTGATTAATTTAATTTTATATTGAATTTTTAGAACATCTTGGTTTCCTAAATTATTTTCTATTTTTACATTTTGTAGTATTTGGTTTGTTATGTGGGTAATATTGTTGATTCTGTCGTTAAAGACCTTATTAATTATGGTTTGTTTGTTGTTATTTTCAAGTAAGTTTTCCATGTTCCTTTTGATCATGACAAAGTCATCATGATCTGGTGAGCCTGCTATCCATTTCCACGTACTACCGAGAAAATTATAAGATCTTCTTAGCCGAGCTGGTATGAATTCATCCAGAAATTCGTGTATTTGTAGAATCTCGTATTGTAAGTATGGATACCATGGACTGATTCAATTTGTTCTATCGCATTTTGAAGGGTAGTTAAATCCGTTACATTAGCCTGTGTTTTCCTTCCTCTATTTTGGCCTCTCTAAGTTGGATAG
Organism: Dolichopus griseipennis; assembly: GCA_963082915.1. Classification (NCBI taxonomy): domain Eukaryota; kingdom Metazoa; phylum Arthropoda; class Insecta; order Diptera; family Dolichopodidae; genus Dolichopus; species Dolichopus griseipennis. The sequence goes on along the minus strand of OY720441.1, from coordinate 239,218,559 downwards.
TAATTATGTAGGACCCTGTTTGATCGAGTTTTGATCTTCTGCAAAGCATTTATACGCCACCAAGCTAAAATGAGGAGTTAAAATATAAAATACGAAAAGAGTGAGAAAAATTTGTTAAAAGTGAAAGTAAAAGAAAAGAAAATAGGAAAATAAAATTTTATACAAAGAAACATTTTTAACTAGCATTAATTAAGATTTCATATTTGATTTGTGAACAACTCTTCCTGATTGGGTAAGAATTGTTGTATTTTTATTTTCTTTTACGATATGTTTCACATATACGATATCATCCTTTTGTACAATTTAATTTGTTTCCTTTTTTTATTGTGAAATTTAGAGTCCTTTCCTGTTTACGTTTTAGTTGGTGTTTTCAGTCTGGTGTTTTCAAAATCCTTTGGTGTAATGTTAGGAACTCGACCTAAAAAAAGATCAATTGTCTTTCTGTTGGCAATGTGTGAATAGAGAAATTGTACTCGTTCACCCCTCTTTGCATTAATTCTTCGAAATTTTTATATTCCTTCCCTGCTCTTAAGCAACTTATAATTTCGGAAAATCTCCAGTGAAACCTTTCCACCTGCCCATTTACTTCACTCTTGTATGGTGGTACAGTATAGACTTTTATCTTCATTTCGTCCTCCATAATACCTTAATTGAAGCAGAGTTAAGATACCTTTCGTTGTCAATTACTACGTATTCAGGTATGCCATAAAAGAACAATATGTCTCTTAATGCTAGTCTAACATCTTCGGTTTATCTACTTTTTATGGCTCTTACCTGGGCGAACTTGGTAAATTTATCTATTGAGGTGATGCAAAGTTTTGACTCTGTTGAGTAGATATCTATACGTAAAGTGTGTCCTGCGTAGTTGGGTATTGCAGTGTTCAATATTTCTGGTCCATTGGGGTGACCGTCGTATTTATTCTCTTTACAAATTGAACAGTTTTTTACAAAGTTATTTATTTTCCTAGACATTTTTGGGAAATAGTATTTCTCAATAATTTGTTTGTTTTTGTTTTCTATTGCATTTCGATGAGCATGTCTATGAGTTGTGATGATGATTTCTTCCTGTTCCAGTTCTTTTACAATGTCCTTGACCATTATTCGCGAGAATCTAATTTTATAACTTCTAAAATGTGTTCCATAAACTTGTTGAATTTTCCCCGTAATACTTTCTCCTGTTTTAATAACGTTTAATATATTTGGATTTAAATGCTTTTTTAAAATGTCTACTAAATCTTTCTCTGAAAATTGTATTTTAGTTATTAAGTGTCTGTTGTAGCTCGGAAATGGATTTATTAATTTGTATTCTTCTTTATTATTGAATTCCAAAATTATTTGGTTGCGAAATGCATTGATAGGTGTGTCAACGAATTGTATGTAATCATTTTTTTTTTTTTTTTTTGTTTAAAACTTTAATTTATTTTTTTTGTTATCTTAGTACAAACCTAAAAAAAAGTTTACAAAACGGCTTAATTTCAAATATTATTAACATTTAAAATAATCATATTTTTTATTGTTAATTTATGTAAATTTAATTTAACTTAATCTATATATTTAAATTCCTTCATTTATTATATCTACAGTACATAACGCAAAAAGTTATAAAAAAAAATCATTATAAAATCTGTTTGTTTTAATAAAATTCGCTTAACTTAACTTAACCTACTTAGCCTACTTACAACCTAAACTAGAAAGCAATTTCTTAATGTCAAAGAACATCCAACCACCAATAGTTTTTATTAACAAATTTGTCTTTGTCCGGTATGAACATGTCGTATTTTAAATTATCTCCATTAATGTTGCCTGGATCGTATTCAATTTTTTTGCATGTGGCCCGTCTATTATAATGAAATAATATAGGGACATGCGATTGGTTTTGAATGAAACCATTTTTATCTAAAAAGATGAAATACTCGGGGGCTATAAAGCCAGTGAGCAGAGTCTTTTTAATGTACTCCTCATTGTGGTAAAATATATGTGATATTAAACCATTTTCTGGAGTTTTTAGTGCTCTATCATAGTGATCTCGAACTAATTTTAAAATAAAATTGTCGATTCTTATGATTTTGGAATCCTTGTACAAGTATTTATTGGAATAAAAATGCTTGTAGTCGGTTTCAGGCTTTCGGTGTTTGTTAATACATACCCTTATACACTTTCTTTCAAACTTACGTATTTTTTCCATTAGGCTTCCACTTATGTTGTACCATATGGGTGCACCATATGTAAGTGTTGGCCTTATTAATGTTTGGTAACATATTATTTTAACCCGATTGCTTATGTTTTTGTTATAGAACAGGTTTTTGGCTGCCATAAATGCTTTGTTACCTCTAAGAATTGTATATTTTATATGCTCGATGAAATTCAAATTACGATGTAAATGAACTCCGAGATATTTGACAACTTTACTGTTTTTGAGAGTTAAATTTGGAGATTTTATAGAGAAATTTTTCCAATTTTTTCTAATGTCTGAACTTGTTTTATCAACCGTATTACGAAATAATATGGTTTCACATTTATTAAAGTTCATTTTTAATATCCAAACTTTACAATAATCCAACACGGAACATATTTTATAATTTGGTTTGAATGCTATTTACGGTGTCATTCGCGGAATAAATTATTATATCATCCGCGAAGGCTAGTGTATAATTATTGCCTTTAAATCTATCTAATAAAAATAACAGGTCTGAGATATAAATCGAAAACAGCGTTGGTGCGTTGACTATACCCTGTTGAAGTCCATTTTCGATATAGAATGTTTTATGTGCTGTATTTGCCTTACTAATAATTTGAAAAGAATTATTATATAACATACCATGAATTATAGAAATCAGATAATTAGGAAGTTTATATTTTATAAGCTTGTAAATCAAGCCATCTAGCCACACAGTATTAAAAGCTTTCTCTAAATCAATTAGACAAGCGCCAACAGATAATTTTTTATTAATAAACCAACAAAAATCTGATGTAAGTTTGTTTATCGTATGTATGGTACTATGCTTATATCTAAAACCAAATTGGTTCTGTGGTATTAGATTATTTTTTTTAACAAATTTTGAAATTTTATCGTTGATAATAGTTTCATAAACTTTGCTTATGTTAGGCATTAAACTTATAGGCCTATAATTATTTGGATTAGTTGGATCTTTGCCTGGTTTTTTTAGCAATATTGTTTTCAAAGTTTTCCATATATTTGGAAAATACGAATTGTTAATTGCATTGTTAAAAATTATAACATATTTAGATATTATAAAATTATTTAAATTTTTAAGTACCACATTTGGTATATTATCGTTTCCAGAAGAAATTTTATTTTTTAAGGTTTTAAGCTTTGCTGTAATTTCTTCTTGGTTTGTGAATTTCCTATTTTCGCCGTATTGCATAGATGATTTTATTTATATTGGAAAATGTGGATAAAGTGATATTATTGGATCTTAATTGTTCCACATTACTTTTAAATTGTTGGACTTTGTTTTCTACTATAGTGTGAAATCTGCTGTTAATTGGAATATTTTATTTTATGAGTTTGTTCTAAGTGAGAGCCCATGAAATTATAAATATGTGTTGAGTCTTGTAAAATAAATTTGTTTGAATTAGTTTTTTTAAGGTTGTTGATGTTAATGTTATTTTGTGTAAGAAGATGATTATCATTTGGATCGATATGAAGGTTTGTGATTTGGTTATATTTATTTTTTCGAAAAATTTTATTGATTTGTGGGAACATATTGTTTTGTGGAGAAATGTTTTGAAGCCGGTTTTTGTAAAAACTGTTTATTTCAATTTTAATTTGTTGTTTAATTAATGTGTTTATGTTATTAAGTAAACTTTTAAGTAATTGAATATCATGAGAAGAGAAATCTAGTCTTTGTTTGTAAATTTTGTGGATGTCATTTAACAAAGAACTTTTTTTTTTCAAAAGTAGTTTAAGTTTTCTGGAGTTAAATTTATTAAGGTTATTTGAAAATTTTGTTTTAGGTATTATTTCATTCATGGTTTTATAAATAATTTTGTTTAATTTTAGAAGATGAAAATTTATATTTTGTAACGAAATGTTCAATTATCTAAGATTTTGTTCTCCGTGTTAAGATATTCAATATCGTAGTTTTGATCTAATTTCCTTCGAAATTTATTCCAATTAGTATTATTGAAATTAAATATTTCTTCGCATGGCAACTCTTTACTTAGAACTTCTTCATTTTTAATGTGGAATGGGATGCAAAAAGCATTGTGGTCACTATCATATGGCAAAGTTGTAAGTTTGTTGTAGATTTGAGAGAAGCTTACATTTATTCTTACATCGGCAATAGTTAAATCTATGTATTAATTTGCTCGTGGTAGTGTGGGTGCATCTGATACATGTAGTTTCATTTTATACAAGTTACAAATTGAACGTGTTAAATTTTGTATTCAAAATGAAGCATAATATCTTACCAAACTATCTTTGCTCTAAATTGTTATACGTACAAGATGTGCATAATTACTGCCTTAGGAATATTTTTAATTTTCGTTTGGATTTTTTCCGCAATGAAAAAGCAAAGAAAACAATATCAACGAGCTGCCCAACGATATTAAAAATGAAAATAACTTTAAAAAATTTAAATTAAAAACAATTAAGTACATTAAAGAAAATTAAAGTTTAAGTAAATTAAAATCTTTTAAATTAATAATTTTTGTATATATTCAATTCTATTTTTTATTTTTCTACATATTGTAATTTTTTATTTCTCTTTTATATTTAACACTTTCTTTCTTTTTTTGAAATAAATTACATTTTGAGTTTTGATTTTTTAATATAACTTTATGATCAAATCAAAGTAAAATATTTTATAAAAATATTGTATAAAAAACATTGTCGTTTAATAGTATTTAAAATACTAAATAAATAAATAAATAAATAAATAAACATTTTGAATTATTTTGCATCCAATTATATAATTGTGTACCACGAGAGTTGTTAACAGTGTTCGACCAAGATATATGTTTGGCGTTGAAATCGCCAGTTAATATAAAAAAATTGTTGATATTTGATAAATTTAATGTTTGAAAAATTTTTTCCAATTCTGTCAAAAAATTAGGTGAATTTCTATTTGATGCGTAAATAGAAATTATATACAATTTTTTGTTTTGTTTTAATTGTAGAGATATAACACAAGTTTCGATACATGTAAATTGATCGAAAATGTAGTTATTTACAATTTGGTATTTAAAATATTTTTTAATTGCTATGGCAACACCGCCACCATCAATAGCATTCATACGATCTTTTCTAATAAAATCATAATTGTCTAATGACATATGATCAGATGGTTTCAATTTTGTTTCACACATACAAATAATGTCTGGATTGTTGTTCTCTACAAAGTGCATAAGTGCATATTTTTTACTGTGTGAGATAAGAGAGTTAACATTTATTGAGATAACTTTATAAGTACTAGTTAGATTAGACATATTGCTGATTGGATTCAATGTTCATACAATCGAATAATATATTAATTCTATTGGTGTTAGTATTAATATTTTTCTCGATAGTGTTAATTTTTTTATTTAAATCTGCAATACTATTGCGTATTTCTAATAAAATATCTGTGTTAATATTATTAATATTGTTAGTATTACTATTACTACTACTAATGTTATTATTTCTACTCACTACATTTGAAAATGACATATTTGGCTGTACAAAGTTCGATGCCATGTGTTTAGTTGCTATGCGTCTTTTGAGAAGTTCTTTGTTTTCTTGCTGCTTTTTTATTTTTTCCTGGTAAACCGGACAGTTTCTGTATGATGATGGATGGCCGAAATGCTTGCACATGGTACAGAATAATTTTTCCCTGGAATCCTCCGGTTTGTTGGTGCATTGCCCTGGTAGGTGGTTATCACCACATTTAACACACCTGAAGTCCATTTTGCAGTTTGAAGCCGAGTGCCCAAAACGTTGACAACGCGTGCATTGGGTTATGTTCGGTTTGTGGATTCGCTCCCATTTTATAATTTGATGATCAATAGATTTTATTTTGCATATAACATTTATTGAGCTCTGTGGTGATGCCTGCACAATAAAATGGGGTAGGAATATACCTTTAGCAGTTGTAGTTTTTGTGGTAAGTCTTGATACTTTTTCAAATTTAATATCATCATTTTCATATTCTTTCAGGTTTGCCAAAACCTCTTCGCATGAGTAGTTGTTGCTTAAACCTTTGAGCACAAGTGTAATTTTTTTGTCTTCTTTCGGCGTAAACGTGTAGTAATTAATTCCAGACTTTTCTAGAAGTTCACGTACTTTTCTGAATTCTTCAATATTAAAGGTATATAGGATGTTGTTATTATCGCCTTTTTCTTTAACTAAAAAATCTTTAATTTTTAGATTTTTAGATAGCAATTCTTTCAACATTTTTATATCGGTTTTTCCAAAAATTATTGGTGGCATACGTTTTTTGCTACTTAGAATACGTTCATTTGGCTTGTGCTTAGCACGTGGAGCATCTTCACAGGTTGGTTTTTGTGATAATATTTTTTTTTCTTTTGTTTTTCTAGCCAATTCCTTTATGCCTATTTCTAATGCGTCAGTATCAGGCTCATTGACGCTTGTGGTAGTTGAATTAGTTGAATCGTTAGTCTTGAAAACATCATCAGTCACATCCATTAGTGGAAGAAAAAAATTTTCATTTGAGCAAGTTTCTTCATCACCTTTGTTGACCTTCAAAAGTTTTTCAAGCTTGTTGTTTTTGATTTGCAACTTTTCAATTATCAACTTCAGTTCACGGATTTCATTGTTTTTCTTCAATTTAATATTTGGTTTGGATATACCTTTTTTCAGCAATAAATTGACTTTGGAATTTATAGAAGTTTTAAGCTCATTTCCAGTTAAATTGATTTCATTTTTCATAATTGATATCCATTTTTTAAAGGAGTCCAATTAAATGGAAACTCGCTAGTTATTAATATAGCAAGTGTTATTTTTATACCCTACACCTATAGAATAGGTAAAAGGGTATATTAACTTTGGTATGGTGTTTGTAACCACCTAAAGGAAGCGAGCTAGATATAGAAAAGTATATATATTTGTGATCAGCGTGACCTCCTGAGTCGATATAGCCATGTCCGTCCGTCCGTCCGTCCGTCCGTCCGACCGTAGGATCGATAACTCAAAAAATAATAGAGCTATCTTGATGAAATTTTAACTGGAGGTTACTAGGACTGAAAGTACGGCGGGGATTGCACATGGGCGAAATCGGCCCATTGGTTCGGATTCTGGACCTTTTAATCGATCGAAGGGCTAACGATCATATATAAAAAATCACTATAACTCAACAAATAATGATGCTTTCTTCATCAAATTTGTGCTGTAGGTTACTAGTAATGAAACTACTTCGGGGATTGCGTAAGTTCGGAATTTGACCAAGGGTTCGGAACCTAGAACTTTTTGATCGAATTTAGGCCAAACGAGCATAATTCCGAAACCAAAGAAGATAGAACCTCCAAATTTTGTATCAGGGTGTCCCTTCCTATTTTCCTAATGTCTTTGAAATTTGGGCCCCATTGGAGTAGTGGGTGGGGGACCAGCCACACATTTCCGAAGACCTTTAAGCATATCTATAAAATTAAAAAAGATAACAACTTAAAAAAATGTAGAAGCTTCAAATTTGGCATAAGGGTGTTCTTTACTATCCCTTGCGTGTCCCCCTAATTTGGGATCAATTGAAGTGGTGGTTGAGAATCCCTCTTAGACCCTCTTAAGTATTAAGAGCTTATAATCGAAATTATTAAAAATAGTAACTTAAAATTAAGATAGAACGTTCAAATTGTGTACAAGGGTTAACTAGTGCTTAAAGTAAACCGTGGACTGCATAAGGGCAAAATCAGCCAAAGGGTTCGGATTCTGGACCTTTTAATCGGTTTCAGGGCTAACGAACATATATAAATAATCACGATAACTCAACAACTAATGAGGCTATCTTCATGAAATTTGTGCTGTAGGTTATTGGTAATGAAACTACGGCGGTGATTGCGTACGGTGAGGATTGGACAATGGGTTCAGAACTTAGAACTTTTTGATCGAATTTAGGCCAAAATAGCATAATTCCGAAACCAATGAAGATAGAATCTCCAAATTTGGTTTCAGGGTGTCGCTTTCGATTTCCTTAGTGACCTTGAAATTTGAGCCCAATTGGAGTACTGGGTGTGGACCAGCCACTCAGTTCCAAGGACCTTAAAGCATATTTTCGAAATTAATAAAGATAGTAACTTGAAACAAATGTAGAAGCTTCAAATTTGGCACATGGCTGTTCTTTACTATTTCCTGCGTGTCCCTCTAATTTTGTACCTTTCTTAGACCCCCCAATGTGTAAAAGTTTGTCATCGAAATTAAAAAAACTAGTAACTTAAAATTAAGATAGAACGTTCCAATTGTGTACAAGGGTTAATTAGTATTTAAAGTATGACGGGGACTGCATATGGGCGAAATCGTACCATGGTTTCGGGTTCTGCAACCTTTGCAAAGTTCAAGGGCTAACAAACATATATCTTAAAATACCATAACTCAAAAAATAATGCCGCTTTTTTGATGAAATTTAAACTTTAGGTTACTAGTAATGAAAGTACCATTGGAATTGGTTCTGGTCGAGTTTGGTCAATGAGTTCGGATTCTAGAAGCTTTTGATCGATTTGAGGCCGAACGAGTACAATTTCGAAGCCAAAGAATAGAAATCATATAATATGTGTTCCCGAAATTTAGACTTAATTGTAGTGGTTCAGCTTTCTTCAAAGGAACTTGCTGCATTTATGTAAAATTTATTTTTATATTTAAATGAATTGTATGAAAATGTGTAAATTAGTAATTGTATTTTAGAAATACATTTATTGCATATTTTGCGTATACGCTTTTCTATTAGGTATATTAACTAGCCATTTAAAATAATTGCAATTTTGAAAAATTTGGGTTATTATATATATTATGCTTTGATCAGATTTTTATCAAAAAATTTAATAACTAAAATTTTTTCATTTTGTAATTGAAGTGGAATAAATATATTTTCATTTATAACAAGTTTTTTTGTTTTTTAATAGTTTTAAATAAATAAATTAGTAAGAATTTGTAATATTTTTTAAGAGATAGTGTAATTAGAAAATGTTTTTAGTATTATAAAGTTAAATTGGTTAGCTATGTCTTACAATCAAATTAATAACAGCTTTTATGGCGTTGAAATAACTTATGGATATGTTATTAAATTTGAACCAAATAGGTGTAGGGTATTTCTAAGTCGGTTGCACCGACTGATTGTTTCTTTACTTGTTATGTTTTAATTTTTACGATAATGATTAAAAAAAAAAAAAAATAAAGAAAAATAATTTCTTTTATTTTTGTGATATTTTTTATTTGTTTTAATGATTTTAGTTAAGATACGTCCTTTCACTTTCGCGTTAAAAACTCGAATCTCTTATGTAATCATGAGAAGAGGTTTCTGCGCTTTGTTGAGTGATAGATAAAGTATTTACTTGCGATTGTGGTACAAGTCTGAATAACGTATCTGCCACCACATTTGGGTAACTTGGCTTATATCTCAACTCGTGGTTAAATTCTTCTATTATCGCCTTCCACTTGTTCATTTTACTATTAGAAGTTTTGTTACTTAAAGCGTTTGTGGTTGGTGGTCAGTAAAAATCACTACTTTTCGTGCTCCATACAAATAATTTCTTAAAGAAGTTAGTGCCCAAACAATGGCTAATAGTTCTTTTTCGTTCATTGCATATGCTCCGACAGCACTGCTCCGATTGCATAATTAGAGGCGTCCGTGTTTAACTCGAAGTCTTTTTCAAAGTTTGGATAACTTAAAATTACTTACTCTGAAATGAGAGCGTTTTTCAGCTTAAGGAACGATTCTTTTGCTTGCTCATCTAGGATTATTGATGTATTTCGTGACTGGGATTTGGACACACGTCCACCCTCCCCTCTTAAAAGGGATGTCAGGGGTTTTGCGATTTTTGCATAATCACAGATAAATTTTTTGTAATATCCTGACATTCCTAAAAAGGATCTAAGTTCTTTTGAATTTTTTGGTAACGGCATTTCACAAATAGTTTGGACCTTTTTTGTGTTTGTTTTTATCTCTTCTCCTGTAACTATGAATCCCAAAAACCCTACTTTCTTCTTGTGAAATTCGCACTTATCGAATTGTACTTTCATATTCGCGGTTTCTAGCGTTCTTAATACGTCCTCCAAATTCTTTAAGTGTTCTTCATCATTTTCGCCCAGTTTGATTATGTCATCAATGTAAACATAACATTTATTTCCGATGTGTTGTCTTAGAATGTCATCAAGAGCCCTTTGGAACTGTGATGGTGCATTTTTCAACCCGAAAGGGAGTCTGGTAAACTCTTACTTCCCGTTATTGATAAAAAAAGCAAATTTTTCTATGTTGCTTTCTTTAAGAGGTACTTGGTGGAATCCGCTCTTTAGGTCAATAACTGAAAATACTTTACTTTTGCCTAAATTTGCCAATACTTGATTTATCTCGGGTATGGGGTATTTATCTGGTATCGTGATTTTATTAATTTTTCGGTAGTCTATCACCATACGGTAATTCTTCTTCCCTGACGCATCCTCCTTTTGCGGTACTCCCCATACCGGCGAATTGTAGAGAATTTTAATAGTATTTTAATTTTTGTAACTTAGGGTTTAAAATGTTTAAAAAGGCATGAAGTGTGACAGCAATGTTTCCTCTAATTGAGCTTGCTTTGAAAATTTCTTCATTTGAAATTGGGTTTTCTGTTAATCGAGGGTGTATGTAGTTTTTATTAGAGCCTGTATCTATGAGAGTTTTTAAGACTTCCCTGTCCGCGTTGTATGCTCAATATAGGGGAGCGAGGAGGTCTTCAATCTAAAAAAGGATTATTGTTGTTTTGGTTGGAGCTGTTGAAGTTTTTGTTATGACTGCAAGAATATTGGTCGCATTTTTTCCTTGTATCCTGTCTATGTTGACTTTCATCTTCCTTTTAATTGGGTTTAATGTAGTTAATCCTTTGGGTTTTATTGCTATAGTAATTTGATTTGGATTTGGTCTTTTATTATTATTAAAATTTTTTATTTGGGTATAATTAGTTCTGTAAGGGTGTCGATATTGTTGGGATACCGGTTCCACTTTAGTGGAATTAGTTGATATTTCATTTTGAGGTATATCCTGATTTTGTGCCCATGCAGTTTGTTGCGGCTTTGGATAGAAGCGTTGTTGAGGATTTGGATAAAAACGTTGTTGTTGATTTGGAAAATTACGTTGTTTTTGATTTTCTTGGTAAAAATTGTTTCTATAGTGGTTTGGATTGTAAGGATTCCTGTTTGATTGGTTTGGTTGGTAAGTATTATTTCTTGTTGGGTTATGTTGATAATAGGTACTTCTAGGATATTTTTGCTGATTTGGATATTCCTTGGAACTATCGTGAGTGAATTTACTGTTTGCTTGTTTTTACTAGTTTGTGTTGTTTTGGCTTTCTTTTTCATGGTTTCAATTCTTAAACTTATATGCAATGCTTGTGGTAAATTCTGTGGTTCTATAATTTCCAGTAGTTCGGGTAAATTACTATTTAATCCTTGGATAAATGTGTCCAGTGCCTTTCCCCTACATAACTTTGCCATAGTAGAATATAAGAATATTCGGTTCCTCTAAGATGACCATAAATATTAAGAATCTCAAATCTCAGATCTTCATTTAGCTGGATACCACTTCTAATACAGCTTATTTGGGGAAGGTTTTCTAGGGTGGATGTCATTATAAAAGGTGTGGTCGGTCATTGTTCTTCCTTCTTATAAAATTTCAAGGACTCTAATTTAATTTTTAAAAATTTGTCGGTTTTTTAATTTTTTAGTTAAATGTCCCCTAAACTGAAATTGAGAATAAAAATTTGAGGTGAATCAATATATGGGCGCAAGACAAATTTAAATTCAGAATTCCAAAAATTTTAGTTAAGAAGAATCGAGAGATATCAAGAATATGGTGCCGTGATATAACGCCATATGTTATAAAGCCTTAATGGCTTTATGACTCTTTTGTGTGTCTCATAAAACCATAATCGCGAAATTTTTTAATATGGCTTTAAATCACACTGTACTCTACTCTACACTCTACACACACGGAATAATTTCGTAGAACAATTTTTTTCTGTAGCCCCACCCGTTACGGAGCTGCAGCCCACCAAAGTTGTGAAAAGCCCTATATTCAAATTGTTATAACAAGAGTTCTGTTAGGTGAATTTTCAATCTGAAAATCAAACGGCAAAAGATAGCTGGTTTTATAAACTTTATAAATTTTTTAAAGACAAATGTATAGGGTTGCCATACGGTGCTAAAATTTACAATTATGCAAAACTCAATTTTTGCAAAATTTTGGCTACACATATCTTCTGAACGGGACAAGCTAGGGTCTTGAAATTTTGGGAGTAGTTAGATCCTCAGAAATAAATAGAAGTCGGTTAATTTTTTTTGTCACGTCCCCTGTTTTGCAGCTACAAGAGCCCCAAAAATTGAAATTTTCCTATTTTTAAATACCTGTAACTTGAATACCTGTTCAAATTTTTTTTTGTTAATATACAAAATTTTAAGGTCCAACATTATACTTTAAGATAGTTAAAAGATTTTCTTAAATTTAAAAGCGGTTCTTTAAATTGAAGAAAGTGTCTCTCAGTTTTAACCATTTTTGCTTAAATAGTAAAATTCTAAGTAAAATTCTAAATTTTGGTAGAATTCATAATTTAATTCCTTGAACCTAAAAAAGTTGGGGGAAGGGGAGTAGTGAGGATTAGATTTTTGAGAAATTGGGCAACCTTCCCCTATTGAGGGGCTATTAGAACGTAAAAATTAAAAAATTTACTGTTTCTATAAGTAAGAAGTAACTTAGTCACCAACGTATGTATTTCGTAAATTAAACGTTAACATTGAAGCTTCAACATTATATTCCGATAAAATACTCACTATGAAACACTATATTATTTTGAAAATGTGCTTTTTTAAAAACCCTTGGTTTTTTTTCATCACTTGTTTTAATTTACAGCAAAAAAAATTTTTTTCTTTTTTAAAACAAATGTTTAATTTTATTGTTTATAATAATTATAATTTCAAAATTTAAATATTTATTTTAAGTAATTAGTTGCTATACAAAAAGGTTCTATTTTATTTTCAAAAAAAAAAATTTTGATTTACAATTTTCCCTATAAAAATTTTCCTTTTGAAGAAAAGTCACGCAAATTTATAATTTAATTTTTTATATGAGTGTTAAATGTTTTAAATGTTAAATCATTTTTCTTACAATAATTAATTTAAATAAAACGAGGAAGAGTGTAGTAGAGTAGACTGTGTCAACTCTGGGATACCAGCATGGCCGTAACATATACATTATATCATCCGGTTATTTACTTTTGGCAAAATTTCAAACATTCAGCTTTATTAGGTGTAGAGTAATGCTCATATAAGAAAAGGAGTTGTATGGCAGCTACTCGAACCCTTTGCAGCAGACCAACCAAATTTTGCAGTTACTTTGGCCATTTCACTAAACTATTTTTGGAAAAATTTCAGACACCCACCTTCATTTGGTGTAGTGTAATCCTCATATAAAAGAAGGAGTTGTATGGCAGCTACTCGAACCCTCTGCAGTAGACCAATCAAATTTTGCAGTAACTTTAGCCATTATAATAAACTATTTTTGGCAAAATTTCAGACACGTAGCTGCCATAGGTGTAGAGTAATGCTCATATAAGAGAAGGAATTGTATGGCAGCTACTCGAACCCTCAGCAGTAGAACAAACAAATTTTGTAGTAACTTTGGCAATTACACCAAACTATTTTTAGCAAAATTTCAGACACCCAGCTTCATCAGGTGTAGTGTAAAGCTCATATAAAGGAAGGAGTTGTATGGCAGCTAATCGAACCCTTTGCAGTAGACCAATAAAATTTTGCAGTAACTTTGGCCATTATACTAAACTATTTTTGGTAAAAATTCAGAATTTCAGCTCATATAAAATTAGAAGTTGTATGGCAGGTACCCGAACCCGTGGACCAAAATGGCAGGATTTAAATAGCGATTCCGGTTTTTGCATAAAAACGAATTTGTGAAAATTTCATAATCCTAGCTCCTTTATTTTTTGAGTTATCGTGATGACGGACGGTAGGACGGACATACATAGCTAAATCGATTTATTTTTCGATTCTGATCCGATCCATACACTTGAATCTATATCTACCTCTCCTCTTTCTCTGTGTCACAAACGTAATGGCAAATTTATTATACCCTTTGACTATATAGTCATACGGGTATAAACAATATATTTTTATACCCTACACCTATAGAATAGGTAAAGGGGTATATTAACTTTGGTATGGTGTTTGTAACCACCTAAAGGAAGCGAGCTAGATATGGAAAAGTATATATATTTGTGATCAGCGTGACCGCCTTAGTCGATATAGCCATGTCCGTCCGTCCGCCCGTAGGCACGATAACTCAAAAAATAATGGAGCTATCTTGATGAATTTTTAACTGTAGGTTACCAGGAATGAAAGTACGGCGGGGATTGCATATGGGCGAAATCGGCCCATGGGTTCGGATTCTGGACCTTTTAATCGGTTTCAGGGCTAACGAACAAATATAAAAAATCACGATAACTCAACAACTAATGACGCTATCTTCATCAAATTTGTGCTGTAGGTTACTAGTAATGAAACTACTTCGGGAATTGCGTAAGGTCGGGATTGGACCATGGGTTCGGAACCTAGAACTTTTTGATCGAATTTAGGCCAAACGAGCATAATTCCGAAACCAATGAAGATAGAACCTCCAAATTTAGTATCAGGGTGTCCCTTCCTATTTCCTAAGTGTCTTGTGAATTTGGGTCCCATTGGAGTAGTGGGTCGGGGACCAGCCACACATTTCCGAAGACCTTAAAGCATATCTTTAAAATTAATAAAGATAACAACTTGAAAAAATGTAGAAGCTTCCAATTTGCCACAAGGGTGTTCTTTACTATCTCTTGCGTGTTCCCCTAATTTGGGATCAATTGGAGTGGTCGTTCTGTACCCCTCTCAGACCTCCCAAGTTTTAAAGGCTTATAATCGAAATTACTAAAAATAGCTACTTAAAATTAGGATAGACCGTTCAAATTGTGTACAAGGGTTAACTAGTACTATAAGTACAGCGCGGACTATATAAGGGCGAAATCAGCCCAACGGTTCGGATTCCGGACCTTTTAATCGATGTCAGGGCTAAGGAACATATATAAAAAATCACGATAACTCAACAACTAATGAGGCTATCTTCATGAAATTTGTGCTGTAGGTTATTGGCAGCGAAACTACGGCGGTGATTACGTACGTTGAGGATTGGACAATGGGTTCGGAACTTAGAACTTTTTGATCGAATTTAGGCCAAACGAGCATAATTCCGAAACCAATGAAGATAGAACCTCCAAATTTGGTATCAGGGTGTCCCATCCTATTTCGTAAGTGTCTTTGAAATTTGGGCCCCATTGGAGTAGTGGATCGGGGACCAGCCACTCAGTTCTTAGGCCTTTAAAGAATATTTTCGAAATTAATAAAGATTGTAACTTGAAACAAATGTAGAAGCTTCCAATTTGCCACAAGGGTGTTCTTTACTATTTCTTGCGTGCCCCCCTAATTTGGGATCAATTGGAGTGGTGGTTCAGAACCTCTCTTAGACCCCCCAATGTGTAAAAGCTTATCATCGAAATTAATAAAACTAGTAACTTAAAATTAAGATAGAGCGTTCCAATTGTGTACAAGGGTTAACTAGTATTGAAAGTATGACGGGACTGCATATGGGCGAAATCGTACCATAATTTCGGGTCCTGGAACCCTTGAAAAGTTCAAGGACTAACAAACATATATCTTACAAACACCATAACTCAAAAAATAATGCCGGTATTTTGATGAAATTTAACAGTAGGTTACTAGTAATGAAAGTACCATGGGAATTGGTTGTGGTCGAGTTTAATTTCGAAGCCAAAGAATATATTTCCTATGTCCTATGTGTCTCCGAAATCTAGACTTAATTGTAGTGGTTCAGCTATGTGCAAAGGTACTTGCTGCATTTATGTAAAATTTATTTTTATATTTAAATGAATTATATGAAAAGGTGTAAATTTTTTATTGTATTTTAGAAATACATTTATTGCATATTTTGCGTTTATAAGCTTTTCTATTAGGTATATAAACTAACCATTTAAAATAATTGCAATTTTTAAAAATTTGGATTATTAAATATATTATGCTTTGATTATCTTTTTATCACAAAATTCAATAATTAGAATTTTTTCATTTTGTAATTGAATTGGAATAAATATATTTTCATTTATTTCAAGTTTGTTTGTTTTTTAATATTTTTAAATAGATAAATTAGTAAGAATTTGTAGTATTTTTTAATAGATAGGGTAATTAGAAAATGTTTTTAGTATTATACAGTTAATTTGGTTAGCTATGTCTTACGATCAAATTAATAACAGCTTCTATGGTGTTAAAATGACTTATGGATATGTCCTTAAATTTGAACCAAATAGGTGTAGGGTATTTCTAAGTCGGTTGCACCGACTGACTGTTTCTTTACTTGTTTTATTGTATTTTGTAAAAGATATTAATGAAAGTTCGTTTTTTTTTACTTAAGAGAATTTTAATTTTAATTTAATCTTAAAAAAAAATTTATCTTTTATTTTTTAACGGTAATTATATTAAATAACAAAAAATTTATTTTATTGTTAAACTTAATTTCTTAATTTAATAATTATAAAATAATTTAAAAATTATTTAAATGTAATTTATATTTTAATAACAATTATTATTTATTCAAAAGTTTTATTTTTTTACTATTCTATAACTATTTTTCTTATTCAATTAATTTTAATTGCATTTTTATTAGGATTTTAATTTTTTTTAGTTTTTTAAAGAATATTTTTTTATATTTAATTTATATTTTAATAAATTTAATGTTTTTTTAGCACATTTTCAAAAAATTTTGTAAAAATGTGCCTATATAGTTTCACTCTGTCCGTCCGTCTGTCTGTCTGTCCGTATGTTTACAAAAACTTTTACATCGTTTGAAATAGAGAAAAGAAATTTTAACCACGAGTAGGTATTACAAAAAAAATAATTTCGTAGAAGAATTTTTTTCTGTAGCCCCACCCGTTACGGAGCTGCAGCCCCCCAAAGTTGGAAAAAGCCCTATATTCAAATTGTTATAACAAGAGTTCTAATAGGTGTATTTTCAATCTGAAAACGGCAAAAGATAGCTGGTTTTATAAACTTTATAAATTTTTAAAAAATAAATGTTTAAGGTTGCCATACGGTACTAAAATTTACCATTATGCTAAACTCAATTTTTGTAAAATTTTTGGCCACACATATCTTCTAAACGGTTCAAGCTAGGGTCTTGAAATTTTGGGAATAGTTAGATCCTCTGAAATAAGTAGAAATCGGTTAGAAATTTTTTTTTGTCACGTCCCCTGTTTTGCAGCTATAAGGGCTCGAAAATTTAAATTTTGCTATTTTTAAACACCTGTAACTTGAATACCTGTTCAAATTTTTTTTTAGTAACATGGTAAATTGAAAGATCTATAATTATATTTTAACATGTGTCAAAGGTTTTTCTTAATATTGAAAGGTGCCGAAGTTACAGCCCCCGAAAATTTCAAAAAAGCCCTATATTTAAATTAGTATAACAAGAGTTTTGCTAAATGTATTTTCAAACTAAAAACGGGAGAAGAGAGCTGCTTGTATGGGCTTCACAAAAATATAAAGTTAAAATGTACAGGGGTGCCATACGGTACTAAAATTTACCATTATACAAAACTCAATTTTTGAAAAATTTTTGGCCTCACATATCTTCTAAACGGTTCCAGCAAGGGTCTTGATTGTTAATTTTGGGAGAAGGTAGACCTTTAGAAATTAGTAGGAGTCAGTTAACAAAATTTTTTTGTCACGTCCCCTGTTTAGGAGCTATAAGGGCTCGAAAATTTAAATTTAGCCTTTTTTAAACACCTGTAACTTGAAAACCTGTTCAAATTTTTTTTTACAACTATACAAAATTTACAGCTGCAGCATTATGTTTCAACATATGTTAAAGGTTTTTCTTAAATTTGAAAGGGTTTCTCTTAGTTTTAACTATTTTTGCTTAGATAATAAAATTTTAGGTAAAATTCCAAATTTCGATGGAGTTCACAATTGATTTCCCCGAAAAAAATTGAAGGGTGATGACAGGAGAGGGGTGGGCAGACCTATCATAAGTTTTCTAAACAAAAATTTGGGAACCTTCCCCATTAAAGAGCTACTAGGTCTTAAAAATTAAAACTTTTATGTTTATATAAAACAGTTAACTTATTCACCAGTGTAAGTTATTTTCTAAAATTAAACGTTAACATTGAAGCTGCAACATTATTTTCCGCACTTTCTAACAGGTTTCCTTGAGTGCATTGGGGTAAGTATTTCCGTATTAGTCATATAATTAATAAATTAATGAAATAACTAAATTAATATTATCATTTATTTTTATAAATATTCAGTAAGAAACCGTATATAATGTTGAAAATGTGCTTTTTAAAAACCCTTGGTTTTTTTCCTTACTTGTTTTTTTCTTAAAGAATATTTTTTTTTTATTTAATTTTTATTTTAATAAATTTTTTTTTTATAAAATTTGATATTTAAATACAAAATTAGTACAAAATTTTAGTTTATTAGTAGTGTTAGTAATTTGGTTAGTATTTTGTTATTTATTTTTTTGAACGTTAGTAAATGATCTAGCTATATTTTTTTTTATTTTATATATTTTTTTATTAAAAATTTCTTCTCTATGGGAATATTTGTTATAAATTTGTATCTCCTCCATGAGAGTATTCATAAAAATTTATTCTCCTCTAGGAGGATATGTATCAAATAATAATTAATTCTCCTCTATGAGGATATTTATCAAATAAAAATTTATTCTCCTTTATGGGGATATTTATCAAATAATTTGTAAAAAGTTTCTTTATTTTTTTTATTTTTATATATTTTCTTTTCTTTTCGGTAAGTAAAAAATATTACAACTTACATGACAATTATGAACGAGAACACCATAGTAGAAACCACTCACAGTCTTTTATTGCAACAACTAGGCGGCTGCTAACGAGTACTTGTCGTAATTTGATAGTGAAATTCGGCAACCCGGAATCTTGTGGACTTTAAGCGTTTTAGTCTTTGCAGTTTCACTTTGACCACTGTACTGTAGCTCCCGTTTGTCCAGTGACTGCTAAGGGGGCCTCTTTTTCTGGTTTATCGTTACAATAATTTCAGCTTACACTTACTTGCTGTCTGGTGTACAGATTTCGGTTCCTCTAGTGCAGTTTTTCCTTAAAATTTTATATTTGAAAATTTTATGAACTTGTAGTTATATTTGCCGAGATTTTAATTGATTTTCACTTTTTATTTTTTAAACTTTAAATTAATTGAGTTTTTTCCTTTTGTAATATTTTTTTTTCTTGATTGATTTTCACTTTTCATGTTTTTTTTTTTAGACTTTAAAATAACTGAGTTTTTTTTCCTTTTCTTTTAATTAGTTCAAATTAGTAATTAGTAAGTTCTTTTAATTAATTAAGTACCTAAGTATTTAATTAGTAAGTTCTTTTAATTAATTAAGTTCAAATATTATAAATTAAACAATGAATAATCCAATGGTGTTTTCTCTTTTTAATTTTAAATTTTACTTTAAATTAGTTCCCAATAAAATTGATGCGTAGGCCAGATTTCAAAATTGATATTTTATTTCGAAATTATATTAAATTAAGTTAGGTTATTAACTTATATATACTTTTCCATATCTAGCTCGCTTCCTTTAGGTGGTTACAAACACCATACCAAAGTTAATAAACCCCTTTACCTATTCCATAGGTGTAGGGTATAAAAAGTAGTATTGTTATAATAGGTTAAGACAACTTAACAAAATATTTTTGAAAATTTTATTTGGGACGAAACAGTACTTCGAAGAATTGGGCAAAATTAGCTTTCAAAATTTTTTTTGACCAAACGTCGGGTCGACGTGTATTTACGAACTCTAAGATTACTAATGGAGACAACTCCATTAACAAAGAATTTGACGTACACAAATTAGAAGTCAATCAGAGCCTTTCTAATTTAGATTGTAATTACAAAAAAAATTTCAAAAGATTGTTGTACAGTAACTCGATAAAAAAATTTTTGAAACTGTCTTTTTATTCGATGTAGAACTTCGCAAAATTCGACGTAACAGCTTCTACATTGTTTTCGACCAATCGTCAGACCGACATGGTTTAATAAATTCTAATTTTGTCAGTACAGTCGACTTTATTGTCATAGAGCTACACGTACACAAAATTTTAAGTCAACCGGTCAAAGCTTTTCTAATTTAGATAAATGAAACGAAAAATTTGAGAAAAGCTTCTGTGCCGCAAAAGTTTAACGAACTCTATCAACATTTTTTTTGTGACTTTATTTTTAACTAACGCAGTACTTAGCCAAAATGAATGTAATTTGCTTCCAAAAACTTTTTCAACCAAATCGTGCGCCGATATGGGTTAAAAAATTCCCAGTCTGTCAACACAATCAATTTATTTCCCAAGGGGAATCACGTATAAAAAATTTTAAGTTAATTGGTGAAAAAGTTTATATTTTAGAACAGAAAAGTTTAAATACCTGCACCAGAGCACCAACTTGGCGGTACTTTAGAACAAAATTTTTTGCCAGGAACCCAAAAACCTTTATATATAAATTTTCAAATTGACTGAGCAGTTAAAGGAGTTTGTTCGCACATACATACAAACAAATAAACAAACTACTATCTCTTTTATATATAAAGATTGGTAACATTAAATTAGTACTTAACAAGTGAGGAAAAAAACCAAGGATTTTTAAAAAGCACACTTTCAAAATTATTAGGGTTTCTTACTGAGTATTTTATCATTTATTTTTATTTATAAATTAAATTTAGTTATTTCATTAATTTATTAATTATATGACTAATAGCGAAAAACTTAGAGTATAATGCCAATGCACTCAAGAAAACCTGTTAATAAGTGCGAAATACAATGTTGGTGCTTCAATGTTATCGTTTAATTTTGGAAAAACTTACACTGGTGAATAAGTTACTGTTTTATAAAAACATAAAAGTTTTAATTTTTAAGACCTAGTAGCCGCTCATTGTGAAAGGCTCCCAAATTTTTGCTTAACTTAAAAATAGGGCTTTTTCCAACTTTGTGGGGCTGTAGCTCCGTAGCGGGTGGGGCTACAGAAACAAATTCTTTTACGAAATTATTTTTTTTGTAATATCTACCCGTAGTTAAAATTTCTTTACTCTATTTTAAACGGTGTAAAAGTTTTGTAAACATAGGGACGAACGGACGGACGGACGGACAGAGTGATGCTATATAGGCACATTTTTACAAAATTTTTTGAAAATATGCTAAAAATGTAGAATTTCTGAATGAAGGTAATAAGCAGTGTTTTTCATAGTGTAATGAAGTGCGGAAAGTAAAATTGTTTTCAGATAGCATTCAAATTAATGTTGTTTTATTGTGAAGTTGTTAATAATTTTCTATGAAATATATGTATTGTATTTTATTTGAACTATTTTATGTATAATATATTAACTTTATATTTTGTGTTTGTATAAAATATATATGTTTGGGTATATTAACTTTGGTATTGTGTTTGTAACCACCTAAAGGTAGCGAGCTTGATATGGAAAGGTATATATACTTGTGATCAGCGTGACCTCCTGAGTCGATATAGCCATCTCCGACCGTCCGTCCGTAGGCACGATAACTCAAAAAATAATGGAACTATCTTGTTGAAAATTTAGCTGTAAGCTACTATAGAACTGAAAGTACAGCTTTGTGCATTATTGAACATGGGCCAGATCGACCCATGAGAACTTAACCCAACCATCTATGCTAAATTCTTTATTTTATTAAATTTAATACAAAAAATATTTATATTTTGATATTGATGCGATCAATCAACAATATATTTTTCAATATAATTAAAAAAATTTACTCATATATACTTACTTTTATTGATCACTAAAGACAAATCATATAATGTTGACATTACCGCATTAAAAAATATAAAAATGAAACACGAACTGCAAAATAAATTAATAATTAAAATATTTTTGGAATATAAAAAAAAATTTTTATTATCGAATATATCAATTTGTTATGAATATTTATTGCATTTTTTGTTTTTTTTTTTCATTTCATTTATTCTTTTTAAGGTCTTATTATAAAATAACTATTAAAAATATATAACATAATCAAATATATCTATTTCGTTATTATATACTTTAATCACCATCATCATCATAATAATATAAACTAGCAGATTTAATTTGAATCGGCCGGAAGCGTGCAATTCGTCAAAATTTTAATTTATATTTAAATCATAATATTTAATCGGCTTATTTTTTCCCATACAAATATAAACATCCTTTTTCCGGATAAACTATAAGACCAATTTTAATGAAACAACAACCAAAAGAAAGGTTTTTATTGTTTTCATAGGACAATGATATTTTTTTTTTTAGAATATTGCGTTTTTTCAGGTGAAAACCCGTCTTGAATTTAACGTAAATTTGAATTTAACGGTCACGCTGTTAAAAGTTAAGGCTTATGACTCTAATATTATGCGCCGACTTTCTGGGTAAAAGTAATTCATTTTCGGTTGTAACTCGCAGCTCAATCAAACTATTATACATATGCGCCGACTTATGTCTTTCTTTTTTTTTGTTTAGTTCAAATGTTCAATGAACAAGGAGATTGAAACTTTTTTAAATTTTTTTTTTTGTTTTTGTTTTTTTTTTCTTTATCCCTCTAAAATTTCAGTGAAAAAATTATTAGTTCTGTTCGAAAAGAAAACAATACATGTGGTTTATACAGTAGTTTTCATTTATATACTCGGTGCAATTTTAATTATAATAAACTTTACACTTTTTGATAAAGAATTAAATTTTACCTAAAAATGAAAGTTTTTTATTACCTACATTGATATTTCTTTTATTTAAAATTATTATATCTAATTATGTTGCTTGGTGATTAATTTAGTATTTTTTTATTTATTTTTGAATATAAAAAAAATCATAATAACGCATCAAAAATACAAAAAAAATTTCATTAGAAGAAAAAGCTTGAGGCTTGAGGCTGACACATCAAATAATTTAACAAATGAGTTCGAAGTGACCATTCTAGAATCAGCACATTCTACAATGTTCAAGTTTTATACTAATTTTTCAAAATTCACAGCATTCTTTTAAAGCGACATTCGTTTATTACGACGAATATTTTCCGTCCCATCATGGTCGTTATAACCGAAAAGTACTGTACTTTGTTTTCGTTTGCTTAAAAATTTATTGTTGGTTTTTGTTAAGTTTTTTGTGAAATAAGAAACCGACTTCTGATAAATAATATTTCTTAAGAAAAATGATTTGTTACTTATGGATCAACCAAATTCAGCGTGTACGGCGTTCAGTTTCTGTCAAAAAATTTTGAAATAAGTTGTTATGTAAATAAATTTACATGAAAGCATACGCGACGTACTGTACCTCGGAGTTTTAAAATTTAAAAATTGACAAAGCGTATAAAAATATTGTATGTAATTGTTTTTTCTTATGTTGCTACGATTAAATTTTAAAAATAAAATATTTTAAAATAATATTTTTTTAAAATAATTTTTTTTAAAACATATATTCAAAATAATTGAAATATGTTTGCAAAAAATTAAAAACGAAAAATCTTTCTTAAAAAAATAATTTGCAATTTAAATGATTTGTTCCTTTGGGCCTAACCAAAATTAACACTTATGGTGTTTTAAATTAGTAGTTAAGTACATGATATTACATGAGAATAACTTACTGCACCTCGAATTTTTAAAATTTAAACATTGACAAAGCATATAAAAAAGTTATTGTTTTTTCTTATGTTGTTATTGTTCTAAAAACAAAATATTTTAAAATAATATTGTTTTTAAAAATACCTATATTTTTTTAAAAAATACTTTACATATATTCAAAATAATTGAAATACCTATAGTATGTTTGCAGAAACAAAAAAATAACATTTCTTAAGAAAAATTATGTGTCTTTACAGATCAACCAGAATAAACGCGTACGGCATGCAGTTTCTGTCAAAAAAATTTGAAATAAGTAGGTATGTTGTGTACTGTACTTCGGAATTTAAAATTTTAAAATTTGACAAAGCGTATAAAAATATTGTAATTGTTTTTTCTGATGTTGCTACGATTTAGATTTCAAAATAAAATAATTTAAAATAATATTATTTTTTTAAAAAAACATACATTCAAAATAATTGAAAATACCTATAATATGTTCGCAAAAAAAAACTAAAAAATAATCTTAAACTTAAATAAAAGTTGACGTATAATTTCTGTCAAAAAATTTACAAATAAATAGGTACATGAATTTTCATGAGAGCAACCAAAATACGCGTAACGCGATGTACTGTAATCGAATTTTTAAAATTTAATTCAAAATACCTATAATATGAAATTAAAAATATTTTTTGTAGGTACTAAATAAAAACATTCAAATAAATATTTTTGATAAGTTAAAAATTGTACGCGCGTATCTATTTACCGATAATGGATATGTAGACAGACGTATTGACGTACTGCCGTATAAAAATTGTACGTCGTATGTTTTGCTTTCATTCTAATAATTGAAAAGTTTATTTCACACTTTCAACATCGAATAATGTTTTTTTACAATAAAAAAAACTATTTTTAGTTTTACTTTGACAAAACGAACAAATTTTATATATCAAAAAGTGTACATGAAGATTAGATAGGCGTAGTTTGTAAATGGAACGCTAATTTTTGTTTCAGGAGTACATAATTGTTAGATTAATCGTCATATATATATTTGACATCTTAAAACTACCTGTCATTTGAGAAGTTAATTATATTTAATAGTATTTAAATATTAATAAAGTGAAAAAATTAAGGCTTATTGCTGATATAAATATAAAGAATTATTTTTTAAAATGGAAGGGGGTAAGTGCTTATTGGTTATCAAATAAAAAATATGATTTAACATAACCTATTCAAGAGAATTTTAATTAAAGCCATCTGCCGGAAATTATTTAACTACTCTGTCAAATACTCTTTTACAAGGGCTGAAGTAGCTGACAATAGTTGAGAGTAGAAAAGAGTTTACTCCTCATAAAGGAATAAAAGCAATAATATTTATTTGTTTTAAGGAACTTATGAGTCATGGCTCATGACCATGTATAGAAATATATTTTTTCAATAAAAAACTTAGGAAATATTAAATAAATAAACTAGACAAAAAGGTAAAAAGCAAACTAAGGAATTCATAATCATTTTTCGCATGTTTTCAGAACTTTAAATAGGCATACATTTGTAGTAAAAATTAAATTTAAAAATGAAAAAAGTGTAGGAAAAATTTATTCTGTGATTTCTTGAAAAACTTTTTTTTTTGCTATAAATCTTAAGATTGAGATTTAAAAAAAGACTTCGGTCAACTTGACTATTTTTTGTACTTCTGGCAGCTTCAATATAATATAATACTAAATACTAAACTTATGAATTATGATTTGTTAAATTTTGTTGCACATATTATGTATTCATAGAGTTTTTTAATTAGGATACAGAATACGTACAACATTGTTTATATCGTACTAAAATGTTTAGAAAAAAGTACAGTTTGCTATATGAAGGACAGCATTAACTCGAATTTTGAGTTCTTGACTTCAATAAATACATGCATATGTTTAGAATTATGTTTTTATTAGAATACATAGAATATTTATTAGAAGAATATGTACTTAGAATTTTAATTTAATTTAACTGTACCAATTTATCCTCTCTTTAAAGCGGCTTAAGCTATAGAAATAAAACTCAAAAATCGGTACTTAACAACGTTTTAATAATTAAAAAAATTATAAATTTTTTTTAAGCAAATTTCAAGCGCGAGAATTGTTGACAACACTGTTGTCATAACTTTTATTATGTATAGTCTAATATAATTTACACAAAACGAATTTTATATGTTAACTTAAAAGCAAAAAAAGCTCGAATTTCGAGCACAGGGCGATACTAGTTTATATAATACTAATAAAAAAGCCTGTCGGACGACGGGCATAATTGATATTTCTCTTTTAATATGTATTCTTTTTTCTCTAAGGGTGCGTTTATGTTGGAGCTGCGATAAGTGATAAGAGTGTCGATAAGAGCATCGATAAGAGTACAGAAAAAGTTTTACTCTTATGCAGTGTTTATATTGGAGCTTCGATAAAAGCGATGTACAATAAAAATATAATATTATTTATGGTTGTATTAGATTTATGTGGTAATATTTTTAAGAAAAAAGAAAAACAAAATTATATTAAAAAAACTTTTAAGAATTTTATATAATAATAAAGCATTATTATAATAGTTTATTTATTAAAAGGTGAAAGTAATAATAAAAAAAATATTAAATTGAAAAAAAATTATATTTTTTAAAAAGTTATTTTATAATTATAAAAAATTTAAAAAAAAATTATACAAAAAAAAAATAAAACAAAAAATTATTTTATCAACAATAAAAAAAAAAATTTTTATTTTATTATATTTTAAAATGTATAATTGCATCTGCTTGAGATTTAGTATTAAAAAAAAAATTATCAAACAAAAATAACAAAACATTTATTTAAAAAATTAAAATAACAAGCGAGAGCAAAAACTTTATTTAAAATTTTGGTCATCGATAAGAGCGTAGAAAACTGAATAAAGAGTTTTCTATGCTCTTATCGCTTATCGATGATCAAAGCGATGCTCCAACATAAACACCTCTATTTAAATTATGTATTTAGTTTTCTACGCTATGCTCTTATCGACGCTCTTATCACTTATCGCAGCTCCAACATAAACGCACCCTAAGAGTTATCTATGCTCTTATCGTTTATCGATGAAAAAGGCGATGCTACAACATAAACACCTCTATTTAAATTTTGTATTTAGTGTTCTACGCTATGCTCTTATCGACGCTCTTATCACTTATCGCAGCTCCAACATAAACGCACCCTTACTCTTGCACTGAAGAATGAGTAAAAGGAAATGTGCTATCTAAGGAACATTAAGTTAACATTATGATAGTTTTTCTGAGTTCTGTAAGTGAAATTAAAATAGAAGTATGTAAATAAAACCTGCCAGAAATAGCCTTATACGTTTTTATTATAATTTTTATGTATGTACCCTTCTAACAGATTTCTTATAAGTTTTGATTTTTTTTCTGTTCATAAAAAAACATTTGCGAGTAGGTATATGATACAGAACATCAAATTTTACAGTCCAAAAGTGAGGCTGAAAAAAATTTAGGAATAACCTGTTTAGGCACGACGACGCCATGAAATTTTGTTTTAAGTATTGATTGCGTAAACGGTTAAATCAATTGTTATTGTTGTACAATATCAATTTATTTACAGTTATTATTGAAAGTTTTGTACAAACATAAATTTTAATTATAGAAGCTCATCGGGTTAATTTGGTTTCGACCTGTTTACCCGTTTTGCAAAAATATTCCATGAAATTTTCGAATTTTTGGTGTTAACATATGTTTACTTTTATTACAAAAGCTCAGAATAATTTTTTTGTTCTCTTCAAATAGTGCAAAAGCTAAATGAGATAATTTAGTTGCGATACATTAACTCATTCGGACACGATGCCTAATGACTTTTTTTAAAGTTTTATTACAATATTTTTAAAAGTCTTAACTTTTGTATAATTGTTATTCCATAAAAAATTTTCAATGCAAATTTCTAATAATAAAACCAAGTAAAGAAACAGTCAGTCGGTGCAACTGACTTAGAAATACCCTACACCTATTTGGTTCAAATTTAAGGACATATCCATAAGTCGTTTAACACCATAAAAGCTGTTATTAATTTGATCGTAAGACATAGCTAACCAAATTAACTTTATAATACTAAAAACATTTTCTAATTACACTATCTATTAAAAAATATTACAAATTCTTACTAATTTATCTATTTAAAAATATTAAAAAATAAAAAAAACTCAAAATAAATGAAAATATATTTATTCCAATTCAATTCCAAAATGAAAAAATTCTAATTATTAAATTTTGTGATAAAAAGATAATCAAAGCATAATATATTTAATAATCCAAATTTTTCAAAATAGCAATTATTTTAAATGGTTAGTTTATATACCTAATAGAAAAGCTTATACGCAAAATATGCAATAAATGTATTTCTAAAATACAATTACAAATTTTGAACTTTTCGTATAATTTCTTTAAATATAAAAATGAATTTTACATACACACAGTAAGTACCTTTGAACATAGCTGAACCACTACAATTCAGTCTAGATTTCGGAGCCACATATCTTTTGAGTTATGGTGTTTTTAAATATGTTTGTTAGTCCTTAAACTTGTCAAGGGTTCCAGTACCCGAACGTTCTATCTTAATTTTAAGTTACTAGTTTTATTAATTTCGATGATAAGCTTTTACATATTGGGGGGTCTAAGAGAGGTACTGAACCACCACTCCGCTTGATCCCAAATTATGGGGCACGCTAGAAATAGTAAAGAACACCCATGTGCAAAATTTGAAGCTTCTACATTTGTTTCAAGTTACTATCTTTATTCATTTCGAAAATATGCTTTAAGGTCGTCGGAACTGAGTGGCTGGTCCCCGACCCACTACTCCAATGGAGCCCAAATTTCCAAGACACTTACGAAATAGAAAGGGACACCCTGATACCAAATTTGGAGGTTCTATCTTCATTGGTTTCGGAATTATGCTAGTTTGGCCTAAATTCGATCAAAAATTTCTAAGTTCCGAATCTATTGTCCAATCCTCACCGTACGTAATCACCGCCGTAGTTTCATTACCAATAACCTACGGCTCAAATTTCATGAATATAGCCTCATTAGTTGTTGAGTTATCGTGATTTTTTATATTTGTTCGTTAGCCCTTCGAGCGATTAAAAGGTCCACAATCCGAACCCTTGGGATGATTTCGCCCTTATACAGTCCGCGCTGTACTTATAGTACTAGTTAACCCTTGTACACAATTTGAACGGTCTATCTTAATTTTAAGTAACTATTTTTAGTAATTTCGATTATAAGCCTTTAAAACTTGGGAGGCCTGAGAGGGGTACTGAACCACCACTCCAATTGATCCCAAATTAGGGGAACACGCAAGAGATAGTAAAGAACACCCTTGTGGCAAATTGGAAGCTTCTACATTTTTTGAAGTTGTTATCTTTATTAATTTTAAAGATATTCTTTAAGGTCTTCGGAAATGTGTGGCTGGTCCCCGAGCCACTACTCTGATGGGGCCCGAATTCCCAAGACACTTTGGAATTAGGAAGGGGCGCCCTGATGCCAAATTTGGAGCTTCTATCTTCATTGGTTTCGGAATTATGCTCGTTTGGCCTAAATTCGATCAAAAAGTTCTAGGTTCCGAACCCATGGTCCAATCCTGACCTTACGCAATCTCCGAAATAGCTTCATTACTAGTAACCTACAGCACAAATTTGATGAAGATAGCGTCATTAGTTGTTGAGTTATCGTGATTTTTTATATATGTTCGTTAGCCCTTCGATCGATTAAAAGGTCCAAAATCCGAACGCATGGGTCGATTTCGCCCACATGCAATCCCCGCCGTACTTTCAGTCCTAGTAACCTACATTTAAAATTTCATCAAGATAGCTCCATTATTTTTTGAGTTATCGTGCCTACGGACGGACGGACATGGCTATATCGACTAAGGCGGTCACGCTGATCACAAATATATATACTTTTCCATATCTAGCTCGCTTCCTTTAGGTGGTTACAAACACCATACCAAAGTTAATAAACCCCTTTACCTATTCTATAGGTGTAGGGTATAGAAACACCGTTACACCAAATTTAAAGCTTCAATATTTATTTCAAGCTACTATCTTCATGAATTTGGAATATATGCTTAAGGTCTTGGGAGTAGTGAGAGTGGTACGCAAACTGCTTTTCTTATTCATCCAAAATATCACGTACAAAAACCATATAAGAAAAAACACCTGTGCCCCAAATTTTAAAGTTCTATATTTTTTGGTTTCGAAATTAAGGTCGTTTGGGCTTGCAGCATCTGAAATCATTGCACAATTTCGACCATAAGCAATCCCCGGGATACTTTCGTTACTAGTAAATTTAAGTTTAAATTTCATCAAAAGAGCGTCAATAGTTTTTATATTATCGTATTCTTGGATATATCCTCGTTAAGCCTTGAAACGATCAATGGTTCGCGAAACCGAACCAAGGGTCTGCTTTCGTGCATATGCAGCCTCGCCGTTCTTTCAATACTAGCTGAGCCTTGTAACAAATTGGAAGATTATAAATTTGTTTTAAGTTACTATTTTTATTAATTTCGATCATAAGCTTTTAAATCTTGGGAAGTCCAAGAGAGGTATCTGAATCACAACTCCAATTGAGTTGCTGCCACCGCCAAACCCCCACTAACTCAATTATTAAAGCTAGATTTTGCAAGCACACCTATTTTATTCGAAAATAATACTTCACACACAAAATCAGTACCTAAACACGCACACGTAATGAATATTCTGTAAAAAGGAGTAATCCTAATTTTGAATCCAACTTTAAGTCCCTCCTAATTCAGAATTTCGCATATACATATATATATATATATATATATATTCTGGAAAAAGCGTATAACATTTATTATGAATTCAGTTCAAAAACTTCATCCTAACTATTTCAATAACAAAGTAAAATAGTGGAAGCTGCACCCTTCCCAACTCCCGCTAAATATATATTGAAATACTGATATTATACTCAAATACTGAATTTGAAAATTTCCAAAAAGCTTTTTATTTTCCAAAAATTCAATTTTTCTAAAAAATATACATCTAAAGAAAAAAGTAACAAGTAAAGAAAGAGTCAGTCGGTGTAACCAACTTAGAAATACCCTACACTTATTTGGTTCAAAATTAATGAGAAGTCCATAAGTCATTTGAAAACCATAAAAACTGTTGTTAGTTTGATCGTAAAACATAGCTAACCAAGTTAACTTTATAATACTAAAAACATTTTCTAATTACTTTATCTATTAAAAAGTTTGCAAATTCTTACTAATTTATCTACTTACAAATATTAATAAACAAAAAACTTGAAATAAATGAAAATAAATTTATTCTGATTCAATTACAAAAGTAAAAAAATTAGAATTATTACTCGCAAATTTTGGAATAAAAAGCAAATCAAAGCATATTTAATAATTCAAATTTTTCATAATTGCAATTATTTTATATTGTTAGTATATGTACCTATTAGAAAAGCATAAATGCAGCAAGTACCTTAGAAAATAGCTGAACCACTACAATTAAGTCAAAATTTCGAGGACACATAGGAAATAGGAAATATATTTTTTGGCTTCGAAATTAAACTCGACCAGAACCAATTCAGTTATATACATAATATGTTTTATGGTAAAATTCTTAGCCCTTTAAAAATATAAACAAGTAAAGAAACAGTCAGTCGGTGCAACCGACTTAGAAATACCCTAAGTGGTTCAAATTTAAGGAAATATCCAAAAGTTGTTTTAACACCATAAAAGCTGTTATTAATTTGATCGTAAGACATAGCTAACCAAATTAACTTTATAATACTAGAAACATTTTCTAATTACACTATCTATTAAAAAATATTACAGATTCTTACTACTTTATCTATTTAAAAATATTAACAAATAGAAAAACTTGAAATAAATGAAAATATATTTATTCCAATTCAATTACAAAATGAAAAAATTCTAATTATTAAATTTTGTGATAAAAAGCTAATCAAAGCATAATATATTTAATAACTCAAATTTTTTAAAATTACAATTGTTTTAAATGGTTAGTTTATATACCTAATAGAAAAGCTTATAAACGCAAAATATGCAATAAATGTATTTCTAAAATACAATTACAAATTTAGACCTTTTCATATAATTCATTTAAATATAAAAATAAATTTTACATAAATGCAGTACCTTTGAACATAGCTGAACCACTACAATTAAGTCAAAATTTCGAGGACACATAAGAAACAAGAAATATATTCTTTGGCTTCAAAATTAAGCTCGACGAGAACAAATTCCCATGGT
The DNA here is from genome assembly GCA_963082915.1 of Dolichopus griseipennis. NCBI lineage: Eukaryota > Metazoa > Arthropoda > Insecta > Diptera > Dolichopodidae > Dolichopus > Dolichopus griseipennis. Next base: position 239,186,375 of record OY720441.1, on the reverse strand, counting down.
ACATTCATTAGGTACTAGTCACCTAGAGTTTAAATTTCATCAAAATAGCGGCATTATTTTTTGAGTTTTTTTGGTGTTTTTAAGATATATGTTTGTTAGCCCTTGCACTTTTCAAGGGCTTCAGAACCCGGAACCATGGTACGATTTCGCCATATGCAGTCCCCGTCAAACTTTCAATACTAGTTAACTCTTGTACATAATTGGAACGTGTTATCTTAATTTTAAGTTACAAGTTTTATTAATTTCGATGATAAGCTTTTACACATTGGGGGGTCTAGAGAAGTACTGAACCACCACTCCAATTGAACCAAAATTAGAGGGACACGCAGGAAATTGTAAAGAACACCCATGTGCCAAATTTAAAGTTTCTACATTTGTTTCAAGTTACAATCTTTTTTTTTTTTTTTTTTTTTTTAAGCGCTAACTGTTCAACTGTTAGGCTAATAAGCCTGTCTATACCATAGGTACATGTTGGAACAGGGGGTCATATTATATTCGTGTTATTAGAATTGGTCTTATTGAATTCCATATACAATTTAAACATGAGATAGTACTAGACTTATAACATGTAGAAACGTCTTAGATTTTCAATGTTTACAATTCTATTTTTTGTTTATATTGTAATATTTTATATTTTACTTATATGGTATTCTATATCTGCGAGTTATATTATTTAATTAAATTATTTGATTATATTTTGCATTTGTTTTATATTTTTATATTAAAGTATTTTTTATTAAAGATTTATAATTATTAATTATTGGTTATGCCATTTATTTGAACCCAATGGCGAATGGTAGCTGAGTCGAGTCGAAAACCCGAAAAGTTTTTTCACTTTCACTGGAATTCGAACCCGGGCCCTTCCGCATGAAAGGTCGGCACTCAACCACTGTGCCACCCAGCAGTAAATCTTTATTAATTTCGAAAATATGCTTTAAGGTCCTCGGAACTGAGTGGCTGGTCCCCACCCGCTACTCCAATTGGGCTCAAATTTCAAGGAGACTAACGAAATCGAAAGCGCCACCCTGATACCAAATTTGGAGGTTCTATCTTCATTGGTTACGGAATTATGCTAGTTTGGCCTAAATTCGATCAAAAAGTTCTAAGTTCCGAACCCATTGTCAAATGTTCAACGTACGTAACCGCCGCCGTAGTTTCATTACTTGAAACCTACTGCACAAATTTGATGACAGTAGCGCCACAAATTTGATGACAGTAGAGTTTTCCTTATTATACCCTACACCTATGAAATAGGAAAATGGTATATTAACTTTGGTATGGTGTTTGTGACCACCTAAGGACACGAGCTAGATATGGAAAAGTGCATATATTTGTGATCAGCGTGACCTCCTGAGTACTTTCAGTCCTAGTAACCTACATTTAAAATTTCATCAAGATAGCTCCATTATTTTTTGAGTTATCGTGCCTACGGACGGACGGACGGACGGACGGACGGACGGACATGGCTATATCGAATAAGGCGGTCACGCTGATCACAAATATATATACTTTTCCATATCTAGCTCGCTTCCTTTAGGTGGTTACAAACACCATACCAAAGCTAATATACCCCTTTACCTATTTTATAGGTGTAGGGTATAAAAACACCGTTACACCAAATTTAAAGCTTCAATATTTATTTCAAGCTACTATCTTTATTAATTTGGAATATATGCTTAAGGTCTTGGGAGTAGTGAGAGTGGTACGCAAACTGCTTTTCTAATTCATCCAAAATATCACGTACAAAAACTATATAAGAAAAAACACCTGTGCCCCAAATTTTAAAGTTCTATATTTTTTGGTTTCGAAATTAAGGTCGTTTGGCCTTGCAGCATCTGAAATCATTGCACAATTTCGACCATAAGCAATCCCCGGGATACTTTCGTTACTAGTAAATGTAAGTTTAAATTTCATCAAAAGAGCGTCAATAGTTTTTATATTATCGTATTCTTGGATATATCCTCGTTAAGCCTTGAAACGATCAATGGTTCGCGAAACCGAACCAAGGGTCTGCTTTCGTGCATATGCAGCCTCGCCGTTCTTTCAATACTAGCTGAGCCTTGTAACAAATTGGAAGATTATACATTTGTTTTAAGTTACTATTTTTATTAATTTCGATCATAAGCTTTTAAATCTTGGGAAGTCCAAGAGAGGTATCTGAATCACAACTCCAATTGAGTTGCTGCCACCGCCAAACCCCCACTAACTCAATTATTAAAGCTAGATTTTGCAATCACACCTATTTTATTCGAAAATAATACTTCACACACAAAATCAGTATCTAAACACGCACACGTAATGAATATTCTGTAAAAAGGAGTAATCCTAATTTTGAATCCAACTTTAAGTCCCTCCTAATTCAGAATTTCGCATATACATATATATATATATATATATTCTGGAAAAAGCGTATAACATTTATTTTGAATCCAGTTCAAAAACTTCATCCTAACTATTTCAATAACAAAGTAAAATAGTGGAAGCTGCACCCTTCCCAACTCCCGCTAAATATATATTGAAATACTGATATTATACTCAAATACTGAATTTGAAAATTTCCAAAAAGCTTTTTATTTTCCAAAAATTCTATTTTTCTAAAAAATATACATCTAAAGAAAAAAGTAACAAGTAAAGAAAGAGTCAGTCGGTGCAACCAACTTAGAAATACCCTACACTTATTTGGTTCAAAATTAATGAGAAGTCCATAAGTCATTTGAAAACCATAAAAACTGTTGTTAGTTTGATCGTAAGACTTAGCTAACCAAGTTAACTTTATAATACTAAAAACATTTTCTAATTACTTTATCTATTAAAAAATTTGCAAATTCTTACTAATTTATCTATTTACAAATATTAATAAACAAAAAACTTGAAATAAATGAAAATAAATTTATTCTGATTCAATTACAAAAGTGAAAAAATTAGAATTATTACTCGCAAATTTTGGAATAAAAAGCAAATCAAAGCATATTTAATAATTCAAATCTAATATATAAAGAAGAAAATTTGTTTGTTTATTTGTTTGTTTGTTTGTCCAGGATTCACGTGAAAACCACTGGTCCGATTGACACCAAATTTTAGAGGAATAATTTTGGGAGTCCGGGGGGTGACATAGGCTATATCGCATTTTTATAAGTCAACAGGTTGCGGCTCCAGAGCCGTTTTAAGCTTTTTCGTTTTTTTGATGTCGAGTCGAAACGGTTTGACCGAGTCACTTGAAATTTCGCACGAATGTTCTTCTTATTACACGGAATTAATGGTATAAAACTGGTTGGAATAAATTAACCCCTTTCGGCCCGGCGGGCTTCCAAAAAATTTTGTGTTTCCGATTTGTGTCCAATTTTACAGGGTGGTTTTGCAGTCAAAAAGAGAGGCTGGCACAAATTTTTGTTGGGTTCGGTTAACCCGTTTGGGCACGAGGGCGCAATGAAGCTTTTTCAATGTTTTTGATGTCGAGCCGAAACAGTTTGACCGATTGACTTGAAATTTTGTACAAATCTTCCTCTTAGAGTTGTATAATGATGGTTCGAAAATATTAACCCTTTTCGGCCCGGCGGGCTTCCAAAAAATTATTTGTTTCCGATTTGTGTCCAATTTTACAGGGTGGTTTTGCAGTCGAAAAGAAAGGCTGGCATAAATTTTTGTTGGGTTCGGTTAACCCGTTTGGGCACGAGGGCCCAATGAAGCTTTTTCAATGTTTTTGATGTCGAGTCTAAGTGGTTTGACCGATTGACTTGAAATTTTGGACAAATGTTCCTCTTAGCAACCGCAATTAGTTGTATAAATTTGGTTGGAATAATTATACCCATTTCGGCCTGCCGGACTTTAAAAAAATTTTGTGTTTTCGATTTGTGTCCAATTTTACAGGTTGATTTTGCAGTCTAAAGAGAGGCTGCAAAAAGTTTTAGTTAAGTTCGATTAACCCGTTTTCCACGACGACGCCATGAAGTTTTCTATAAATTTTATTTTCTTATACGATTAAAAGTATTTTATTGAAAATTTTGTACCAACATTTTAATTAAAACCCATATGGTTAATTTGGTTTTGACCTGTTTGTGCGTTTTGAACAAAGATTCAATGAAATTTTCAGTGTTCTTCAAATGAAATCTAAAAATCAAAAAATTCAATTTCTTATATATAATGCTTAAAAACATAGTATTTTAAAACAGTTTTTCCAAAAAATAAGCCTACATTTCTCTCATCAAATCATAAAAAAACGAGGAAGAGCGTATTACAACTTTCAGGTGAGTACTAAACAAAATATAAGTTGAAAAGCAAATTTTTAAATCTTTTCTAAACCATCGACTATATTTTATTCAAACGTTGGCAATTCAAGATAACTACTATTGACATAGTATAATGACATAATGGCAAACTTAGTATGCCCATTTGACCAAAAGTCATTTTAATTCAGTTAACATTATTCGCCGGGAACCTAACATCCTAAACTCTATCGTCAAGGAGCACCAAATTCTCAAGAAGCACCATGTATAGAAAAATTAGAGATAATCGTTCAAACTGTTTTTTAAAGTTTTTGTTTCGCAATCGGTTAAAAGAACTCGACAAAACATTTTTTTAAGCATTCCCCTAATTCAAAGAAGTTGTACCTACTTTCAGAAATTGGACGTAATTTTCTTACAAATTTTTTTTTGAACAATCGTCGGGTCCACAGGGGTTAACAATTTCCAAGTCTGTTAGTAAATTGAACTTCATTTTCAAAGAAGAACAAATATACAAAATTTGAAGTTAATCGGTTAAATCATTTCTAATATATATAACAAAGCAACGGAAAAACCTATAAAAAGCTGTTGGGCCACGATGGGTTAACGGAACTCCACTAATATTTTTTTGTGGCTTCATTTATAAGCAAAGTAGTATTTCAAAAAATTGGTTGAAGCTTGCGTTTTTACAATTTGCAAGCTTCCGGGCAACGCCGGGTAAATCTGCTAGATTTTCATAATTGCAATTATTTTATATTGTTAGTATATGTACCTATTAGAAAAGCATAAATGCAGCAAGTACCTTAGAAAATAGCTGAACCACTACAATTAAGTCAAAATTTCGAGGACACATAGGAAATAGGAAATATATTCTTTGGCTTCGAAATTAAACTCGACCAGAACCAATTCCCATGGTACATTCATTAGGTACTAGTAACCTAGAGTTTAAATTTCATCAAAATAGCGGCATTATTTTTTCAGTTTTTTTGGTGTATTTTGAGTTTTTTTGGTTTTCATAGACTTAGTATCGTACACAATGTCTTAATTATATATCACCTATGGTAACAATTCAATAAAATATATGATATAATAAAAATTAAAAAAAAATAAATTAATCAGTTGTATACATAATATGTTTTATGGTAAAATTTTTAGCCCTTTAAAAATATAAACAAGTAAAGAAACAGTCAGTCGGTGCAACCGACTTAGAAATACCCTAAGTGGTTCAAATTTAAGGAAATATCCATAAGTTGTTTTAACACCATAAAAGCTGTTATTAATTTGATCGTAAGACATAGCTAACCAAATTAACTATATAATACTAGAAACATTTTCTAATTACACTATCTATTAAAAAATATTACAAATTCTTACTAATTTATCTATTTAAAAATATTAACAAATAGAAAAACTTGAAATAAATGAAAATATATTTATTCCAATTCAATTACAAAATGAAAAAATTCTAATTATTAAATTTTGTGATAAAAAGCTAATCAAAGCATAATATATTTAATAACTCAAATTTTTTAAAATTACAATTGTTTTAAATGGTTAGTTTATATACCTAATAGAAAAGCTTATAAACGCAAAATATGCAATAAATGTATTTCTAAAATACAATTACAAATTTAGACCTTTTCATATAATTCATTTAAATATAAAAATAAATTTTACATAAATGCAGTACCTTTGAACATAGCTGAACCACTACAATTAAGTCAAAATTTCGAGGACACATAAGAAACAAGAAATATATTCTTTGGCTTCAAAATTAAGCTCGACGAGAACAAATTCCCATGGTACATTCATTAGGTACTAGTCACCTAGAGTTTAAATTTCATCAAAATAGCGGCATTATTTTTTTAGTTTTTTTGGTGTTTTTAAGATATATGTTTGTTAGCCCTTGCACTTTTCAAGGGCTTCAGAATCCGGAACCATGGTACGATTTCGCCATATGCAGTCCCCGTCAAACTTTCAATACTAGTTAACTCTTGTACATAATTGGAACGTGTTATCTTAATTTTAAGTTACAAGTTTTATTAATTTCGATGATAAGCTTTTACACATTGGGGGGTCTAGAGAAGTACTGAACCATCACTCCAATTGAACCAAAATTAGAGGGACACGCAGGAAATTGTAAAGAACACCCATGTGCCAAATTTAAAGTTTCTACATTTGTTTCAAGTTACAATCTTTTTTTTTTTTTTTTTTTTTTTAAGCCCTAACTGTTCAACTGTTAGGCTAATAAGCCTGTCTATACCATAGGTACATGTTGGAACAGGGGGTCATATTATATTCGTGTTATTAGAATTGGTCTTATTGAATTCCACATACAATTTAAACATGAGATAGTACTAGACTAATAACATGTAGAAACGTCTTAGATTTTCAATGTTTACAATTCTATTTTTTGTTTATATTGTAATATTTTATATTTTTCTTATATGGTATTCTATATCTGCGAGTTATATTATTTAATTAAATTATTTGATTATATTTTGCATTTGTTTTATATTTTTATATTAAAGTATTTTTTATTAAAGATTTATAATTATTAATTATTGGTTATGCCATTTATTTGAACCCAATGGCGAATGGTAGCTGAGTCGAGTGGAAAACCCGAAAAGTTTTTTCACTTTCACTGGAATTCGAACCCGGGCCCTTCCGCATGAAAGGTCGGCACTCAACCACTGTGCCACCCAGCAGTAAATCTTTATTAATTTCGAAAATATGCTTTAAGGTCCTCGGAACTGAGTGGCTGGTCCCCACCCGCTACTCCAATCGGGCTCAAATTTCAAGGAGACTAACGAAATCGAAAGCGACTCCCTGATACCAAATTTGGAGGTTCTATCTTCATTGGTTACGGAATTATGCTAGTTTGGCCTAAATTCGATCAAAAAGTTCTAAGTTCCGAACCCATTGTCAAATCCTCACCGTACGTAACCGCCGCAGTAGTTTCATTACTTTAAACCTACTGCACAAATTTGATGACAGTAGCGCCATTAGGTGTTGAGTTTTCCTTATTATACCCTACACCTATGAAATAGGAAAATGGTATATTAACTTTGGTATGGTGTTTGTGACCACCTAAGGACACGAGCTAGATATGGAAAAGTGTATATATTTGTGATCATCGTGACCTCCTGAGTCGATATAGCTATGGTCTTTCGTCCATCCGTAGGCACGATAATTCAAAAACTAAAAGAGCTATCCTGATGAAATTTTAACTGTAGGTAAGTAGGACTTAAAATACGGCGGGGATTTCTTCTGGGAAAAATCGGCTTATTGGGTTTGGATTCAGGAACTTTTAATATTTCTAAGGGTTAACGAAAATTTCAAAAAGTAAGGGTAAATCTACAACATATGGCGCTAATTCCGAAACTAATGAAGATAGAACCTTCAAATTTGGTATCATTGTGCCTCTTCCGAAGTCTTTAGCGTCCTTGAAATTTAGAACCAATTAGAGTAGTGGGTCGAGGATTATCCACACAGTTTTGAAAACCTTAAAGCCTGTCATTGAAATTAATAAAAAAGTAACTTGAAATTAAGATAGAATGTTCCGTATTTCCGCGCGGACTGCATATTGGCGAAATCAATCATGGGTTCGGATACTGGAACTTTTTCATCGAATGTAGGCCAAACGACTATGATTCCGAATCCAAAGAAGTTAGAACCTTAAAATTTGGTATTTTTATATTTATTTATGATCAATTGGAGTGGTGGTTCAGGTAACTCTCTTAGACTTCCCAAAAAGGTGTATTATGGAAATTAATAAAAATAGTAGCTTAAAATTAATATAGAACGTTCCAATTAAGTACAAGGGTTAACTAGTATTGAAAGTATGACGGGGACTGCATATGGGAGAAATCGAACCATGGTTTCGGGTTCTGGAACCTTTGAAAAGTTTAAACGCTAACAAACATATATCTTAAAAACACCATAATTCGAAAACTAATTACGCTATTTTGATGTTATTTAAATTCTAGGTTACTAGTAATGACAGTAACATGGGAATTGTTTATGGTGAGTTGGGATAATGAGTTAGGATTCTAGAATCTTTTGAGTGAATTCAGACCAAACGAGTATAATTTCGAAACCAAAGAATATAGAATCTTAAATTTGAGGCACAGGTATCTTTTCTAATTTGTTTTAGGTACCTGAAATTTTGGATTAATTGGAATAGCGGTTTACGTACTAACCCGCTACTCCCACGACCTTAAAGCATATATTCGAGATTAATAAAGATAAAAACTTCAAATTTAATACACAATTTTCTATTTCCGTTCTTATTTCACACTTTTATATTTTTAAAAGGCTAAGGATTTTAATATAAAACATATTATGTATTATATTTTATAAAAAAGGCATAATATTCGGTATACGGTTTTAGAAATATTTGTGCAATTCAATACTATAATTATTTCGTTAAATAACACTTCTCCATCCTTAAAAATTGCAGTTACCTACAAAAAACCAAGTGATAACAATAGCGATTTACAAGCACATCTTGATTTAATTTTTAACAAATACAAGAATATAGTTCTGATGGGTGATATTAATATTGATTTATTAAGAGACATAGAGCTCTCCACATCTTATAAATTGATGTTAGAATCTAGCGGAGTTACCATAAAAAACATACTTAGTTATGAATCTGCTACTAGAGTGACTGAAAATTCTTCTACGATAATCGATCACATTCTGACAGACCTAGAAAAGTTTGACTTTGAAATTGAGCTTCACGATATAGTTAATCTGGATCATAAAGCGATTAATGTCCAATAAAATAAAGTTTTAAGAAAGATTGAACGTATTTTTAAAAGGGAAATCTACGGTTATTAAAGAAATAAACGGTAATGGAATCAGAACATGAGAAAGCTTTGAAATTGAAAATTTCTTCAATCTTTACTTCAGTTAAATCGGTAGCAAACTAGCAGATAAAATTACTGATGCTGAAAAATACGTAATAAAAAATAGATTCGTTGAAAAGTCGATGAAACAGAAATATATAACGCAATGTTTCAGCTTTAGATTTAAAACATGTTGTAACTTTAATAAGACCTATAATTGTATGCTTGATAAATAGATGTCTAAGTACTGGTATATATTCTGAGTTTCTTAAATCAAGTATAGTTGTACCTATATTTAAATCTGGGTCAACATTGGATGTATAAAATTATAGATCAATTGCTCTCTCAAGTTGTATTGGAAAAGGACGTGAAAATGTTATAGATTCCAGAATACATAAGTTCGTGCAAAAAGTTGTATAATTTGATACAAATCAATTCGGTTTTCAAAAGCAAATTGGAACAGAATCTGCAATTCTAGAATCCACCAACTCAATTGTAAATAAATTGGATCAAGGAAATTATGTATGTTCGGTATTTTTATACCCTGCACCTATAGAATAAGTAAAGGGGTATATTAACCTTGGTATGGTGTTTGTAACCACCTAAAGGAAGCGAGCTAGATATGGAAAAGTATATATATTTGTGATCAGCGTGACCTCCTGAGTCGATATAGCCATGCCCGTCCGTCCGTCCGTCCGACCTTCCATCCATAGGCACGAAAACTCAAATAATAATGGAGCTATCTTGATGAAATTTTAACTGTAGGTTACTAGGAATGAAAGTATAGCGGGGATTGCATATGGGCGAAATCGGCCCATGGGTCCGGATTCTGGACCTTTTAATTGATCCAGGGGCTAACGAACATATATAATAAATCACGATAACTCAACAACTAATGACGCTATCTTCATCAAATTTGTGCTGTAGGTTACTGGTAATGAAACCACTACGGGGATTGCGTAAGGTCGGGATTGGACCATGGGTTCGGAACCTAGAACTTTTTGATCGAATTTAGGCCAAACGAGCATAATTCCGAAAAAAAATGAAGTTAGAACCTCCAAAATTGGTACCAGGGTGTCCCTTCCTATTTCCTAAGTGTCTTGCAAATTTAGGCCCGCTTGGAGTGGTGGGTCGAGGACCAGCCACACATTTCCGAAGATCTTAAAGCATATCTTTAAAATTAATAAAGAATGCAACTTGAAAAAATGTAGAACCTTCAAATTTGGCACAAGAGTGTTCTTTACTATCTCTTGCGTGTCTCCCTAATTTGGGATCAATTGGAGTGGTGGTTCAGTACCGCTCTCAGACCTCCCAAGTCTTAAAAGCTTATAATCGAAATTACTAAAAATAGTTACTTAAAATTAAGATAGAACGTTCCAAATGTGTACAAGGGTTAACTAGTATTGAAAGTATGACGGGACTGCATATGGGCGAAATCGTGCAATGGTTACGGGTTCTGGAACCCTTGAAAAATTCAAGGATTAACAAACATATATCTTAAAAACATCATAACTCGAAAAATAATGCCGGTATTTTGATGAAATTTAAACTCTAGGTTATTAGTAATGAAAGTACCATGGGAATTGGTTGTGGTCGAGTTTAACTTCGAAGACAAAGAATATATTTCCTATTTCCTATGTGTCTGCGAAATCTAGACTTAATTGTAGTGGTTCAGCTATGTTCAAATGTACTTACTGCGTGTATGTAAAATTCATTTTTATATTTAAAGAAATTATACGAAAAGTTCAAAATTTGTAATTGTATTTTATAAGTACATTTATTGCATATTTTGCGTTTATAAGCTTTTCTATTAGGTATATATACTAACCATTTAAAATAATTGCAATTTTTAAAAATTTGAGTTATTAAATATATTATGCTTTGATTAGCTTTTTATCACAAAATTTAATAATTAGGATTTTTTCACTTTGTAATTGAATTGGAATAAATATATTTTCATATATTTCAAGTTTGTTTGTTTTTTAATATTTTTAAATATATAAATTAGTAAGAATTTCTAATATTTTTTAATAGATAGTGTAATTTGAAATTGTTTTTAGTATTATAAAGTTAGTTTGGTAAGCTATGTCTTACGATCAAATTAATAACAGCTTTTATGGTGTTAAAATGACTTATGGATATGTCCTTAAATTTGAACCAAATAGGTGTAGGGTATTTCTAAGTCGGTTGCACCGACTGACTGTTTCTTTACTTGTTTGATATAAAGAAGGCCTTCGATACAGTAAATCATAATATTTTACTTAACAGATTGCATGAAATTAGAAAAAGGGGTACAGCTAATAACTTACTCTACTCATGTCTGAATAATAGAAAAACTATTACAAAAATTAATGAAGTTTTTGGTAGTGAAAGTAATATAAACATTGGTGTTCCTCAAGGATCAGTACTTGGTCCTACATTATATTTACTTTATATTCATAACATCCAGTATGCGAATTTGCGGGCTGAATATAACATTTTTGCGGACGATACTTTAGTTATCTATAATGCTAGAACCTGTAAAGAACTTGAAACTCTTGTAAATACTGATCTGGGAAACTCTGTAAAGAACTTGAACTGTAAATCCTGATCTGGGGATTTACGAAAATTGGTTAAAAGGGAATAAATTAACTATAAGTGTGGAAAAAACAATGTTTATAGTATATAAAATGAGGAATAAAGTTAATATAAATCCCAATTTATTGGTAAACAAGACTAAAATTGAAAGAGTTCCTGCATATAAATACCTTGGAGTTGTAATTGATGAAAAACTGAAGTGGCAGAGCATATTAATAAATTAGTAAAAAAAATTGTGCCTCTGCTGGGTGCCTTCAAAAGAAGTGGAATTATATTGAATAAAAAAACTGCAGATAAGTTATATGATTCTCATATTATTTCGCACATCAGATACAATTTTGTTTAATTAACGGCTGGGTGGCACAGTGGTTAGAGTGCCGACCTTTCAAGCGAAAGGCCCCGGGTTCGAATCCCAGTGAAAGTGAAAAAACTTTTATCTGGTTTTCAACTCGACTCAGCTACCATTCTCCTTTGGGTTCAAATTAATGGCTTAATTAATAATTCATAATTATATATCTTTAATAAAAAATACATAAATATAACAATATAAAAAAATACAAAATGTAAACAAATAATTCAATTAAATAATATAACTGATATTCAATGATATAGAATACCATATAAATCTAATACAAAAATATTACAATATAAACAAAAATAGAACTGCATTTATTGAAAATCTAAGACATTTCTACATGTTATAAGGCGTAGTACTATCTCATGTTTAAATTGTATGTGGAATTCATTTGATCAGTTCTAATATATGAATATATCTCTCCTGTTCCGACATGCACATATATAGTCAGGCTGTTTAGCCTATCACAGTGAACAGTTAGCACGTAGAGGTGCGGGCAAAAAAAAAAAAAAAAAAAAAATGTAACTGGTCGAATAGTTCATTATGGTTGAAAGATAAAATTCGTATTCTAATAAACAAAGCCATTAAATGCTTACATAAGTACGACTGGCTTAACCCAATAAATGACATTTTTAAACCCGAACTCATTATTTTGGAAAAATCTAAACTAATTTTTATAATAGAAACAGAAAAAATATTCATAATTACAATACAAGACGGTTTAACAATTTAAATGATGCCAAATCAAGAATAGAGTTATCACGGTAGTAAAATATACTGGAGTTAAAAAGAAGTTCAAATTTGGATATATTTATCAAAAAACTGAAGCATTCATTTAAGAATAACCATTTTCATTCGTTTTTGGATAGTATAACGCAGGAGTGAAATTATTAAACGCTCGTAGCACATATTTGCATGAGCTGTAATATTTGTATTTATATAATTATATATGTATTCGTATATACATATGTAAATATATTTAATTTTAAATAATTAACTTTGTTGAATGGTATTAGGAAGTAACTGCGATGTTTTGTACCAAAACTATAAGTTTTGTTTATATCACAGTTAGAAATAAAATAAAAACATAACAAAAATAAATGTTAAAGTTTAAGAAAAAAAAAAAAAAAACAAACAGTAAAAACTTATGTATATCACTAAATAAATTTTTAACAATAAATAAATAAAAACAAAATATTTTTTTAATAAACGACAAATTTTTTTTTTTAATTTTTATTATATCATATCTATATTTTATTGAACTATTACCATACTTCATGTATAATTAAGAAATTTTGTACTGTACTTGTATTTTTTTTTTATATATAAATGAATTATCTGAAAATTTCTAAATTTTTCATTGCATTTTATAAATATATTTATTGCATATTTTTATTATTAAATTTTGTGATAAGAAGCTAATGAAAGTACTAATGCTTTTAATTAACATTAAAAACCATCAGATTATATAAACTTTTATTTATATATTATTACAAATTAATATTTCTTTCGAATAACTTTGAGTTTAATTATATAAAACATTAAAAAATAAGTGAATTGAGAGAATAAATTTAAACATTATTTAAAATTAAAATAATTAATCAAGAGTTCCAAATCATTTAACAGTAAATGCACAAGTAATTGCTGCATGCGTGTAAAATTTTATTGAATTGGATAAAAAGTTTTAAATTTGTAATTTTCTAATTTATTTTACAAATCCATTTATTTCAAGTTTATTTGTTGTTTACTATTTTTAAATAGATAAATTAGTAAGAATTGTTAATATTTTTGAATTGTTTAAATAATTAGAAAATGTTTTTAGTATAATAAAAAAAATTTCGTTAGCTATGTCTTAGGATCAAAGTAATAAAAGGGAGCTTTTATCGTTTTCAAATGACTTAAGGACTTCTCATTAAATTTGGACCAAATAAATGTTTTTTCTTGTTTTTTTTTTTTATGTTCGTTAGTACTTGGAACGATTAAAAGCTCCCAGAATCCGAAAACATGGTCCGATTTCGGCATTGTATTTTAGATATGGAAAAGTAAATTTTTAATAATTTTTAAATTTATTCTCTTAATTTACTTTTTTTTTAATTTTGTATATAATTAAACTCAAAGTTATTCGAAAAAAAAATTAATTTGCAATAATATAAATATAAAACTTTATATTATTTCATGGTTTTAATTTAAAGTTAGTAAAAACCATTAATGTTTTGTATCACAAAATTTTATAATCAAAATATGCAATAAAAGTATTTCTAAAATACAATGACAAATTTAGAACATTTCAAATAATTACTTTAAATATAAAAATAAATTTTACAACTTAATTATCGTACACAATTTCTTAATTATATATATTACCTATGGTAGTAATTCAATAAAATATGTAATATAATAAAAATTAAAAAAAAAGAATTTAATCAGTTGCATACATAATATGTTTTATGGTAAAATTCTTAGCCTTTTTATATTTTTATAAATTTAAAATTAAAAAAGTTTTAAATTTTAAAAATTAAAAAGTGTTAAATAAGAACGGAAATAGGAGAGGAACCTCATGTATCAAATATAAAAATTCTATCTTCATGAATTTCGAAGATAAGCTTTTTAATTTTGGGATTTCTTAGGAGGCACTTGAACCACCACTACAGTTAAGTCTAAATTTCGGGGACACATAGGAAATAGGAAATATTTTCTTTGGCTTCGAAATTATACTTGTTTGGCCTCAAATCGATCAAAAAGTTCTAGGTTCCTAACCCATGGTTCAATCTCGACCGTACGCAATTTCCGCCGTAGTTTCATTTCTTTAAACCTACAGCACAAATTTGATGACGTTAGCACCATTAGGTGTTGAGTTTTCCTTATTATACCCTACACCTATGAAATAGAAAAAGGGTATATTAACTTTGGTAGGGTGTTTGTGACCACCTAAGGGCGCGAGCTAGATATGGGAAAGTGTATATATTTGTGATCAGCGTGACCTCCTGAGTCGATATAGCTGTGTCCTTCTGTCCATCCGTAGGCACGATAATGCAGAAACTAATAGAGCTATCTTGATGAAATTTTAACTGTAGGTAAGTAGGACGTAAAATACGGCGGGGATTTCTTCTAGGCAAAATCGGCCAATTGGGTTCGGATTCAGGACCTTTTAATATTTCCAGAATACAGAAGTTCGTGCAAAAAGTTGTAGGATTTGATACAAATCAATTTGGTTTTCAAAAGAAAATTGGAACAGAATCTGCAATTCTAGAATCCACCAACTCAATTGTAAATAAATTGCGTCAAGGAAATTATGTATGTTCGGTATGATCTAAAGAAGGCCTTCGATACAGTAAATCATGATATTTTACTTAACAGATTGCTAAGCTCATAACTTACTCTACTCATTTCTGAATAATAGAAAAACTATTTCAAAAATTAATAAAGTTTTTAGTAGTGAAAGTAATATAAACATTGGTGTTCCTCAAGGATCAGTACTTGGCCCTACATTATATTTACTTTATATTCATAACACCCAGTATGCGAATTTGTGGGCTGACTATAAGATCTTTGCTGACGATACTTTACTTATCTATAATGCTAGAACCTGTAAAGAACTTGAAACTCTTGTAAATATTGATCTGGGGATTTACGAAAATTGGTTAAAAGGGAATAAATTAACTATAAGTGTGGAAAAAACAAAGTTTATAGTATATAAAATAATGAATAAAAGTAAACGGTAAAAGAATTGGTAAACAAGACTAAAATTGAAAGAGTTCCTGCAGATAAATACCTTGGAGTTGTAATTGATGAAAAACTGAAGTGGGCAGAGCATATTAATAAATTAGTAAAAAAAATTGTGCCTCTGCTAGGTGCCTTTAAAAGAAGTGGAATTATATTGAATAAAAAAACTGCAGATAAGTTATATGATTCTCATATTATTTCGCACATCAGATACAATTTATGTAACTGGTCGAATTGTTCATTATGGTTGAAAGATAAAATTAGTGTTCTAATAAACAAAGCTTACATAAGTACGACTGGCTTAACCCAATAAATGACATTTTTAAACGCACGGGATATCTGAAGTTACCCGAACTCATTATTTTGGAAAAATCTAAACTAATTTTTATAATAGAAACAGAAAAAATATTCATAATTACAATACAAGACGGTTAAACAATTTAAATGATGCCAAATCAAGAATAAAGTTATCACGGCAGTAAAATATACTGGAGTTAAAAAGAAGTTCAAATTTGGATATATTTATAAAAAAACTGAAGCATTCATTAAAGAATAACCATTTCATTCATTTTCGGATAGTATAACGCAGGAGTGAAATTTTAAAACGCTCGTAGCACATGTCTGCATGAGCTGTAATATTTGTATTATATATGTACTCGTATATACATATGTAAATATATTTAATTTTAAATAATTAACTTTGTTGAATGGTATTAGGAAGTAACTGCGATGTTTTGTACCAAAACTATAAGTTTTGTTTATATCACAGTTAGAAATAAAATAAAAACATAACAAAAATAAATGTTAAAGTTTAAGAAAAAAAAAAAAAAAAAACAGTAAAAACTTATGTATATCACTAAATAAATTTTTAACAATAAATAAATAAAAACAAAATATTTTTTTAATAAACGACAAATTTTTTTTTTTAATTTTTATTATATCATATCTATATTTTATTGAACTTTTACCATACTTCATATATAATTAAGAAATTTTGTACTGTACTTAAATTTTAAATTTTTTTTTTATATATAAATGAATTATCTGAAAAGTTCTAAATTTTTCATTGCATTTTATAAATACATTTATTGCATATTTTGATTATTAAATTTTGTGATAAAAAGCTAATGAAAGAATTAATGGTTTTAATTAACATTAAAAACCATCAAATTATATAAACTTTTATTTATATATTAAGCCAGATTTGATTATTTTATGAATTAGTAAGAATTTTTACATTATACAGTTGACTTGAAGAAGTTAACATAGGTAGATTGTTTATAGATTTTACTGCTTAGTTTTGCAAAACCTGAAGTTCTCGAAGCCTATATGCTGACGCAAACGACCAAATCGGATTTAAATATACCAATCGCAAATGAATATGTGCAAAGTATATATAGGATAGTAATTGCTTTGGTAAATTTTTACGTATCCTATTTAGCGCTGCAACATATGGTATAATTTTCTTTTTTAAGTAATTAATGTGATCTTCTCATTTCAAATTTTTATCTATATGAAGTCCAATATATTTAATTGTATTTCCTTTCTCTATAAATTCATTATTTAAAATTAGTTTGTAAGTATCAGGTATATTTTTTTTAAATATCAAATATTTTGTTTTAGATTTATTAACTTTAAGTTTTTTAGAACTAAAATATTTATCAAGTCAATTTAAGTCCGATTCCATGTTTCTAAACATATTTTCTATCGATACTTCACTTAAAACTAACAGAGCATCATACGAATACATAGTTAAGGTACCATTTAAGGGAATATTAAAAACATCATTAATGTAGATGAGAAACAGTAGTGGTCCATGAATTGACCCCTGTGGGACGCCTTTATGTACTACCCGAATTTTTCAATTTTTGCAGTAGAATTTCATGGTCTAATGAGTCAAATGCTTTTTGTAGATCAATACTTATAATTCCCGTAACAGAATTATTAGATATAGAAGTTTGTATCTCATTCAGCACTTCAATACAAGCAGATTATGTACTTGAGCTTGGAACAAACTCAAATTGATTTGCATGAATTAAATTAAGCTTATACAATGGTCCCATGTTTGGTTAAATAACATTTTTTCTAACAGTTTTGGGAAGACTGGAAGCACTGATATGGGCCTATAATTGTTTAAATCTGGTTTTGAACCACCTTTGTGTAAAGCAGTTATTTTTGCAATTTTGAGCTCATTAGGAAAATAACTCTTTTTGATGCAATTATTGAAAAAATTCTTCAATGTAATTATTTTTTCATTGGATAGAGACTTAAGATCTTTAACAGACAGACAATCATATCCAGCAGAAATATTTCTAAAAAAATTTCTAAAATATAATACATAATATGTTTTATAGTAAAACTTTTAGCCTTTTAAAAATATAAAAGTTTTAAGTAAGAACGGCAGTAGGAAACAGTGAATCAAATTTAATTTTTTTATCTTTTTTAATTTCGAATATATTATGCTCTAATGTCTTAGGAGTAGTGGGAGTGGTACGCAAACCGCAATTCTAATTCATCCAAAATTTCACGTACACAAAACAGATAAGAAGAAACACCCCAAATATAAGGTTCTATTTTCTTTGGTTGTGAAATTATACTAGTTTGACTTCAATTCGATCAAAAGCTTCTAGAATCGGAACTCGAACAGAACCAATTGCCTCTCATTACTAGTAACCTAGAATATCAATTTCATCAAAATAGCGTAATTAGTTTCTGAGTTATGATGTTTTTAAGATATATATTTGTTAGCGCTTCAACTTTTCAAACTATTTACTATTTTTATTATTTTCGAAAATATGGTTTAAGGTTTTCGAAACTTTGTGGATGGTCCATGACCCACTACTCTAATTAGTTTCAATTGTCGAGGACACTAAGGGAATAGAAAGGGATACCCTGATACACGAATTTGGAGGTTCTAACTTCTTAGGGTTCGGAATCATGATCGTTTGGCCTAAATTCGATGAAAAAATCCAGGACCCGAGCCCATGGTTTAATCTCGACCGCACGCATCGTTCGCCATAGTCTCATTACTGGTAACCTACAGCACAAATTTCATGAGAGAGCGCCATTTGTTGTTGAGTTCTCCTTATTTATTTTATATGTTCGTTGGCCCTGAGAAAATTTAAAAGAAGCAGAATCCGAACCCATGGGCCGATTTCGCCCATATGCAATCCCTGCCGTACTTTAAGTCCTTATAACCTTCAATTAAAATTTCATCAAGATAGTTCCATTAGTTTTTGAGTGGTGAAATCGACCCATGGACCCATGAGCAACCGGAATTAGTTGTATAAAAGTGGTTGAAATGAATTTACCCATTTCGCCCCGGCGGACTTCCAAAATATGTTTGTTTCCGATTTGTGTCCAATTTTACAGAGTGGTTTTGCAGTTGAAAAGAGAGGTTGACACAAATATTTGTTAAGTTCGGTTAGCCCGTTGGGCAGTTAAATAAAGATGTTTGGAATATATAAATCCATTCCGGTCCGGCGGGCTTTCAAAAAATTGTCCAGTTTTACAGGTTGCTTTCCAGCCCAAAAGGGAGACTGCAAAATATCTTAGTTTAGTTCGATTAACCCGTTTTCCACGATAATCCCATGAAGTTTTCTTTAAATTTTATTTGTTTAAACAAAAATTCAATGAAATTTACGAATTATTTGTATTAACGCAAGTTAATTTTTATTTCAAAAGCTCACTTTATGAATAAAACTAATTTTTTGCTCTCCTTAAATAGTGCAAAATCTAAATTAGATACTTTGGTTGGGATATAATTACTCGTTTGGGCACGATACCTAATAAGGTATAATTTTTAAGTCTTTATTTTTTATCTACTTTCATTTGTTGTTCTTTAAAAATAGATTTCACTTTTAAAATGCAGTTTTCTTCTTTTCTAATAAAATCTAAAAATGAAAAAGCTCGGTTTCGCATATATTAAGCTTAAATACATAATATTTTAAAACGCATTATTATTACATTAAATATGATAATTATATATATATTGTTAATTAATTCTTGTTTAAGATATTGCATTTTTGTCCGAAATAAATATTTTTGTATAACAAAACAATAAATTAATTATTGTAATTTATTGTTTTTGTTAAATTAGTATTGAATTTGGAAAAATCCAAATAATATAAAAGGCTCCACTTTTTAAAAATAAAAACAGAGTTAATCCAACTTCAAAAATTAACCAATAATCATATTCAATTATTTAATAAATCATAATATTTAATCAGCTTATTTTTTCCCATACAAATATAAACGTCCCTTTTCAGGGAAAACTATCTCACCAATTTTATTGAAACAACAATCAAAAGAAAGGTTTTGAAACATGAAAGCACAAATGTTAAATTTGTGCGCTATCTATAATCTTACACAAGAATTATTTATATATTTTTATTAAATCTTATTTTATATTACGATATAAACTATTACGATATAGTTATACAATTTAACGATATTTTTTATTAGATATGGTCTGACGGGGTTTGAATCCAAGACTTCCCACATGAAAGGCAGCGTCTTTGCCGCTACGCCATTGGTCAGAAAACTAAGAGACAATTTTTTCAATTTAAAGAAACCCTTTCAAATTTAAGAAAAACCTTTAACGTATGTGGAAAAAAAATATTGAAGCTTCAAATTTTATATATTCATAGAAAAAAGTTCAAAAATTCAAGTTACAGGTGTTTAAAAGTAGCAACATTTCAATTTTCGAACCCTTATAGCTCCTAAACAGGGGGCTTGACCAAATAATTTTCTTAACCGACTCCTACTAATTTCTGAGCATCTAACTGTTCCCAAAAATTTATTTCCTCTATTTCAAACGATGTAAAACGTTTTGTAAACATACGGACAGACGAACGAACAGGGTGAAATTATATAGGCACATTTTTACAAAATTTTTTTAAAATGTGCTAAAC
This sequence comes from Dolichopus griseipennis, assembly GCA_963082915.1. Taxonomy (NCBI): domain Eukaryota; kingdom Metazoa; phylum Arthropoda; class Insecta; order Diptera; family Dolichopodidae; genus Dolichopus; species Dolichopus griseipennis. The sequence goes on along the minus strand of OY720441.1, from coordinate 239,165,734 downwards.
ACACGATAACTCAAAAACTAATGGAGCTATCTTGATGAAATTTAAACTGTTGGTTACTTGTACTAAAAGTACGGCGGGGATTGCATATGGGTGAAATCGACCCATGGGCTCGGATTCTGGACCCTTTAATTCGTCTAAAGGCTAACGAACATATCAAAAAAATCAGGATAACTGAACAACTAATGACGCTTTCTTCATGAAATTTGTGCTGTAGGTTATCGGTAATAAAAATACGGCGGGGATTGCCTACGGTCGAGATCGAACAATGAGTTTGGATCTTAGAACTTATGTAGGGAATTTAGGCTAAACAAGCATAATTCTAAAACCAATTAGATAGAAAGTCCAAATTTGGTATAAGGGTGACTTTTACTATTATCTTAGTGTTATTGAAATTTAGAACCAATTGGAGTGCGTGGTCCACTTAGTTTCAAAGACTTTAAAGCATAACTTCTAAATTAATAAAATTATTAACTTCAAACAAATGTAGAAGTTTTAAATTTGGCACAAGGGTGTTTTTTAATATTTCCTGCGTGTCTTCCTAATTAATCATCAATTGGAGTGGAAAATAATTTTTAAATATTATCTAATAACAATAAAGCTGACCTATTATTTTGTGTGATCATAATTTCAATTATTTAACATCTGTTCGTTATTTTTACTTAAGCAAGTGCATTCACTTTTTTTGGTATAAATATAGAATGAAAATTAATGAAGAAGATCGGATTACAAATTTTTGTACTACATTTTAAATGATATAGATTTTTGTATGAATAATTCCATTGCATGATATTAGTGTATTTTGGTGATAATATATATTATTAGTAAATATGATAATTATATTGTAAAAAAATTCTGGGTTAAGATATTGCATTTTTGTCCCAAATAAATTTCTTTGTAACAAAGCAATAAATTATTGTAATTGGATTTGGCAAAATCCAAATAGTATAAAAGGCTTCACTTTCTAAAAATCAAAACCAGAGTTAATCCAACTACAAAACCTAAATTACATTTTATTTTTTAACAAATATATTTTATTCCTGCAATGAAGCTTTTTCAATGTTTTTGACGTCGAACCGAAACAGTTTGACCGATTGACTTGAAATTTTGAGTAAATGTTCCTCTTATCTACCGGAATTAGTTGTATAAAAGTGGTTGGAATAAATTTACCCATTTCGCCCTGGCGGACTTCCAAAATATGTTTGTTTCCGATTTGTGTCCAATTTTACAGAGTGGTTTTGCAGTTGAAAAGAGAGGTTGACACAAATATTTGTTAAGTTCGGTTAGCCCGTTGGTCAGTTAAATAAAGATGTTTGGAATATATAAAACCATTCCGGTCCGGCGGGCTTTCAAAAAATTGTCCAGTTTTACAGGTTGCTTTTCAGCCCAAAAGGGAGACTACAAAATATGTTAGTTTTATCGATTAACCCGTTTGCCACGATAATCCCATGAAGTTTTCTTTAAGTTTTATTTGTTTAAACGGTTAAATGAATTTTAATGAAAATTTTGCACCAGCATTGATTTTAATTATTGAAGTCCACCGGGGTAATTTGGTTTTGTCCTGTTTACGCGTTTTCTACAAAAATTCAATGAAATTTACGAATTTTTTGTATTAACGCAAGTTAATTTTTATTCCAAAAGCTCACTTACTTATATAAAACTAATTTTTTGCTCTAAAAATCCAAATAGTATAAAAGGCTCCACCTCTTAAAAACAGAGTTAATCCAACTTCAAAAATTAACCAATAATCATATTCAATTATTTAATAAATCATAATATTTAATCGGCTTATTTTTTCCCATCCAAAATTAACGTCCCTTTTCAGGAAAAACTATTTCACCAATTTTATTGAAACAACAACCAAAAGAAAGGTGTTTTTTGTTTTCATATTACAATGATATTTATTTTTTAGAATATTTCATTTTTTTCAGGTGAAAGCACGCCTTAAATTTAACCTAAATTTGAATTTAACGGTCACGCGGTTCAAAGTTGTGGCTTAACTCGCATCTCAATCAAACTATTGTAGGCGCCGACGCCGACTTATGTATATCTTTCTTTTTTTTTTGCTTAGTCCAAATGGTCAATGAACAAAGAGATTGAAATTTTTTGTTTGTTTTTGTTTCATTTCTTTATCTTAACAAGTGAACAAGAATTAAAATTCTGGTGAAAAATTTTGTTTATACAGTACTTTTCATTTAAAACGCACTCGGTTTTAACAGTATTATGTTAACAGCGACAGAGTGGTAAAAAACAAAAAAATTGTAAGTATAATTAAGCCTTAAGTAAGGGCTTCATTTTATTACAACCTCGGATTTTCAATAATTCGAATATACCGACATGTTTTTAATGAAATCGATTAAAATTATTCATTTTACAAATTCAATCGTTATCGAATCTAAACGTGCTAAAAGTTAACGGAAATGTTGAAATTAATAATTTTTAATTTTTATAAAACTTAAATTACGTAATTTTTATTACCGCTTCAAATTGAAATTTGATCACTTCATTATTTAAAGTGATCAAGCAGTAGTTGTTCTTACAACCATAAGCTTGATAGCAATGGATTGTAGTAAATGCAAGCTGAAATTTAGAAGGGAATCAGGTGTGAGGTGTGCTGGGGTATGTATTTTATAACACAGTCAAAATAAATGCTCAGGACTAGATAAATTTTCAATTGGAATATTAAATGTGAATCCCAATATCAAATTTATGTGTGATGAGTGTGTTTTATACACCCAAAATGTTGATATGGTGGTTCAAAACATTGATTACTTAGTCAAAAAAATAGTGATTATTTAAAAGAATACAAGGCTGAATTTAAATGAGCGTTAAAGAAAAATTAACAAAAGGTTATTTAATTACTAAAAGCTATCGAAGGAAGATATTTAGAGAGGTTAGAGCAAATTAAAAAAGAACAAAAAAGGGAAATTGAGAAAATGTGGCAACTTACGGAAACTTTCAAATCGGAAGGTGCAAATATGAATGCAAATATTAAAAATACAATATCTAAGAACAAAGAACTGTGTAGTGAACTAAAAATTTTAAACAATGAAAACAAAAAAACTATAAATATAGGTCAAAATATTTAATTAAGTAAGCAATAAAAATTTGCCACCAATAAAAACAGGTGTACCACTGATTATTAAACATAAACAATACCAAAAATGCCAATTAACTAAGATGGATTTAAGTAAACAAGTGGATCCAATAAATCTGAAGATAAAAAATGTGGTAAATAGCAAAAATGGAATGGTGCTTATTGACACTACCAACTTAAAAGATTACCATTTGGATTTAAAATTTCAACAAATAGTTTTCAACGTATGTCATCTGTAGCATTGAGTGGTTTACAAGAAGCGGCTTATGTGTATGACATAATAGTATTTGGCTCAAATCTAAAATATCACAATACTAATTTGATAAAAGTATTGGGACGCTAAGTATTGGGAACTAAATCCGTTAAAATGTAAGTTTTTTAAGCAAGAAGTTGTATATCTAGGGCATCTAATAACTTCTGAAGGTATAAAAACATATCCTGCTAAATTTTACACAATTAAAAACTACCATCACCGAAAGATGTTGATGAAGTAAGAAGATTCGTAGCTTTTTGCAACTACTGTAGAAGATTTATAAAAAACTTTGCAGAAATAACTAGACCTTTAGTTCAATTACCAAAGAAAAAACGAATATTTGAATGGAGTGAAGAAAGTAATAATGCGTTTAAAAAATCAAAACAAAAACTAATAGAACCACTAATACTTAGTTATCCAAATTTTGCTGAACCATTTATACTAACAGCAGATGCATCAACCTATGTGCTTGGAGCAGTTTTATCACATTATTTTATCAGGAAAATTAAGAGATGATAAACCAATTGCTTATGCAAGTAAATCACTAAATAAACATGAATTAAATAAACCTATAAATGAAAAAGAACTTTTTGAATTCCATTGGGGTACATACCATTTTAGACTATACCTTTTTGGTAAATAATTCATAGTATATACTGATTATTAGTGAGTTTATTTACGCATAAGAACCCTTCATCAAAACTTACAAGGATAAGTGTACATTTAATGGATTATGATTTTGAAATAATATTTTAAAAAGGTAAAATGAATACAAATGTCGATGTTCTGTCGAAAATACAAATTGATTCAAATAAATTAAAAGAAATAATACAGAAAAATTATATAACTGTAATCACAAGAAATATTAAAAAACAAAAGGAGGAAGGAAGCAATAAAGCCATAAATAAAAATAATAAAAATAAAAAAGGCACCAAAACCTTAGATCCAGATATGAAAATTGATCACCGTCACATTTGGAACGCAACATCAATATAAGATATAAGGTTTATGTATAATTTGAAATTTAAAATAGAAAAAACTGAATTCAGAAATAAAAATAAAAGAAATTATAATAAAATTAAAAATTAATTGAAAATTATAGCGGCAAGAAAAGAAATAATTGTTGAATATAGCGAAAAATCATTACCAAAGATGAAATTGGTTCTGAGGAAGCTAGATGAAATAGGTTCTGAGGAAGCGTTTTAAAGGACAAGACGTTTGGGACAACATGTAAAACATGTTACTTAAAATTATTTATTTTTTTATTTATTTTATTTTACAAACCAAAACAAGGTCGTTACTAAAAAAATTCTTAAAAATTATTACTTATATTTAAAATTATACAATATAATGACTTAAACAATAAAAAAAAAAAAAAATGCTTATTCTTGCATTCTTAAAAAAAAAACACTACACTAATTTTATATACAAAATTATGTACATACATACATGCGTGTATATAATGAATAGAATAAATATTAATTTTTGTAGCATATTAAAAAGTAATTTGATATGTTGTTATTATGACTTATGACTAAGTATTTATATAAACAAATTATAGAATGCACAAAAATTAAAAAAAAAACAAAACATTATTAGCAATTTTGTTGTATTTTAATGCAATACAGTAAGTGTGCTGTGTGTTATGTTTTAATTATATTATAGTTTAAAAGAAAAATATTGCTTATGTAAGAATTAATTGTCTGAGGTCATTAAATTAAAAAAATGTTTATGTAAAGTGTGTTTAAAAGTAGCTTTGGAAATTGATGTAGAATAAAGATGACTAATTTTGTTGAAAGTAATGCAACATCTATTGATGGGTTCATTTTTACCATACTCTGTATTATGTTGATAATGCATTAAAAATCTTTTATTTCTAGTTTGCCGAACATTAGCGTTAAGTCTAAAGTTATTATTAAGAGATTGAATAGAAATACTGTTATTTAAAATATCAAAAGTAAAACATGATGACAAGAGTTGTCTTCGTGAAGATAAAGAAAGCATATTTAAAGACTTAAGTCTTGTGTTGTAGCTAGGAAGATTAGCAAAATTAGAAGGATTATACATATTTCTTAATGCAAATAAGAGAAATTGCTTTTGAACTGATTCAATTCTATTGGAGTGAACTTGAAAGGCTGGATACCAAATTATGTTACCGTATTCTAAAATAGATCGAACAAAGAAGCAATAGAGGGATTTTGTCACAGCTAAGTCATTAAATTCTTTAGCTCTTCTCTTGATGAAACCTAACATTTTATTAGCCTTAGAAACTAATTGGTAATAGTGAAGATTATAATTAAGTTTATTATCGAGAAGAATACCTAAATCAGAAATGCTAGAAACCCTTTCAAGAGTTACGTTATCTATCTTATAGTCATATACTAAACAAGATCGTTTTCGGGTAAAGCTGATAACCTTACATTTCTGTATGTTCAGTTCCAATTTATTTGATGTGCACCAAGTTTGTAAATCTGATAAGATTGATTGAAGTATAACTGCATTAGAATTATCTTTTACAACTTTATATATTTTTAAATCGTCAGCAAAAGCAATATGTGGTATGGCGTCTAAATATTCCGAAAGGTCAGAAATAAAGACATTGAAAAGAAATGGCCCCAAATGACTTCCTTGTGGTACACCAGAAGTAACATTAATAGATTTGGATAACAGACCTTGAAATTTGACGTTTTGGGTTCTTGCTGATAGATAAGAATTAAGCCAAGAAAGAAAAGAACCCGTAATGCCAAAAGTTGATAGCTTATTTAGCAAAATTAAGTGATCTACACGATCGAAAGCTTTACTAAAATCTGTGTAAATTGCATCAACTTGGTATCCTTCTCCATTTGGTTCAGTGTTTCGGACGTATACATCATAAGGTTAGTTGTAGTAGAACGACCCTTTCTGAAACCATGTTGTTGTTCATTAAGTTTAACATTAATAATAGGGGTAATTCTATCAACGAAAATCTTTTCAAATAATTTAGGAATAATTGATAGAATGGCTATACCCCGATAGTTTATAACTGAAGCTCTATCACCTTTTTTAAAAATGGGAGGATTTTCACACTTATGGAAAAATGCCATCTACAAGCGACTTGTTGAAGATAGAGTGAAGAGGGATAATTAGATTTTGAGCACAGTTGTGTAAAAAGATTGGGGCTATAAGATCAGGACCAGAACCTTTTTTTGTATCCAGAGTAAAAATTGCTTCAAGAATATCATTTTGTGAAAGATGTAATTTTGAAATTAGCAAATTTGAGCTGGTAGATAAAGAATTAGCAGAAAAAGCCATTGGTGCCTTAGGACGATAAATTTTCTGAAAATTATTTGAAAAGAAGTTACAAATTTCTTTAGGACAAGAAGAAACCACATTGTGCTTGGACATCATTGAACAATTCCGTTTGTGACTGTCCTTGGACATCATTGAACAATTCCGTTTGTGACTGTCATCGAGTAAACATCTAATTTCTTATATTTTCTATGTGCTTTGTTGCTATTTCTATTTTTATTTTTTTATTTTTATTTTTTTTTGTTTTTATATTTATTAATTTTAGTGAAAATTTTAGTGAAGTTGGTTAAATTTTGACTTTAGTGGATTGGTTTAACAGATTAACCAGGCTAAGTAGTTCTTTTTAATCTTTTTAATTATTGTAGTGTTTTTTTTTTTCTGTTGAATTTTAGTAATACTTTTTCCTTTTTTTTTTCTCTGTTACTGCAGTTTTAAACATGGCTGCACTTTTTGCTAACTAATTTTGGGTAAAAAAACTTTCTCTTATAACGTCCTCATTTAAGTAAGCATCATATGTAAAAAAAAAACAAATAGAGAAAAACAAAGGAAAGATAGAACCTTTAGTAATAAAAATTAAAAATAAAATAATTTTTCATTTTTTTTCAAAATTTAGTTTATTCTAGTTAACTTATATCCTATCTTCTTTTACACTTTTTGGTACTCAAAATTTTTATAACATATTAAATTGCAAAAACTGGTTAAAATTATATTTATATCATAACTAAAAAGAATAGATTAAATACTATTAGTTTTATTTAATTATTTCATACATTTAATCATAAATAGCTTCAGCTGTATTTATTTCATTTGTCTAACTTTGTTTACAATTTTAAATTTAATTTCTTACAGCTATTAACAATTTAGCATCTAAAATTTTTATTAACACTATTAACATCAATTTAATTTAAATTAAATTTAATACAACTTCACAAAAATTAACCAAGTTACACTTAAATAAGACACTTAATTATTAATTATAAATTTTGTTTTTTATGTTTTTTTTTTTTTTATGATATTTTAAATAAAACTTTTAGAATTTTTTCATAAAAATAAAAACTTATATGTCAATCTTATAATAAATAATAAACACAATTATCAAACGCTATAGCTATCCCTTTTACTCCTATTCAGTCAGCTATTCATCTAGTTGCAAGTCAACTTGTTATATATACATATATTGTTACATAATTAAAATTAATGTAAATAGATCCAGTAAATATCAAACTTTAATTCTCAGCGAATATCAAACGATAAATTTAAAATAAAGTTCTTCTCAAACTGTATTCTGAGAAAAATCTAAATTTAAATTCATAAATTTTTTTTTTCTTTATATATAATTTTTTTTTTTTGTTTTTCTCTTTAAGTTTTTTATATAAACTATTAATAAATGTAAATTTTACAATTAATTTTTTATTTTTTTTTTCTTTCTTTTTTCGATAATCTTATTTTAACTTTATGTACAAAGCCAAGTAAATAGGCGTTACTTTTTGCGGCAGCGATTCTGCTGTCGGACACTATATCATGCTGGAAGGTGTATATACTACAGTATGGGATAACTGCGTCACTGTAAGCAAACCCAATTAGATTGATAGTTTTGACTGAATCAAAAAAAAAAAAAAAATTAAATAAAAATTCCACTCATTATTTCGTATAGTTGTAATTCTTCTTGAAAACCAAATCTGATTTATGCCTTTTTCAAAAACTTTAATTGGTCTCTTTTTTTCAACAATAGAAATGTTGATGTAGCTGCCAACGCATTAGCTAGCGCTATTCTCCTTGGCATGAATCTTTTCATACCAAGTAAGATTAAAAGTGCTAAACACCGTAATCAGAATTGGTTAAACAAAAAATGCAGGCAAGCTATTAAGAAAAAAAATAAAGCTTTCTTTGAGTTCAAGAGGCAACCAACCGAAAGCAACCGGCTCTCATTTACAGAAGTTAACTCCACTCCACTGATTTATAATAATGCTGTCATTGCTGACCCTGAACAAAAGGCAGATTTGCTGGCTCAAATCTTCGCAGCCAATTCAACACTGCCGGTAACAACAGCCTCTCCTCCGGTCTATGTACCAACAAATTCAAAACTTAAAAAAATTTGTTTTCGCCCACGAGTTGTTGCAAAAGTTCTTAAGGGTCTGAATGTTCACAAATCTGCTGATCCCGACGATATTCCACCAATTGTCCTCCAAAAATGCACTGAAACACCCTAGCTGGTCAACTAAGTAAACTTTTTCACATATCCTTTGTTTCTGGAACTTACCCTTCTATATGGAAAGTTGCTTATATGTTCAGCCAATCCCAAAAAAGGGTGCCCAGAGCAATCCTGAAAATTATAGCCCAATTGCTCTAACATCAGTACTATCAAAGGTTATGCAGTTAATAATTAATTTCCATTTAAAAAGATATGGAGAGTAATGACCTCATAAGTGACCAACAATATGGTTTTAGGTCAAATAGATCAACAGGTGACCTGTTGAAATTTTTGAATGAAAAATGGGGTCGTTGCTTGGAAAAATATGGCGAGACGAACATAATCGCTCTAGATATATCCAAAGCCTTTGATCGCGTTTGGCATGCCGCACTACTAAAAAAGCTGGAAGCTTTTGGTCTAGCAAAAATCTTCAATTCATGGATAGAATCTTTCCTTTCACACCGTTCAATACAAGTTGTATTGGATGGTTTTACTTCCAAAAATTTTGAAATCAATGCTGGTGTCCCTCAAGGCTCGGTTCTATCACCAACCTTATTTCTAATATTTATCAATGATCTTCTATCCATTACCTCCAATAAAATACATAGCTTTGCTGATGACAGCACTCTTGATTGCTCTTACCTTTTTGAGAGAGCAGCTGATGCTACCTCAACATCGGTAAACAATGAATTAACCAAAGTTTAAAGATCCTCAAATAATGATCTCCAAATAATTCAAGATTGGGGAAGCGTGAACAGGGTAAGTTTTAATGCTTCAAAAACCCAAAGATGTTTGTTATCAACCAAGCGAAGCGATCCTTTACTAAACATTTCTTTTGAAAATGTAGGTATTCAAAACTCCGAATCATTAAGAATTCTAGGCATGGAAATAAATGCAAAACTTTCGTGGAACGACCACATTTTTTCGATCGCAAAAGATGCCGCGAAATGCCTGGGATTATTAAGTAGGACTAGGAAATACTTTACACCTCCAAATCTATTACAAATTTATAAAACCTATATTCGGCCGAGACTTGAATATAATTCTCACGTATTTGCTGGAGCTCCCAGCACCACTCTTCAGTATCTGGATAAGATACAAAAGAGAGCTGTTCGTATTATCAATGATAATAACGTCAAAAAAGACTTAAAGTCTTTAAGTCACCGCCGTAATGTAGGAGGTTAGCAGCTCAATCACATCCATGTACAGTTGAGCTTTTCAGAACAAGAACTCTGAAACTTACGAACTCTTTTCGAAGTCGCACCTCCAAATTGTGGAACACATTACCCACATATGTGTTTCCCAATTCATTTAAACCGCAAAAATTCAAGAAGTCAACTTATACCTCCTAGGTTGCCCATTCAACCCTTAAAAGTCATTTATATTTATGACTAGTAGTAACTTTTCAGCCATAATACTGCGCAAGCATCAAGGGTGCTTATCCCATTATTTTGGCTACGGGGGGAGGTTGCTTTAGTGTAGTAAAAATCTCACACTACCTGGGGGATTAGGTTACCAGTTAAAAAAAAAAAAAAAATTGTGTTAGGATATCCAAATAACTTACGCTTTGTGTTAACAAAGTCGAAAAATTTTTTGGGTTCAGCGATTAATTTGTTGCCCATATCAGCAACAAAGTTATCGTATGCTGTATTGGCTTTATGTATAAATTCAATGGCAAGTTGCTTATAATAATTTAATAAATCGTCGCTTGGTGCTGATGAATAATTGGTTTTTTAAATATTTTATTGCTTCGATTTCTCAGATTCCTAAGATCTCTATCTAACCAAGGTTCTGTTGCTTTATTTTTTTTACGAATTTTGGGAACAAAAGTGTCAATAATTGCAAACAGCCTTGAATAAAAGATAAAGATTAGCAAATTAATATCCTGTTGAAGTAACAGTTCGTCCCAGTTAATAAGTGACAAAGCATTATTAATACTTTGATAGTCAGCATTAAAAAAATCGTATACAATTTCATTATTGTAAGATTTAGCGAAGAGTAGGATAGTAGTGAAGAGCTCGAAAATGATTGCGTTATGATGAGTAGTGTTAGTAAAAAGATTATCTGCATCATCAGCGAGATTAACCACCACTTTATCATATGCATTTGAAAATGCAAGATCTAACCACTTGTCATTACTATTAGGATAACTAATAATTTGTCGTAAATCAGTACTATAGAACTCACTAATGAGATCGAAGTCAATTTCATCTTGGAAGTTAATAGGTAATAACAAATTATCAGAGTCATCGACAATAAACGAAAGAGAAGGACGATTGAAATCTCCGAAAATAAAGATTAAGTCATCCTCATGCATATCCGAAATAATATTGTGATAAACAGTGTAAAATTCAGAATATGAGGAATTGTCTGAGCACGGAGGAAAATATACAATACCTAGGTATAAATTATTCGTACCTAGGTTTAATTTAATAAATTGGTGATCAAAAGAATTATAATGTACCAGTAATTATTGGTACACTAGATATGTTTTTATTTACCGCAAGAAGTACACCACCCCCTCGCGAACAATTTAAAGATTGATAGTTACGGTCTTTTCTGTATATGGACCAATTACCATCAAGAATTTCTTCTTTCTTAAACGAATTATTTAGCCATGTTTCAGTTATAGATAGTATATTGAAATTACAAGACTTAGCATCAACATAAAGCTTTTTAAGCTTACCTCTCATACCGCTATAATTATGGTAAAATATTCTGATGTTATTGATATTGTTAGTAGATTGAGAGGTTTTTTTAGATCTCGTAACATTAGATAATGAAATGAGTTTAGGATTTTGTTCGAGACTTGCATAATTATTTCGTGTTTGGACGAAAAAACTTGTTATAGTTCTCGCGAGATTGGTACAAATGATTATAGTAGTTACTATCACAATGACTACGAAAAGCCTTAATGTCCTCTTCGACATCTTTAGCAGTGAAGCCTATATTTTTATGAAATCTGAGATAGAGGCTATACAAATCTTTATAATTAGACGCAGTCCTTCATTGTGAATAAGAACTGATAAGTGAGTCCTCGTTTTGCCTTCTAAGACGCGATTATTGGAATCATTATGTAGATAAGCAAGAAAGAGTCTCACATGATAAAGAATTCTCTCATCTCCGAATCTAGACAGTGCATATCTACAATCTTCAGTTAATGATTACTTTGTCATTCTAATGATTGGAGATATGAGCGGATCTTGTGAGAGCAAGAGCTTATTATTGTTATTGTTATTAATAATATGTTGATTGCTGTTATTATTATTAATACTTGTATTAATTTATTACTAGTATTATTATTGTTGTTATTATTATTGTTGTTGTTGTTATTATTATTATTATTATCATTATTATTATCATTATTATTATTATTATTATTATTATTATTATTATTATTATTATTATTATTATTATTATTATTATTATTATTATTATTATTATTATTATTATTATTATTATTATTATTATCATTATTATTATTATTATTAATGTTTTTACTTTTAATTTTAACAACTGTATTACTACATGACGGTACCAACGTGTCTCCCTGAATAAAATTTGGATAATTATTGCTTTTATTTAATTTAGCTTCATTGTTATTATTTAAACCCGGTTTCAACATTACACCTTGAACAAAATTTTCATCTTTTTTTCTTACCGAGGATTGTTTACCCTATATATACTATATTTTTTTTTTTTTTTTTTTTTTAAGCGCTAACTGTTCAACTGTTAGGCTAATAAGCCTGTCTATACCATAGGTACATGTTGGAACAGGGGTTCATATTATATTCGTGTTATTAGAATTGGTCTTATTGAATTCCACATACAATTTAAACATGAGATAGTACTAGGCCTTATAACATGTAGAAACGTCTTAGATTTTCAATATTTACAATTCTATTTTTTGTTTATATTGTAATATTTTATATTTTACTTATATGGTATTCTATATCTGCGAGTTATATTATTTAATTAAATTATTTGTTTATATTTTGCATTTATTTATATTTTTATATTAAAGTATTTTTTATTAAAGATTTATAACTATTAGTTATTGATTATGCCATTAATTTGAACCCAATGGCGAATGGTAGCTGAGTCGAGTCGAAAACCAGAAAAGTTTTTTTCACTTTTACTAGAATTCGAACCCGGGCCCTTCCGCATGAAAGGTCGGCACTCAACCACTGTGCCACCCAGCTGTTATATATAACTATATATATGTAATACTATACTAATATTATTACATTTAAACTTATTTTTTAAAAAAACGAGGAAGAGTGTGGTAGAGTAGACTGTGTCAACTCTGGGATACCCGTATGACCGTTATATAAACATTATATCATTTTTAAACATTAATTACTTTTGGCAAAATTTCAAACATACCAGCTTTATTAGCTGTAGTTTAATGCTCATATAAAAGAAGGAGTTGTATGGCAGCTACTCGAACCCTCTGCAGTAGACCAACCAAATTTTGCAGTAACTTTGGCCATTACACTAAACTATTTTTGGCAAAATTTCAAACACCTAGCTTCAATAGGTATAGAGTAATGCTCATATAAAATAAGAAGTTGTATGGCAGCTACTCGAACCCACTGCAGTAGACCAACCAAATTTTGCAGAAACTTTGGGCATAAAACTAAACTACTTTTGGCAAAATTTCAGACACGCACCTATAATAGGTACAAAGAAATCCTCATATAAAAAAAGAAGTTGTATGGCAGCTACCCGAACCCATGGACCGAAACGGCTGGATTTAAATAGCGATGACGGCTATTGCAAAAAAACGGATTTGCGAAAATTTCAAGATCCTAGCTCCTTTCGTTTTTGAGTTATCGTGGTGACGGACGGACACACGGACGGACGGACGGACGGACGGACGGACGGACGGACAGACGGACGGACGGACATACATAGCTAAATCGATTTATTTTTCGATTCTGATCCGATCCATACACTTGAGTCTATATCTACCCCCCCTCCTTCTCTGCGTCACAAACGTAATGGCAAATTTATTATACCCTTGGACTATATAGTCATACGGGTATAAATATAAAATTAGAATTGGTATATGGTAAAATAAGTACACTTTCATGTAATATAAACATAGCATTTATAATTTAGAAAATTAATTGAATGAGATAAAGATTAAGTTAAAATACGCTAATCAAAAAGCAAAAAATTCTTATAAAAAATGAAGAATAAAATAAATTAAAGCAAATAAATGTTAATGAAAGAAATTTTGAAATTAACGACAATGTAATAATAAAAGTAGGTAATTAAAAAAAATTTAAAATTGAAAAAATCTAAAAGACACCATAACTCAAAAACTAATGACGCTATTTTGATGAAATTTAAACTCTAGGTTGCTAGTAATGAAAGTTCCCCGGGTATTAATTCTAGGCGAGGTCGGACTATGACTTCGATTTCAAGAAGCTTTTGGTCGAACTGAATTTTACTTAAAACATTTTACGTATTATATTTTATAGATTAAAAATAAAATATTTTTTTAATAAATTATTAAATTTTTGCATATATGCATAATATACTCGTATATTGTTTGAATTATTACCATAGTAATATATAATTAAGAAATTGTGTACGATACTTAAGTTGTGTTCAAAGGAACTTGCTGCTTGTATGTAAAATTAATGTTTATATTTAAATGAATTATATGAAAAGTCCTAAATTTGTCATGTAAGAAAAACAATTTATTGCATATTTTGCATTTATGAGCTTTTCTAATAAGTACATATACTAAGTATTCATTTTTTCAATTTTAAAAAATTTGAATTATAAAATTTTGTGATAAAAAGCTAATCAAATTTCTTTAATTTTGCAACTGAATATATTCATCATTTATTTCACGTTTTTTTGCTTCTTAATATTTTTAACAAGTAAAGAAACAGTCAGTCGGTGCAACCAACTTAGAAATACCCTACACCTATTTGGGTCAAATTTAATGACATATCCATAAGTCATTTTAACGCCATAAAAGCTGTTATTAATTTGATTGTAAGACATAGCTAACCAAATTAACTTTATAATACTAAAAAACTTTTCTAATTACACTATCTCTTAAAAAATATTACAAATTCTTACTAATTTATTTATTTAAAAATATTAAAAAACAAAAAAACTTGTAATAAATGAAAATATATTTATTCCAATTCAATTACAAAATGAAAAAATTCTAGTTATTAAATTTTGCGATAAAAAGCTAATCAAAGCGTAATATATTTAAAAATCCAAATTTTACAAAACTGCAATTATTTTAAATGGCTAGTTAATATACCTAATAGAAATGCTTATACACAAAATATGCAATAAATGTATTTCTAAAATACAATTACAAATTTACATCTTTTCATATAATTCATTTAAATATAAAAATAAATTTTACATAAATGCAGCAAGTACCTTTGAACATAGCTGAACCACTACAATTAAGTCTAAATTTCGGGGACACATAAAGAATAGGAAATATATTCTTTGGCTTCGAAATTATACTCGTTCGGCCTCAAATCGATCAAAAGCTTCTAGAATCCGAACTCATTGACCAAACTCGACCAGAACCAATTCCAATGGTACTTTCATTACTTGTAACCTAGAGTTTAAATTTCATCAAAATAGCGGCATTATTTTTTGAGTTATGGTGTTTTTAAGATATATGTTTGTTAGTCCTTGAACTTTTCAAGGGTTCCAGAACCCGAAATTATGGTACGATTTCCCCCATATGCAGTCCCCGTCATACTTTCAATACTAGTTAACCCTTGTACACAATTGGAACGTTCTATCTTAATTTTAAGTTACCAGTTTTATTAATTTCGATGATAAACTTTTACACATTGGGGGGTCTAAGAAATGTACAAAATTGGAGGGACACGCAGGAAATAGTAAAGAACACCCATGTGCCAAATTTGAAGCTTCTACATTTTTTTCAAGTTACTATCTTTTTTAATTTCGAAAATATGCTTTAAGGTCCTTGGTCCACACCCACTACTCCAATTGGGCTCAAATTTCAACGACACTAAGGAAATCGAAAACGATACCCTGAAACCAAATTTAGAGGTTCTATCTTCATTGGTTTCGGAATTATGCTAGTTTGGCCTAAATTCGATCAAAAAGTTCTAGGTTCCGAAACCATGGTCCAATCCCGAACTTACGCAATTCCCGAAGTAGTTTTATTACTATTAACCTACAGCACAAATTTGATGAAGAAAGCGTCATTAGTTGTTGAGTTATTGTGACTTTTTGTATATGATCTTTAGCCCTTCGATCGATTAAATGGTCCAGACTCCGAACAAATGGGCCGATATCGCCCATATGCAATCCCCGCCGTAATTTCAGTCCTAGTAACCTCCAGTTAAAATTTCATCGAGATAGCTCCATTATTTTTTGAGTTATCGTGCCTACGGACGGACGGACGGACGGACATGGCTATATCGACTCAGGAGGTAACTCTGGTTACAAAGATATATACTTTTCCATATCTAGCTCGCTTCCTTTAGGTGGTAACAAACACCATACCAAAGTTAATATACCCTTTTACGTATTCTATAGGTGCAGGGTATAAAAAGATAAATTAGTAAGACTTTTTAATATCTTTGAATAGATAAAATAAATACAAAATGTTTTTAACATTATAAAGTTAATTTCGTTAGCTATGTCTTACAACAAAATTAATAAAACCTTTTATGGTCTTAAACTGACTTAGGAACTTCTCATTAAAATTGAACCAAATAGGTGTAGGGCATTTCTAAGGCAGTTGCACCGGCTGATTGTTTCTATACTTGTTTCATATGTTCGTTAGTCCCTAGAACAATTTAAAGGTTTAGAATCCGAACCTATTGTCTGATTTCGCCCATATGCAATCCCCGCCGTACTTTAAGTCCTAGTAACCTATAGTAAAAATTTTACACAGATGGACCTATCTATATCAACTCAGGAGGTCACCCTGAGCACAAATATATATATTTTTCCATATCTAGCTTACTTCCTTTAGGTGGTTACGAACCCCATACCAAAGTTAACATACCGTTTTCCAATTTGATAGGTGTAGGGTATAAAAACAATATATCATAATATTTAATCGGCATATTTTTCCCATACAAATATAAACATCGCTTTTTAGGACAAACTATTTGACCAATTTTTATGAAACAACAACCAAAAGAAAGGTTTTTTTTGTTTTCATAGGACAATGATATTTTTTTATAGAATATTGCGTTTTTTCAGGTAGAAACCCGTCTTTAATTTAACATAATTTTGAATTTAACGGTCACGCTGTCAAAAGTTGAGGCTTATGACTCTACTATTATACGCCAGCTTTCTGTGTAAATGTAATTCATTTTCGGTTGTAACTCCCAGCTAAATCTAAATCAAAATATTATAGGAGCCGACTTATGTATATCTTTTTTTTCTGTTATACCCTACACCCATAGAATAGGTAGAAGGGTACATTAACTTTGGTATGGTGTTTGTAACCACCTAAAGGAAGCGAGATAGATATGGAAAAGCATATATATTTGTGGCCAGCGTGACCTGCTGAGTCGATATAGCCATGTCCGTCCGTCCGTCCGTAGGCACGATAACTCAAAAAATAATGGACCTATCTTGATGAAATTTTAACTGTAACTAGGACTGAAAGTACGGCGGGGATTGCATATGGGCGAAATCGGCCTATGGGTTCTGATTCTGGACCTTTAAATCGATCGAAGGACTAACGAACACATATAAAAAATCATGATAACTCAACAACTAATGACGCTACCTTCATCAAAATTGTGCTGTAGGTTGCTAGTAACGAAACTACTTCGGGCATTGCGTAAGTTCGGAATTAGACTATGGGTTCGCAACCTAGAACTTTTTGATCGAATTTAGGCCAAACGAGCATAATTCCGAAACCAAAGAAGATAGAACCTCCAAATTTGTTATCAGGGTATCCCTTCCCATTTCCTAAGTGTCTTTGAAATTTGGGCCCCATTGGAGTGGTCGGTCGGGGACCAGCCACAGACTTCCGAAGACCTTAAAGCATATCTTTAAAATTAATAAAGATAGTAACTTGAAAAAATGTAGAAGCTTCAAATTTGGCACAAGGGTTGTTCTTTACTATCTCTTGCGTGTCCCCCTAATTTGGGATCAATTTGAGTGGTGGTTCAGTACCCCTCTTAAACCTCGGAAGTTTTAAAAGCTTATAATCGAAATTATTAAAAATAGTAACTTAAAATTAAGATAGACCGTTCAAATTGTGTACAAGGGTTAACTAGTACTTTAAGTACAGCGCGGACTATATAAAGGCGAAATCAGCCCAAGGTTTCGGATTCTGGACCTTTTATGCGGTTTCAGGGCTAACGAACATATATAATAAATCACGATAACTCAACAACTAATGACACTATCTTCATGAATTTGTGCTGTAGGTTATTGGTAATGAAACTAAGGCGGCGATTGCGTACGTTTATGATTGGACAATAGGTTAGGAACTTAGAACTTTTTGATCGAATTTAGGCCAACCTAGTATAATTCCGTAAGCAATGAAGATATAACCTCCAAATTTGGTATCAGAGTGTCGCTTTCGATTTCCTTAGTCTCCTTGAAATTTGAGCCCAATTGTAGTAGTGGGTGGGGACCAGCCACTCAGTTCCGAGTACCTTAAAGCATATTTTCGAAATTAATAAAGATAGTAACTTGAAACAAATGTAGAAATTTCAAATTTGTCACATGGGTGTTCTTTACTATTTTCAATGTGTCCCTCTAATTTTGGATTAATTGGAATGGCGGTTCAGTACCTCTCTTAGACCCCCCAATGTTTAAAAGCTTATCGTCGAAATTAATAAAACTAGTAACTTAAAATTAAGATAACACGTTCCAATTACGTACTAGGGTTAACTAGTATTGAAAGTATGACGAGGACTGCATATGGGCGAAATTGTACCATGGTTTCGGTTTCTGGAACCTTTGAAAAGTCCTAGGTCTAACGAACATATATCTTAAAAGCAGGTTAACTCAAAAAATATTGCCGCTATTTTGATGAAAGTTAAACTAGTAACTTTCTAGGATACTAGTAATGAAAGTACCATGGGAATTTTGATCTGGTCGAGTTCGGACAATGAGTCCGGATTCTAGAAGCTTTTGATCGATCTTAGGCCAAACGAGTATAATTTTGAAGCTGAAGAATATATTTCCTAATTCCTATGTTTCCCCGAAATTTAGACTTAATAGTAGTGCTGATTCAGGTGGTACCAAAGAAATCCCAAAATTAAAAAGCTTATCTTCGAAATCCATGAAGATAGAAACTTTAAATTTGATACATGAGGATTTTTCCTATTTCCGTTTTTATACCCTACACCTATACTTAACTTTGGTATGGTGTTTGTAACCACCTAAAGGAAGCGAGCTAGATATGGAAAAGTATATATATTTGTTATGAGCGTGACCGCCTCAGTCGATATAGCCATGTCCGTCCGTACGTCCGTCCGTCCGTCCGTCCGTAGGCACGATAACTCAAAAAATAATGGAGCTATCTTGATGAAATTTTAACTGTAGGTTACTAGGACTGAAAGTACGCCGGGGATTGCATATGGGCGAAATCGGCCCATGGGTTCGAATTCTGGACCTTTTAATCAGTTTCAGGACTAACGAACAAATATAAAAAATCACGATAACTCAACAACTAATAACACTTTCTTCGTCAAAATTGTGCTGTAGGTTACTAGTAAAGAAACTACATCGGGAATTGCGTAAGGTCATGATTGGGCCATGGGTTCGGAACCTAGAACATTTTGATCGAATTTTGGCCAAACGAGCATAATTCCGAAACCAATGAAGATAGAACCTCCAAATTTAGTATCAGGGTGTCCCTTCCTATTTCCTAAGTGTCTTGTGAATTTGGGTCCCATTGGAGTTGTGGGTCGGGGACCAGCCACACATTTCCGAAGACCTTAAAGCATATCTTTAAAATTAATAAAGATAACAACTTGAAAAAATGTAGAAGCTTCAAATTTGGCACAAGGGTGTTCTTTACTATCTCTTGCGTGTTCCCCTAATTTGGGTTCAATTGGAGTGGTGGTTCTGTACCCCTCTCAGACCTCCCAAGTTTTAAAGGCTTATAATCGAAATTACTAAAAATAGTTACTTAAAATTAGGATAGACCCTTCAAATTGTGTGCAAGGGTTAACTAGTACTATAAGTACAGCGCGGACTATACAAGGACGAAATCAGCCGAACGGTTCGGATTCCGGACCTTTTAATCGGTGTCAGGGCTAACGAACATATATAAAAAATCACGATAACTCAACAACTAATGAGGCTATCTTCATGAAATTTGTGCCGTAGGTTATTGGTAATGAAACTACGGCGGTGATTACGTACGGTGAGGATTGGACAATAGGTTAGGAACTTAGAACTTTTTGACCGAACTTAGGCCAAACGAGCATAATTCCGAAACCAATGAAGATATAACCTCCAAATTTGGTATCAGGGTGTCCCTTCCTATTGCGTAAGTGTCTTTGAAATTTGGGCTCCATTGGAAGGGGGGGTCGGGGACCAGCCACTCAGTTCCGAGGACCTTAAAGCATATTTTCGAAATTAATAAAGATAGTAACTTGAAACAAATGTAGAAGCTTCAAATTCGGCCCAGGGTGTTCTTTACTATTTTTTGCGTGCCCCCCTAATTTGGGATCAATTGGAGTGGTGGTTCAGAACCTCTCTTAGGCCCCCCAATGTGTAAAAGCTTATCATCGAAATTAATAAAACTAGTAACTTAAAATTAAGATAGAACGTTCCAATTGTTTACAAGGGTTAAATAGTATTGAAAGTATGACGGGACTGCATAGGGGCAAAATCGTACCATAATTTCGGGTTCTGGAACTCTTGAAAAGTTCAAGGACTAACAAACATATATCTTAAAAATAATGCCGGTATTTTGATGAAATTTAACACTAGGTTACTAGTAATGAAAGTACCATGGGAATTGGTTGTGGTCGAGTTTAATTTCGAAGCCAAAGAATATATTTCCTATGTCCTATGTGTCTCCGAAATCTAGACTTAATTGTAGTGGTTCAGCTATGTTCAAAGGTACTTGCTGCATTTATGTAAAATTTATTTTTATATTTAAATGAATTATATGAAAAGGTCTAAATTTGTAATTTTATTTTAGAAATACATTTATTGAATATTTTGCGTTTATAAGCTTTTCTATTAGGTATATAAACTAACCATTTAAAATAATTGCAATTTTTAAAAATTTGGATTATTAAATATATTATGCTTTGATTATCTTTTTATCACAAAATTTAATAATTACAATTTTTTCATTTTGTAATTGAATTGGAATAAATATATTTTCATTTATTTCAAGTTTGTTTGTTTTTTAATATTTTTAAATAGATAAATTAGTAAGAATTTGTAATATTTTTTAATAGATAGTGTAATTAGAAAATGTTTTTAGTATTATAAAGTTAATTTGGTTAGCTATGTCTTACGATCAAATTAATAACAGCTTTTATGGTGTTAAAATGACTCAAAAAAAGGTCATGGATATGTCCTTAAATTTGAACCAAATAGGTGTAGGGTATTTCTAAGTCGGTTGCACCGACTGACTGTTGCTTTACTTGTTATTAAACACTTTTATACTTTAAAAGGCTAAGAATTTTATTATAAAACATATTTTGTATAATATTTTATAATTATTACCATAGGTGATATATAATTAAGACATTGTGTATAATTCTTAAGCTATATTTAGAGGTACTTGCTGCATTTATGTAAAATTTATTGTTTTATTTAAATGAATTATATGAAAAGTTCTAAATTTGTAATTATATTTTAGAAATACATTTATTTCATATTTTGCGTTTATAAGCTTTCCTAAACTAACAATTTAAAATAATTGCAATTTTAAAAAATTATAAAATATTTTATTTATCACAAAATCTAATAATTAAAATTTTTTCACTTTTGTAATTGAATTGAAATAAATATAATTTTCTTTGATTCAAGTTTTTTAGTTTTTTAATATTTTTAAATCGATAAATTAGTAAGAATTTGTAATATTTTTGAGTAGATAAAGTAATTAGAAAATGTTTTTAGTATTATAAAGTTAATATTGTTAGCTATTTCTTACGATCAAACTAATAACAGCTTTTATGGTTTTAAAATGACTTATGGACTTCCAATTAAATTTGAACCAAATAGGTGTAGGGTATTTCTAAGTCGGTTGCACCGACTGATTGTTTCTTTACTTGTTTCTAAACATTTTAGTACGATTTGGCATATGTTGTATGTATTCTGTATCCTAATTAAAAAGCTCTATGAATACATAATATGTACAACAAAATTTAACATATCATAATTCATAAGTTTAGTACTTAGTATTATATTAAATTGAAGCTTCCAGAGGTACACAATAATAGTAAAGTTGACCGAAGTTTTTTTTTAATTCTAAATATTAAGATGCATAATGTATAATTATTATGGAAATAAAATTGTATTTACAGACGTAATTTTAAGTAAAATATAATCATTAATAAATTTCAATCCTAATCTTAAATAAGTTTTTGTTTATTTTTTGTGATTCAAACATTGGTCCTTCGAGCCGGATTCTATAGAACAAGAGTCTTTAGAACTTGAATCAAAAAGAAAAAACTTTAGAACAAGTGTCTTAAGCTTTTTATGCAAATTTAATTGTAAAACGAGTGTTTACAATTATATCTATAGAACCAGTGTCTATAGAGATAAATTAATATTAAGAACAAGTAAAGAAACAGTCAGTCGGTGCAACCGACTTAGAAATACCCTACACCTATTTGGTTCAAATTTAAGGACATATCCATAAGTCATTTTAACACCATAAAAGCTGTTATTAATTTGATCGTAAGACATAGCTAACCAAATTAACTTTATAATACTAAAAACATTTTCTAATTACACTATCTATTAAAAAATATTACAAATTCTTACTAATTTATCTATTTAAAAATATTAAAAAACAAACAAACTTGAAATAAATGAAAATATATTTATTCCAATTCAATTACAAAATGAAAAAATTGTAATTATTAAATTTTGTGGTAAACAGATAATCAAAGCATAATATATTTAATAATCCAAATTTTTCAAAATTGTAATTATTTTAAATGGTTAGTTTATATACCTAATAGAAAAGCTTATAAACGCAAAATATGCAATAAATGTATTTCTAAAATACAATTACAAATTTAGACCTTTTCATATAATTCATTTAAATATTCAAATAAATTTTACATAAATGCAGCAAGTACCTTTGAACATAGCTGAACCACTACAATTTAGTCTAGATTTCGGAGACACATAGGACATAGGAAATATATTCTTTGGCTTTGAAATTAAACTCGACCAGAACCAATTCGCAGGGTACTTTCATTACTAGTAACCTAGAGTTTAAATTTCATCAAAATACCGGCATTATTTTTTGAGTTATGGTGTTTTTAAGATATATGTTTTTTAGTCCTTGAACTTGTCAAGGGTTCCAGAACCCGAAACCATGGTACGATTTCGCCCATATGCAGTTCCGTCATACTTTCAATACGAGTTAACCCTTGTATACAATTGGAACGTTCTATCTTAATTTTAAGTTACAAGTTTTATTAATTTCGAAAATATGCTTTAAGGACCTCGGAACTGAGTGGCTGGTCCCCGACCCACTAGTCCAATGGGGCCGAATTTCAAAGACACTTACGCAATAGGAAGGGACACCCTGATACCAAAGTTGGAGGTTATATCTTCTGGTTTCGGAATTACGCTAGTTTGGCCTAAATGCGATCAAAAAGTTCTCAGTTCCGAACCCATTGCCTAATTCTCACCGGACGTAATCACCGCCGTAGTTTCATTACCAATAACCTACAGCACAAATTTCATGAAGATAGCCTCATTAGTTGTTGAGTTATCGTGATTTTTAATATATGTTCGTTATCCCTGACACCGACTAAAAGGTCCAGAATCCGAACCCATTTGCTGATTTCGCCCTTATACAGCCCGCGCTTTACTTATAGTACTAGTTAACCCTTGTACACAATTTGAACGGTCTATCTACATTTTAAGTAACTATTTTTAGTAATTTCGATTATAAGCTTTTAAAACTTGGGAGGTCTGAGAGGGGTACTGAACCACCTCTCCAATTGATCCCAAATTAAGGGAACACGCAAGAGATAGTAAAGAACACCCTTGTGGCAAATTGGAAGCTTCTACATTTTTTCAAGTTGTTATCTTTATTAATTTTAAAGATATGCTTTAAAGTCTTCGGATATGTGTGGCTGGTCCCCGACCCACTACTCCAATGGGGCCCAAATTCCCAAGACACTTAGATAATAGGAAGGGACACCCTGATACCAAATTTGGAGGTTCCATCTTCATTGTTTTCGGAATTATGCTCGTTTGGCCTAAATTCGATCAAAAAGTTCTAGGTTCCGAACCCATAGTCCAATCCCGACCTTACGGAATCCCCGAAGTAGTTTCATTACTAGTAACCTACAGCACAAATTTGATGAAGATAGCGTCATTAGTTGTTGAGTTATCGTGATTTTTTATATATGTTCGTTAGCCCTTCGATCGATTAAAAGGTCCAAAATCCGAACCCATGGGCCGATTTCGCCCATATGCAATCCCCGCCGTACTTTGAGTCCTAGTAACCTACAGTTAAAATTTCATCAAGATATCTCCTTTATTTTTTGAGTTATCGTGCCTACGGACGGACGGACGGACTAGTGTCTACAGGAAGATTTTTCTAGCCACTTGTTAATAAGCGAACAGTTACAACTAAAGGCATTTACTTCAAGACAGTGATACAACTAAAAGGCGTTCTCTTCAACGAGTCAACAAATTTACATAAAATCATTAGAGGCCGTATCATCAAAGCAATATGGAGAAACTAATCAACGCTCAAAAGGACCTATGTACAAAAATTCTAAGAGTACAGACAAACTTCAAAAAGGATTCTGTAGAAAAACAAACAAAGGAATATATAGACGTACGTTTAAAAAATGTACATGAGTACTGGCAAGCTATTATCAAAAACAAGTAAAGAAACAGTCAGTCGGTGCAACCGACTTAGAAATACCCTACACCTATTTGGTTCAAATTTAAGGACATATCCATAAGTCATTTTAACACCATAGAAGCTGTTATTAATTTGATCGTAAGTCATAGCTAACCAAATTAACTGTATAATACTAAAAACATTTTCTAATTACACTATCTATTAAAAAATACTACAAATTCTTACTAATTAATCTATTTAAAAATATTAAAAAACAATTATTCCAATTCAATTACAAAATGAAAAAATTCTAATTATTAAATTTTGTGATAAAAAGATAATCAAAGCATAATATATTTAATAATCCAAATTTTTAAAAATTGCTATTATTTTAAATGGTTAGTTTATATACCTAATAGAAAAGCTTATAAACGCAAAATATGCAATAAATAGTATTTCTAAAATACAATTACAAATTTAGACCTTTTCATATAATTCATTTAAATTTAAAAATAAATTTTACATAAATGCAGCAAGTACCTTTGAACATAGCTGAACCACTACAATTAGGTCTAGATTTCGGAGACACATAGGACATAGGAAATATATTCTTTGGCTTCGAAATTAAACTCGACCACAACCAATTCCCATGGTACTTTCATTACTAGTAACCTACTGTTAAATTTCATCAAAATACCGGCATTATTTTTTGAGTTATGGTGTTTTTAAGATATATGTTTGTTAGTCCTTGAACTTTTCAAGGGTTCCTGAACCCGAAATTATGGTACGATTTCGCCCATATGCAGTCCCGTCATACTTTCAATACTAGTTAACCCTTGTACACAATTGGAACGCTCTATCTTAATTTTAAGTTACTAGTTTTATTAATTTCGATGAAAAGCTTTTACACATTGGGGGGTCTAAGAGAGGTTCTGAACCACCACTCCAATTGATCCCAAATTAGGGGGGCACGCAAGAAATAGTAAAGAACACCCTGGGCCAAATTTGAAGCTTCTACATTTGTTTCAAGTTACTATCTTTATTAATTTCGAAAATATGCTTTAAGGTCCTAAGAACTGAGTGGCTGGTCTCCGATCCACTACTCCAATGGGGCCCAAATTTCAAAGACACTTACGAAATAGGAAGGGACACCCTGATACCAAATTTGGAGGTTCTATCTTCATTGGTTTCGGAATTATGCTCGTTTGGCCTAAATTCGATCAAAAGGTTCTAAGTTCCGAACCCATTGTCCAATACTCACCGTACTTAATCACCGCCGTAGTTTCGCTGCCAATAACCTACAGCACAAATTTCATGAAGATAGCCTCATTAGTTGTTGAGTTATCGTGCTTTTTTATATATGTTCTTTAGCCCTGACATCGATTAAAAGGTCCGGAATCCGAACGTTGGGCTGATTTCGCCCTTATATAGTCCGCGCTGTACTTATAGTACTAGTTAACCCTTGTACACAATTTGAACGGTCTATCCTAATTTTAAGTAACTATTTTTAGTAATTTCGATTATAAGCCTTTAAAACTTGGGAGGTCTGAGAGAGGTACAGACAGAACCACCACTCCAATTAATCCCAAATTAGGGGAACACGCAAGAGATAGTAAAGAACACCCTTGTGGCAAATTGGAAGCTTCTACATTTTTTCAAGTGGTTATCTTTATTAATTTTAAAGATATGCTTTAAGGTCTTCGGAAATGTGTGGCTGGTCCCCGACCCACTACTCCAATGGGACCCAAATTCACAAGGCACTTAGGAAATAGGAAGGGACACCCTGATACTAAATTTGGAGGTTCTATCTTCATTGGTTTCGGAATTATGCTCGTTTGGCCTAAATTCGATCAAAAAGTTCTAGGTTCCGAACCCATGGTCCAATCCCGACCTTACGCAATCCCCGAAGTAGTTTCATTACCAGTAACCTACAGCACAAATTTGATGAAGATAGCGTCATTAGTTGTTGAGTTATCGTGATTTTTTATATTTGTTCGTTAGCCCTGAAACAGATTAAAAGGTCCAGAATCCGAACCCATGGGCCGATTTCGCCCATATGCAATCCCCGCCGTACTTTCAGTCCTAGTAACCTACAGTTAAAATTTCATCAAGATAGCTCCATTATTTTTTGAGTTGTCGTGCCTACGGACGGACGGACGGACGGACGGACGGACGGACATGGCTATATCGACTAAGGCGGTCACGCTGATCACAAATATATATACTTTTCCATATCTAGCTCGCTTCCTTTAGGTGGTTACAAACACCATACCAAAGTTAATATACCCCTTTACCTATTCTATAGGTGTAGGGTATAACAACGAGGACATCGAAGAACTAAAAGAAAATTACCCAGAATATTTGTATTTCAAAAACAAGAACTTTGAAAGTATGGGAAATTTAGTAACCGAAATAACTAGTATTTGGGAAACTGCTTTATCAAACGCTCCTGCCAGTAATATACCGACGAAAAAATCTAAGGCGCTCAATAAACAAATTGAGCTAATAAAGGCTGTAGAACGCATTTCAAACAAAGTAAGGGAAGTAATGAAGCAAGAACCGAATTGGACTTTCATCTACCTTAACTTAAAAATTTAGAAGAGTATTGAACTTAATAATGAATAATCACTTGAGTCTGATAGAAAATAAGCCTATTAGCCATGATTATTTTGAGAACAATAAATTTGAATACATCGAAAATATCTGCAAAGACACAGTAATTGAACTAAATATAAAACTCATGAATATATCTCCAGCTCCGGCTGCTCGAGCACATAAGGCAGTTACAAGGTAATCAAGATGTTAATGGGAATCTACCACAAATTGATATTCTTAAGTTTTCTGGAAGCTACTCCGACTGGAAATCTTTTAGAGATTTATTCATGGAAGTTATTAACAATAACAAAAACATAGGCAACGCTCAAAAATTTTATTATTTAAAAGCTAACGTCGTTGAGCTAACCTGCAGAGTTAATCAAAAATTTCCCAGTTACAGCTGAAAACTATCACTCTGCTTGGAATATTTTAGATAAAAGGTACAATAATACAAGGATTTTTTTATCTACACAATTGAAAACTTTTCTGAATCAACCAATACTAACTAAAGAATCAGGCAAAGCTATAAAAAAACTACATGACATCTCAAAGGAATGTTTATTTGCTATTCAGAATTTGGAGATTGATACCTCAAACTGGGATCAAATCTGAATACATTTATTGTCTCAGAAATTGGATAAAGAAACTCATCGTTTGTATGAACAATCATTAGTTGATTCTCGAGAAATGCAAAATACAAAGCATTTCTTTCAATTTTTAGAAACCCATTTTCGAAGTCTGGCAGCATTAGAAACGAATACTAACGATACAAAAATCAAATCATACCATAGTTCAATTCTAATTTATGCGTGATATGTCAAGAATCACACAAAATTTATGGCTGTGAAAAGTTCAAACTACTGAGTATACAGCAGAGAATAGCAACTAGCAGAAAACATAATTTATGTGGAAACTGTTTGCGACCTGGTCATTTCGCAAAGGACTGCACAAGCTTTTCAAAATATAGAGTTTGTAACAAATATTATCATACCTTGTTGCACATATTTCAAGAAAACACGAATAACAAACAGTTATTCAATAAAAAACAATCACTAAGCAATACAAAATTAATGGATATTAACGCTCACTATGCAACTAATATTACAAAGATAAAGGTTATCTTACCCACAGCAATAATAAAGGTACAAAAATTAAATGGAACCTATAGTGAAGTTAGAGCCCTTGTCGATCAGGGTTTTCAAGACACTCTAATTTCAGAAAATATGGTGCAATATTTGCAGCTGCCAAGACACAAGGTTCATGCAGTTGTATCTGGAATTGGCAATGCAAAATTTGGTATAGTGCAAAATTTTTTGGAACTTTCTTTAAAGTCCAGATTAAATTCAACATTTTTTTGTGTGACCAAAGCATTAATTCTACTAAAATTATCTGGTTATTTGACGACAGAAAATGTAATGTCTTATAAAAATTGGGGACATATAAAAACCTTAGAGCTAGCAGATGCAAACTTTTACAAACCTTGTAGAATCGACATAATCTTAGGAGCTGACGCTTTTAGTCAAATAATACAAAACAAGCTCATAAAAGGAAGACCAGGTACTCCAATTGCACAGAAAACCAAGTTTGGCTACATTTTATCAGGTCAAATACAAAACGAATTACCAGAAAATACTATTACTTGTTTTATTGGCGAAGTCGTCCTAAGCCAGGAGCTAACCAAATTTTGGGAAACTGAAGAGCTTCTACCTGAAAAAATTACAACAGCTGAAGAAATGGAATGTGTAGTTCATTTCCAAACTAGTTGTCAACGCCAAAAAGATGGAAGATATGTTGTGCATTTACCGTTTCGCGAACATTTTAACTTGAACGAAATTCAGAGATCAAGAGAATTAGCACTTGCTAGATTGTTTCAACTTGAAAGAAAATTTAAGATAAATAAATTATTGGAAACAATGTACAAAGATTTCATAACAGAATATAGCAGTTCGGTCATATGGTTCCAGCTCAAGAAACAGTTGAAGGTAAATACTACCTACCCCATCATGCCGTTTTTAAGCACGATAGTTCAACCACAAAATTGAGAGTAGTTTTTGACGCCTCTGCAAAAAGAAACTCATCTAAAAGCCTGAACGACGTAACAATGATTGGAGACAAAATATAACAGAAATACTAATACGATGGCGCAAATATAAGGTAGTATATCGAGAAAATGTACCGTCAAATTCGAATAGTCAATCGCGATCAAGATTTCCAAAGAATACTTTGGAGAACTTTATCTAACGAACCCATCAAAGAATACAAGCTAAAAACCGTCACTTATGGGACTGGATCTGCGCCTCTCTTAGCAATAAAAACGTTACGTCAATTAGTTGCAGATGATGGACACTTATATCCTTTAGCTGCTAAAGCTATTTGTAAGGATACTTATATGGATGATGTGGTTTCGGGAGCATATACCTACGAAGAAGCAAATTTAAAATGCACCCAGTTAACAAATTTATTAAAAGCTGGAGGCTTTAATTTACGTAAATGGAATTGCAGTGATCGTCGCTTGTTGAAACAAATACCATCGGAATTAAGAGACTGTGCAAATAACAAAACTTTTGATGACGGAGAAGCTGTTAAAGCATTAGGAATACATTGGGTTCCTAAAACTGACAAACTAAAATTCAACATAAATACTGAGATAAAATCGGAACTGTTTACAAAACGTTCTATATTATCGGAGGCGGCTCGTATTTTTGATCCAATTGGATTTCTAACCCCAATAATAATAAAATTTATATTATTATTTCCACAAATATGGTTAGAAGAGACTGACTGGGATCAACCAGTATCTAACAACATTTTGAAAGAATGGCTACAAATCAAGGAAGAACTACACTTATTGAAGAAAATAGAAATCTGTAGATGGGTCGATTACGGAAATGACACCAAAGTTTGCCATCTTCCTGGATTTTCTGATGCATTTGAAAAGGCCTATGGTGCGGTTGTATATCTCAGAACAATAACAACCGTAGGCAATATTACTGTCACACTCACCGCTTCAAAAACAAAGGTAGCACCGCTGAGATCTCAACTTTCATTACCACGTTTAGAATTAAGCGGAGCTTTATTATTAGCGAGACAGACTCAACTATTATCATGATGGTTGCATATTATGGTTGCAGGCGACTCCACATCGTTGGAAAACGTTTGTTGGAAATCGCGTAGCGGAAATTCAAGCTATAATTGGTCCTGAAAATTGGTACCATGTAAATTCATCAAATCCAACTGATTTAGCGTCACGTGGAATTTATCCATCGAAATTAGAAAATAATAATCTTTGGTGAGAAGGTCCCACATGGTTAAAACAAAATGAATTCAAGGCGTCCAAAGCCCCAATAAGCAATACTAATTTAGAGATTAAAACCAAATTTGCAGTTAACATTGTTAAAACAGAAGTAGACAATTCTTTGATTGAAAATTTACTTCATTACTTCAAAATTTACTATTCTTCCTTAACAAAATTAAAACGTGTCGTAGCTTATTGTATTCGTTTTTGTAAAAATTTAAGATGCAGTCCAAAAAACCGCAAAGCCGGAACATTAACTGCTGATGAAGTAGAAAATTCGTTTATAACATTAATAAAGGTTACACAGTATCAATACTTTTAAGAAGAAATTGAGCAACTTTTAAAAGGACATAAAACAAGCAGATTATTAAGTTTAAATCCGTTCTTAGATTCTAGTCACCTTCCTCGATTAGGTGGAAGATTGTCTGAATCTGAACTTTCATATAAAAAAACATCCGCTTATACTTCCCTACAAGAGTGATTTAACAAATTTAATCATAAATCATGCACATTTGCATTCATTACATGGTGGCAACAATCAAACCTTAAAATATATTAGACAAAGATTTTGGATATTAAATGCATTAAAGGCAGTCAAGGGATGTATTCATAGATGTACGGTTTGTGATCGATCTAAAGCAACTTCGGCATCTAAATGGGAAATGTCCAGGCCATTCACTAATTGTGGTGTTGATTACGCTGGACTCTTTAGTTTAAAGTCACCAGTAGGTCGTGGAAATAAAATATTTAAGGGTTACTTTTTGTATGCTTAAGTACCAAGGCAATACACCTAGAAGTAGTTAGTAACTTAACATTAAGTGCCTTTCTTGCAGTATTTAAAAAAATTGTTAGCAGAAGAGGACCGGTTGCCAATAATAAAGTGATAATGCCACAAATTTTTGCGGAGCCAGCAAAATTTTGAGTGATTTATTCACCCAATCCAATTACAAAAATGAAATTATAGACTTACTAATAGGGAAGGAATCTAATGGCATTTCATACCACCCGCATTCCCTCACTTTGGAGGTCTTTGGGAAGCTTGTGTAAAATCAACTAAATATCATATGAAGAGAATAATAAAGGACACAACATTAACTTTTGAAAAAGTTACAACTTTAACTGTAAAAATTGAAGCTTGTTTAAATTCTCGTCCTTTATGTCCGTTAAATAATGATCCAGAAAACTTGGAAGTTTTAACACATGGTCACTTTTTAATAGGAGCATCATTGTTAACAGTTCCTGAGGAAAATGTGGTAAATGAGAATCCTAATATATTAACTAGATGGCAGCTGTTAGATCACTTACACCAGAAGTTTTGGAAAAGATGGTCTCAAGAATACTTGTCCAGATTACAGAAAAGACCAAAATGGACCCATCAACAACCAAATTTAAGGGTTGGAAACATAGTGCTAATAAAGGAGGATAACTGCCCACCTACCAGATGGGCTTTGGGAAGAATTATTGAGACAAGCTGTGATGATAACGGTCTTGTTAGAGTTGCTACTTTCAAAGCAAAAACTTCAATATTAAAACGCCCTATAACTAAGCTATCGCTCTTGCCAATTATAGACAACGACGATAATTTCAACTATAATGAAATCAAAAATAGAAATCCAGAAGCACTTAATAATACTTCTAATAATAGTACCCCAGGGATGCTTGGCAATAAAAATGAAAATCTCATTCATCCGTCAAAAGAAAGCATACGTATTCCAACAAAAAGAGCATCAACAAGAAATATAAATACACATGATGTTCATCATAATTCAATTGCATACATAACCCTCATAACTCAATTGATGCAAAAACCAATTCAAAGCAAGCAGTATCACCTACAGAAAGCAATACGGCGTCAACCGCTTGTGAACATCAATTTAATTATAAATTCATTTCGGGGGGAGAATGTTCGCAGAACATAAATTTTTAACATTATAAACTTAACATTAATATATATAACAACTTTAGAACTAATTTTAATATTATTTATTTCATAATTGTTTAACGTACATTTTTCCTTATGATGCACATTTCTTTGTAATATAATTTAATTAAACTTTACTTAATAAAATACCTTTAAAGTCATTGTACTGACCTACATTCATAATTTTAAGTATTTTAAAGTAAATTAAATATTTGTTGTGTCAGCTAATTTCGTTGCATATAATCACTAATAAATTTGAATTCTAAACTTAAATAAGTTTTTTGTTTATTAATTTTTATGGTTCAAACATACACATTATAAGTAATGCATTATTTTTGAATATAAGGCATTATTTTAATGAATATTGTGAAAAAATAATTCAAAATAATATTACATAGGTAATTAAAGAAAACATTGCACTATTTTTTTAATTCGCGTAAAATTAATGTTAATGGAGTTATAATGCATTACAAATATAATGCATTAGCCCCATCTCTGTTATGTAGTGTACCTCGGAATTTTAAATTTTAAAATTTGACAAAGGGTATAAAAATATTGTAATGGTTTTTTCTTATGTTGGCTACGATTAAGTTTTCAAAATAAAATATTTTAAAATAACATTGTTTTTTAAACATACATTCAAAATAATTGAAAATACCTAATATGTTTGGAAAAATAATGGCGTATAATTTCTGTCAAAAAATTTACAAATAAATAGGTACACGAATTTACATGAGAGGAACTAAAGTACTGGTAACGCGATGTACTGTAACTCGGATTTTTAAAATTTACAAATTGACAAAACGTATAAAAATATTGTATTTGGTTTTTCATATATTTCTAAGATTATGTTTTAAGAAATAATAATTATACCCGTGCTTCATACTCGTATATGACATCAGGTGTATTAAAATTGCTCCTCTGTTTGTAACGCATCGATCTAGAAGAGCTTGATATAGTGTCAAAGGTACGTATCGGATCAGTATCGAAAAGTAAATCGATCTAGCCATGTGTGTCAGTCCGTCCGCCCGCCCGTGTGTCAGCACGATAACTCAAAAATTAAAAGGGCTAGAGTTTTGAAATTCACACAAAGTTATTTTTAGACAATTTCTAGGTTCTCTATTGTTTTTGGTTAAAATCGGAACAAAGTTTCGGGGAGCTGCCATACAACTTTTTTGCATCAATATGAATTTCTTCAAAACTAATTATACTAACAGGATGAAAACTACACAAATTTAGTTTTATAATAAATCAAGCACTTATATGAAGTTTCAAAATGTTACGGCTTAATTCCGGGGGGCTGCCCCGGAAGTTGTATCCTTGCACCAATATGAATTTCTTTAAAACAAATTATACCAGGAGGATGAAAATTGCACACGATTAGTTGTATAATGAATTGAGCACTTATATGAAGTTTCAAAATATTAGCGCCCCATTTTCGGGGGGCTGCCATACAACTTCTGTGCACCAATATGAATTTCTTCAAAACTAACTATACTATGAGGATGAAAATTACATACGGTTAGTTATATAATAAATCTAGCACTTATATGAAGTTTCAAAATGTTACGGCCCCATTTTCGGAAGGCTTCCATACAAAATTTTCAATTCAATAACTGTGAATCTAATGAAGCTACGAGGCTAACATCTAGACTTAATTGTAGTGGTTCAGCTATGTTCAAAGGTACTTGCTGCATTTATGTAAAATTTATTTTTATATTTAAATGAATTATATGAAAAGGTC
Source organism: Dolichopus griseipennis (assembly GCA_963082915.1). NCBI lineage: Eukaryota > Metazoa > Arthropoda > Insecta > Diptera > Dolichopodidae > Dolichopus > Dolichopus griseipennis. The sequence goes on along the minus strand of OY720441.1, from coordinate 239,131,338 downwards.
TAAATTTGTAATTTTATTTTAGAAATACATTTATTGAATATTTTGCGTTTATAAGCTTTTCTATTAGGTATATAAACTAACCATTTAAAATAATTGCAATTTTTAAAAATTTGGATTATTAAATATATTATGCTTTGATTATCTTTTTATCACAAAATTTAATAATTACAATTTTTTCATTTTGTAATTGAATTGGAATAAATATATTTTCATTTATTTCAAGTTTGTTTGTTTTTTAATATTTTTAAATAGATAAATTAGTAAGAATTTGTAATATTTTTTAATAGATAGTGTAATTAGAAAATGTTTTTAGTATTATAAAGTTAATTTGGTTAGCTATGTCTTACGATCAAATTAATAACAGCTTTTATGGTGTTAAAATGACTCAAAAAAAGGTCATGGATATGTCCTTAAATTTGAACCAAATAGGTGTAGGGTATTTCTAAGTCGGTTGCACCGACTGACTGTTGCTTTACTTGTTATTAAACACTTTTATACTTTAAAAGGCTAAGAATTTTATTATAAAACATATTTTGTATAATATTTTATAATTATTACCATAGGTGATATATAATTAAGACATTGTGTATAATTCTTAAGCTATATTTAGAGGTACTTGCTGCATTTATGTAAAATTTATTGTTTTATTTAAATGAATTATATGAAAAGTTCTAAATTTGTAATTATATTTTAGAAATACATTTATTTCATATTTTGCGTTTATAAGCTTTCCTAAACTAACAATTTAAAATAATTGCAATTTTAAAAAATTATAAAATATTTTATTTATCACAAAATCTAATAATTAAAATTTTTTCACTTTTGTAATTGAATTGAAATAATTATAATTTTCTTTGATTCAAGTTTTTTAGTTTTTTAATATTTTTAAATCGATAAATTAGTAAGAATTTGTAATATTTTTGAGTAGATAAAGTAATTAGAAAATGTTTTTAGTATTATAAAGTTAATATTGTTAGCTATTTCTTACGATCAAACTAATAACAGCTTTTATGGTTTTAAAATGACTTATGGACTTCCAATTAAATTTGAACCAAATAGGTGTAGGGTATTTCATAGTCGGTTGCACCGACTGATTGTTTCTTTACTTGTTTCTAAACATTTTAGTACGATTTGGCATATGTTGTATGTATTCTGTATCCTAATTAAAAAGCTCTATGAATACATAATATGTACAACAAAATTTAACATATCATAATTCATAAGTTTAGTACTTAGTATTATATTAAATTGAAGCTTCCAGAGGTACACAATAATAGTAAAGTTGACCGAAGTTTTTTTTTAATTCTAAATATTAAGATGCATAATGTATAATTATTATGGAAATAAAATTGTATTTACAGACGTAATTTTAAGTAAAATATAATCATTAATAAATTTCAATCCTAATCTTAAATAAGTTTTTGTTTATTTTTTGTGATTCAAACATTGGTCCTTCGAGCCGGATTCTATAGAACAAGAGTCTTTAGAACTTGAATCAAAAAGAAACGAGGAAGAGTGTGGTAGAGTAGACTGTGTCAACTCTGGGATACCCGTATGACCGTTTTATAAACATTATATCATTTATAAACATTAATTACTTTTGACAAAATTTCAAACATAAAGCTTTATTAGGTGTAGTGTAATGCTCATATAAAAGAAGGAGTTGTATGGCAGCTACTCGAACCCTTTGCAGTAGACCAACCAAATTTTGCAGTAACTTTGGCCATTACACTAAACTATTTTTGGCAAAATTTCTGACACCTAACTTCAATAGGTATAGAGTAATGCTCATATAAAATAAGAAGTTGTATGGCAGCTACTCGAACCCTTTGCAGTAGACCAACCAAATTTTGCAGTAACTTTGGCCAATACACTAAACTATTTTTGGCAAAATTTCAGACACTCAGCATTAATAGGTATAGAGTAATGCTCATATAAAACAGGAAGTTGTATGGCAGCTACTCGAACTCACTGCAACAGACCAACCAAATTTTGCAGAAACTTTGGCCATAAAACTAAACTACTTTTGCCAAAATTTCAGACACGTAACTGTAATAGGTACAGAGAAATACTCATATAAAAAAAGAAGTTGTATGGCAGCCACCCGAACCCATGGACCAAAATGGCTGGATTTAAATAGCGATGACGGCTATTGCAAAAAAACGAATTTGCGAAAATTTCAAGATTCTAGCTCCTTTAGTTTTTGAGTTATCGTGCGGACGGACGGACGGACGGACGGACATACATAGCTAAATCGATTTTTTTTTCGATTCTGATCCGATCCATACACTTGAGTCTATATCTACCCCCCCTCCTTCTCTGCGTCACAAACGTAATGGCAAATTTATTATACCCTTTGCCTATATAGTCATACGGGTATAAAAACTTTAGAACAAGTGTCTTAAGCTTTTTATGCAAATTTAATTGTAAAACGAGTGTTTACAATTATATCTATAGAACCAGTGTCTATAGAGATAAATTAATATTAAGAACAAGTAAAGAAACAGTCAGTCGGTGCAACCGACTTAGAAATACCCTACACCTATTTGGTTCAAATTTAAGGACATATCCATAAGTCATTTTAACACCATAAAAGCTGTTATTAATTTGATCGTAAGACATAGCTAACCAAATTAACTTTATAATACTAAAAACATTTTCTAATTACACTATCTATTAAAAAATATTACAAATTCTTACTAATTTATCTATTTAAAAATATTAAAAAACAAACAAACTTGAAATAAATGAAAATATATTTATTCCAATTCAATTACAAAATGAAAAAATTGTAATTATTAAATTTTGTGATAAACAGATAATCAAAGCATAATATATTTAATAATCCAAATTTTTCAAAATTGTAATTATTTTAAATGGTTAGTTTATATACCTAATAGAAAAGCTTATAAACGCAAAATATGCAATAAATGTATTTCTAAAATACAATTACAAATTTAGACCTTTTCATATAATTCATTTAAATATTCAAATAAATTTTACATAAATGCAGCAAGTACCTTTGAACATAGCTGAACCACTACAATTTAGTCTAGATTTCGGAGACACATAGGACATAGGAAATATATTCTTTGGCTTTGAAATTAAACTCGACCAGAACCAATTCGCAGGGTACTTTCATTACTAGTAACCTAGAGTTTAAATTTCATCAAAATACCGGCATTATTTTTTGAGTTATGGTGTTTTTAAGATATATGTTTTTTAGTCCTTGAACTTGTCAAGGGTTCCAGAACCCGAAACCATGGTACGATTTCGCCCATATGCAGTTCCGTCATACTTTCAATACGAGTTAACCCTTGTATACAATTGGAACGTTCTATCTTAATTTTAAGTTACAAGTTTTATTAATTTCGAAAATATGCTTTAAGGACCTCGGAACTGAGTGGCTGGTCCCCGACCCACTAGTCCAATGGGGCCCGAATTTCAAAGACACTTACGCAATAGGAAGGGACACCCTGATACCAAAGTTGGAGGTTATATCTTCTGATTTCGGAATTACGCTAGTTTGGCCTAAATGCGATCAAAAAGTTCTCAGTTCCGAACCCATTGCCTAATTCTCACCGGACGTAATCACCGCCGTAGTTTCATTACCAATAACCTACAGCACAAATTTCATGAAGATAGCCTCATTAGTTGTTGAGTTATCGTGATTTTTAATATATGTTCGTTATCCCTGACACCGACTAAAAGGTCCAGAATCCGAACCCATTTGCTGATTTCGCCCTTATACAGCCCGCGCTTTACTTATAGTACTAGTTAACCCTTGTACACAATTTGAACGGTCTATCTAAATTTTAAGTAACTATTTTTAGTAATTTCGATTATAAGCTTTTAAAACTTGGGAGGTCTGAGAGGGGTACTGAACCACCTCTCCAATTGATCCCAAATTAAGGGAACACGCAAGAGATAGTAAAGAACACCCTTGTGGCAAATTGGAAGCTTCTACATTTTTTCAAGTTGTTATCTTTATTAATTTTAAAGATATGCTTTAAAGTCTTCGGATATGTGTGGCTGGTCCCCGACCCACTACTCCAATGGGGCCCAAATTCCCAAGACACTTAGATAATAGGAAGGGACACCCTGATACCAAATTTGGAGGTTCCATCTTCATTGTTTTCGGAATTATGCTCGTTTGGCCTAAATTCGATCAAAAAGTTCTAGGTTCCGAACCCATAGTCCAATCCCGACCTTACGGAATCCCCGAAGTAGTTTCATTACTAGTAACCTACAGCACAAATTTGATGAAGATAGCGTCATTAGTTGTTGAGTTATCGTGATTTTTTATATATGTTCGTTAGCCCTTCGATCGATTAAAAGGTCCAAAATCCGAACCCATGGGCCGATTTCGCCCATATGCAATCCCCGCCGTACTTTGAGTCCTAGTAACCTACAGTTAAAATTTCATCAAGATATCTCCTTTATTTTTTGAGTTATCGTGCCTACGGACGGACGGACGGACGGACGGACGGACATGGCTATATCGACTAAGGCGGTCACGCTGATCACAAATATATATACTTTTCCATATCTAGCTCGCTTTCTTTAGGTGGTTACAAACACCATACCAAAGTTAATATACCCGTTTACCTATTCTATAGGTGTAGGGTATAAAAAAGGTAATCTTGTAGAACTAGTGTCTACAGGAAGATTTTTCTAGCCACTTGTTAATAAGCGAACAGTTACAACTAAAGGCATTTACTTCAAGACAGTGATACAACTAAAAGGCGTTCTCTTCAACGAGTCAACAAATTTACATAAAATCATTAGAGGCCGTATCATCAAAGCAATATGGAGAAACTAATCAACGCTCAAAAGGACCTATGTACAAAAATTCTAAGAGTACAGACAAACTTCAAAAAGGATTCTGTAGAAAAACAAACAAAGGAATATATAGACGTACGTTTAAAAAATGTACATGAGTACTGGCAAGCTATTATCAAAAACAACGAGGACATCGAAGAACTAAAAGAAAATTACCCAGAATATTTGTATTTCAAAAACAAGAACTTTGAAAGTATGGGAAATTTAGTAACCGAAATAACTAGTATTTGGGAAACTGCTTTATCAAACGCTCCTGCCAGTAATATACCGACGAAAAAATCTAAGGCGCTCAATAAACAAATTGAGCTAATAAAGGCTGTAGAACGCATTTCAAACAAAGTAAGGGAAGTAATGAAGCAAGAACCGAATTGGACTTTCATCTACCTTAACTTAAAAATTTAGAAGAGTATTGAACTTAATAATGAATAATCACTTGAGTCTGATAGAAAATAAGCCTATTAGCCATGATTATTTTGAGAACAATAAATTTGAATACATCGAAAATATCTGCAAAGACACAGTAATTGAACTAAATATAAAACTCATGAATATATCTCCAGCTCCGGCTGCTCGAGCACATAAGGCAGTTACAAGGTAATCAAGATGTTAATGGGAATCTACCACAAATTGATATTCTTAAGTTTTCTGGAAGCTACTCCGACTGGAAATCTTTTAGAGATTTATTCATGGAAGTTATTAACAATAACAAAAACATAGGCAACGCTCAAAAATTTTATTATTTAAAAGCTAACGTCGTTGAGCTAACCTGCAGAGTTAATCAAAAATTTCCCAGTTACAGCTGAAAACTATCACTCTGCTTGGAATATTTTAGATAAAAGGTACAATAATACAAGGATTTTTTTATCTACACAATTGAAAACTTTTCTGAATCAACCAATACTAACTAAAGAATCAGGCAAAGCTATAAAAAAACTACATGACATCTCAAAGGAATGTTTATTTGCTATTCAGAATTTGGAGATTGATACCTCAAACTGGGATCAAATCTGAATACATTTATTGTCTCAGAAATTGGATAAAGAAACTCATCGTTTGTATGAACAATCATTAGTTGATTCTCGAGAAATGCAAAATACAAAGCATTTCTTTCAATTTTTAGAAACCCATTTTCGAAGTCTGGCAGCATTAGAAACGAATACTAACGATACAAAAATCAAATCATACCATAGTTCAATTCTAATTTATGCGTGATATGTCAAGAATCACACAAAATTTATGGCTGTGAAAAGTTCAAACTACTGAGTATACAGCAGAGAATAGCAACTAGCAGAAAACATAATTTATGTGGAAACTGTTTGCGACCTGGTCATTTCGCAAAGGACTGCACAACCTTTTCAAAATATAGAGTTTGTAACAAATATTATCATACCTTGTTGCACATATTTCAAGAAAACACGAATAACAAACAGTTATTCAATAAAAAACAATCACTAAGCAATACAAAATTAATGGATATTAACGCTCACTATGCAACTAATATTACAAAGATAAAGGTTATCTTACCCACAGCAATAATAAAGGTACAACAATTAAATGGAACCTATAGTGAAGTTAGAGCCCTTGTCGATCAGGGTTTTCAAGACACTCTAATTTCAGAAAATATGGTGCAATATTTGCAGCTGCCAAGACACAAGGTTCATGCAGTTGTATCTGGAATTGGCAATGCAAAATTTGGTATAGTGCAAAATTTTTTGGAACTTTCTTTAAAGTCCAGATTAAATTCAACATTTTTTTGTGTGACCAAAGCATTAATTCTACTAAAATTATCTGGTTATTTGACGACAGAAAATGTAATGTCTTATAAAAATTGGGGACATATAAAAACCTTAGAGCTAGCAGATGCAAACTTTTACAAACCTTGTAGAATCGACATAATCTTAGGAGCTGACGCTTTTAGTCAAATAATACAAAACAAGCTCATAAAAGGAAGACCAGGTACTCCAATTGCACAGAAAACCAAGTTTGGCTACATTTTATCAGGTCAAATACAAAACGAATTACCAGAAAATACTATTACTTGTTTTATTGGCGAAGTCGTCCTAAGCCAGGAGCTAACCAAATTTTGGGAAACTGAAGAGCTTCTACCTGAAAAAATTACAACAGCTGAAGAAATGGAATGTGTAGTTCATTTCCAAACTAGTTGTCAACGCCAAAAAGATGGAAGATATGTTGTGCATTTACCGTTTCGCGAACATTTTAACTTGAACGAAATTCAGAGATCAAGAGAATTAGCACTTGCTAGATTGTTTCAACTTGAAAGAAAATTTAAGATAAATAAATTATTGGAAACAATGTACAAAGATTTCATAACAGAATATAGCAGTTCGGTCATATGGTTCCAGCTCAAGAAACAGTTGAAGGTAAATACTACCTACCCCATCATGCCGTTTTTAAGCACGATAGTTCAACCACAAAATTGAGAGTAGTTTTTGACGCCTCTGCAAAAAGAAACTCATCTAAAAGCCTGAACGACGTAACAATGATTGGAGACAAAATATAACAGAAATACTAATACGATGGCGCAAATATAAGGTAGTATATCGAGAAAATGTACCGTCAAATTCGAATAGTCAATCGCGATCAAGATTTCCAAAGAATACTTTGGAGAACTTTATCTAACGAACCCATCAAAGAATACAAGCTAAAAACCGTCACTTATGGGACTGGATCTGCGCCTCTCTTAGCAATAAAAACGTTACGTCAATTAGTTGCAGATGATGGACACTTATATCCTTTAGCTGCTAAAGCTATTTGTAAGGATACTTATATGGATGATGTGGTTTCGGGAGCATATACCTACGAAGAAGCAAATTTAAAATGCACCCAGTTAACAAATTTATTAAAAGCTGGAGGCTTTAATTTACGTAAATGGAATTGCAGTGATCGTCGCTTGTTGAAACAAATACCATCGGAATTAAGAGACTGTGCAAATAACAAAACTTTTGATGACGGAGAAGCTGTTAAAGCATTAGGAATACATTGGGTTCCTAAAACTGACAAACTAAAATTCAACATAAATACTGAGATAAAATCGGAACTGTTTACAAAACGTTCTATATTATCGGAGACGGCTCGTATTTTTGATCCAATTGGATTTCTAACCCCAATAATAATAAAATTTATATTATTATTTCCACAAATATGGTTAGAAGAGACTGACTGGGATCAACCAGTATCTAACAACATTTTGAAAGAATGGCTACAAATCAAGGAAGAACTACACTTATTGAAGAAAATAGAAATCTGTAGATGGGTCGATTACGGAAATGACACCAAAGTTTGCCATCTTCCTGGATTTTCTGATGCATTTGAAAAGGCCTATGGTGCGGTTGTATATCTCAGAACAATAACAACCGTAGGCAATATTACTGTCACACTCACCGCTTCAAAAACAAAGGTAGCACCGCTGAGATCTCAACTTTCATTACCACGTTTAGAATTAAGCGGAGCTTTATTATTAGCGAGACAGACTCAACTATTATCATGATGGTTGCATATTATGGTTGCAGGCGACTCCACATCGTTGGAAAACGTTTGTTGGAAATCGCGTAGCGGAAATTCAAGCTATAATTGGTCCTGAAAATTGGTACCATGTAAATTCATCAAATCCAACTGATTTAGCGTCACGTGGAATTTATCCATCGAAATTAGAAAATAATAATCTTTGGTGAGAAGGTCCCACATGGTTAAAACAAAATGAATTCAAGGCGTCCAAAGCCCCAATAAGCAATACTAATTTAGAGATTAAAACCAAATTTGCAGTTAACATTGTTAAAACAGAAGTAGACAATTCTTTGATTGAAAATTTACTTCGGATTTAGAACGGATTTGTTAAATTAACTTTAGAACGGTTAATTAAATTTAGAACGGATTTAAACTTAATAATCTGCTTGTTTTATGTCCTTTTAAAAGTTGCTCAATTTCCTCTTAAAAGTATTGATACTGTGTAACCTTTATTAATGTTATAAACGAATTTTCTACTTCATCAGCAGTTAATGTTCCGGCTTTGCGGTTTTTTGGACTGCATCTTAAATTTTTACAAAAACGAATACAATAAGCTACGACACGTTTTAATTTTGTTAAGGAAGAATAGTACGGTTTGTGATCGATCTAAAGCAACTTCGGCATCTAAATGGGAAATGTCCAGGCCATTCACTAATTGTGGTGTTGATTACGCTGGACTCTTTAGTTTAAAGTCACCAGTAGGTCGTGGAAATAAAATATTTAAGGGTTACTTTTTGTATGCTTAAGTACCAAGGCAATACACCTAGAAGTAGTTAGTAACTTAACATTAAGTGCCTTTCTTGCAGTATTTAAAAAAATTGTTAGCAGAAGAGGACCGGTTGCCAATAATAAAGTGATAATGCCACAAATTTTTGCGGAGCCAGCAAAATTTTGAGTGATTTATTCACCCAATCCAATTACAAAAATGAAATTATAGACTTACTAATAGGGAAGGAATCTAATGGCATTTCATACCACCCGCATTCCCTCACTTTGGAGGTCTTTGGGAAGCTTGTGTAAAATCAACTAAATATCATATGAAGAGAATAATAAAGGACACAACATTAACTTTTGAAAAAGTTACAACTTTAACTGTAAAAATTGAAGCTTGTTTAAATTCTCGTCCTTTATGTCCGTTAAATAATGATCCAGAAAACTTGGAAGTTTTAACACATGGTCACTTTTTAATAGGAGCATCATTGTTAACAGTTCCTGAGGAAAATGTGGTAAATGAGAATCCTAATATATTAACTAGATGGCAGCTGTTAGATCACTTACACCAGAAGTTTTGGAAAAGATGGTCTCAAGAATACTTGTCCAGATTACAGAAAAGACCAAAATGGACCCATCAACAACCAAATTTAAGGGTTGGAAACATAGTGCTAATAAAGGAGGATAACTGCCCACCTACCAGATGGGCTTTGGGAAGAATTATTGAGACAAGCTGTGATGATAACGGTCTTGTTAGAGTTGCTACTTTCAAAGCAAAAACTTCAATATTAAAACGCCCTATAACTAAGCTATCGCTCTTGCCAATTATAGACAACGACGATAATTTCAACTATAATGAAATCAAAAATAGAAATCCAGAAGCACTTAATAATACTTCTAATAATAGTACCCCAGGGATGCTTGGCAATAAAAATGAAAATCTCATTCATCCGTCAAAAGAAAGCATACGTATTCCAACAAAAAGAGCATCAACAAGAAATATAAATACACATGATGTTCATCATAATTCAATTGCATACATAACCCTCATAACTCAATTGATGCAAAAACCAATTCAAAGCAAGCAGTATCACCTACAGAAAGCAATACGGCGTCAACCGCTTGTGAACATCAATTTAATTATAAATTCATTTCGGGGGGAGAATGTTCGCAGAACATAAATTTTTAACATTATAAACTTAACATTAATATATATAACAACTTTAGAACTAATTTTAATATTATTTATTTCATAATTGTTTAACGTACATTTTTCCTTATGATGCACATTTCTTTGTAATATAATTTAATTAAACTTTACTTAATAAAATACCTTTAAAGTCATTGTACTGACCTACATTCATAATTTTAAGTATTTTAAAGTAAATTAAATATTTGTTGTGTCAGCTAATTTCGTTGCATATAATCACTAATAAATTTGAATTCTAAACTTAAATAAGTTTTTTGTTTATTAATTTTTGTGGTTCAAACATACACATTATAAGTAATGCATTATTTTTGAATATAAGGCATTATTTTAATGAATATTGTGAAAAAATAATTCAAAATAATATTACATAGGTAATTAAAGAAAACATTGCACTATTTTTTTAATTCGCGTAAAATTAATGTTAATGGAGTTATAATGCATTACAAATATAATGCATTAGCCCCATCTCTGTTATGTAGTGTACCTCGGAATTTTAAATTTTAAAATTTGACAAAGGGTATAAAAATATTGTAATGGTTTTTTCTTATGTTGGCTACGATTAAGTTTTCAAAATAAAATATTTTAAAATAACATTGTTTTTTAAACATACATTCAAAATAATTGAAAATACCTAATATGTTTGGAAAAATAATGGCGTATAATTTCTGTCAAAAAATTTACAAATAAATAGGTACACGAATTTACATGAGAGGAACGAAAGTACTGGTAACGCGATGTACTGTAACTCGGATTTTTAAAATTTACAAATTGACAAAACGTATAAAAATATTGTATTTGGTTTTTCATATATTTCTAAGATTATGTTTTAAGAAATAATAATTATACCCGTGCTTCATACTCGTATATGACATCAGGTGTATTAAAATTGCTCCTCTGTTTGTAACGCATCGATCTAGAAGAGCTTGATATAGTGTCAAAGGTACGTATCGGATCAGTATCGAAAAGTAAATCGATCTAGCCATGTGTGTCAGTCCGTCCGCCCGCCCGTGTGTCAGCACGATAACTCAAAAATTAAAAGGGCTAGAGTTTTGAAATTCACACAAAGTTATTTTTAGACAATTTCTAGGTTCTCTATTGTTTTTGGTTAAAATCGGAACAAAGTTTCGGGGAGCTGCCATACAACTTTTTTGCATCAATATGAATTTCTTCAAAACTAATTATACTAACAGGATGAAAATTACACAAATTTAGTTTTATAATAAATCAAGCACTTATATGAAGTTTCAAAATGTTACGGCTTAATTCCGGGGGGCTGCCCCGGAAGTTGTATCCTTGCACCAATATGAATTTCTTTAAAACAAATTATACCAGGAGGATGAAAATTGCACACGATTAGTTGTATAATGAATTGAGCACTTATATGAAGTTTCAAAATATTAGCGCCCCATTTTCGGGGGGCTGCCATACAACTTCTGTGCACCAATATGAATTTCTTCAAAACTAACTATACTATGAGGATGAAAATTACATACGGTAAGTTATATAATAAATCTAGCACTTATATGAAGTTTCAAAATGTTACGGCCCCATTTTCGGAAGGCTTCCATACAAAATTTTCAATTCAATAACTGTGAATCTAATGAAGCTACGAGGCTAACATTAAAAATGGTAAAGTAATACGGAAATCACTCGGACCAACTTTTAGAATGGGCCAATTTTTTTTTTTGGCTTTTTTACTGTTTTTTTATTTTTTTTAATCAAAAATATGTGATAAAGAATTAAAATTTTTTTTTTATATTTTTTATGGTTTTTTTTTGGTTTTTTTTTTTTGGTTTTTGTTTTTTCTGTTTTTTAAGCAAAAATAATGGATGATGAGTTAAATTTTTTTTAACTATTTTACTTTTATATATTTTTTTTATTTATAATAAATATAATAGCATAAGGGAAATAAATAACGGTTTATTTTATACATCATAGTGGGTATGCACGGGTATCCAAAAGTTGACAAGGACAACTATAATCTTCCTCGTTTTTATTAAAAAATATCTTATATTGAAAAAAATTCAATATACCTATTATATGAAATCAAACCACTTTTTTGTACTAAATTAAAACATTCAAACGAGGAAGAGTGAAGTAGAGTAGACTGTGTAAACTTTGGGATACCCGTATGACCGTAGTATAAACATTATCATCCGTTTTATTACTTTTGACAAAATTTCAAACATTTAGCTTTATTATGCATAAAGTAATACTAATGTGAAATGGTTTTTGATTGTTTACTATGATTTTGGTAGGTGAACCTCTTTTTAGTAAGTGAAATAGAAAGAAAGTTGTTGAAATTATGCCAATTATCCCAAGTGTTGTCCTGACTGTAGTTGAATTGTTTTTAGTTTCTATTGCGAGTTGAAGTTTTCTTTTTGTATTATTCAGGTGCAGATTATGGACATGATCTAATGTTATTATTTCGTTATAACTGGTAAAATTAATATAGATTAGTTTGGGTGGAATTAGTTCGTGAAGAACTTTTGTATTCGTTTCAAACACAGTATCGTTGATAATTAATTTGTTTTTGAATATGATAAGATAAGTACCCGTTTTTCTTGTGATTTGTTGTTTGTCATCTTCTAAAACTTCTGCCGGAGAGTGATTGATTATAACTAGTCCGTCTGTTATTTCTTTGATTTTACTTATTTGTTTTTCTGTTATTGAAGAACAGGATACTGTGTTGTTATTCATTAGAGCAATTGCACATGGAGCTTTCGATATTTTTTCACATATAGATACTTATTGTTATTTACTGGATGTTAAATAATTTTATTACAAATGTCTTTGATTTTTGGTATTTTTACAATATACTTTATTTGATCTATGGAACTATAAATTTTTATCTGCGATAATAAGAGAATGTCGGTAGTAGGTATTGAATAATGCAGTTGAGTTATTTTATTTATTTCGAATAAATTTAAAATTGATGGGTTCGCTACGTTTAATTTTAAAAGTGCGATGCCGTTTAGTATATTTGTTGAATCGGATATTATCATTCTATTTCTAATCATGACTAAATCAAAAATTTAATCCTGTGAGTTATTTACTTTTAATATTTTATTTTGAGATTCGCCTAATTATTCGATTAATTTTTTGGGTAAGTTTGTTAATATGATTTTGTATATTTTGGTTTATATCTACTAGTGAGTTTTCATTTGCTATCAAAGCGGCTTCGGTGTTTCGTAATTGAATTAGGTCATTATGATCAGGGTTTCCCGCAATAAATTTCCATATGCTTTCTATCAAATCCAAAAATCTTTTTGCTTGGTGATGTGAACTTTGGTAAATTGTCAAAAGTTTTTCTATCCCGTTTATATCATGTTCTATAAGCAAATAAGGATCCTTTCTAGTTTTAAATGAAAACAATAAGTCCTTTTCTAATAGAATTTCTTCTTATTGAGTTTGATTCACGGTGTGAATTAAATAAAAGTAGCCATAATTTAACATTACAGTTCCTTTCCTGACAGGTATGATGGGAGATTTTGAATAATCTTGTATTTCAGCATAAGTTATTTGTCTTAAATTTGGAAAATTTAAACTTTAGATAGAGTTAAATATTTTAGGTTATCTTTATGAATTATTTAGCCTTTAGTTAGTCTTACAGAAGAACCTAGGTCTTGAAATACTTAGACCTCTTTTTATGTGTCTTTAATTTTGCTGCCAAGTCTAGTGTTTATTTTAAGTTGGGCTTTTGTACCATTTTGAAAACTTTTTTGAAATTTATTTTTGTTGTGATATTGGTTATACTTTTTTTGGGCTATTTCTAATTTGGATATAATTTGGTTTTTAAGTTTACCCGATCGTTCTTTGAGGATGTCTACTGGTCTGTATTCTGTAGTAGAATGTATCAAAACATTTTACTTATATGTACTAGAGCGAATCAATTTCATTAAGTCCTTTTGTATTTTCTCGGACTGTGAACATCTTGCAATTTCAATTAAGGTTGATTGAAATCTTTCCACTTGACCGTTACTTACACTATGAACTGGAGGAACTTTGTGATGCAATATGTCTAGAGGAAAAATTTCTTGTTCTATGTCAGAGCATTCATCTTCTATACTACTTAACTGATGTACTATTTCTTCCGGATCAAATTTGTAAACAGAATTATCTTTATTTTGTAAAATCTAATAATTAATTTCTTTTAATTTTTTAACGTCGTCCGGATAATTACTTGCCGTATACGCCATTTTAGCATTTTTGTGTTTAGAATGCCATTATAGGTTAAAAGACATATATTTTTATTTATTTCAATCCGTTTTGTCCTATCTTTTCTAGTTTTGGAATTAATTAGTATATACTTTGCCGTATGTAACACAAAAACATAAATTTTAGAAGTGTTTTGCCGTATAATCCAAAATTTAGGATATACGTCAAATGTTCAGTGCAAAATAATATTTTTATTTAAAAAAAATTGATTTGCCTTACGTACCCGTAAGTTGCAAAATATTTTTAAAAGAATATTCTTGATTTGCCTTACGTGCTTTAGTTCTTACATATACAGCAAAATACAAACTTTTTTAAAAGCGAATTATTGTGCCGTATGTTCGTTAATTGTATGTTACATACGGCAAAACATTATATGTACGTATTGTATAATATATTGCATTATTGTCGTATAAAAATGTATATACATACAGCAAAATGTTATTTTGCATTACATAACAATAAACTAAAATATTGATTATTCACGATCAGTGTTACTTTACTTTGTTTGTCAAAGTGGTAAGACATATAAAATGTCATCGCCCTGTCCAGAATTGCCACAGGAGTTACTGAGGTATTTTTTATTTACATTTAAATACATATTCTTATGAATCTAATTTATTCGCATTTTAGCTTAACTGAAATCTTAACTGGAGATTCTTCCAGTTCTGTAAATTCCAGCGGTAATTAAATTAAATATTCCAAAATTTAAAAATATTTTAGTAATTTTTATATTATTAAAAGACAACAATGATATTATTGCAATAAAGGAGAAACCCACATTAAGAAATAGAAAAGTTGAAAATTATCAAACAGTAGAGCATTCTGACAAAGAGCAGCTAGATTTTTCTAGTGGTATTAATAGAAAAACCTAATAATTTGTAAAAATTAATTAAGTATTTATATTTTAAAGATAATTCAATTAACGATGAAGACTTCGACATGTCTAAATATATTATACAGAAGAAAAAAGCAGAAAAAAATATATTATTAAATGATAATGATGGATTAAATGATAATGACGTTCAGCGAATTATACCATCAGAGTATTATACCATCAGGTAATTTACAAAAACCCAGAATTTTCATTTGATTACGTTGTATTTTGCAGAAGCTAGTACACCTACTTATACAAAAAAGAAACGTTACTTACCCGATACGTGGAAGCAAAATATTCGGAAAAAATTACGTCAAGCAGGCCAGGAATATTTAAGTCAAAGAGGAAAAGTAATGAAAGCCAAACACGTAAAGCCACCATGCGTTAATAGTTGTTTTTATATGTGTACACAACATTTTTCTGATTCAAATAGAAATGAAATATTTTCAAAATTTTGGAACCTCTCTGATGAAGAAAAAAACTCCTTTTATTGTCAATTTGTGAAAAAACAAGTAAAGAAACAGTCAGTCGGTGCAACCGACCCTGATACCAAATTTGGAGGTTCTATCTTCATTGGTTTCGGAATTATGCTCGTTTGGCCTAAATTCGATCAAAAAGTTGTAAGTTCCGAACCCATTGTCCAATCCTCACCGTCGTAGTTTCGCTGCCAATAAGCTACAGCACAAATTTCATGAAGATAGCCTCATTAGTTTTTGAGTTATCGTGATTTTTTATATATGTTCCTTAGCCCTGACATCGATTAAAAGGTCCGGAATCCGAACCGTTGGGCTGATTTCGCCCTTATATAGTCCCCGCTGTACTTATAGTACTAGTTAACCCTTGTACACAATTTGAACGGTCTATCCTAATTTTAAGTAACTATTTTTTTATTATAAGCCTTTAAAACTTGGGAGGTCTGAGAGGGGTACAGAACCACCACTCCAATTGATCCCAAATTAGGGGAACACGCAAGAGATAGTAAAGAACACCCTTGTGGCAAATTGAAGCTTCTACATTTTTTCAAGTTGTTATCTTTATTAATTTTAAAGATATGCTTTAAGGTCTTCGGAAATGTGTGGCTGGTCCCCGACCCACTACTCCAATGGGACCCAAATTCACAAGACACTTAGGAAATAGGAAGGGACACCCTGATACTAAATTTGGAGGTTCTATCTTTATTGGTTTCGGAATTATGCTCGTTTGGCCTAAATTCGATCAAAAAGTTCTAGGTTCCGAACCCATGGTCCAATCCCGACCTTACGCAATTCCCGAAGTATTTTCATTACTAGTAACCTACAGCACAAATTTGATGAAGATAGCGTCATTAGTTGTTTAGTTATCGTGATTTTTTATATTTGTTCGTTAGCCCTGAAACCGATTAAAAGGTCCAGAATCCGAATCCATGGGCCGATTTCGCCCATATGCAATCCCCGCCGTACTTTCAGTCCTAGTAACCTACAGTTAAAATTTCATCAATATAGCTCCATTATTTTTTGAGTTATCGTGCCTACGGACGGACGGACGGACGGACATGGCTATATCGACTAAGGCGGTCACGCTGATCACAAATATATATACTTTTCCATATCTAGCTCGCTTCCTTTAGGTGGTTACAAACACCATACCAAAGTTAATATACCCCTTTACCTATTCTATAGGTGTAGGGTATAAAAAGAACGTGGAAAGAAAACGTGTTAAAGGTTCAGAACGAAAAAAAAATACATTTCAATATTCACTGTGATGATATTATACATTCTGTTTGTAGAATTTTTTTTTTAAACATTTTATGTATTAATGAGAAAAGAATTTGCTATTACTTTAAACATTTACACAATGAAAAATTCGGAGTACCTAGATCGTTGAGAAAAAGTAAAAACACAAAACATTTTAACTACAAACCTATTTAACTACAATTTTAATTTATCGTTTTATAAACCCAGGAAAGATCAGTGTGATCGCTGTGTTCAATACAAAGCTACAAAAAATCCAAAAGACGATGAAATATTAAATTATGAAAAACACAAAACTGAGTCAAGAGGATTAAAAGCTGAGCGGGATATTGATCGTCAGAATCCAGATCCTAACATAGTAGTTATTTGTTTTGATCTTCAAAGCGTTTTTTCTCTGCCAAAAGGATTCGCGTCGTCCTTCTATTATAAAAGGCAAGTAAATGTTTTCAATATGACAGCTACGGTTATTATTAATAACGGAAAAAAATTTACATACTGTTGTGTATGGGATGAAATTAGATGTGGGCGAGGCGGAAATGAAATTGCTAGTTGCATTTATAAAATACTGGGCATTTTACTTCAAGAGTATCCAAATATTCAACAAATAATATTATGGAGCGACTCTTGTGTTGCACAAAATAAAAATAAAATTATAACAACAGCATTATTAAAATTTTTAGCTGACAACCCAAGAGTTAAATGCATTACACAAAAATATTCAGAACCAGGACACTCTCAAATTCAAGATACTTGATAAATATTTGAAAAATTTTGAAATATTTAGTACACTGTCATTGCTTGCTCTGTTAAAAACTTTTAAGTCAAAAAATATTCAACTTAAAATTTCACAAATGAAACCTGAAGACTTCAAAAACCTTTCAAAATTGTCTTTGCAACTAAATTTTAGTGCAGTTCCATTCACTAAGATTAAAATTTTACAATATAATCGTGATGATTTATTTGAAGTTAAATATAAAACTTCAATTTTTGAAACAGCATTTAAAACAATAAAAACACATTTAAAAGCTAATAAAAAAAATTAGGAACACTATTAAATCTTTTTTTCATGAATTTACCTAACGATAATCAAAAATCTAAATTAATATCAAAAGAAAAAATAGCTGATATAAAATCATTAATCCCTTACCTCCCTAAAAAAGATAGTGACTATTATGAACTTATTTTAAAATGAAAGTCAAAATATAATTAAGTTTAATATTAGTATAATATTCGAAAAAAAAAAATGTGATTTATAATTATAAAATGTTTTATATTCTTTTATGTTGAAAGAATTATTAATTTTATTTTACGTTTTTTCTAATTTAGTTTGCATTTAAATGGAGCTTAAAATGAAAATTAATTAAAAAAAATTCTTATGTAAATTACGTACATAAAATTTGTAGTCTATAGATAGACACTTTAAAAACAAGTAAAGAAACAGTCAGTCTGTGCAACCGACTTAGAAATACCCTACACCTATTTGGTTCAAATTTAAGGACATATCCATAAGTCATTTTAACACCATAAAAGCTGTTATTAATTTGATCGTAAGACATAGCTAACCACATTAACTTTATAATACTAAAAACATTTTCTAATTACACTATCTATTAAAAAATATTACAAAATCTTACTAATTTATCTATTTAAAAATATTAAAAAACAAACAAACTTGAAATAAATGAAAATATATTCCAATTGAATTACAAAATGAAAAAATTCTAATTATTAAATTTTGTGATAAACAGATAATCAAAGCATAATATATTTATAATCCAAATTTTTAAAAATTGCAATTATTTTAAATGGTTAGTTTATATACCTAATAGAAAAGCTTATAAACGCAAAATATGCAATAAATGTACTTCTAAAATACAATTACAAATTTTGAACTTTTCATATAATTCATTTAAATATTCAAATAAATTTTACATAAATGCAGCAAGTACCTTTGAACATAGCTGAACCACTACAATTTAGTCTAGGTTTCGGAGACATATAGGACATAGGAAATATACTCTTTGGCTTTGAAATTAAACTCGACCAGAACCAATTCGCAGGGTACTTTCATTACTAGTAACCTAGAGTTTAAATTTCATAAAATACCGGCATTATTTTTTAAGTTATGGTGTTTTTAAGATATATGTTTTTTAGTCCTTAAACTTGTCATGGGTTCCAGAACCCGAAACCATGGTACGATTTCTCCCATATGCAGTCCCGTCATACTTTCAATACTAGTTAACCCTTGTATACAATTGGAACGTTCTATCTTAATTTTAAGTTACTAGTTTTATTAATTTCGATAATAAGCTTTTACACATTTGGGGGTCTAAGAGAGGTCCTGAACCACCGCTCCAAATGATCCCAAATTTGGGGGGCACGGAAGAAATAGTAAAGAACACCCTGGGCCAAATTTGAAGCTTCTACATTTGTTTCAAGTTACTATTTTTATTAATTTCGAAAATATGCTTTAAAGTCCCCGGAACTGAGTGGCTGATCCCCGACCCACTAGTCCAATGGGGCCCAAATTTTAAAGACACTTACGCAATAGGAAGGGACACTCTGATACCAAATTTGGAGGTTATATCTTCATTGGTTTCGGAATTACGCTAGTTTGGCCTAAATTCGATCACAAAGTTCTCAGCTCCGAACCCATTGTCCAATCCTCACCGTACGTAATCACCGCCGTAGTTTCATTACCAATAACCTACAGCACAAATTTCATGAAGATAGACTCATTAGTTGTTGAGTTATCGTGATTATTAATATATGTTCGTTATCCCTGACACCGACTAAAAGGTCCAGAATCCGAACCCATGGGCTGATTTCGACCTTATACAGCCCGCGCTTTACTTATAGTACTAGTTAACCCTTGTACACAATTTCATTGGTCAACGGTCTATCTTAATTTTAAGTAACTATTTTTAGTAATTTCGATTATAAGCTTTTAAAACTTGGGAGGTCTGAGAGGGGTACTGAACCACCTCTCCAATTGATCCCAAATTAAGGGAACACGCAAGATATAGTAAAGAACACCCTTGTGGCAAATTGGAAGCTTCTACATTTTTTCAAGTTGTTATCTTTATTATTTTAAAGATATACTTTAAGGTCTTCGGAAATGTGTGGCTGGTCCCCGACCCACTACTCCAATGGGGCCCAAATTCCCAAGACACTTAGGAAATAGGAAGGGACACCCTGATACCAAATTTGGAGGTTCCATCTTCATTGGTTTCGGAATTATGTTCGTTTGGCCTAAATTCGATCATAAAGTTCTAGGTTCCGAACCCATGGTCCAATCCCGACCTAACGCAATCCCCGAAGTAGTTTCATTACTAGTAACCTACAGCACAAATTTGATGAATATAGCGTCATTAGTTGTTGAGTTATCGTGATTTTTTATATATGTTCATAAATATATATTTATATATTTTTTATATGAAGGGCTAGATCGATTAAAAGATCCAAAATCCGAACCCATGGGCCGATTTCGCCCATATGCAATCCCCGCCGTACTTTCAGTCCTAGTAACCTACAGTTAAAATTTCATCAAGATAGCTCCATTATTTTTTGAGTTATCGTGCCTATGGACGAACGGACGGACGGACGGCCAAATTTGGCGAACATTTTGTTAAAATCATCTTTTGTATATGCACCATATATAAAAAAATTAAAAAACTCTATCGGCTAGTTTTGTTAATATTTCACTTCAAACTTTAAACTCATTTTACTCGAAATGCTAATTTGTCGTATACGGCAAGTAATTGTCCGGACGACGAAGTGTGAATTCAATTAGTCTTCAGCTCTTCTTCTGACGACAGAACTGACTCCAACAACGATTCATAATATTTATTTTGTTGTTCTACACCTAAATTATTTATCTCGATCTCTATAGGGGTTTCAGTTGTGGTATTTATTGTTTCTTTCACATTTGTATTGTAAGGTAGAACAACATTAGAATCAGCGAAGCTATTGAATTTTGCTACATTACTTCTGCAAATTTATTTTGAAAGTTGGGTGGAATATTATTATTATCAAAATCTATTGCTATCTAAGATACTTTTTGATAATAAATCATCCTTTGCAGGGTCAATTTTAGCATGAATGGACTTCATGAGATCAATTCCCACAATTGCGTCAAAAGGTGAAAGGCCGGGTGAAATAAAAAAAATCTGAAATTTGTCCAAAAAGATTAATTTTGCATTTATTTTTGATTTCAGTAAAATCAAACACAGTTTTTACCTCATAAGGATTGTCTACATTTTTTAATTCCTGTTAAATGCGGAAGTGATTTGATATAATTTTTCGATGTACCTGTGGCTAGGAGTATTTTTAAAACAATTTTATTATTTAACCTCTCTTCAATATAAGGTAGAGAAGAGGACTTTATCCTAAAAAATTAATTTCGTCAAGTCGTTTTCGGTTGGTTCGTATATTTCATCCGCGAATGAATTATCAAAAATTTCTTCTTTGTCTGAAAAGTATTCAGAGTTTAGTTGTTGCGCATTAATGTTATTGATGCGTTGTATTTTAGGGTTTATTTGGGTTCATTATTCTTTATCTCGTTTTGGAGTTGTTGCTGGGTTTATTAAATTACGAAATACTTTATTAGATTGACCACCTGTACTTTGTCGTTGTTGGATAGATGGATTATTTCTTTTAAGATGTGACATACTTTGATTAATGTCCATTGGCATAGGATTAGAATTTTTAAGAGCGCCTTGTATGTTAAAAGGAAATGTTTTCTTGAAGTGAAGATTGTTGGAAGTTTTAGAGTAATACTCAGCATATGAATTTGAGAAATGTTATCTCCATCGATTACTCTTTAGTTCCTATGCCATGGCAAGGGCAGATGGCAGATCGGAGGGTCCTTTTGAATAAACTATATTCCCGATATTAGGTTCAAGGCCTGATATGAAGGTTCTCAAAGCATCTTCGCGGTATTTGACGAGGTATGAGTTGATTATGGTATGATCACTATACACCATCATGATTTTTGTGGTAAAAAGACTAAGTTGTTTTTCTACTTTGTCAAAATAATTGCTGATGTAGAATTTGCCATGTCTTAAGAGGTTTGATTGCTGTTCTAGAATATGTAATGGACTTCTATCCGCATAAGCATAGTCAAGTCTCGCGATTATGGCTTCAGCGTTTAGTACCGTATTATATTCTGAAATAACTTGATTGGCCAACTTGGTGATTTTGGTTCTCACTAACAATAAAGCTTGGGGGTAAAATTCAGTTTTTTCATAAATTTCTTTCATATATATAAAGAGCCTTCTCCGAGATGGATACTTCGTTCTATCACCGGTAAAATCTGGTAAACTTCTTACAATTTCTAATTAATTGGGTTTACAATTTTATAAGTCAATTTCTTCATATTTTTTTAATGAAGGTTTAGTTTCTAAGTCATATATGTTTTTTTTAGATCTTGCGTCTGTTTTTCTAAAAGCCCGTTATTTCTTTTAAATAATTCTGCTAAAGTAGATTAAAATTCTTGAACCGTTGCCATTTTAATAGTAATATTTAATTTAGAAAAGGAAAATTAAATTATTTGGAATTGTAGATTTTAAAATATAAGGGAAAAAAACTTTTAAATTTAACTTTTTTTGAATTATTTCTTGTTTAATTAACAGTAGTTAATAAAAAAAATAATAATAATTATAATTATTATTTTATTCCTTTAATTAGAAAAAGATAAGAATATTTAAATAAAAAGAATTTTAAGACAAAAAATAATATTAATTTTTTCGATAATTTATAGTTCCATTAACAACATTTAATTTTTATTTAATATTAAAAAATTATTGATTAAATCGGTTTGGATAACGATTTCAAATATAATGTATTAAAAAATTTAACCTTTCGATCATTTACATTTTTATTAACAATAATTATTTTTATTTAACATTTTTTGAAAGTTTTTATTAAAAACTTTACTTATTCTATTTTTAGCACATTTTCAAAAAATTTTGTAAAAATGTGCCTATATAGTTTCACTCTGTCCGTCCGTCTGTCTGTCCGTCTGTCCGTCCGTATGTTTACAAAAACTTTTACACCGTTTGAAATATAGAAAAGAAATTTTAACCACGAGTAGGTATTACAAAAAAAATAATTTCGTAGAAGAATTTTTATCTGTAGCCCCACCTGTTAGGGAGCTGCAGCCCCCCAAAGTTGGGAAAATCCCTATATTCAAATTGTTATAACAAGAGTTCTATTAGGTTTATTTTCAATCTGAAAACGGCAAAAATAGCTGGTTTTATAAACTTTATAAATTTTTAAAAAATAAATGTTTAGGGTTGCCATACGGTACTAAAATTTACCATTATGCAAAACTCAATTTTTGCAAAATTTTTGGCCAAACATATCTTCTAAACGGGCTAAGCTAGGGTTTTGAAATTTTGGGAGTAGTTAGATTCTCTGAAATAAGTAGAAGTCGGTTAACAAATTTTTTTTGTCACGTCCCCTATTTTGCAGCTATAAGGGCTCGAAAATTGAAATTTTGCTATTTTTAAACACCTGTAACTTGAATACCTGTCCAAATTTTTTTTTTCGTAATATACAAAATTCAAAGCTCTATAATTATATTTCAACATGTGTTAAAGGTTTTTCTTAATTTTGATGGGTGACGAAGCTACAGCCCCTGCAAATTCCAAAAATGCCCTATATTTAAATTGATATAACAAGAGTTCTGATAGGTTTATTTTCAATCGAAAAACGGTTGAAGAGACCTTCTTTTATAGTCTTTACAAAAATACTTCGCTTAAATGTTTAGGGTTGCCAAACGGTACTAAAATTTACCACTGTGCAAAACTCAATTTTTGCAAAATTTTTGGCCCCACATATCTTTTAAACTGTTCAAGCTAGGGTATTGAAATTTTGGGAAAAGTTAGATCGCAGAAATTAGTAGGAGTCGGTTAACAAAATTTTTTTTTCAAGCCCCATGTTCAGGAGCTATAAGGGCTCGAAAATTGAAATTTTGCTATTTTTAAACACCTGTAACTTAAATAGCTGTTTAAATATTTTTTCCTTAATATACAAAATTTAAAGGTCTAACATTATATTTTAACATATGTTAAAGGTTTTTCTTAAATTTTAAAGGAGTTCTTTAAATTGAAGAAAGTGTCTTTCAGTTTTAACCATTTTTGCCTTAATAGTTAAATTCTAAGAAAAATTCAAAATTTTGGTGGAATTCACAATTTAATTCCTAGAACCTAACAAAGTTTGGGGGAAGGGGAGTAGTGAGCATTATAACTTTGAGAAATTTGGCAACCTTCCCCATAGAGGGGCTACCAGGACTTAAAAATTTACTGTTATTACAGGTAAGCAGTAACTTAGTCACCACCATATATATTTCCTAAATTAAACGTTAATATTGAAGCTTCAACATTATATTCCGATAAAATACTTAGTATGAAACACTATATTATTTTGAAAATGTCCTTTTTTAAAAACCCTTGGTTTTTTTTCATCACTTGTTTATTTAAAGTTTCCAGTATGAAAATATATTTTTTTGTTTAAACTAATATGTTACAATTAATAAATAAGTTTTTTTTTACAAAAATTTTCATAGAAACCTATTAACTTCCAGTACGATGTTTAGAAGCGATATTATTGTTCTTCATATCTCAGCATATTTGTACTTTCAATGTTAACAGGTTACAAATCTCAATTTTCACAGTTAAAAACAGTTTTTATCTTCTTTTTATACCCTACATCCATGGCAAAGGGGTATATCAATAAGTAAAGGGGTATATCAACTTTGGTAAGGTGTTTGTAACCACCTAAAGGAAGCGAGGTAGATATGGAAAAGTATATATATTTGTGATCAGCGTGACCTCCTGAGTCGATATAACCATGTCCATCCTTCCGTCTGCCCGTCCGTAGGTACCATAACTCAACAACTAACGGAGCTATATAGATGAAATTTTTAACTTTAGGTCACTAGGACTGAAACGGCGGGGATTGCAAATGGGCGAAATCGGCCCATGGGTTCAGATTCTGGACCTTTTAATTGTTCCAAGGGCCAAGGAAAATATAAAAAAAATAAAGATAACTCAACAACTAATGGCATTACAATCATGAATTTTGTGATGTAGTTACTAGTAATGAGCCTATGGCGGGGATTGCATACAAACGAGTTTGGACCATGGGTTCGGATCCTAGAAGTTTTGATCGAATTTAGGCCAAACCACCCTAATTCCGAAACCAATGGAGATAAAACTTTCAAATTTAGTATCAGTGTGCCTCTTCCTATGTCCTTAGAGTCCTGGAAATTTAGGACCAATTGGAGTAGTGAGTCGGGGACCATCCACACAGTTCTGAAGACCTTAAGGCATATCGTTGAAATTATTAAAAAAAAATTGCTCAAAACTAAGATAGAAGGTTCCAATTGTGTACAAGGGTTTACTAGTATTAAAAAAACGGCGCGAACTGCATATAGGTGAAATCAAACCATGTGTTTGGATCCTGGAACTTTTTCATCGAATTTAGGCCAAACGAGCATGATTCCGAATTCAAAGAAGTTAGAACCTCCAAATTCGGTATCAGGGTGTCATTTTCTATTCCCGATAGTCACTTCAAAAAAATGTAGAAGGTACAAATTTGGCACAAGGCTTTTCTTTACTGTTTCCTACGTGTTCCCTCAATGAAAAAATGTCAAACGGTCAAACTGTCCGGACGTGTGATTTTTAATCTCAATAAATTAAAATAAAAAAAATAAAATATAATTTCTAAACTTAATAATATAAATTTTTGACAACTCAGTATTTTATACTGTGCTAAATTATAAGTAAATTATAATTATAATAAATTTTTTATATACATAACTAATAATCTAAAATAAATTTTTAACTTATAATCAAATACATACGCCAAAACTCAAAATGGCAAACAAATTTAGTTGTGGTAAATGTAAGAAGAGTATTAATCTTAGAAAGGATAATGGGCTTCAGTGTGATGGCAGCTGTAAATTATGGTTTCATCTAGAATTTTCAGAGTTAGAGTGTCATAGAGTGAAATAATTAAGCAAAATAAACATCATAAAACACTTGAAATATCTGAGCTCCCAATTGTCGCTGAGAATAATTTGAATGCAGTTGCCATGAAAATTATTAATGAGATGGACATTAACGTAGTAGCGGATGATATTAAGGAAACATATTTATCCAAAAATAATTCAAAAAATTCAGGTGAGAATGCTAAAATTATTATAAGGTTGAACAGTGTCAAGATTCAAAATAAAATAATTGAAGCCAAAAAAAGTAAAAGAATTATATATAATAAAATTTTCCACATGAATTCGCAATCAGAATCGCAATACATATACATTAACCAACGTTTAACACCATACTTCAGTTTTCTTTACAAAAATGTAGGGACTTAAAGAGAAATAAAAATATTTAATATTCTTGGGTAAAACAGGGTAAAGTTTTTGTCCGTAAAACAGATAATAGTAATATTATTAGAGTTATACCTCAAGAAGATTTAATACAATTTAATGAAAACTAAATTTTTATTTATTTATTTTATTTTTATTTTTTTATTTATTTATTTCAACTATTTAGATGCCCAAAGAGAAACTTATTCTCAATATAGGGCTATATTGATTACATTTCATATTTATGAATTTTTTTTTTGTTTTTTTTTTTTTTTTTTTACTTAAAAACAAATTTAATTATTATAATTTTTTACTTTCAAAGAACATAATTTTTTAATTAAATAATAAATTAACGGCAAGAAAATAATAAAATCCAAATAAAAGAGAAATTGGAAATAAAAACAAAAATACGGCTAAGTACTGCAAATCTTCAAAAATCAAATGAAACAAACCGGGTTAGTGTTTAACATTATTGTTGATTCTAACAAACAAAAATTTGAGAAAAAACAGAACAAAAAATATTATATATTAAATGACATTGACTGCATTATTAGAAAATTTCGTTACATTACTATATTTACTAAGATAATTCTCTGTTAATACTTTTTTTAATTTAGAATTACTATAGAGTTTAAGATGCCCGTCCAGCGAATTGTATAATTTTATGCCACGGTAAATTGTGTTAGAGGTACCAAATTGAGATGTTCTCGTCTTTTCAATATGCATTAATTCCTTACTTCTAGTATTCACTTTATGATGTTCACTCCTCTTAGTTAACATGATAGTTGAATGTGAATTAACAGTACTAATATTTTGAATCAGAAGTAAAAGCTTAACATTGACAAAATCTTTAATTAAGAGCAGATCACATGTTCTATGTATAAACTCTGTGCATTCTCGCTAATTGAATTTAAATAAATTTTTCAAAGCTCTGTTTTGCACAACTTGAATTTCCTCAATAATTGTTTTAGGAGAAGCCCCCATAATGTAACTCCATAACTAATGCGACTATGAAATAATGCATAATATATTGTTTTTTTTGATTTTGTTTGGCATTAAATAAGAAATTATACTGAAAACACCTACAATTTTTGATAATTTTCTACACAGATTTTCAATATGAAGGTTCCATTTTAAATTATAATGTATAATCATGCCAACATATTTATACTGATCTACTTGGTCAAGTGTTTGATGTGATATCTTTACATTTAGTGACGGCGGATTCATACTAATAACTAAGTATTTTGTTTTTGAGATATTGATATTTAATTTTCTAGTTATCATCCAAAGGTATACTTTTTCAAGTTCTGAATTCATTTTGTCCTGTAAATCGGAGTAATTATTAGCACTGAACACAAAGCAAATATCATCTGCATAGAGAAATATTTCTGCGTCAATTCCTATTGCATTCAGTCCATCCATATATAATATAAATAGCAGCGGTTCAAGTATGCTACCTTGTGGTACACCATAGTGAACAGTGTTTATCTCACTCTTAATGTTAGCAATTTGAGTAAAGAGTTTTCGATTAACAAAGTACGATTCAAACCATTTATGTGTCGATCCCTTAATTCCATAAGATTGAAGAATTTTGAGTAGAATTCGCGGCTCAATGGTATCAAATGCCTTTGGTAAGTCCATGAACAAGAGTGATACGCACTTCTTTTTGTCTTTCAAATTCTGTGCAGAATGAACCATGTCACCAACAGCTGCTCCCGTGTTAGATTTGTATCTATACCCATATTGATTTTTGGACATAAGTTTGTTACGTTCAAGATAGCAATTGAGCTGAATGAAAACTACTTTTTCTATAATTTTTGATAATACTGGTGCAAGACAAATCGGTCTATAATTATTATTAGTTCATTTTATTGCCAGATTTGAAAATAGGAATAATCTTGCCTATTTTAAGACTTTCTGGGAATATACCTTTCATTAATGACTTATTTACTATTAACGAAATAGAATCACTAATGTTATCATTACATGTTTTAAGAATATTAGATGATAGATTGAAAGAGTCAAGTGAATTTGAATTGTTCATTTTTTTGATTATCTTCGATATTTCATACTTATTGGTATAATCAAATTTAAAAGACTCATTCGTAATTGCTCTTGTAGAAAATATTTTTTCCTCACAACTTTTAGCAAGTATTTCACCAATAGTGGAAAAGTGCTGATTTAGTTCACTAATTTTCATTGCTGCCTCTTTTTCAGACAAACCTAGTAATAACGTTATTCTCCTTTTCTATTAGCACCATTATAAAGAATGCTATTAATACAAATCCAAGTTTTGGACGAATTATTTGCACTTTCTATAAATTTTTTTTCAAAGTAGCTTTTCTTTTTAAACCTTCGTATACTGGTCACCTTATTTCGATAGTATTTGAACTGTTTTTCTAAATGAATGTTTGCTCTGTCAAGCCTCCATTTACAAAACCAAAACTGCTTTATCTTCATTGTGTCAATTAGTTTTTGTCAATCCATTGTTTAAACTTTCGGTTTTTTATTTTGTTGATATTATAACTAGATGACTTATCAATTAATTTCTGAATTTTTTTGGTAAATTCAGTCAAAGTATTTTCACAATTCTTGCTTTGATTTAATAATATAGGTTCAGATGAACTCAGTCGATTTAATTTCTCCAAATTTATTGTTCTACTTTTCGAAGCATTACAGTTAACATTTGAATTGTCATGAAGTATATCAGTATGCTTAGAAACTTCAATCAGTATGACATTATGATCAAGAAGATCAACAATAACATGTGATAGGTTAAATTTTTCATCTAATCTATTTGTGTAGAAATGATCAATACAAGAATTACTAATATTTCTAGTAATTATTTTATCATTGCAAATGTGGAAACCAATCGAAGACATAAAATTTTTATATTTATATACTTTGTTAGTGTTTATTAATAAATTAATGTTAAAATCACCAATTATATAAGTGTTATTATTTAGATTTGTTTTAGCTATACATTTATTAAATTCAAGCAAAAAATTATCAAAATTGTTTGTAATTTCAGTTGGTGCTCTATAAATATTTATTATATTGAAATTAAAGTTACTTTTAGTGATATTAATACTTAAAAAAACTATCACTATCATTACTGTATTCATAATTAATAAAATGAGATAATTTACTACTGATAAATACACCACAACCACCAACATCTTTTCAAATTGCTTGAAATAGAAACTTTACCTAATAATACTCAAGTTGTTGATATCCAAGACCAGAATGAGTTAAAATTTGAAAAGAACGATTCTTTAAAAATTTTTTATTTAAATATCAGAAACATTATGCATAAACTAGATGATATAAATCTCATACTTGAAGGAATTCACGAGACAGTACACTTAATAGTTTTCACAGAAACGTTAACCATGTTAACCATGTTTTAAAGATGATATTGATCTAATTAATATAAATAATTTCAAAAAAGTATTAGTTTGTAGAGAAAACAGACGTGGCGGTGGTATTGGGTTATTTATTAATGAAATAATTGATTATACATTACACAAACTCATAATGATAATATCAACAATATAATTTCAATTTCAATTAAAAACAACAATAAAAATATACAACTTTCGGCCGTATATAGACCACATTATTCTAACTCTATTACTTTAGACAATTTTTTTTAAAATGTTTGATAAACACGAATCAAATTCATTTATTCTCTGCAATTCACTTCCAACCATACTAGGATCAGGTTCCTGTATAGACCATGTTCTAACAAATGATTCATCTAAAAATATAAAATTTAGTATGTGAAATACTGACCGGTCTGACCACAAGGCTTTTTTTTATTGAATTAAGTGATTGTAAACATAAATATGTATACAAAACTTCTGAAGTAAAAAAATTCAATTATGTTAATATCAATAACATTAAGCGTCAAATAGTAAATACCGATTTTGATAACTGTAGTGGTGTTGCCGACTTAGCGTACAAAAATGTATTAAAAAACCTACGAAATTTAATAGAAAAAAATGCTTTTACTAAACAGAAGCAAAATAATAAAACATTCAGGAAACCATGGATTGATAAAGAGTGTGCAGAATTGATGAAAAGAAAAACTATTGGTATGCTAAATATGTCTTAGATCGTGAAAATAACGTAATAAGAGAAAAATATCGTTTTTGGTTAAATAAATTTACGGCCATGAAAAGAAAAAAGACATTAAAAACAATCAGCAAAAAACTTGGAAATTTATAAAAGAATTAGTTACTGATGATTTTTTCCAGAAACGAAATAATGATTTTTTTACTAAAAACTGTAACAAAACTAACAAAATAATTGATTTTAATAATTTATATTGCAATGTCGGAAGCGATCTGGCAAAGAACTTCGATAAATATGTATATGTACAAAGAGCAAGATCGCAAAGTAAATTTGAACTAAAACTTATTAATGAAAATAAAATACTAAGTGTCATAAAAGAGCTCTGAAAAACCAACGCCGCAGATTTCGATAATATCTCAACAAACCTAATAAAAATTTGTCAAATTGAAGTCACAAAACCAATTATGAACTTGGTTAATCTTTCATTTATGGAAAGCAAGGTACCAGATGTACTAAAAATTAACAAAGTTTACCTGTTTAAAAAAAAGCGGTGACAAAGAAGATTTGAATAATTTCAGGCCAATATCAATTTCGTCCGTGTTCAACAAAGTATTGGAAACTGTTGTTAACACACAATTGACAAATTGTTTTGGTAAACAAAATTTGTTGAGCAAAGAGCAATATGGCTTTAGGAAGCACTCGAATACCAGTACGACCCTTTGCGATGTTACCACAGAAGTACAGAATAGTATAAGTGCAAAAAAAAAAGTTGCTTTAGTGTTTTTTGACTTAACAAAGGGTTTTTGATTCGGTAGATTGACGAATATTATTAATAATATTGTTTGATAATAGGCAATGAGCTAGATTGGTTCAAAAGCTACTTAGAAAATCGTAAACAATATACAAAATGTGTTAAATCATACTTGTATGTAGATGATCTGGTTATGATATATGCAGAGAACAACACTAAGGAATTAGAAAATGCCATAGACAAATATACGATAGCAATTCATTAGAGGACGAACACTCATAAGTAAACAGTCAATGTTAAAAAAACCAAACTTATGCTTATTAAGCCTAACAAAGAATACATAAAGGTCATGTATAACGACATGGTAATTAAACAATACAATATAAATATCTTGGCGTTATTGTGGATGGAAACCTAAACTGGACTCCGCATACGTTTCAATTAGCTAAAAAAAAAGAAGAATCGCAGGTATTTTTAAAAGAATTACCACTAGAAGTAAAAAAATCGAACTAGTATTTTTTATAGTACCATGACGTATGGAATATTAGTATGGAGTAATACGTACAATAAAAATACTGAAATACTGCAAATAATACAAAACAAAGCCATCAAAAACTTGTTTGTGCTAAAAACAAGATCGTCAACAAATGAAATACGTAAAAAATTAGAAATTTTAAAAATTGTAGATATTAAAAACATATTGCAAATTATGCATATACATAATAATACACAGAAAAATATTCTAACTAACATAACTATTAAAACAAACAGTTAAGTTCACAATTATTAAACTAGAGCATACCATCATCTGCGTACCAACTGTACAAGTACAATTCTTAATGGCCCTGATTCAATTATGAGCTCGGCCATTAGAATGTATAATAATTTGCCAGCTGATATAAAAAGTTTAAATTTAAAAAGTCTGAAGAAAGACTGCAAAAACCGGTTCTTATCAAAATATTAATTCATTATGATTTTACCCTCATCATGTAAATGCATATATATATAAGAACTATCTTCTAAATTTTTTTTCAGGAATTAGAAATAAAGAAAAACGAGGAAGAGTGTAGTAGAGTAGACTGTGTCAACTCTGGGATACCCGTATGACCGTAACATATACATTATATCATCCGGTTAATTACTTTTGGCAAAATTTCAAACATACAGCTTTTTTAAGTTTAATGGAATACTCATATAAAAGAAGGTGTTCTATGGCAGCTACTCGAACCCTCTGCAATAGACCAATCAAATTTTGCTGTAACTTTGGCCATTACACTAAACTATTTTTGGCAAAATTTCAGACACCCAGCTTCATTAGGTGGAGAGTAATGTTCATATAAAATAAGAAGTTGTATGGCAGCTACTCGAACCCACCGCAGTAGACCAACCAAATTTTGCAGAAACTTTGGCCATTATACAAAACTATTTTTAGCAAAATTTCAGACACCCAGCTTCAATAGGTATAGAGTAATGCTCATATAAAATAAGAAGTTGTATGGCAGCTACTCGAACCCACTCCACTAGACCAACCAAATTTTGCAGAAACTTTAGCCATAAAACTAAACTACTTTTGGCAAAATTTCAGACACGCAGCTGTAATAGGTACAGAGTAATTCTCATATAAAGAAAGAAGTTGTATGGCAGCTACCCGAACCTATAGACCAAAATGGCTGGATTTAAATAGCGATGACGGCTATTGCAAAAAAACGGATTTGCGAAAATTTTAAGATCCTAGCTCCTTTAGTTTTTGAGTTATCGTGCGGACGGACGGACGGACGGACGGACAGACGGACGGACGGACGGACGGACATACATAGCTAAATCAATTTATTTTTCGATTCTGATCCGATCCATACACTTGAGTCTATATCTACCCCCCCTCCTTCTCTGCGTTACAAACGTAATGGCAAATTTATTATACCCTTTGCCTATATAGTCATACGGGTATAACAAATGTGTTGCTCTGTAAATAGAGAACTTTATTTTTAATAACCAAAGAAACTTTTATTTTTAATAACTATTTACCTGTAAATAGAGAAACGACAATAAAAGCTAATTCCTCAATTTACTAATTCCCTTTACTTTTTTAATTAATTTAAATTTTTTGATTTTATTTAAAAACCTAGATTTATTTTGATTTTATTTTCTTAGATTTTGTTAACCTTGTTCAGCTTGATAAAATGCAAAAGACATGCACACACCTGATTTCAAACGTTCCACATATGTCATGTGTCATTGTAACTACCGGCAGAGTACGCCAAATATTTAGTAGCGTCAAATATTTAAATTAAAGAAATAACATAAATTTCTTTACATCCCCCGCCTTAGGGGAGAAAATGTTCATTTTCTTCGTCTTCCGTCTTTCCATCTTGTATTTCTAGTGTATGAGCTGGACTGAGTTTTGTGATATGAAAAATGTTAGACTCTGACTTTGTGTAGCCTGTGTTTATTTTATATATTGATTCTGATATTTTTTCAACAATTTCGTACGGTCCAATTTTTAATTTATCCAATTTTTTTCTGTTCAATTTGTTTCCATTTTCTACATATACCCAATCTCCAATCTTGAACTCGAAATATTTTCGGTTTTTATCAAAAAGTCTTTTGTTATAATTATGAGATTTAGTCGTATTTTCTAAAGCTATCTCTTTATCTTTTATCCAAATGTCTTCTGTTCTTTTATGTTTTAGCTCACTCGGTAAAAGCGTTACATCCGTGCCATACAATAGATATCTTGGTGCAAAACCAGTAACCGAGTGTTCGGTGTCATTGTATTTATCCACACAATTTTTTGCTATTGTGGCCCAAGCTACCTTTTTATTTTCCTCATTTATTTTACATCTAATTTTGTTCACCAAAGTTTGATTAAGTCTTTCATTCAATCCATTTGAGAACGGTGCGTTAACCGCAGTAAAAACTATTGGTATTAATTTTTTATTTAAAAAGCTTTTGAATTCTTTTGAGTTTATTCCAGGGTATTGGTCCGTAAGTAACATGCCAATATCCTCTGTTTCTGATATATTAGTGACTAGTTTTATAAAATCATTTGCATTCTGGGTTTTTGATGTTAAAATAAATGCGTATCTCGTAAAATGGTCTACTAGGAGATGTAGTTTTTTTTTTGTTGATCTTGAACCTCCGAAACCTCCAACGGTATCTATTGAAATTATTTCAAAAGGTCTTGTGGCTGGACCTAAATGAAACATAAGACCAAACTTGTCATGTCCTCTAGATTTATTTTTAATGCAAATATCACAATTTTTACAGATCCTTCTAATGTTTTTTGTCAGATTTCTCGCTGTGTATAGTGGACTTATTTTCTTTTGTAACTGTTTGATACCAATGTGGCAAAAGTGTTCATGTATGTTTTTTATAAGTTTAATACTAAATTCTTCTGATAAAATTATTTTTTCTTTTTTATTGACTTTTTTGAAATATACTTTATGTTTTTGAATTAACTTGTTTTTTTTGTTTTGTATTTCTTCATATTTTTCTTGGTCTGTCAAGATTTCTTTTAATTTTATTAAATTCACGATTTTTAGTTGTTCTTCTTTATTTTCTTCTGTGTTCAATACTGGATTTCTGCTTAAGCAGTCTGCTTCCAAATTATTTTTTCCTGGAGCATATTTTATTTTAAAATCATATTGTGAAAGATAATATGTCAAATCACCCAGCTCTTCATCCGTTCTTGATTTCAAATTTATATTTTCAAGTGGTTTATGGTCTGAATAAACTGTAAATGATTTACCTATGAGCTAATATTGCCAATATCTTATTGCTTCTTTGATGGCCAAGCATTCTAAATATATTGCTTTTTTCTTTTTTTGTACTTCATTAAGTTTTTTTGAGAAGTATGCCACAGGTTTTTCTTTGCCGTTAGGTTGTGTCTGCTTCAAAATTGCACCCATTCCTTCCAACGATGCATCTGTGTAAATATTGATTGGTAAATCTGGATCGAAAATTTCCAGTACTGGTTGTGAACATAATACTCTTTTATCTTTTTAAAAGAATTTTGACAATTTTCAGACCAAATAAATTTCTGATTTTTTCTTGGGTCTAGGATTATGGCCCTTTTTCGTATGTATTCATAATAAAAATTTATTTTTCCTAGAAATTGTCTTATATTTTTCTGGGTTTTTGGAACAGGAAAATTCCTTATGGAAATCAAATTATCTTTTACTGGTCTGATTGAATTATTTTGAATTATATGGCCAAGATATTTTACCATGTCTGATGCAAACGTGCATTTTTTGAATTTTAACCTGAAGCCTTCTTTTTTTATAGCTTCCAGCAATTTTGTTAAATGGTCAATGTGTTCCGCGAAGGATTTTGAAAATATAAGGATGTCATCTATATAATTCACTGCAAAATCTGTAAGTTTATACTTTCTTAATATGTTACTTATTATTCGTTGAAATATTGCTGGCGATGTTTTTAATCCAAAAGGGAGGACGGTCCATTGAAAATGTCCCTCTTGTGTGACAAAACCTGTTTTTTTCCTATCTTCAATTTTTAGAGGGATTGACCAAAAGGCAGAGTTTATATCTAGTGTGGAATAAAATTTACAATTTCTTGTTTTTATCATTAGGTCCTCAATCAGTGGAAACGGCTGAGCTTGTGGTACTACGATTTTATTGAGATCTCTGAAATCTATACATAGTCTGGATTTTTTATTGTCTTCTTTTTTAAATGCTAAAGTCACTGGTGCAGCAAATGGGCTGTATGATTCCTCTATAAGGTTTTTATCTAATAATCTTGCTATTTGCTCTTCTATTTCTTTTTTATCATCTATTATGCATTTGTAAGGCCTCTTGCTACAATATTTGTCCATTAATAGGTCTATTCTTGCTTCATATTCCTTAACTGTGCCAATATCATATTTATCTTTTGCATAAATTGATTTATATTTATCAATTAGTTTATTTATCATTAATTTTTGATCACGATTTAAGTGTTTTCAAAATTTTCTTCTTCTACGTGTTCATTAAAGTTTATTTCATATTTTTTTAATTTGTTATTTTTATTTTCATCAGGAAGTTTTTCAATTTTATCTTCCTCTTGTAGATATAAAATATCTTTCTGAGATATTTTTAAGTTCTCATCTTGAATTAAATAGAATATCTTTATCATATCTAATCCAATTAAAAATTCATACTGAAAATTCTTATCATCTATAATATAAACCTCCACATTCTTTTCAATTTCAAAAATTTTTATTTTCAAAGTTGTCAAACCATTTGTTTTTTTCACACCATTTATTGTTATTAAATTTTCTTGATTTGAAATATTTACTTTATTGTTTCTTAATTTCAATAATTTTGAGTTTATTAAAGAAACATTCGATCCTGAGTCGTATATTCCAAATATTTCTAATTTATTTTCTAATAATAGTTTGACTTTTATTAATGGTGTAATTACCAGTTTTTTTGGTCGGTGTTATTTAATTCAGCTTCAATTACTGAACTATTCACATTATTAATTTGATTTTTTTTTCCTGTATCGTTTTTATTTGTTTTAAACCAGCATATTGATTCAGAATGATAACGATTTTTTTTGTTTAAGACCTCACAAATTCCACATGGCTTTTTATCTTCAATTTTTGATTTATAGTCAGACCTTGAATTTTTTTTATTGCCATAACTTCTATTATTTACTAAGTGCTCCAATCTCCAATGTCATTGAACAAATCTTTTGTTTCCAGTATTTCTTCTCTGTTTATTCTGTAAGAAATATAATCTGGTAAACCAGCTGCAATTATGTCAATCAATGTTCTGGTCTATTGTTGGTCTATTGAGGTTCTCACTTCAAGCATTAGTTTTTCTTTCTTTAGTGCATATTCCAGTAGAGAACCTGTTTGGTATTTGAATGATAAAGCATACTTACTACTTGACCACTCTTTGTTAGCATATGTAGTGCAAAAATTTTCTTTCCAGGTATCCCATTCAGAATTTAAAGTATATTTTATCATCATAGCACTGTACCAGTCTAAACAGGATTTTTCTAAAAAAACTTTTAAAATTTCAATTTTTTCTTCGTTTTTTGTAATATCTAATCTTTTACATTCTTTTTCAAAATTATTTAACCATTCATGAGCATTACCTTTTCCACTGTATTTTTCAATTACAAACTTTTCTGACAATTTCCTTAGACTCGGTCTTTCATTACTTTTTTGATCGTTCATTATCATTTGAAAAGCCTTTGCCATTTGGTCTGCTATTGAATTTTCTGACATGCTTGTATTATTTTCGTTTTCATCTTTAACCGTAATCTCTTCTGGGTATGTATCTCCAAGCGCCACATTTCCATCAGCATCCCAGTATGGTTTTTTCATACTTTCAGTTACCTTAATCCAGACATTTCTTGTTTGATGTCGTTTTTTTAGTGTATTTTTGATATTTGCATAAACTGTAGATCCTGTGATACTCGCATGTTGAACTGCTGGTTGGAGTTCTTTTGCTACTTTATAGCTTTTACCATCTTCAGTTGTGATTGAGGTTATACAAATTATATTCGTTTTTCCATCATCTGATGCCTTTACTGTAAACGTGAAGTATAATTTATTCATTTCTTTTTTTCACCTTGTTGACTAATATTGTCGTTTTATAGGAACTATCTTCTAAATTTTTTTTCAGGAATTAGAAATAAAGAAAAACAAATGTGTTGCTCTGTAAATAGAGAACTTTATTTTTAATAACCAAAGAAACTTTTATTTTTAATAACTATTTACCTGTAAATAGAGAAACGACAATAAAAGCTAATTCCTCAATTTACTAATTCCCTTTACTTTTTTAATTAATTTAAATTTTTTGATTTTATTTAAAAACCTAGATTTATTTTGATTTTATTTTCTTAGATTTTGTTAACCTTGTTCAGCTTGATAAAATGCAAAAGAAATGCACACACCTGATTTCAAACGTTCCCCATATGTCATGTGTCATTGTAACTACCGGCAGAGTACGCCAAATATTTAGTAGCGTCAAATATTTAAATTAAAGAAATAACATAAATTTCTTTACATATATATATATTAAATAAGAAATTTTTATTTGTTTTACTTTTAATTTTTAATATTTAATTTTTGATATTTATATTTTTTTGTTTTATTTTTTTGTTTTATTATTGCGATTGATTGTAAGTCTGATTTTGTTTTTTTTTTCTATTTTTTTATAATTAATTTTTATACATGTTTTTTGTGATACTTTGATTTAATATACATGAATTATATTTATACACTCTATACGCCAACTGATATAAAAAGTTTAAATTTAAAAAGACTGAGGAAACCTGTAAAAACCGGTTCTTATCAAAATATTAATTCATTATGGTTTTAAACTCAACATGTAAATGCATATATATATATATATAAAATAAGTAATTTTTTAGCACATTTTCAAAAATTTTTGTAAAAATGTGCCTATATAGTTTCACTCTGCCCGTCCGTCCGTCTGTCCGTCTATCCGTCCGTCCGTCTGTCCGTCTGTCCGTCTGTCCGTCTGTCCGCCCGTCCGTCTGTCGGTCTGTCCGTATGTTTACAAAAACTTTTACATCTTTTGAAATAGAAAAAAGAAATTTTAACCAAGAGTTGGTATTACAAAAAAAAAAATTTCGTAGAAGAATTTTTTTCTGTAGCCCCACCCGTTACGGAGCTACAGCCCACCAAAGTTGGGAAAAGCCCTATATTTAAGAGTTCTAATAGGTGAATTTTCAATCTGAACACGGCAAAAGATAGCTGGTTTTATAAACTTTATAAATTTTTTAAAGACAAATGTATAGGGTTGCCATACGGCACTAAAATTTGCAATTATGCAAAACTCAATTTTTGCAAAATTTTTGGCTACACATATCTTTTAAACGGGCCAAGCTGGAGTCTTGAAATTTTAGGAGTAGTTAAATCCTCAGAAATAAGTAGAAGTCGGTTAACAAATTTTTTTTGTCACGTCCCCTGTTTTGCAGCTACAAGGGCCCGAAAATTGAAATTTTGCTTTTTTTAAACCTCTGTAACATTGAAAGCTCTTTAATTATATTTCAACATGTGTCAAAGGTTTTTCTTAATTTTGAAGGGTGACAAAGCTAAAGCTCCTGCAAATTCCAAAAACGCCCTGTATTTAAATTGGTATAATAAGAGTTCTGTTAGGTTTATTTTCAAACTAAAAACGGTAAAAGAAAACTGCTTTCTCAGGTTTTACAAAAATACATCACTAAAATGTACAGAGTTCCATACGATAGTAAAATTTACCATTATCCAAAACTTAATTTTTACAAAATTTTTGTCCCCACATATCGTCTAAACTGTTTAAGCTAAGGTCTTGAAGTTTTAGGAGAAATTAGATCCTTAGAAATTAGTAGGAGTCGGTTAACAAAATTTTTTTGTCACGTCCCCTGTTTAGCAGCTATAAGGGCTTGAAAATTGAATTTTTCTATTTTTAAACACCTGTAACTTGAATACCTGTTCAAATTTTTTTTTGTTAATATACAAAATTTGAAGGTCCAACATTATACTTTAACATATGTTAAAAGATTTTCCTAAATTTAAAAGCGGTTCTTTAAATTGAAGAAAGTGTCTCTCAGTTTTAACCATTTTTTCTTAAATAGTAAAATTCCAAATTTTGGTAGAATTCAAAATTTAATTCCTTGAACCTAAAAAAGTTAGGGGAAGGGGAGTTGTGAGTATTAGATCTTTGAGAAATTGGGTAACCTTCCCTTATAAAGGGGTTATTAGAACTTAAAAATTAAAAAATTTACTGTTTCTATAAGTAAGTAGTAACTTAGTCACCAACGTACATATATATTTCGTAAATTAAACGTTAACATTGAAGCTTCAACATTATTTCCGATAAAATACTCAGTATGAAACACTATATTATTTTGAAAATGTGCTGTTTTAAAAACCCTTGGTTTTTTTCGTCACTTGTTTGTTTTATTATTGCGATTGATTGTAAGTCTGATTTTGTTTTTTTTTTTTCTTTTTTTTTATAATTAATTTTTATACATGTTTTTTGTGATACTTTGATTTAATATACATGAATTATATTTATACACTCTATACGAGCATAAAATTCGCTTTGAGAATAATTTTTTTGAAATAGATAAATAAATGTGATCAATTGAAGGGGTGGTTCAGGTAAATCTCTTAAACCTATAAAGGTTAAAAGGCTTATCATCGAAATTAATAAAAATAGTAACTCAAAATTAATATAGAATGTTCCAATTGTGTACAAGGGTTATCTAGTATTGAAAGTATGATTGAGACAGCATATGGGCGAAATCGTACCATGGTTTCGGGTTCTGGAACCTTTGAAAAGTTCAAAAGCTAATAAACGTATATCTTAAAAATACCACAACTCAGAAACTAATTACGCTATTTTGATAAAATTTATATTCTAGGTTACTAGTAAGGAAAGTACCATGGAATTCGTTCTTGTCGGGTTCATATTCTGGAAGCTTTTGATCGAATTGAATTCAAACTAGTATAATTTCGAAACCAAAGAAGATAGAACATTATATTTGGGTTACATGTGTTTCTTCTTATTTGTTTTGTGTACGTGAAATTTTGGATGAATTGAAATAGCGGTTTGCGTACCAATCCGCTACTCCCAAGACCTTAACGCATATATTCGTTCTTATTTAACACTTTTATATTTTTAAAAAGCTAAGAGTTTTACTATTAAACATATTATACTATATTATATGTTAAAAAATAAAAATAAAACTAAATATTTTTTTAATAAACGACGAAAAACTTAATATTTTTTTTGTTTTTAATTTTTATTATATCCTATCTATATTTAATTGAAATATTGTCATATGTAATATATAAACTTTTATATCTATATTATTACAAATTAATATTTACATTTTCTATTCCCGATAGTCACTTCAAAAAAATGAGGAAGCTACAAATTTGGCACAAGGTTTTTCTTTACTGTTTCCTACCTGTTACCTCAATGAAAAAATGTCAAACTGTCAAACTGTCCGGACGTGTGATTTTTAATCTCAATAAATTAAAATAAAAAAAATAAAATATAATTTTTAAACTTAATTATATAAACTTTTGACAACTCAGTATTTTATACTGTGCTAAATTATAAGTAAATTATAATTATAATAAATTTTTTATATACATAACTAATAATCTAAAATAAATTTTTAACTTATAATCAAATACATACGCCAAAACTCAAAATGGCAAACAAATTTAGTTGTGGTAAATGTAAGAAGAGTATTAATCTTAGAAAGGATAATGGGCTTCAGTGTGATGGCAGCTGTAAATTATGGTTTCATCTAGAATTTTCAGAGTTAGAGTGTCATAGAGTGAAATAATTAAGCAAAATAAACATCATAAAACACTTGAAATATCTGAGCTCCCAATTGTCGCTGAGAATAATTTGAATGCAGTTGCCATGAAAATTATTAATGAGATGGACATAAACATAGTAGCGGATGATATTAAGGAAACATATTTATCCAAAAATAATTCAAACAAGTGATGAAAAAAAACCAAGGGTTTTTAAAAAAGTACATTTTCAAAATAATATAGTGTTTCATACTAAGTATTTTATCGGAATATAATGTTGAAACTTCAATATTAACGTTTAATTTAGGAAATATATATGTTGGTGACTAAGTTACTGCTTACCTATAAGAACAGTAAATTTTTAAGTCCTAGTAGCCCCTCTATGGGGAAGAAAAACCTTTAAGAAAAACCTTTAACATATGTTAAAATATAATGTTAGACCTTTAAATTTTGTATATTAAGGAAAAAATATTTAAACAGCTATTTAAGTTACAGGTGTTTAAAAATAGCAAAATTTCAATTTTCGAGCCCTTATAGCTCCTGAACATGGGGCTTGAAAAAAAAATTTTGTTAACCGACTCCTACTAATTTCTGAGGATCTAACTTTTCCCAAAATTTCAATACCCTAGCTTGAACCAAAAATAGCAAATATTGAGTTTTGCACAGTGGTAAATTTTAGTACCGTATGGCAATGCTAAACATTTAAGCGAAGTATTTTTGTAAAGACTATAAAAGAAGGTCTCTTCAACCGTTTTTCGATTGAAAATAAACCTATCAGAACTCTTGTTATATCAATTTAAATATAGGGCATTTTTGGAATTTGCAGAGGCTGTAGCTTCGTCACCCATCAAAATTAAGAAAAACCTTTAACACATGTTGAAATATAATTATAGAGCTTTGAATTTTGTATATTACGAAAAAAAAAATTTGGACAGGTATTCAAGTTACAGGTGTTTAAAAATAGCAAAATTTTAATTTTCGAGCCCTTATAGCTGCAAAATAGGGGACGTGACAAAAAAAATTTGTTAACCGACTTCTACTTATTTCAGAGGATCTAACTACTCCCAAAATTTCAAAACCCTAGCTTAGCCCGTTTAGAAGATATGTTTGGCCAAAAATTTTGCAAAAATTGAGTTTTGCATAATTTGATAAATTTTAGTACCGTATGGCAACCCTAAACATTTATTTTTTAAAAATTTATAAAGTTTATAAGACCAGCTATTTTTGCCGTTTTCAGATTGAAAATAAACCTAATAGAACTCTTGTTATAACAATTTGAATATAAGTATTTTCCCAACTTTGGGGGGCTGCAGCTCCCTAACAGGTGGGGCTACAGAAAAAAATTCTTCTACGAAATTATTTTTTTTGTAATACCTACTCGTGGTTAAAATTTCTTTTCTATATTTCAAACGATGTAAAAGTTTTTGTAAACATACGGACGGTCAGATGGACAGACAGACGGACGGACAGAGTGAAACTATATAGGCACATTTTTACAAAATTTTTTGAAAATGTGCTAAAAATTCAGGTGAGAATGCTAAAATTATTATAAGGTTGAACAGTGTCAAGATTCAAAATAAAATAATTGAAGCCAAAAAAAGTAAAAAAATTATATATAATAAAATTTTCCCCATGAATTCGCAATCAGAATCGCAAAACATATACATTAACGAACGTTTAACACCATACTTCAGTTTTCTTTACAAAAATGTAGGGACTTAAAGAGAAATAAAAATATTTAATATACAGGGTAAAGTTTTTGTTCGTAAAACAAATAATAGTAATATTATTAGAGTTATATCTCAAGAAGATTTAACACAATTTAATGAAAACTAAATTGTTTGAAATAGAAACCTTACCTAATAATACCCAAGTTGTTGATATTCAAGACCAGAATGA
Organism: Dolichopus griseipennis; assembly: GCA_963082915.1. NCBI lineage: Eukaryota > Metazoa > Arthropoda > Insecta > Diptera > Dolichopodidae > Dolichopus > Dolichopus griseipennis. Next base: position 239,087,828 of record OY720441.1, on the reverse strand, counting down.
GTTAAAATTTGAAAATAACGATTCTTTAAAAATTTTTTATTTAAATATCAGAAACATTATGCATAAACTAGATGATATAAATCTCATACTTGAAGGAATTCACGAGACAGTACACTTAATAGTTTTCACAGAAACGTTAACCATGTTAACCATGTTTTCAAGATGATATTGATCTAATTAATATAAATAATTTCAAAAAAGTATTAGTTTGTAGAGAAAACAGACGTGGCGGTGGTATTGGGTTATTTATTAATGAAATAATTGATTATATATTACACAAACTCATAATGATAATATCAACAATATAATTTCAATTTCAATTAAAAACAACAATAAAAATATACAACTTTCGGCCGTATATAGACCACATTATTCTAATTCCATTACTTTAGACAATTTTTTTAAAATGTTTGATAAACACGAATCAAATTCATTTATTCTCTGCAATTCACTTCCAACCATACTAGGATCAGGTTCCTGTATAGACCATGTTCTAACAAATGATTCATCTAAAAATATAAAAATTAATATGTTAAATACTGACCTGTCTGACCACAAGGCTTTTTTTTATTGAATTAAGTGATTGTAAACATAAATACGTAAACAAAACTTCTGAAGTAAAAAAATTCAATTATGTTAATATCAATAACATTAAGCGTCAAATAGTAAATACCGATTTTGATAACTGTAGTGGTGTTGCCGACTTAGCGTACAAAAATGTATTAAAAAACTTACGAAATTTAATAGAAAAAAATGCTTTTACTAAACAGAAGCAAAATAATAAAACATTCAGCGAACCATGGATTGATAAAGAGTGTGCAGAATTGATGAAAAGAAAAACTAAAAAGCTTAATATCAGTCTTCACCATTCTGGCGAGTCTGATGTTGTGGCTTTGGATATTTCTAAAGCTTTCGATCGAGTTTAGCATGATGCTTAATTGGCAAAATACAAGGCTTTAGGTCTAGGTAGGATTTTCGTTAAATGGATTGGAGATTTCCTTTCGAATCGCACGATTCGTGCTCTTGTCGATGGATATTCATCCAAAGATTTGAAAATAAATGCTGGTGTCCCTCAGGGATCTGTTTTATCACCCAGCCTTTTCCTAATATTTATAAATGACCTACTATCAATAACCTCCAATCCAATCCATAGCTTCGCAGATGACAGTACCCTTGTACTTCCTATGAATTTCACAGCCGCTGTAACATTAATCACCAGGTTTATTCAACAGCAAAAAATTTCACTATAAGTGAATTAAACAAAGATTTATTTAAAATCCAAAAATGGGGTGAAATCAAAAGAGTTGATTTCAACACCAAAACACCCAACGCTGCTTTGTCTGGCGAAAAATAGCTACAACTATTCCGAACCTTTCTTTTCAAGGAGAAACTTTGCACCATTCGGAAGACTTGAACATTTTGGGGATTGAGCTTAACCAAAAATTGACTTTGTCAAATCATATTTTTGGAGTAGCTAAGGACGCTGATAAATGTTTGGGTTTCTTGTATCGCTGCAAAACTTACTTCTCATCGTCTGATCTCCTTAACATCTATAAAACTTATATTCGGCCGAAAATGGAGTATAATGCAAATATTTGGGCTGGTGCTCCGATTACGGCGCTGGGTTATCTTAATAAAGTGCAAAATAGAGCTATTCGTCTTATAAAAGATCCCAGTGTTACCTCAAGGCTAACTCCACTCAGCCATCGTCGCACTGTTGGGTCACTGACCTTGTTTTATAGATATCTTGTAGGGACTAACACCTGTTTTAAAGAAATCAAACAACTTATGCCTTCATTGAAGATTTTGTCATGCGGAAGCAAGGAGGACAACAGATGATCATCCCTGCACAGTTGAGCTAGCCAGATGGCGTAACACGGCTTATGCAAATTCGTTTGTCATGCTTATGGAACCATCTTCCACCAAATGTGTTCTCCAAAGTTGATAATGTATATATGTAAGATTTAACCAAATTTAAGAAGAGCATATCTTCTTCTAAATATCCTATCCAATTTTTCCCATCCCCCATAATTCAGATATTCCAAATAACTTCCACCATAATCCTAAATCCTCCCATATCCTCATCCCTGTAACCAAACTGTATATTTGTATTACAGGTTCCCTCCTAAAGTTTGTTCAATAAGGGTGTGGTTTTGGTGTGTTAAAATCATACACTACCCAGCGAAACAGCGCATAGTTTCAATGGGTGGCTTTCGAGCTTTCCATTCCCTCGTAAAAAAAAAAAAAAAATGTACCTATTAGAAAACTTATAAACGCAAAATATGCGAAACATATAAATAAAAATTTATATAAAAAAAAAGTATTTCTAAAATATAATTACAAATTTAGAACTTTTAATATAATTCATTTAATTATAACAATAAATTTTACATAAATGCAGCAAGTACCTTTGAATATAGCTTATTGTACACACTGTCTTAATTATATATCACCTATGGTAATAATTCAATAAAATATATGATATAATAAAAATTAAAAAAATTGAGCTTAATCATTTATTAAAAACATATTTTGTTTTTAATTTATAAAATACTAGCAGATTTACCCGGCGTTGCCCGGGAGCGTGCAAATTGTAAAAATGCAAGTTGGTTAAAAAGAAAGCCTCAAAAAAGTACCTATTGACTTTAAATTTTGTACATGTGTTCCTCTTTGAAAATGAAGTTTACGATATTAACAGACATGGATATTGTTAACCCATGCCGACCCGACGATAGTTTTTGAAAAAAAAATTTGTAAATAAATTTGATTTCTGAAATGTGTATACTCTAATACTCTAATTTAGTAAGTAATATAAGAATAAACTAATTATAAAAAATTTTTTTTTCTCAAGTTGAAGTTCATTTTTTTAATTATTAAGATAGGTCGGAAATCTGTTTACGAATTATGTACATGTATAAATACATATGTAAATAAATATTATAGCAATAAATAAAAAGAAAACAAATATTGGTCAATAATTCTAAGTATTAAATTTTTAATTTTAAGCGAGTAGGTATTTTAAAAAACCTAAAATTTTTAATAAAAAAAAAAAAAAAAAAAAAAAAAAAAAAAATGAATAATAATAAAGTAAAATAAAACTTAAAATGTAAAAAAAAACAATATGTACCTACATATGTTCCTAAGTTCATAAAATTCAAATACAAATTGAAACTTAAAACCTAACAAAATTTGTTGTAAAAAAAAAAAAAAAAAAAAAAATATGATTCAATATAAGAATACAGAAAAAAATTGTACCTATTTTAGTTACATTTATTTAAGTAAATTTTTATATATTTATGGTAATTTATCAATTTTTCTATAACATAATTTGACTAAGTAAGGCTAATATTCTGCAATAGAATATAAATCATAGTTGTTAATAAAAGTAAATATGTATATAGATAAATCTTAACAACTAAACAAATATTTTTTTTTCTCATTTGTTTTTCATTCAAAAATTATTTTCCGTTTAAGATCATATTACTCTCCATAATTAGTAAACAAAAGAAAACTATGTATAAGTATATAATTGTAATTCTCTTTTTATTATCACAAAATTTAGAAAAAGAAAAAAAAAACAAAGAAAAAAAAAAAATATATATATATTAAACTTAACGACTCAGGAGGGTCTTTTGTCAAAGGTTGGAGGAGTTATATTATATATAACCGTAATTAATTTAAAATTTTGTAAAACTCATTCACCTTTTGATAAATAAATCAATAACTAATTGAAAACAGGAAATGCAATTTAGCATTTCTTTACTAACTTTTAATTATTAAATTATTTTAATAAAAACAAATCCATAAGCATTTCAAAAAATAGTATTAAGTAATATTATTTTTTATATTAGGAAATGCTTATGTTGACAATAAATATAATTTTGTAAATTTTTATGGGAATTAAAAAATATAGGTATACAATAAAATCAGTCTTAAGACCAATTGCAAACAATTAAGTTGTTTTATTTAAAATAAAAACATAACTCGCGTTCCGATTTACGGATATTTAGACAGACGTATTGACGTTCTGCCGTATAAAAATTGTACCTCGTATGTTTTGATTCCATTCTAATAATTGAAAAGTTTATTTTACATTACATTTTCAACATCGAATAATGTTTTTTTATAATAAAAAAAAATATTTTTAGTTTTACTTGGACAAAACGAACGAATTTTATATATCAAAAAGTGTACATGAAGATTAGATAGGCGTATTCTGTAAATGGAACGCTAATTTTTGTTTCAGGAGTACCTAATTGTCAGATAAATTGTCATATATATATTTGATATTTTAAAACTACAAAACTTCTGTAAGCTGAATAATTTTAATATTGTAGACTGTTCACTTATATTAGAACACTATTTATTTTTTGAATGTAAATCGCTTTCCATACCCTTCACCTATGGAATAGATAAAGGAGTATATTAGCTCCTTTCAAAAAAGTACCTATTGACTTTAAATTATGTATATGTGTTTCTCTTTTAGAATAAAGTTCACGGTATTAACAGACATGGAATTTGTTAACCCAAGCCGACCCGACGATTGTTCAAAAAAAAATTTTGGAAATAAATTACGTCCAATTTTTGAAAGTTGGTAAACTTCTTTGAATTAGGGGATTGTTTAAAAAAATGTTTTGTTGAGTTTTGCTAACTTTATGGTGCTTCGTGCCCCTTGAAGATAGAGTTGAAGATCTTGCGCTTCCGGCGAATAATGTTAACTGAATAAAAATTATAATTTTTATTATTATTGAATAATTATGAAAATTCTAAGTAAAATTTGATAAACATGTTGAAAACTTGCAAGAATAATTCTAAAAAAAGAGTTTTAAAAAAATCTCTTAATTACATTTTACAATTAACATGTAAACCATCTGCCTCTCAGCCTCTCTTTTAGACTGCAAAATCACCCTTTAAAATTGGACAAATATCAGAAACACAAAATTTTTTGGAAGTCCACCAGGCCGAAATGGGTTAATTTATTCCAATCAAATTTATACAACTAATTCCGGTTGCATTCGTTTCAAATTTCAAGTCGATCGGTCAAACCTTTTTGACTCGACATCAAAAACATGAAAGAAGCTTCATTGCACCCTCTTGCCCAAACGGGTTAACCGAACACAACAAAAATTTGTGTCAGCCTCTCTTTTCGACTACAAAATCACCCTGTAAAATTGGACACAAATCGGAAACACAAAATTTTTTGGAAGCCCGCCAGGCCGAAATAGGTTCATTTATTACAACTAAATTTATACTACTTATTCCGGTTGCTGGGAGGGATATCTGTACAAAATTTCATGTCAATCGGTCAAACCGTTTTGACTCGACATCAAAAAAACGAAAGAGTTTAAAACGGTTCTGGAGCCGGAACCTGTTTAATTTTAAAAATGTGACATAGCCTATGTCACCCCCGGGATCTTAGAATTATAGAATTATTCTTTTAAAATTTTGTTACAATCGGACCAGTGGTTTTCACGTGAATCCTGGACAAACAAACAAACAAACAAATTTTCTTATTTATATATTATATTATATAAAATTTGTTATGTTTAAATTCTTAGCCTTTTAAAAATAAAAAAGTATTAAATAAAAACGGAAAGAGGACGGCGCCCTTGTGTATCAAATTTAAAGTTTCTATTTCCATGAATTTTGAAGATAAGCTTTTCAATTTTGGGATTTCTTAGGAGCCACTTGAACCCCCACTTCAGTTAAGTCTAAATTTCGGGGACACATAGGAATTAGGAATATATTCTTTCGCTTCGAAATTATACTCGTTTGGCCTCAGATCGATTAAAAGCTTCTAGAATGCGAACACATTCTCCGAACTCGACCAGAACCAATTCCCATGGTACTTTCATTACTAGTAACCAAGAGTTTAAATTTCATCAAAATAGCGGCTTTTTTTTTTTAGTTATGGTGTTTTTAACATATATGTTTGTTAGCCCTTGAATTTTGCAAGGGTTCCAGAACCTGAAATTGTGGTACGATTTTGCCCATATGCGGTCCCCGTCATACCATCAATACTAGTTAACCCTTGTACACAATTGGAACGTTCTATCTTAATTTTAAGTTACTAGTTTTATTAATTTCGATGATAAACTTTTACACATTTAGGGTCTAAGAAAGGTACTGAACCACCACTCCAATTGATTCAAAATTAGAGGGACACGCAGAAAATAGTAAAGAACACCCATTTGCCAAATTTAAAGCTTCTACATTTGTTTCAAGTTTCTGTCTTTATTAATTTCGAAAATATGCTTTAAGGTCTTCGGAAATGTATGGCTGGTCCCCGACCCATTACTTCAATGGGGTCCAAATTTTAAAGACACTAAGGAAATAGGAAGGGACACCCTGATACAAAATTTGGAGGTTCTATCTTCATTGGTTTCGAAATTATGCTCGTTTGGCCTAAATTCGATCAAAAAGTTTTAGGCTCCGAAGCCATGGTCCAATCCCGAACTTACGCAATCCCCGAAGTAGTTACATTACTTGTAACCTACAGCACAAATTTGATGAAGAAAGCGTCATTAGTTCTTGAGTTATCGTGATTTTTTATATATGATCGTTAGCCCTTCGATCGATTAAAAGGTCCAGAATCCGAACCCATGGGCCGATTTCGCCCATATGCAATCCCCGCCGTACTTTCAGTCATAGTAACCTACAGTTAAAATTGCATCAAGATATCTCCATTATTTTTTTGAGTTATCGTGCATACGGACGGACGGACGGATGGACATGGCTATATCGACTCAGGAGGTCACGCTGATCACAAATATATATAGTTTTCCATATCTAGCTCGCTTCCTTTACGTGGCTACAAACACCATACCAAAGTTAATATACCCTTTTACCTATTCTATAAGTGTAGGGTATAAAAAATAATTTGCTTGAAAATTGTTTGCAATTTTTTAATTAAATTAATTAATATTGCAATTGTAATCTTTTTCAATATATGTGTATTACAAAAATCATTTAAACTGCATGTAGGAAAAAGAAACATAATATAGTATTATTTTATAGGAAGGTTCATGTTCGTGCTGAATACATGGTGATTAAGTTAAACTCTCCTTGTGTACAATAAGGTACTAATAACTATTGTACCATGGAATTCGTTTGGCATGTTCGACATTTATATAGCATTTTCTAATATTTCTAAATATTTTTTGGTAAAATGTTTGATGTATGTCCTAATTTTTATTATTTGTTTTTCATTTTTGTTCAAATTAGATTTGTTTATTTATTTAAAAAAAAAAATGTTTTTCCTCAAGCCCCATTCCACTTACAAATTGTATAAATGGTTACAAATTTTAATTGAAATTTTTGAAATATCAGAGGATTAGCATGTAATTTCCAATCAGTTGAAGCTCACCTCCAATCGGAAAAGCCTGCTGTATTAACCCTAAGTGAAACTCAGGTTAAAGGCGATTACACTAATTATAGTATCAACGGCTATACCTTAGTTCCGCTTTTTATCCCACACCAGGGAGTCCCCTCTAAAGACGTTCTGTTGAGTTCAGCACCCCTCACAACTTCTAAAGCTCCAACCCCATATTCCACTATGTTTGGGTGAAGTCTGTTTTGGAAACGCCACAATCTTTTTCTGTTTTATCTACAGATCTCCCCAAGCCAATGAGGTAGAAACTGCTGCGGCGATTGAACAGTTATCTGTTTGAACAGTTATCACAATGTGAGATAGTTATTGCAGGTGATTTCAATGTACACAATACAAACTGCCTCAATTTTTCTAGTCACAATTCCCCGGAAGGCAAGCAAGTTGAATTAATTCCAAATTTATTCCAACTTTCTCAACTTATAAAAAGTCCAACTAGAATTTCTGACCGTGACAATCAAAACGAGCATCTCTTGGACTTATTTCTGACCACAAATCCAGAAAAATATAACATTTCTGTTAACTTACCAATTGGGTATTCCGATCATTGCCTTATGAAATCTAGCTTTCATAAAAGCTCATTGTCGAGCCGAAACGCCATCCCTAAGAGACTTGTCTGGCACTACAACCAGGCTAACTGGGTAGGCCTGAACAGTTTTTTCAGCGTTCATTTGAACAATATGCTTTCGCCACAGAAACGTTGACTTTGCTGCAAATCCCATTTGTAAAACAATTATGCTAGGTATGAAACTATTCATTCGTATTTCATACAAAACAATTTAACCTAAATCCATGGTTTAATGACATTTGCAAAAGCGCAATCGTTTCTAAAGAAGAATATTTTAAAAAGTATAAGGCTAATGTATCGGAGTCTTCACTTGCGAGCTATAAAGTGACCAGAAATAATTGCAAGAGAATTATCAATCAGCAAAAATTTATCTACAACCAAAGGTTGAGACAAAAAATAATTAATCTCCCACATTGCAATCGTTAATTTTGGACTTTTGCAAAAAGCGTGAAGAGCAATTTTTGCGAAATTTCTTTTGCACCACTGATTGGTTTCACCAACAGTTCTATCATCTCAGATTCAGTTGGTAAAGCAAATTTGTTCGCAAAATACTTTGCAGCAAATTCCACAGTTGATCCCTCAAAGGTTAAAATTCTTCAAAGGGTTTACTCTAGGACTCGTACGGTAGTGAACGTTCTAAAGAATCTTAAAGTTAATAAGTTCACAGGTCCTGACGGAATTCCAGATATGGTTCTTAAAACCACATTGCCTTTCCCATTTCAAAACCTCTGGGCAATCTTTTTTCATTATCATTTTCAACTGGGAAATATCCCAGTCAATGGAAGATTGCACATGTTTTCCCAATTCCTAAAAGAGAAGACAAAAGCGACCCCTCAAACTACCGACCAATTGCCATCACTTCGATCCTCTCCACAATAATGAAAATCCTGATAAACAAAAGACTTTTGAGATTTCTTAATAGCTCTCGTTTTTTAAACGATCGGTAATATGGTTTTAGAATCCAACGATCGACAGGCAATCTTTTAATTTGCCTTTGCCAGAAGCTTAATATCAGCATTCACTGCTCTAGTGAATCTGAGGTTGTGGCTCTAGACATTTTAAAAGCCTATGATCGAGTATGGCTAGTGCTCTTTTGAGTAAAAGTCAGGCAATCGGTTTGTGTAGCCCCTTTTGTACATGGATTGAGGATTTTCTTTAGAATCGTCGTATTCTTGTCAACAGTCATATGTCCGACACTCATGAAACAAATGCTGGTGTTCCACAAGGCTCTGCCTTATCACCCACACTTTTTTTAATTTTTATCAATGATTTGCTCTCTTCCACTCTCAATCCAATCCACAGTTTCGCCGATGACAGTACTCTGGTGGCATCCTACGAATTTCGAAAAAAATCAAATGCCACTTCTGCCGCAATCAGTTTAAAGAAAAATCTTATGGCTAGCTCAGTCAATCATGACCTAGTAAAAATATCTGATTGAGGTTAAGCTAACAGAGTTGAGTTTAACACTTCCAACACTCAAAGCTTTCGCATCTCTTACAAAAGAAATCAAATAACCCCTATTCTGAGATTCCAGGGAGAAATCATAAAAGTTCTTGGTTCCGAACCCATGGTCTAATCTCAACTGTACGCAATCCTGCCGTAGTTTCATTACTGTTAACCTACAGCACAAATTTGATGAAGATAGCGTCATTAGTTGTTGAGTTATCGACTCAGGAGGAGACGCTAATAACAAATATATATACTTTTCCATTTCAAGCTCGCTTCCTTTAGGTGGGTACAAACACCATACCAATTGTAATAAGGTGTAGGGTACAACAACAAAAATAATAATAAATTTTTTTTTTAAATTTAAATTATTTTCCTGTGATCTGAAAGAAAAAGGGACAAATCTGTGTTTACTCGTAAAGTAGAAGAACTCATTAAAACAAAAAAAAATCTACGAATAATTGTACAAAATAATTTTAAAAGGAATTTTGTTTTTAATAACATTACTAACGATACTAGCACTACTTATAACTAACAAAGTAATAGAAAATATTTTAACATTTTAAAGACAGGTGAGCAATTGGTCAAAGCACTGCATATTAAATCGTGGAGGAAGTAGAAAAAAAATTCCAAATCTTACGAGGAAGAAGAGTTAGGAAACGAGGACTCTTAGTAGATCCTTAAAAGGAACAAAAAGGAGCTTCCCTACTGTGTGAGTACGTGTCAGCAGTACGTGTCAGCAGCCCCTTAATTCATTGGTGCAAATGGTTTCCTTCAAGTTGCAACTCGGCGGAATCGTCTATACGTAAGCTAAATTTTACATATAAAAATTTAATAAAATTTGAAAACAAATTTCAGGTAATGAGAAAAAAACAGTATAATTTGCTATACAAATTTTATAAAAAAAGTAAAAATAATTTTGTATATCAATAAGAAAAATTAATAAAATATTAAAGGAAAGTAAAAATAAAATTATAAAAAAAAAAAAAGAGAAAAAAATAAAAATAAGAATATAGCAAAATAAATTGCATTTTGTGAATTTAGGCTTGATTTAACCAAAGTGTGGCTGCTTTTTTCAAAGAATCGCAAAACCTCTAAGACCAAAAAAAAATATAATTATATTCAAAATATTTTTTAAATATAATTCTAGTTGGTTCATGAGTCGGAATTGATTTTATAACACTAAAAACATTTTCTATAATAATAATCCAAATTTTTTAAAAATTGAAAAAATAAATTCTTAGTATATGTTCCAATCAGAAAAGCTTATAAATGCTAAATATCTAAAAAATTGTATTTAAAATGACACTTAAATACAATGAGAAATTTGGAACTTTTCATACAATTCATTTAATTATAAATAACATACATGCAGCAAGCACCTTTGAACACAACTTAAGTATCGTACACAATTTCTTAATTATATGTTACCTTTGGCAATAATTTAAACAATATATATGCATATTTGAAGAAATTTAATCCTTTATTAAAAAAATACTTTGTTTCTAATTTATAAAATATAAAACATAACTAGTAGGACCCCTGTGCAATTGCACAGGTGTTTTTAGGCATTTTGCCTAAAGTGTTTTATCTCTTTTAGCATTAGATGGTACTTTGTAATACCGAGTTACTTTAGTGAATTTTTTAATTTCTCGACAAATATTTAAATTACGTTTTGCATAAACATTGCTAAAAAAATAAAAATTCAGGTTTTTAAAAATTTATTTTCGAACGCGTTGCCAATTTTTTTATTGAGAAACTAAAAACTTAATCTTCTTATTACTTTAAAACTTTCCTGAATATCATACTTGCTTTCCTATTATAATTTATATAAAAATAAAAAAAAAATTCAATTCATTAATTTTTTTTTTTATATTTGCCTCTATATTCTATTTCAAATACATATATGTTGTTGTTCTATCAATACAACTGATGATCGAATTACATTGTATGAAAATAAATTGTAATGCGAATGCCTAAATCTCGCTAACATATTTGTGTATTAGTTGTTTGGGTTGGTTATGCTTTTTAAAAAGTAAAACATTGCAATTAAGATATTGTTCTTTGTTAAAAATATAAAAAAAAATTAATTTATGTATATCAAATTCCAAAATATGATTATTCAAATTATAACTCATATTTTTGTAACATTTGAAATAAACAACGAAAAACACCACACGACTGATAAAATGTCATTTTAAGTTTAATTTTTTTTTGCATGTAACCTACTCCGATAATATAATTAAATTGTACACTTTTTTCATGTAAAAAATCTGCGAAAAAAATTAGGCAATAGTCGCGTTGAGAATGAAGGAACGCTACACTGAATAGCAGCGGTGTAGCAACTACCGCTAAATTGTTGTAATTAAACGACATTTGATTTTGAGTGACTTTTGGTATATTTTTATTTTATTTAATTTATTTAAATTATGGACACAATGGAATTCAAAATCATTTCTATAATTCAATTTCTACCCTTATCATTTTTTTGTTTAAAATATTATTAAAATTCAAATTTTTAAAATTAATTTTAAAATTTTTTTTTAATCTTATATTTTTATATTTTAATCATTTTATATTTCTAATTTTATAAGAAATACTTTATTTTCAAAAATTATCAGAAAATCTTGTAAACAAACAGTTTTTGCATTAAAATGTAAACACGATATAATTTTCTACTGAACGAATTGTATTTTTAAGTGACGTTTAACACTTAAAAATACAATTCGTTCAGTAGAAAATTATATCGTGCGTTGCACTTTTCTTGTAGCTCTAGATGTTAATCTTTTTTTCTTTATAAAACAAAAGTACAATTTTAATTAAATTTTACTCAAAGTTGGGTCGATTTCAGTCGTATACAACGAAATCATATTATAATTAATTTGTCATTTTATAAAACGGCAAAATTTGGAACTGATCTATTTGTATGCATTTTTAAACATTAAAACAATTCGTTGACTTTATTTCAGTTCGTTGCACTTTCGTTGACAAAGCATTCGTTGACTTTATTACAGTTAAAAAATAAAATATTTTTAATTCGCACTATCAATTTTGAGTAGATATGTAGAGCAGTTCCAAAATTCGACGTTTTATAAAATGACAAATAAATTATACGATATGTTTTTATTGTGTTAGACTGAAATTGTACTAAATGTGAGTAAATTTAAATAAATTTGTACTTTTGTCTTACACAGAAAAAGACATTGACAGCCCGTGGAACTATTCTATACTACACTCATAATTCAAATTAAACGTTTTGGCTCTCTTGTCTGTTTGCCATTATTTCTTAAAAAATCGGTTTGTATTTTGTTCTGTATGTGTAGGTATGTAATGTACATTTACAATATTGAATTTTATTCCTTTTTTTTTCTAAAATTTTGTGTTAAGGAAAAAGAAAAAATTAAATTTCATAATTGTACGTATAATGCAACCTTTTGAACTTCGCAAGTACGTGTACCAAGTTGAAAAAATCTTGTAAGGGATGCATAACAATAAAATAGGGCCATCGTGTATGAGATTCATAATAGTAAATTTAAAGGTATGAGTATAGACATCATTATTTATTGTGTGAAGTATATTTTTAATAATTTGTATGTGCAATATTTTGGCAAAGTCTCGCCAACACTTGTGTATTATATATAATACATAATATGTTTTATAGTAAAATTCTTAGCCTTTTATAAATATAAAAGTGTTAAATAAGAACGTTTGAATTTAAAGTTTCTGTCTTTAGTAACTTCGAAGATAAGCTTATTAATTTTGGATTTTCTTAGGTGGCACCTGAAAAACCAATACAATTAAGTCTAAATTTCAGGTTCTATCTTCCTTGGTTACAAAATTATATCCAATTCGGCCAAAAGCTTCTAGAATGCGAACTCATTGTCCGATCTTGACCAGAACCAATACCAGCGGTACTTTCATTACTAATAACCTAGAGTTTAAATTTCATAAATAGCGGCATTATTTTTTTAGTCATGGTGTTTCTAAGATATATGTTTGTTAGCCCTTGAACTTTTCAAACGTTCCAGAAACCCAAACCATGGTACGATTTGCCCTTACGCACTCTTCGCCATACTTTCTATACTAGTTAACCCTTGTACACAATTACGTTCTATCTTAATTTTAAGTTACAATATCATATATAAGCTTCTTCATTTGTTTGAAGTTACTATCTTTTTTATTTTGGATGATATACTTAAAGTTTTTCGGAACGGTGTGGATGGTTTCAGACCCACTACTCCAATTAGTTGCAAATTTCGAGGACACTAAGGGAATAGGAAGAGACACCCTTATACCAAACTTGGAGGTTCTACCTTTTTTGGTTTCGGAATTGTGGTCGTTTGGCCAAAATTCGATCAAAAGTTCTAAAATCCGAATTCATGGTGCGATCTCGACCTTACGCAATCCCCACCGTAGTTTCATTACTAGTAACTTACACCCATGGGCCGACATCACTCATATAAAATCCGCGATATACTTTTAGTACTAGTAACCTACAGTTAAAATTTCATCAAGGTAGCTCCATTAGTTTTTGAGTTAACATGTTTTTTGTTATTTGTTCGTTAGCCCTTGAACCGATTAAAAGAATCAGACCCGAACCCAAGGTCGGATTTCGCCAATATGTAATCCCCGCCGTTATTTCAATCCTATTTTACTCTTTTACGCAATTGGAAGTTCTACTTAATTTTAAGCTACCTTCTTTATTAAAAAAAAAAATTTATCGTTTATTAAAAAAATATTTTGTTATTAATTTATGAAATATAATAAATTATATTTTTTATAGAAAATGTTTAGCCTTTTAAAAATAAAAAGGTGTTAAATAAGAACGGAAATAGAGTATCAAATTTGAAGTGTCTATCTTTATTAATTTCGAAGTTAAGATTTTTAATTTTGGGAATTTTTAGTAGGCACCTGAACCACAAATACAATTAAATCTCAATTTCGGGGACAAAAAGGAAATAAGATAAAACACCGTTATACCAAATTTAAAGGTTCTATATTTATTTTAGGCTACTATGTTTTTTAATTTCGAATATATGTTTTAAGGTATTGCTGGTAGTGGTGGTGGTACGAAAACCGATATTCCAATTTAAACAAAATTTCACGTACACAAAGGAAATAAAAAGAAACACCTGTGCACCAAATTTTAAGGATCAATCTTATTTTGTTTAGAAATTATACTCGTTTTGCCTCAAAAGCTTCTAGAATCCGAACTCATTGTCCAATCTTTACCAGAACCAATCCCCGCGGTACTTTCATTACTAGTAACCTAGAGTGTCAATTTAATCAAAAAAGCGTTATTAGTTTTTGAGTTCTGGTCTTTTTAGCACATTTTCAAAAAATTTTGTAAAAATGTGCCTATATAGTTTCACTCTGTCCGTCCGTCTGTCTGTCTGTCTGTCTGTCTGTCTGTCCGTATGTTTACAAAAACTTTTACATCGTTTGAAATAGAGAAAAGAAATTTTAACCACGAGTAGGTATTACAAAAAAAATTATTTCGTAGAAGAATTTTTTTCTGTAGCCCCACCCGTTACGGAGCTGCAGCCCTCCAAATTTGGGAAAAGCCCTATATTCAAATTGTTATAACAAGAGTTCTATTAGGTGTATTTTCAATCTAAAAACGGCAAAAGATAGCTGGTTTTATAAACTTTTTAAATTTTTAAAAGACAAATGTTTAGGGTTGCCATACGGTACTAAAATTTACCATTATGAAAAACTCAATTTTTGCAAAATTTTTGGTTACACATATCTTCTATACGGGCCAAGCTAGGGTCTTGAAATTTTGGGAGTAGTTAGATCCTTAGAAATAAATAGAAGTCGGTTAACAAATTTTTTTTGTCACATCCCCTGTTTTGCAGCTATATGGGCCTGAAAATTTAAATTTTGCTATTTTTAAACACCTGTAACTTGAATACCTTTTCAAATTTTTTTTTTGTGATTTGCAAAATTGAAAGCTCCTTAAATATGTTTCAACATGTGTCAAAGGTTTTTCTTAATTTTAAAAGGTGACGAAGCTACAGCCCCCGCAAATTTCAAAAAAGCCCTATATTTAAATTGATATAATAAGAGTTCTGTTAGCTATATTTTCAATCTAAAAACGGTAGAAGAGAGCTGCATTCTTACGCTTTACAAAAATATATCACTTAAATGTAGTGGGTTGCCATACGGTACTAAAATTTATCATTATGCAAAACTCAATTTTTGCAAAATTTTTGGCCCCACATATCTCCTAAACGGTTCCAACTGGGGTCTTGGAATTTTGGGAGAAGTTAGAACTTCAAAAATTAGTAGGAGTCAGTTAACAAAATTTTTTTGTCACGTCCCCTGTTTAGCAGCTATAAGAGCTCGAAAATTGATATTTTGCTATTTTTAAACACCTGTAACTTGAATACCCGTTCAAATTTTTTTTTGTTGATATACAAAATTTTAAGGTCCTACATTATACTTTAACATATGTTAAAAGATTTTCTTAAATTCAAAAGTGGTTCTTTAAATTGAAGAAAGTGTCTGTCAGTTTTAACTATTTTTGCTTATATAGTAAAATTCAAAATAAAATTCCAAATTTTGGTAGAATTCACAATTTAATTTCTTGAACCTAAAAAAGTTGGGGGAAGGGGAGTAGTGAGGATTAGATCCTTGATAAATTGGGCAACCTTCCCCATAGAGGGGCTATTAGGACTTAAAAACTAAAAAAAATACGGTTTTTATAAGTAAGTAGTAACTTAGTCACCAACGTATATATTTCCTTAATAAAACGTTAACATTGAAGCTTCAACATTATACTCCGATAAAATAATCAGTATGAAACACTATATTATTTTGAAAATGTGCTTCTTTAAAAACCCTTGGTTTTTTTCATCACTTGTTTATATATACGTTCGTTAGCCCTTGAACTTTTCAAACGTTCCACAACGCGAAACCATGCTCCAATTTCGTCCATATATAGTCCCCGCCGTACCTTCAAAACTAGTTAACCCTTGTACACAACTGGAACATTTTGTCTTAATTTTATGTTTCTATTTTTATTAATTTCGATGATAAGCTTTTAAGACTTGGGGGGCTAAGAGGGGTGCTGAACCACCACTCCGACTCATCCAAAATTAGGGGAACACGCAGAAAATAGTAAAGAGCACTCATGTGCCAAATTTGAAGCTTCTAAATTTGTTTGAAGTTACTTTCTTTATTAATTTCGAAAATATGCTTTAAGGTCTTCGGAACTTTGTGTGGCTGGTCTTCAACCCACTACTCCAACTGGTCCCAAATTTCAAGAACACAAATAGAAAGATACACCCTGATATCAAATTTGGATGTTCTATCTTTATTGGTTTCGGAATTATGCTCGTTTTGCATAAATTCGATCATAAAGATTTAGATTTTAGATTTAAATTAAACTTTATTCATACTAGTTGTATTAAATTATAATTCATTAACTTAAAAAATAATAAATAAATGAAAATTTTTTAAATTTTTTATACTTATTTTCTAATTTTTTAATTGATTATTTTTATATATTCATTATTTAAAATTAAATTAATTCAATAACATACTAATTCTAAATTACTTAAAACTAGTGAATAAGAAAATGACATTATATGCTTCAAAATAAAAGTAGTGTTTAATGCCACAACAATTTGTAAAACTTGCTTTTCCTGTTGTGGGGTGAGGAAAAAAGAAAAAGTGCGAAAAAGTTAAAAAAAAAAAAAAAAGAAGTAAATTATATATATAAAGTAATAAGCAAAAATGAAAAATCCTCTATAAAATGTAAAATATAACTAATATAAAAAAAAAAAAAAAACGGTTTAAGTATTTAAATATGTACAAAAATAATTTTTTAAGTTAATGGTGATAGCAAACTCTCGATTTCGTTGTGCCCAAAACTTAGAAGCCAAATTTTTACTTTCTTACCGAACACATTTATATTTCTAAGTAGTCGTATTGATTCAGGAAGCCTATTAAACAAACGAACAGCCATAATGTCAAAAAAGTTACGATAGCTTGTAGTACGAAAAGTTGGAACGTTAATAAAAAATCTCTGATTAGAACGCAAGGAATAAGCATTAGAGGATCTGCTGTTTAGATATCCACCTCTAGTAAAAAAGATTTTTAACACTTTATAGTAATACAGCTGTCTAGCAGGAAGAATTTTCAAATACCTAAATGATTCCATACTATTAGAAAATCTATTGCGATTACACATGTTTCTAATAATGCATTTTTGCAAAATTAGTAGCGGATTGATTTTATTTCTGTAGGTACCACCCCAACAGCTCATGCCGTACTGTAACTTAGAATGAAAAATACCATAATAAAACATTTTAAGTACATTTAGCGAACATAATTTTTTTAGGTAATAAAAATTCCTTAGTGCACAGCGTAAATATGACTTAAGCGTAGTAGTATATTGTAACCAATTAAAATTTCTATCGATAAATATACCAAGATACCTAAAATTCTCAACTTTTTCAATATTAAAACAACCAGATCTACAGCAAATGGTATCATTGAAAGTAAATCCCTACCCATTTAGTGTGAATTTATTACAATTGGTCGCATGAAAAACAAAATCTATATCAGGAGTATCCTGCTGGCTAAGGCTAAAAAACATTAGTTTCGTTTTGTTGCTAGCAACTAACCTATGTTTAGAGAACCAAGATCTAAAAACATTTAAGTCATTATTTATATCACAGACTAAATTTAATGCACTATCACAACAATATAACACACCAACATCATCAGCAAAAGCTGTTAGATTTCCCTTAAACTTTTGATAAAAAATTGAATTCATATAAATTAAGAATAGAATTGGGCCCAAAACTGATCCTTGTGGTACCACCAAATTTAAATTTTTTGAACTACTATAACTACTACCTATTTTGACACGCTGAGACCTGTCTCTTAAATAGGACTCAAACCAATTAAACATAAAGCCTCGAAACCCTACAGCAAACAATTTCTGCAAAAGAATAGAGTGATCTACCATATCAAACGCCTTAGTAACGTCGATAAAATTCCCAGCGCAAAATTTTTTATTATCTAAACCCTTATTAATATTAGAGCAAAAGGCCAGAAGGGCATCCTCGGTAGAACAGGCACTCCTAAACCCAAATTGTTTATTGCAAAAGAAATTTAACCTATTTAAGTAAATTAGAACTCTATGTTTAATAGCTTTTTCAAAGATTTTTGATAATGTTGATAACAAAGAAATAGGTCTATAATTGTTAACTATTGTCTGTTTGAATACCCTTTTTGAAAAGCGGAATTACGACAGCAGATTTTAGTAGACTAGGAAAAACACCGGACAATACACTGAAATTGAAAATATAAGTTAAAACATCGATAACATTGAAAGCAATACCTTTAATGAGTTTATTAGAAATTCCATCAAAACCAACAGAATTTGAATTATCCAATGACTTAATAATATTCAAAAGTACATGCCCAGTAATACTGTCATAAAAGAAACTATCACACAAATGAATTTCGCCAGCAATACTATCATGACTATTACCAAGGCCAGAGGATAACTCAATTGCAACAGAGGAGAAATGATTATTAAACTCACATGCAATTAAAATTTCATCAGAAATAAGTTCATCATTTTTATTAAGTCGAATTTCAATAAAACTATTTTGAGGTGTATTTAACAAACTATTTAACAGTTTCCATTCGCTTTTTAAATCCCCCTTACATTTAACAAATTCTGAACGATAAAATTCATCTCGACATTTTGATATTTCATTTTTTACGGATTTACAAAGCCTATTATAACGTATTTTCAACCTATAGTTATTTCTATGTTTATACCACATAATTCTCAATTTATTTTTTAACCGCATTTTCCTTAGAAGAACATCATTCATCCACGGTTTAAGTTTTGTATTTTTCTTTCTATTCCTAAAATCAGAAGTACTTAGTTCAATATATTTATTTAATTTTCTGATAAAACTACTATAAGCAGAGCAAACATCTACCTCATTATATACATCATCCCAAATTCAAGTCTTAGTAAGTTATTCAATTTATTATAATTAACTACCTTTGTAACTGAAAATTCATTGGTCTTTCTATTTTTCTCTACATAAAAATTTTTTATTAGCAATCCTGTCATAGAATGATCTGTAATATTAAAATTGAATAAACCTTTCTCACAAAAATTTAAAGGAATAGTAGCCAGACGAACATGAATATGATCTAAACAAGTCCCCGAAATGTGTCTAGTCGGTTCATTTATAATAGAAGCCAAACCATTCTCAGCTAGTAATGTCAAATAAAAATCAACACATTCACTACTATTCAAAATATCTAAATTCATATCTCCTAACACAATTAAGTTACTCGCAGTTTGACTTCGCTAAAATTGTGAGAACTCATCCAGAAATAAGTTGATTGTGCAACTGTGCAGTCTGTAAATACAAATGAAAGTAAAAAACACGCCGTTAATGGTACAACTAATTTTGATAACATCAGCCGAAGTGAAATTGCAATAAAAAACATCACACACAATATTATCTTTAACAAATACACCAACGCCACCAGCACAATACGAATCATTAGTGTTAGCATAAAATTTATAATTTGGTAAGTTATAATTACTTATCTCATTATTGAAAATCCAAAGCTCGGAAACAAAAATAAAATCCGGAATATTTTTAAAAACTTCTAAGTGGGCCACAAGCGAATCAATGTTCTGCCTCAAACTTGTAACATTTTGATGAACTAAAAATAAAGAATTATCAAAATTTGTAAATTCAAAAACACTATCGCAATTATTATATTCAGGATCAATTATAGGGTAATCATTAAAAAGATTAAAATTTAAATTATTATCCATAAAAAAAATAAAAATACTATAAAAGTTTTAAATCATCAAAAGTTTTAATAATGA
This sequence comes from Dolichopus griseipennis, assembly GCA_963082915.1. Taxonomy (NCBI): domain Eukaryota; kingdom Metazoa; phylum Arthropoda; class Insecta; order Diptera; family Dolichopodidae; genus Dolichopus; species Dolichopus griseipennis. The sequence goes on along the minus strand of OY720441.1, from coordinate 239,067,542 downwards.
GTACCCTATCATTGTCCTGTTTTTTCATAAAAATATTATTATTTCTAAACCACAAATATTTATAATTTTTCTCCTTCTTCGCCTTCTTAGCCGCCATGAACAATGTTCTAATTACTTTGGTTAAACTGTCATTTATGTAAATTTTTGATTTATCTACATCACCAAATAATCCAGTATCTAGATTATTATAATTTTTATACTTAGACTTCATAATTTCTTGCTTTATTTCATTCGAAGAAAGACGCACGCACAAAATTTCTTTATTAACCTTTTTACTTTTTAATCCATCTTTTGCATCTTTAATCTCTTTTATGTAGCAGTTAGAAATATTATTTTCATTTAAATTAATTTTTAAACCTTCACTAAAAATTGTATTTAAATAATTTTTAGCATTATTTTTGTTTACATCTTGTACTCCAAATATTTCTATTTCATTCATCTTATCTTTCTGCTCAAGCCAGCTGATTTTGTTTTCTAAATACGATACTTTATTATTTAACGCTGTATTTTCTTCTTTTAATATAGAAAAAGCAGCAAGGCACTCGAAATTTATTTTTTTTAAACTTACAATTTCATCATATAAAACTTCTAGAGAAATTTGTTTTGAGTTTGAGAGACTCTCTTTTTCGAAGTTGGTATTTTGTTTTTGTGAGAAGCTCTCATTTTCGAAATTAACTATTTGACCTGTCAATTGTGTGTGTGAATGTGTATTTGAATTTTTCAAAACAATAGTGGGATTTGTGTCACTGGTATTTGTGAAGCTCTCTTTTTCGAAGGTTCCTAGTTGATTCTCTATATCAAAGTTAGCTGTTTGAGTTCGATTATTCTCCGCAGAATCAGTAGAATTAGATGAATCTGTGTGTGTTAAAGATGATTTATGTGTAGTAGGAGTAATCGCTTGTGATGAAGATGAAGTTTTTGAAATATTAGATACAGTAGATGTATTAGAAAATATTTTCGAATTCTTATCATTAGTTGTATTGGTTGAAAATGATGAAGGAGATGCTGCTAAATTATCTCTTTGAGAGGACAATCTACGCGATGAAATGCATACATTGCATTTAAAACCACTTTTACTTCTCTCCAATATCTCCAACTCTTTCTTTTCCAATTTGGCGCAAATTGCATGGTTAAAATTTGCACAAATTAAACATTTAATTTTTAAATCATTTCGTTCTACTTTTTTCATACAAATATTGCATTTGCCATTCATTTTTCGAAAATTTTATGCTTTATAAGTTAAAGCAACCGTATAAAAAATTTGAACTTAAGTAAATTTATATCAATTTTTTAAATGTTAAAAGTCTTCAGCACTTGTTCACCCCACGAGAACTAATGAGAAAACTGAAATGGGTTCGGAACTGAAATGCATTAATGCAATCCCCACCTTACGCAATCACCGCCGTAGTTACATTACCACTACCGTAAAGCACAAATTTGATGAATATAGCATCATTAGTTGTTGAGTTATCGTGATTTTTTTATGTATGTTCGTGAGCCCTTAGACCGATTAAAAAGTCCAAAATCCGAACCCATGGGCTAATTTCGCCCATTTGCAATCCCCGCCGTACTTTCAGTTCTCGTAATCTACAGTTAAAAGTTCATGAAGATAGCTCCATTATTTTTTGAGTTAACGTGCCTCTGGACGGACGGACGGACATGGCTATATCGAATCGGGAGGTCACGCTGTTCACAAATATATATAATTTTCCATATCTAGCTCGCTTCCTTTAGGTGGTAGCAAACACCATACCAAAGTTAATATACACCTTTACCTAGGTGTAGGGTATAAAAAGAAAAACAAGTAAAGAAACAGTCAGTCGGTGCAACCGACTTAGAAATACCCAACACCTATTTGGTTCAAATTTACGGACATATCCATAAGTCATTTTAACACCATAAAAGCTGTTATTAATTTGATCGTAAGACATAGCTAACCAAATTAACTTTATAATACTAAAAACATTTTCTAATTACACTATCTATTAAAAAATATTACAAATTCTTACTAATTTATCTATTTAAAAATATTAAAAAACAAACAAACTTGAAATAAATGAAAATATATTTATTCCAATTCAATTACAAAATGAAAAAATTCTAATTATTAAACTTTGTGATAAGAAGATAATCAAAGCATAATATATTTAATAATCCAAATTTTTCAAAATTGCAATTATTTTAAATGGTTAGTTTATATACCTAATAGAAAAGCTTATAAACGCAAAATATGCAAGAAATGTATTTCCAAAATACAATTACAAATTTAGACCTTTTCATATAATTCATTTAAATATTCAAATAAATTTTACATAAATGCAGCAAGTACCTTTGAACATAGCTGAACCACTATAATTAAGTCTAGATTTCGGAGACACATAGGACATAGGAAATATATTCTTTGACTTTGAAATTAAACTAGATCAGAACCAATTCCCATGGTACTTTCATTACTAGTAACCTAGAGTTTAAATTTCATCAAAATACCGGCATTATTTTTTGAGTTATGGTGTTTTTAAGATATATGTTTTTTAGTCCTTGAACTTGTCAAGGGTTCCAGAACCCGAAACCATGGTACCATTTCGCCCATATGCAGTCCCGTCATACTTTCAATACTAGTTAACCCTTGTATACAATTGGAACGTTCTATCTTAATTTTAAGTTACTAGTTTTATTAATTTCGATTATAAGCTTTTACACATTTGGGGGGTCTAAGAGAGGTCCTGAACCACCAGTCCAAATGATCCCAAATTAGGGGGCACGGAAGAAATAGTAAAGAACACCCTGGGCCAAATTTGAAGCTTCTACATTTGTTTCAAGTTACTATTTTTATTAATTTCGAAAATATGCTTTAAGGTCCTCGGAACTGAGTGGCTGGTCCCCGACCCACTAGTCCAATGGGGCCCAAATTTCAAAGACACTTAGGAAATAGGAAGGGACACCCTGATACCAAATTTGGAGGTTCTATCTTCATTGGTTTCGGAATTATTCTCGTTTGGCCTACATTCGATCAAAAAGTTCTAGGTTCCGAACCCATAGTCCAATACCGACCTTACGCAATCCCCGAAGTAGTTTCATTACTAGTAACCTACAGCACAAATTTGATGAAGATAGCGTCATTAGTTGTTGAGTTATCGTGATTTTTTATATATGTTCGTTAGCCCTTCGATCGATTAAAAGGTCCAGAATCCGAACCCATGGGCCGATTTCGCCCATATGCAATCCCCGCCGTACTTTCAGTCCTAGTAATCTACAGTTAAAATTTCATCAAGATAGCTCCATTATTTTTCGAGTTATCGTGCCTACGGACGGACAGACGGACGGCTGGACATTGCTATATCGACTAAGGCGGTCACGCTGATCACAAATATATATACTTTTCCATATCTAGCTCGCTTCCTTTAGGTGGTTACAAACACCATACCAAAGTTAATACACCCCTTTACCTATTCTATAGGTGTAGGGTATAAAAAGGAAAATTTTGAAAGGAAATATTCTAGAAAAAAATAACAAAACTTATATTAAAAGAAAAGTAAGTTATAATTATATTTGTAAAACAAAATTGAATAAGTAAGTAAAAATGTTAAATATTTCAAAGAATTAATGTTGGTATTGTTGCTAGTCCATTTTTTTTTTGAATTATTAATTGACCGTCTGGAAAAAAAACTGGGTATATTGTTAAGGTTCCATAAAAGCATTTATTTCTCGTTTTTGATTTCAAAGAGATTTCTTCTTTATTTCGTAGGATAGAATTGAATAAATTTGATTAATAACATTTATTTCGATAAATTAAAACAAATATTAAATAAATATATTACTGTTTTAATAAAATAAAAATAAAGTTTTTTTTTATATTCTTGGGCTTAAAATGGTAAAACATTTTCCTATTTTCTTCTTCTCTTATTTGAAATTTGTTTTCCTTTCTTTTTCTTTTGGGTTACTTAGTTTTTCTTCCTTTAAAAGAGAGTACCTTACCGTATTTAATTAATTGGCTACATTTTTCATTCATTTATAAATTTTCTATCCGTTATCACGCTGCATCACGTATTAATTTTGAGAGACCCATGCGAGTAATGTCAACACCAGAAGTAACAGAAATGGAAGAGCCGGATGTCAGCCCTATAGCGTTATCTCACCATAAGCACGAGAACATAGATTATATATATATTTTTTTTTTGTGTCTTTATTTTATTCATATCTTACCGTTAACTTACAAAGTAACGCATGTACATCTCTTAATAACTATAACAATAAACTTAAATATTAAAAAAAAAAAATAATTAATTCATTTATTAATCCATAATATATATTTATTATTTAGTAACAAAAAAAAAAAATGTTTGAATGATGAACAGCAAAGGTTTTATAAAATCTATTTTAATTAATTAGGAGATATAATAAATTCCAATTTGGGGTAAAATATAGTTTTAATGATCGTAGTCGAAACCTTTTGGTCTGAAAGGGTTAAATTTATATTTGTCCATTAAGTGGTTAATTATTTAAATGCTTATAAGTCCTGAAGTGCACTTAATTATTATAATAAAACATACTAAACAATACATATGTACTCTTAATATACTAAACAATATTTATGTACGTGTGTATTCTACATATGTATAAAAACAGGTTATTATTTTTATATTGCTTTTCTTAATTCCTGTTTTCTTCTTTTTTTTTTTAATAATAATCTTTAAAAAAAATAAAAAAAAACACAAAAAACAAAAATACAAAGAATTATAAGGGTACTTATAATAACAATCATAAATAACTAAAATTTTATTAATTAAAAGAAGTTTTCGTTTTGTCAACAACATTGATTGGTGATTACATTTACAGGGTGTGACAAAAAAAAATATAAACGAATTTAGTTTTGAAAATGTAAATGTTATCGATTTCCTTGATTTGAATTCGTAGTTCATTGAAATGTTTCAGGCACTTATAAAGACAATTCTCTTTTTGACTATCAGTTCTGAATAATGATAGATAAAAATTGCATTTATTGCGTGTGTTATATTTGTGTATATCGAAGTTTCTATGAAGTTTAGATTATGTTTAATTTTATTATTTATAATCTTGTACGCTAAAATATAACGCTCACGTTTGCAAATCGAGTTGGTATGATGACGTTTTGATAAATTCTTTATTATTTTCATTGCCTTTTTAAGTAGCATTTCAATCTTTTTCAAATAAATTTGCAGTGCTCCTTTCCAGATAGGGTTGACGTATACGATGTTGGAAAGAATGTAAGAATAATAAATAACAGAGAGGGTATTTTGGTCAAAAATTTTTGCAATGTTCTTAAAATAAATAGATATGGAATAATTTTTTTAGATAAAAAATCAATGTGCTCATCCCATTTTATTCTCGAATCAATTGCAAGCCCTAAATAGTTATGACTGCTAATAGCTTCAATTTTTGTATTTTTGAATAAAATGTAGGATCGTTAAAAAATTTATTTTCGAACAGTAGTATTTTCGTTTTCTTTATGTTTAATTAACGGATATCCGTACCCTTCTGAACAGAGAAACAGCGTTGGACACTTCCAGGACTGAATGGAGAACTCTCCACACAAATAAGCATATTTAATCCAAGGGACCTGTCGCAAGCTTAAGATTTGTTTCTGAGGGCATACCATCCTCATCAACCCTCAAATCGTAGTCTACATTTGAAAACTAATACTCATACCGGACCCAATCCTAGAGAAGGAAATGAATTTGCACATAGAAATGTACGACCGCAAAATTTGTATAGTAGACCTAGAACAACAGACCAACATCATCGCAGCGTAATAATTATCATTATTATAATTATAAATCACTTTAGCAACAACCTAGAGAAAAAAAAGGTCAGCTAAAAACGGAGCCTACAATTTCAAACGAGACTCATTTGTTCAGATACAATAGAATACCAACAATAGACCAGCATATCACGGCAACAACCATTACAACTCAAGAAGAGATAAATAAAACAACAAAAGGGCAACATCGCATGACTCATACCAATTTAATAAGACGCATAGGCTTAACTACACGAGAATTTCACCATTGAACAAAGAAAAGAAGGAGAAGGAAGTTTGCAAAGAAAACTCTTTTGTAGATTAAGCTTTTCCTCGATCTCAAACATCAAATAACAAACAGGGAACGAGGAAATTCTAAAGTTTCTTATAAATACAGGGTCTAATAAGAATTATATTCAATCAAGATATGTAAAAAGTCCTATTCAAAATGAAAAGGAGTTCCAGATTAGTTCAATTGGAGGCAAACTTACATTCACTCATCACGCTCAAATAGATTTCTTCTAATAAACACCGGAAAAAATAAAATTTTTCATTCTGCCAAATTTAACCAATTTTGATGGAATTATAGGAAACAATACACTCTTTAAATGCAGTCATCCATACAAAGGAAAGCCATTTAGTCCTGCAAGGAAATTTAAGATTTCCGCTTAAATAATTAATATAGGAATCAGTCAATAAAATAAATCTAAGAACGCCACATCTAAATCCTCAGGAAAAAGAAAAACTAAGCCGGCTAACAAATAACTCTCCAAATTTATTCGCGGATCCTAATGCAAGGTTCACTTGTACCACAGTAGTGAAAGCAGAAATTAGAACAACAACAAACGAACCTGTTTTTCCCAAAAGTTATCCATATCCAATGACCTTAAAACCCAAAATCGATAAACTTCTGGAAGACGAGATCATCAACGTTTCCAGATCGCAATCTAATGCGCTGGTATGGATTGTGCCAAAAAATCGGTTGCTTCTGACGAAAAGAAATACAGAATGGTGATTGACAATTTAATATAGAATGGTGAAATACAGAATGGTGATTGACTAAAAATTAACAAGATAAAAATTGTTGATAAGTTTTTTCTCAGCAACCATGGACTTCTGCTCTTAGTAACAAAAATTTGAATACCAAACTGAAGAGATGGAAAGCAACACTGGGAGAATATAACTACGAATTAAGATATAAACTTGGCTCAACAAATGTTGTAGCAGATACTCTATCCAGACTTGTTTGGAAACCCAAGCGAAAGCTTTTACAGTAACTCAACATAGGAATAATTTTCTGAAAAGGACTTAATTAACATCTTGACAAAAGCAAATAAATCCACATGTCATAAATGGAATTATGACTACCGAAAAAAATATGGGAATGAAACAAAAGATTCATGCAAGTACTTTCATTAATTCTAAGATTAGATTCACTAGGTTTATAAAAGAAGACGTCATAGACGAAACCAAAAATAAAGAAATTATAATCGAAAGACAGTGCTCATCGAAATGCTCAGGAGAACAAGGCCCAAATAATTTCGAAATACCACTTTAGGAATGGCAAAGAAAATTACGGATTTTGTTTAAAACTGGTAAATATGTAAACAGAACAAATGTAAAGGCAAACCAGAATAAACCAGAAATCAATAGTTCACGCATCACAACCTCTGATTGACATACAATTCACATCGATATTGATAAATTAATCAGCAATTGACAAATTAATAAAATTTGTTCAAGGTAAAATAATAGAACAGATCAATTGAAGATATTCGTTTACAATTAAGAGATATACTTTTTTATTATGGAGTCCCAGAGTTCGTAATAATGGATAACGAAAAGGCTGTTAATTCCGCTTCCATAAATTAAAACTTTCACAATACCATCGTACAAAAGCGAGGTAAATGGACAAGTAGAAAGATTTCCCTAACCCTGGTCAGAAATTATGCGTTGCTTAAAGGCTAAAAAACGGAAATCGCAATGTCGAAGAATTATTACAAAGATCCATAAATGAATACAACCACAGGTCGAACTGACTAACCATTAATTTTTTGCTATCTTTGGTTTGAGAATAGGTTTTCTGTACTTTCCCTTAGAAAATCTGTACTTTATAATATATTATTTAAAGGTCTTTTTCTTTTCAGCCTTAATGTAATAATCTGATTATTTATTAACTGAGCAGCTTCAGCTACTTAATTCATCTATAACTTTGGGAATTTGTAACTCTCTATAAATGTCACTATTACGTACATACCAGGGAGCTCTTACTATGTTACGTAGGACTTTATTCTGAAAGGTTTGTATTATTTTTATATGCGTTTGCTTGGCACATCCCCAAAGTTGAATGCCATGTAACCATATAAGTTTAATTACTTGGTTGTAAAAATTAACACTTTATTATATATTGTTAATTTAGACTTACGCACTAGGAGCCAATAATTTTCTCTGTATTTATTTTCAAGTTCTAGTTTTTTTTTTAACATCATTCCACTTTAGCTTGACATCCAGTTGCATTCCTAGGTATTTTGCTGAATTTTCGATTGATACAAACATACCATTTAAATTTATTTTAGGAGGGTTTCTTGTATTTATATTATTAAAATTAACATGAACCGATTTACTTTCATTTAATGTTATTTTCCATTTGTTATTCCAAAAACATATTATATATTTAATATTCGATCCTACTGCCAATATTGCAGTATCGTAAGCAAATGTTGCTACAGTTACATTTTCTATTTCTTGTTCATCACTTGTATAAAGCAAGTACAAAATAGGACGTAGAATATTGCCTTGAGGCGTCTATACCAAACTTTGTCAAACGCTAGCTACGTCTAGAAATATTGTGAAGCATATTTGTTTTTCTTCAAACGTTTTTTCTATAATATTTGTTAGTTTATTAACTTATTCAATTGTTGCATGCTTGGATCTAAATCCAAATTGATGGTTTGGAATTAAATTTTTATTTTCTATAATTTGCTTCAGCCTTTTTAACAAACCCTTTTCATAAAGTTTTGGCATATTTGGTAGCAGAAATATTGGCCTGTAAGATTTTGCCTCATTTAATGTAATTATATTTTTTTTTTTTCAATTCAGCTTTCATTCTTTTATTATATACTCTTAAATTAGAGGCATATTTTATATTATTAGGAAGGCTTTTGAATATTTTTATAACATTAAACATGACGTCTTTTTTACTTCTTTCGTTTCTGGGTGCTGCTCCCGAGTAATTATGAATTAATGCATTTGTTTGTAGTTTTAGGTTGCTTTTGATTAGGTTATTTGATATATTTTGTAAATCAACTTACAGTTTTTTAAAAATATTGTTTGCTAATAGAATACAGTTGAGAGTCAGATAGTCATATGGTAATCTATATAAAATTTTTATCACTCTGTTTATATTATGAATGTGAGAGTAAAAGACTAATTTTGCTACATGTTCGCTTTATCTAGGACATCTTCCATTGGCACCTATTATTGGCATCCATTTTTGAAAGTAAATTAGTTCGTTAATATCCAGTGTATCAATTATTTTATATAAATTATTAGTTCTTGTTCTTGTATTCAAATTAAATAAAGTTATGAGGGCTCTATTCATTACAGCAATCATTTGATTATGAAGATATGAACAATGACTCCAACTGCATATATTATACCTAGTTCTTGATAATATATGACAATTATACATAAGTTTAGCAGCATAATTCGGAATACTCCCCATTCTTCTGACAGTCACTGTTATAGGAATAATTTTTTTTTTAATGTTTTTTATATGTTTATCCCATCTTAAGTATTCAGCAATTATCATTCCCAAGTACTTAACATTATCAACTTGTTCTATTATAGTATCCTTTACCTAAAGCGTAATATTATCATTTGTTTTCTTTTGTATTTTGAATATCATATAATTAGTTTTTTTTGCATTTATACATAATTCATTTTGGTCCAGCCATCTGCAATATATCTTTAAGTCGTCATTTAGTATATTTTGAAACTATCCTAATGTTTTTGCTTTTGCTATAAGGTTCGTGTCATCCGAATAAATGTTGTATTTTGACTTAATATTGTTTTCAAGAAGTCCATTATATACAGGAAATATAATAATGAACCTTGTGGTACGTCTGTTTTTATTACGAGTTCATCACTTAGTACTTCATTAACTTTAGCACATTGGGTTCTATTTGTCAAATAACTTTTTAATAAGAGATTACTGTTACCTGTAATTCCTAAGTTGTCTAGCAATCTGATAAGTCTAGAATGACTTTACATATCAAATGCTTTTGTTAAGTCAATAAAAACTGCGCCAACATAGTAGCCATCATCCAACGCATCATAAATATTGCTGCGATAGCTGAATCTGTACCACTTTTTTCTAAGAAACCATATTGATTAGCATCATTATGGTTTCTGAAACTTCTTATTTATTTTAATAATTTTTTCATATATATTTGAAATTGAGTTTAGAATCTAAATTCGTCTATAGTTACCACAATCTTCTTTTGACCCCTTTTTGTGAATAGTAACTAAATATGAATTTTTTAACTAATCATGAAATATATCATTGACGAAACTTTCATTTATCAGATTCACTAAAGGTTGGGTTATAATATTGACCAACCCTTGTAGATCTCTCACTGTAATTTTATCCAATCGTGGAGTTGCATTTTTATTTAAATTCATAATAATTTGATGGATTCTGGTTATATAACTGGAATATGAAACAACGAGTTACTATTATATAAATTCAGTTAGTAAAATCGCTAGTATTTAGAATGTTTTTTTTAATAGGTTCTCCTATTCCAGTAATTATTGAGAGGATTGTAGTTTCATCATCATTTTTAGTTTTTTCACCATTGCTTTTAATAACATGAGTAACATTTTCCAGTTTATCTTCATTGGTATTTTTTATAGAATTAATCAATATTTTCGATAGTTTCCTAGAATCTCTCCCGGCTTTTTCAATATTTCTATTAATATAATTTTTTGTTTCTTCCTTTATTAATTGTTCCACCTTTTTCTTCATTTATATACATTTTGCCTTTTTTTCACTATTGGTCGGATCATTTTTATGTCGATTATATAATGCTTTTCTTAATTTAAAAAATAAAATTTATTTAATAAAACTGATTTTTTGTTTTCTCATTCTTAATTTATTATTAAACACTGGACATGATCTACTAAATGTTTTATAATAAACATCCATCCCAAACTGAATTTTTCATTCGATTTTACGCAATTAATGCATTTATTAATCTCCTTTTTTGGTATTCACTTGTCTTGTCCGCAGCCCTATTGTTAAATCCTTTACATTTATAACATCTAGAGACTTTTATGGCATCAAAGACCTTGCATCTTTCCCATCCAATATATAATTTTTCGTTAGCTATTATTTTTGGGAATGATTCTTTATCATCACTTTACTTTTGTTTTCAATATTCTTTATTTTCAAATATTTATTTACCTTCGTGTTTAAATCACTTTTTGTTTTTTCAGTTTTCTGCTTATTCTTCGGTTATATTATTAAAGGTAACTCTTTCTTCATTTTTTTTTAAATTCACACTTGCTTTAGTATTTTTGATTACATCAGCAAATGACACTGTATGACTCATATTCGAATTTATATTATTTGTGACATTAATATTTTTGCAGACCTCATAATTTTTCTTAATTGCACTAACAAATTATTCATTCACTTTTTCTGTTTCATTTTTGAAGACTTCAGTAAATTTTTGCATTTTCTCTATATCTTTTTGTTGCTTGGTTTTAATTTCTTCCAATCTCTTCATGTTTCAATAGCCTTAAGTAATTCTACGACTTCATTTTCATATTTTTTTATTGCACGTTGAAATTCTTCTTTATATTCCTTAAGGTACTCATTGTTTTTGGAAACCGCACTGCCTATGTTTTGTAAGACCAAATCAACATTTTGTATATATTGAATACAGTCGTCACAAATAAATTTAATATTGTTGTTGGGGTATAGAAAATAGAAATGCACCGTAGATTGATCCATTCCTGAACATTGGAATGCCTCATGATAGAATTTCTTGCACTCACCTGCACATTCTATGCCTGTTTCTCCTTTAATTTGCACTTTCGGCACGAAGCCAATTCGCATAATTAAAATATATATAAATTGTTTTTTATGCATAATTGCTGATAAGTACTTTTTTTTTTTATTTTTTATTAATTAATATAATTATAATCGATAAAGAAACAAGTAAAGAAACAGTCAGTCGGTGCAACCGTCTTAGAAATACCCTACACCTATTTGGTTCAAATTTAAGGACTTATCCATAAGTCATTTTCACACCATAAAAGCTGTTATTAATTTGATCGTAAGACATAGCTAACCAAATTAACTTTATAATACTAAAAACATTTTCTAATTACACTATCTATTAAAAAATATTACAAATTCTTAATTTATCTATTTAAAAATATTTATTTATTTATTTATTTATTATTATTATCTCTAAAAGAGCAATTTGCTCGTACAGAGTATGTATAACATTTGATTTTTTTTTTTTAAAAAGAAACACAGTTATTAATGCAAAATTTAATTTCAATTATATAAAGAAGTAATTCAATTTTTGTTAATTAAAAATTTTTTTAATTGTAATTTTTTTTTTAAATTAAATTCAAATTATACTTTGTAACACGATAATAGATTTATATAGCTATTCACATATTATTTATTTATTTATACACTTATTGACTTATATGTACATATATATTTATACAAGAAATTTATAACTTATTTTTATAAACAAAATTTTTTCTAATAACAAATATTATTTTTATTTTTTTTATTTTATTTTTTGTTTTTTTTTTTTTTTTTTAAGTTTTAATTTTTTTATTTAATTATTATTATTATTAAATTTTTATAGGCTATGCTTATTTATTACATTAGATTTAAAAAGTATTTTTTCATTTTCACTTTAATTTTGTTTTTATGACATTTTTTAATATCAGCTGGTAGCTTATTGTATATTGTTGTTGCTGCATTGTATATACCCATAAGACCAAAATGTTTGTCAATTGAATACATGCTATAATGAATGTGACTTGCCGTTTTGGTGTAGTAAACGTGGAGTTCATTATTGTGGATAATGCGTGAGTTAGATGTAATTAAATTATTTGTAACATTGTGTATATGTAGTGCTTGAATTTTTTTTATATATAAATCAATTGGCAATATTTCTAAGGTCTTATGTATTTCTGTTGTCGAAGCACGTTGATCAAAACCAAACAGATTTTTTATTGCCTTGTTTTGTATCGTTTGTAGCATTTTAGTATTTTTTAAATAAGTGTTTCCCCAGACCATGATACCATATGTGATAGTTGAATGAAATAGACTGTAGAATATTGATTTCTTTGTTTCAGTTGGTATTCGATTCTTTGTGTGTCTAAATAGACCCGCTATACGACGACATTTCTTGACTATTTCATTTGACTGGTAGTTCCATTTTAATTCATTGTCTATGTAACTACCTAAGTATTTATAGACTTGGACTTCGTCAATAAAATAATTTTTAAAATTCACTTTTAACATTAAGTTAAGAGGTTTCTTGAATACCATGAATTTGGTTTATTTTACGTTAGGAGTAAGCTTATGCTGGAACATCCAGTTCTCAACTATTTTGTTATCCAAGTTCATTATTTTTTCCAACTCATTATATGTTTTCGCCTTGAAAACTATAGCTAGATCATCAGCGTACAAAAAAGCCTTACCTTTTAAATTAAGCTTTGAGAAGCTACTGATGAAGCAGCTAAATAATATTGGACCAAGCGAACTGCCTCCATATTCAATTTCTTTTAGATCACTTTTTAGCTCCCCACATTCAGCATATTGCTTTCGCTCAGATAGATAGTCTTTAAACCATTTGTATTCATTTCCCATGATACCGCACTCATATAGGATGTAAAGCAATATTTTTCTGTCGACTGAATCGAATGCTTTGGCAAAATCAAAAAATATAATTGATACTTTCAGTTTTTTTCCAATTCCATCTTGAACATATGTAATCAAATCAAATAGGGCAGAACTTGTATTACTTTTTTCTTTAAAACCATATTGTTGCACATCTATTAGGTTAGATTTATTTAAATAATTTACCAACTGTTGACTTACATGTGTTTCTATTGCTTTCCCTATTATTGATGATATTGATATTGGTCGGAAATTACATATATTATTTTTATCGCCATCTCGTTTGTATACAGTGAAGTATTGATTATATCTTTTATATTATTTACTAATTCATCTTTACATATTTTTAGGATTTTTGTTTGGATTTTATCATAACCTGTTGCATTTGTATTCGCCAAGCTATCTATTAGTTTGATTGTTTCATTTGTATTTATTTGTTTGAATTTGAATCTATTCGATGTTTTTATATTTGGAATGTACACTGTATTAAAACTTTTACCTAGATTTTTGCCAATATTAGCATAGTATTCATTGAATCGATTCAATTTATTTAAATTTTCTATACCGTTGTTATTTCCATTCGAAAAGAATTCATTTTGTTGCTTAGGATTATAATTTAGGATGTTTTTAATATGCTGCCAGATTTTCTTAGGATTGCCATTTGTATTTTGAAAATTTTTTTGATCGAATATTCTACGTTTTTCTCTCTTAGTTGCTGTATATTTATTAAGCCAGAATTTGTATTTATATCGTAAGTACTCATTTTCATAGTTTTTTACCAGTTTCTTATGCCAGTATTGTTTGATTTTATTAAGTCTGACACATTCTAAGTCAAACCAAGCAGGCGAATGTTTTTTATGTACTGGAAGTAATTTTTGATATGTGGCTACTCTAATTTTTGTATTTAAGTTTGAAATTAATTCTGTGCATTTTGTGTTGACATCATTATTTGTGAAGCTTATTGGGTTATTTACCAGCTGTGATTTTAAATTATTTATATTTAATAAGTCACATTTTACATTTGAGTTATTTAATTTCAAATTTAAATTATAATTATTTATCTCGGCAACCAGTATTTGATGATCAGAAATATCTGAGTTTAGGTGAGTAATGTTTATATTTACTTGTAGATTGTTTGTTATAATATGATCTAAACAGGTACCTGATATTGGTCTGGTTTCAGTTTGATCGCAGAAAAAAAAACCATTACCTTCAACAATAGACTTGTACACTTGGACATCTGGATCTGAATTGTTCATTATATTATAATTAAAATCACCTATTATGTAAGTATGTTTTTTGCTTAGATTATTTAGATTTACTTCTAGTAGCTCATTAAAACTGCTTACTAAATGTTTATCTTTTTCAGGTGGTCTATAGATTGCAGTTAAATTAAAATTTGTATTTGAATAATGGATCATAATTGTTATTAAGCTGTTGTATACATCACAATATATGTTATGTAATTTAAAGTGAAGTGTTTTATGAATAAATACACAAGCACCGCCACCCTTGCGTTTTTTTCTGCATGAGAAAATATTATTATAATTATTAAGATTAATTAAGATAGTTTCATATTCATCTAGCCATGTTTCGGAAATAACAATTACATGTATTAGTGAGTTCAAAGAATCCAGTATATGAGCTATTTCGACTATTTTGTTTTTTAAACTTCTCGCATTAAGGTATACTATTTTTAGTGAATTAGAGTCAATAAATTTGATTTGTGTTGCATGGTTACAACTATTATTTACATGGGTTTTTAGTGGCAATGTAAAATTATCATTGTAAATCATTTAGATTGTTTTCAGATAACACTCTAATGACCCTACTTTTCTCAGTTTTCCTAATTAAAATTTTGCCATTTTTTACCCATGCAAATTTTATGATATTAGTTCTTTTCATATCTCTTGCTTTTTTATAAAGTAAACCAAAATACGAAGTTAGAGGTTCATTTATAAATATTGTATTAGAATTTAAT
The DNA here is from genome assembly GCA_963082915.1 of Dolichopus griseipennis. Taxonomy (NCBI): domain Eukaryota; kingdom Metazoa; phylum Arthropoda; class Insecta; order Diptera; family Dolichopodidae; genus Dolichopus; species Dolichopus griseipennis. The sequence continues at coordinate 239,051,849 of OY720441.1, read as the reverse complement.
TTTTTGTGTTGATTGTTTTTATTACTTTCTTCCTGTTTATTATTATTGATATTTTCTTCCTGTTGATTACTTGAGTTTTCTTGAATGTTTGAATATTGCATATTTTCATCAAAGATTGACATATTTAGTTTAACATTTTTTTTATTTTTCATTATTTGTTTTTTTAATTCTGCACTACTTAATTCCACAAGAATTTTTGGTGACTCACCTGAATTTTTTGATATATTCTTTTTTCTGTAGCAATGCTTGACATCACCCAATTTGATGTGAAGTCCCAATTTTTTACTATTGTTGCTAAAATATCTTCAGGTGAATTTTCATCCATGCCATTAATTCCAGATATCTCTAACATGTTGATTTTGTTTTCTTGTTTTAGTTTTTCAATCTCAATATGAGTGTAGTCTAATCTTTCTTTTAATATAGCATTCTCGTTTCTTAATACTATATTATCTTCCAGAAGATTGTTCAATTTTTCTTTTATTTCATTGACTTAATTTTTGACATCACACATTTGGTTTTCATGCATATTCATTTTTTCCAATATTTCATTTAGTTTTTTTCCAATATCTCATTTTAGTATTAAAAAACAAACAAACTTGAAATAAATGAAAATATATTTATTCCAATTCAATTACAAAATGAAAAAATTCTAATTATTAAATTTTGTGATAAGAAGATAATCAAATCATAATATATTTAATAATCCAAATTTTTCAAAATTGCAATTATTTTAAATGGTTAGTTTATATACCTAATAGAAAAGCTTATAAACGCAAAATATGCAATAAATGTATTTCTAAAATACAATTACAAATTTAGACCTTTTCATATAATTCATTTAAATATTCAAATAAATTTTACATAAATGCAGCAAGTAACTTTGAACATAACTGAACCACTACAATTAAGTCTAGATTTCGGAGACACATAGGACATAGGAAATATATTCTTTGGCTTTGAAATTAAACTCGACCAGAACCAATTCCCATGGTACTTTCATTACTAGTAACCTAGAGTTTAAATTTCATCAAAATACCGGTATTATTTTTTGAGTTATGGTGTTTTTAAGATATATGTTTTTTAGTCCTTGAACTTGTCAAGGGTTCCAGAACCCAAAACCATGGTACGATTTCGCCCATATGCAGTCCCGTCATACTTTCAATACTAGTTAACCCTAGTATACAATTGGAACGTTCTATCTTAATTTTAAGTTACTATTTTTATTAATTTCGATGATAAGCTTTTACACATTTGGGGGGTCTAAGAGAGGTCCTGAACCACCAGTCCAAATGATCCCAAATTAGGGGACACGGAAGAAATAGTAAAGAACACCCTGGGCCAAATTTGAAGCTTCTACATTTGTTTCAAGTTACTACTTTTATTAATTTCGAAAATATGCTTTAAGGTCCTTGGAACTGAGTGGCTGGTCCCCGACCCACTAGTCCAATGGGGCCCAAATTTCAAAGACACTTACGCAATAGGAAGGGACACCCTGATACCAAATTTGGAGGTTATATCTTCATTGGTTTCGGAATTACGCTAGTTTGGCCTAAATTCGATCAAAAAGTTCTCAGTTCCGAACCTATTGTCCAATCCACACCGTACGTAATCACCGCCGTAGCTTCATTACCAATAATATACAGCACAAATTTCATGAAGATAGCCTCATTAGTTGTTGAGTTATCGTGATTTTTAATATATGTTCGTTATCCCTGACACCGACTAAAAGGTCCAGAATCCGAACCCATGGGCTGCTTTCGTCCTTATACAGCCCGCGCTTTACTTATAATACTAGTTAACCCTTGTACACAATTTGAACGGTCTATCTTAATTTTAAGTAACTATTTTTAGTAATTTCGATTATAAGCTTTTAAAACTTGGGAGGTCTGAAAGGGGTCCTGAACCACCTCTCCAATTGATCTCAAATTAAGGGAACACGCAAGAGATAGTAAAGAACACCCTTGTGGCAAATTGGAAGCTTCTACATTTCAAGTTGTTATCTTTATTAATTTTAAAGATATGCTTTAAGGTCTTCGGAAATGTTTGGCTGGTCCCCGACCCAGTACTCCAATGGGACCCAAATTCCCAAGACACTTAGGAAATAGGAAGGGACACCCTGGTACCAAATTTGGAGGTTCTATCTTCATTTGTTTCGGAATTATTCTCGTTTGGCCTACATTCGATCAAAAATTCTAGGTTCCGAACCCATAGTCCAATCCCGACCTTACGCAATCCCCGAAGTAGTTTCATTACTAGTAACCTACAGCACAAATTTGATGAAGATAGCGTCATTATTTGTTGAGTTATCGTGATTTTTTATATATGTTCGTTAGCCCTTCGATCGATTAAAAGGTCCAGAATCCGAACCCATGGGCCGATTTCGCCCATATGCAATCCCCGCCGTACTTTCAGTCCTAGTAATCTACAGTTAAAATTTCATCAAGATAGCTCCATTATTTTTCGAGTTATCGTGCCTACGGACGGACGGACGGACGGACGGACAGACGGACGGATGGACATGGCTATATCGACTAAGGCAGTCACGCTGATCACAAATATATATGCTTTTCCATATCTAGCTCGCTTCCTTTAGGTGGTTACAAACACCATACCAAAGTTAATACACCCCTTTACCTATTCTATAGGTGTAGGGTATAAAAAGTAAACACATCCGCACTGTACAGCAGTAAAAGGATTGCAGATTAGGTTGCCAATTTTAGTTGGTATACTCCTTCTTCTAAGAGCGTTCCAAATTTCCTTATGCTTAATTTTATCGAACGCTCCTTCGAAGTCCACGAACGTTATGTAGAGTGGTGATTTCATTTCTATTTACTGCGCGATTATCAGGCGCAGGGTATTTGAATGATCAGTACAGCTGCGCTGCTTTCTAAATCCTGCTTGTTGTTCACGAAGAGTGTCTTCTGTTTATGTTACGATTTTGGAATGTATTATGAGCGCCAGAAGTCTGTTTAGTACTTTTGTTTCATTGAGAATTGAATTTCCTCCCCATTTATTATGGCTAATACGTAGTATATAGCAATAGCAATATAAAAATAGGTAAAATAGAAGAATTTTGAATATTTTTGAATAGATAAATTAATTAGATACAGCTTTTAGTATTATAAAATTAATTTATTATTAACGTCTTACGATCAAATTAATAAAATCTTTAATGGTTTTAAAATTACTAATGAAATTGCAATACGAACCAATTCGGTGTAGGGTTTTCCTAAGTCCGTTGCACCGATTTACTGTTTCTTTACTTGTTCTCTTAAAGAACAAATTTTCCGTGGAATATTAGTGTAGTTACATTAAATAAATTTATTTTGGAAATCTTTTCGAAAATAAAACGTAACAATAGTTATAACTTCGAGCACAGGGTGGTAATAGTAAATGTTTCAAACATTATTTTTGTTGTTATGCACATAAAAATTCATGATGGGCATAATTTGATAAGTTTTATTAGAAAATTAATTTTAAAAATTGCTAGTTATGGTGTCTAGAGGCAATATATTTTCGAAAATTAAAAACAAGTAATAAATTTTTATTTTTTCATTAGGAAGAGAGTAAAATTTAATAAAACATTGGATTCATCAAAGTAAAAATTTTACTCTCTAAAATTAACTTTATCAGTGAGACTTATAAATCTTCTGATTTGAGATTATTTCAAGTGTTTAAATTATTATTGACAGTACGGGTTGCGAGTCCGACATCGAATTGGTCATCTCATGACCTTTTCGAGAAGTTTGCTTTTAGTAAGGTAAAGAAAAAAATTATACCCCTTGTATGAAACGAAAAAGAGAAAAACTAAAAGATTGTGGAAGGGTGGTAATAGTTGTAGTAATAGCGAATCCATCCATAGTGGATCTCATAGCGCTGCTACCTGTACAGTTCTAAATGAAATGGGGTGCTGTAATTGCAAAATAAAAAATATAGAATGGACAATCCATGATTCACTGAATAATAGCTGTCCACTTTATCTACTGCAACTTTCTCTAATCCGAACTAGAATTATGTACAACCACTAGGTCTTACCTAAACTAACAAATCTTTTATCACGCAATCTCAATGGCGACCAGCAAATTGCTATCTATTGCATATTTTAATCTATGCAGCATTAGGAATAAGATGGATGAAATCAGAATATTTCTTAGGATTAATTCAGATATCAGAGTACTGGTCTGTAATGAAGTGTGAATGAATTTATGAGAACGTTCAGCATTATTTTAATATGGACGGTTTGCAGAAACCCGTATTTAATTACAGAAACTTCAAAAGAGACGGCGGCACTGTAATATATGTCAGAAAAGGTGTGCAATTTGAAATAATCGGACTCACAAATTTCTGTCGCAATATTATTATTGCTTTAACAGAAACAAGCCCTAAAATACACATCACTACAGCGCACAGATCCGTAACCGATGATAAAAACTTGTTCTCGGAATATTTGGAGCACCTGGCTGAGTCCTACAAAAATCTGATATATGTGGGTGACATAAATATCGATCTATTAAAAGTTAACACCTGGCGGCATAATGTAAATTCAATTAGGAAAATGCTATTCGAGAGACTTCATCATTAGCAACACCATGGAATCTCAAACTTAGCATTTCCCAATTACAAGTTACAACTGAAATTGTTGGAGATAGCGGCTTTTGATCATTAAGGTATTATTATCGAGGTGTCGGGAATCAATCTCATGCAGAGACGTAGGATTAAGTCAGTTTATCACCGCATGCATGAAAAGTTCAACTTGGCACTTTCTAGCAATCATATTTATACAATTGACAACTTGATCAATATGATCAGAGATCTTAAGGTCACATAAGAGGCCACTCATGGATAAATGAGGACATCCCAAACAAGATTAAAAAAACAGATAAGCTATATAGCTTAACCAAAACACAACCATTAGATAGCTATCTTAAAACTCAATACAAGCCAGCCAGAAATCTTACTTCGTCATTGATCAGACCGATTAAAGAAAATCGGTTTAATGACGGTATCACTAAGGCTAATAGTAATGTCTTAAACAAAAAATCACATGTCTCCAATATTCCGTCACAAGTATCTTATAATGGCCAAAAATATTCATCAGCTACTGAGAAAGCAAATGTATTTAACAGATTTTTTTATCAAACCGGTGGTTATCTATGTGAGTTGCTTTTTGTTTCTTGGTCAAATTTCTCGAATGAAATAAATTGTAGTACTTTATTCTTATTCCCAACGGATTTTAAAGAAGTGTAGGGAGTTGTTACAGGTTTTTAAGTGAATACGGCGGCTGGTTTTGTACAAATCACAGTCAAAGATGTCAAGTTCTGTTGAAGCCTTATTCCGCACATTCAAGCTAAGCTCATCAACAACACGCTAAGCTCGGGCAGGAGTTCCCAGAAATCTTAGCAAACCACTGTAGTGCCTGTCGATAAAGCCGGGAATTAAAAGATGTGGGTAATTATCGTCTGAAATCAGTGCTCAGTTTATTTTTTAAAATATATGAAAAATTGTAAATAAGAGTACAGTTTATAGCTCATAGTTGTGGGTTTGACAAATGTCAACATGATTTTAAGTGTGCCAGTAATACCGAGGTGGCGTTGCCTAACATGTTAACCTATATTCATAAACACCTGGATGAAGAAATGTGTATGAGTGCAGTGTTGATTGATATGAAGAAGGCGTTTGAAACAGTATCTTATCCAATTCTGTTAGATAAACTAGAAGAACTTGTCATTAGGGGAGCGACTTCCTGATCTGATATAGTCATGTTCGTCCGTTCGTCCGTAGGCACGATAACTCAAAAAATAATGGAGCTATCTTGATGACATTTTAACTGTAGGTTATTTTATTTTATTTTACCGACCAAACAAGGTCGTTACAAAAAAAAAAAGGTAATTAAAATTATTGCCTTTATTAAAATTATACAATTCAAAGACTTAAAATAAACGAAATGGCAAAAAATACATTCTTATACAAAAAAAAAAAAAAAAAATAAAAAGTTATTTGGTTTTTTTTACTTTTTCTGTCTTCTTTTTTAGCACATTTTCAAAAAATTTTGTAAAAATGTGCCTATATAGTTTCACTCTGTCCGTCCGTCCGTCCGTCTGTCTATCTGTCCGTATGTTTACAAAAATTTTACATCGTTTGAAATAGAAAAAAGAAATCTTAACCACGAGTAGGTATTAGAAAACAAATAATTTCGTAGAAGAATTTTTTTCTGTAGCCCCACCCGTTACGGAGCTGCAGCTCCCCAAATTTGAGAAAGCCCTATATTCAAATTGTTATAACAAGAATTCTATTAAGTGTATTTTCAATCTGAAAACGGCAGAAGATAGCTGGTTTCATAAGCTTTATAAATTTTTAAAAGACAAATGTTTAGGGTTGCCATACGGTACCAAAATTTACCATTATGCAAAACTCAATTTTTGCAAAATTTTTGGCTAGACATATCTTCTAAACGGGCCAAGTTAGGGTCTTGAAATTTTGGGAGTAGTTAGATGCTCAGAAATATTATACTTTAACATATGTTAAAATATTTTCTTAAATTTAAAAACAGTTCTGTAAATTGAAGAAAATGTCTCTCAGTTTTAACCATTTTTGCTTAAATAGTAAAATTCTAAGTAAAATTCCAAATTTTGGTATAATTCACAATTTAATTCCTTGAACCTAAAAAAGTTGGGGGAAAGGGAGTAGTGAGGATTAGATCCTTGAGAAATTGGGCAACCTTCCACATAGAGGGACTATTAGGACTTAAAAAATTAAAAAAATTACTGTTTCTATAAGTAAGTAGTAACTTAGTCACTTAGTAGGTATTTCTTAAATTAAACGTTAAAATTGAAGCTTCAACATTATATTCCGATAAAATACTCAGTATGAAACACTATATTATTTTGAAAATGTGCTTTTTTAAAAACGCTTGGTTTTTTTTACCACTTGTTTTTCTTAGCATATCAAAGTAATTTGATATTTTATTGTTATGACAAAGTATTTAATAACAATTTACAAAATGCACAAATTAAAAACAAAAAAAGTAAAAACATAGCAAACTGATTTGCTATAATTTTTAAATTTATGTGTTGTGTGTTAAGTTTAGATTATTTCATACTTTAAACTTAAAAAAAAAAAAACAAAATAACACCAAATTTTGCTTAGGTAAGAATTATTTGTCTGAGATCATTAAATTAAAAAAATTTTGTAAAGAATGTTTAAAAGTAGTTTTGGACGTAGAATAAAGATGACAAATTTGTTGAAAGTTATGCAACATTTATTGATGGGTTCATTTTTTCCAAACTCTGTATTGTGTTGATAATCAATTAAAATTCTTATGTTTCTAGTTTGCCGAACAATACCGTTTACTCTAAACTTACTATTAAGATATTGAATAGAAATACTGTTATTTAATATTTCAAAAGTAAAACATGATGTCAATAGTTGTCTTTGTGAAGATAGATACAGCAAGTTTAATAACTTAAGTCTTCTATTGTAGTTAGGAAGATTAACAAAATTGAAAGGATTGTATAAGTTAATATCCATACAATTATTTAGTTTATTTAAAAATTTTTTATAATAATTCCATAAATAAAATTAACTAACAAATACTAAAATTTAAATAACAAATAAGTATTTTTTTTTAAATTCTCTATTATCTGAACTTGAATTATTATGTCATAATATTTTGCCTAATTAGCACTTAAGGATTTGAATGAAAATACTAAAAAAATTAATATCTAAAACAAATTTGTAAATAATAAAAAAATTTCATAAAATAAAATTTGTAAAATTGTAATTTAAAACCAAAAACAAAAAAAATAATAATAACACAACAAAAATAAAATAAAAAATTTCATATTGTAAAGTAAAGGTTATTTTAAAACAGATGTTTCAAGTGTTCTAAAAAGAAATTAGTTATGTAAGAATTTTTAGCACATTTTCAAAAAATTTTGTAAAAATGTGCCTATATAGTTTCACTCTGTCCGTCCGTCTGTCTGTCCGTCTGTCCGTCCGTATGTTTACAAAAACTTTTACATCGTTTAAAATATAGAAAAGAAATTTTAACCACGAGTAGGTATTACAAAACAAATAATTTCGTAGAAGAATTTTTTTCTGTAGCCCCACCTGTTAGGGAGCTGCAGCCCCCCAAAGTTGGGAAAATCCCTATATTCAAATTGTTATAACAAGAGTTCTATTAGGTTTATTTTCAATCTGAAAACGGCAAAAATAGCTAGTTTTATAAACTTTATAAATTTTTAAAAAATAAATGTTTAGGGTTGCCATACGGTACTAAAATTTACCATTATGCAAAACTCAATTTTTGCAAAATTTTTGGCCAAACATATCTTCTAAACGAGCTAAGCTAGGGTTTTGAAATTTTGGGAGTAGTTAGATCCTCTGAAATAAGTGGAAGTCGGTTAACAAATTTTTTTTATCACGTCCCCTATTTTGCAGCTATAAGGGCTCGAAAATTGAAATTTTGCTATTTTTAAACACCTGTAACTTGAATACCTGTCCCAAATTTTTTTTTCGTAATATACAAAATTCAAAGCTCTATAATTATATTTCAACATGTGTTAAAGGTTTTTCTTAATTTTGATGCGTGACGAAGCTACAGCCGCTGCAAATTCCAAAAATGCTCTATATTTAAATTGATATAACAAGAGTTTTGATAGGTTTATTTTCAATCGAAAAACGGTTGAAGAGACCTTCTTTTATAGTCTTTACAAAAATTCTTCGCTTAAATGTTTAGGGTTGCCATACGGTACTAAAATTTACCACTGTGCAAAACTCAATTTTTGCAAAATTTTTGGCCCCACATATCTTTTAAACGGTTCAAGCTAGGGTATTGAAATTTTGGGAAAAGTTAGATCCTCAGAAATTAGTAGGAGTCAGTTAACAAAATTTTTTTTTCAAGCCCCATGTGCAGGGGCTATAAGGGCTCGAAAATTGAAATTTTGCTATTTTTAAACTCCTGTAACTTAAATACCTGTTTAAATATTTTTTCCTTAATATACAAAATTTAAAGGTCTAACATTATATTTTAACATATGTTAAAGGTTTTTCTTAAATTTTAAAGGAGTTCTTTATTGAAGAAAGTGTCTTTCAGTTTTAACCATTTTTGCCTAAATAGTTAAATTCTAAGAAAAAATTTTGGTGGAATTCACAATTTAATTCCTAGAACCTAAAAAAGTTTGGGGGAAGGGGAGTAGTGAGCATTATAACTTTGAGAAATTTGGCAACCTTCCCCATAGAGGGGCTACTAGGACTTAAAAATTTACTGTTTTTATAGGTAAGCAGTAACTTAGTCACCAACATATATATTTCCTAAATTAAACGTTAATATTGAAGCTTCAACATTATATTCCGATAAAATACTTAGTATGAAACACTATATTATTTTGAAAATGTGCTTTTTTAAAAACCCTTTGTTTTTTTTCATCACTTGTTTATGTTGTTTTGAATGATAAACGAAATTTATATAATTGGTTTAAAAGAAAGAAATTACACTTGAAATTATTTCGCTTATTGGTCAAAACAATATCTTTTTGGAACACCCAGGAAATAATATTATGTTAATGAAGAATCTTGATTATCAGTTTTAGGAAATGTAATGATAATCAAGATAACCATGTAATACTTATCTAAATTCTTAAGAAATATTAATTTAAAGCAAACTGTACTTTTTAAAAATAATAATATAAATATGAAAAAAAATGAATAAAATGTTAGAATAATTTTTGGTATTAAAAGAAGAGGTTCTCTTCAAGTAAAAATAAATATTGCGTTTTCATTTAATAAAAGGTATAAAGTAAATTAACTGGCGCCCGAGCAGGGACCGCGCTTTGTTAAAACAATAAAAATCGTTCGGTGAAATACTCAGTGAAAAGGGTTAATAAAATACTGTGGAAATTAGCCTATCTTTTCTTCACCTGGTGTGAGGCTGCACTAGGCACAGTATAATAATAATTTTTAACTGAGTCGTAAAAGAGACAAAATAAAAAAAATTTTTTTTTTCCGGTAGAATTCGAAAAAAAAAAAAAAAGAAATAAAAATAAAATAAAATCAAAAAAGGAAAATTTTTGTGAAATATCTCTTTTATTAAGAAAATAAAATAATTTTGCACAATTAAAAATTTTATAAATTTTTATTTTTTTTAATTTCTTTTTTCAATTTATTAAAACGTGAAATTGAAGTATTTTTGAAAAGACCATCAAATCACCGAGGGATTATTTATTGACGAAAGCAGCGGTTCCGGTATGAGGTCAACAATAATTATTTTTGTGTAAGTTTATATTTTTATAAATACAAAATAGTTAAGAAAAACAAAATAAAAATATTAACAATGACAAAAGTAGTAATTAAAGGCCATAAATAGAAAAATATAAAATATTGAAAAAAAAAAAAAAACAAATATTCTAAAGTAATTGAAATAAAAGAAAAATTGAGAAGAAAAAAAAATTTAAGAATTAATTTAAAATTTAAAAAATTATTATAGAAATTTTACAACACGTCCATAATAAAGGAGCGCTGTTTTAATCGAAATTCCGTAAATTTAGCTACATGTGTATAGCGAGAAGGAAAATCGATTAATTTAACTCGGACATCCAGTCAGTTAACTTAACTTTCTTAAATTTAGCCACATATGTATGGCGAGTAGAAGACTTAGTTATACTTACGAATGGTAAAATTTCTACACTTCGTCGACGTAAAATAAAAATAAAAGATAAAGAAATTATGAAATAAAAAATAAAAAATTATTATTATAAAGGCCAAGAAAAAATTAAAAAAAATTTTTATAAAAAAGAAAAATATATTAAAATCTTATACCGGTAAAATTTAGAAAAACTTAAAGTTAAAGTAGATTGGATCCATAGATTAAAAGTATTATTATTATAGAATAAAAGTAGTATTACATTGTAGAACTAATTAATTAACACATTTATTTTTAGATTAAAATTATTATAATAATAAATATAAGTAATTAATTAAATAATTACTTTTATAGATTAAAAGAATTATTATTATAGAATAAAAGTAGTCAACTATATTTTTATCATATGATAATTTTTGTCAAAATAAAATTTTTTTTTCTCACTATAAACTCATTAAAAAGAATTTCGAGAAAATAGATCAAGCACATACGTATCAAATAATATTTAATTTATTCCAATTTATTATAAAAATTAAATTTTGTATTTGAAGTTTATCTACTAGTGCCCATAAGATATAAAAAAATCATTAATCAAATAATATTATTAATATTTAACTTTTATCAATTTGCATTTATTATAAAAATTAAATTTTATATCTAGGAGAAGTCTTATATCCTAGTGACCCTAAACTTTTAAACAAAATCTTTTAAAATGGCTCCTACCCTACCTTTTACTAGACAAGACATCATATCTTCAACTCCTGAAATGACTAGACCTAACTTAAGTACGATCATGGAAGACGCAGAAGGAAATATAAGGGAAAATAGGAGAATAGGACAACACGAGTTTCATATGGAAACAAATTATCAGCAGGAGGAAGAAGATAATGAAAATAAAGACGAAGAAGATGAAATAGTAAATAATAATCATTATAGTTTAGAAGGAATGGATAGAGTACCAGATGTAATAAAGGGTATGAAAAATTTCTCAGGTGAACCAGGAGAATATGGTTCATGGAGAAATAGTGTAACAGAAATATTAGCAATTTATAACCCAATTAGGAATACTCCGAAATTATATGGAATCTTGTTTACCATTAGGAACAAGATTATAGGAGAAGCTAATAAAAAATTAGTGTCATGCAAGGTACCACTATGTTGGATCAGAATTGTTGATTGTTTAGATCGACATTACGCAGATAACAGAGATATAAGCATAAAAGAAAATGAAATGACGTCTAAAAAACAAGGGAAAAATAGTATAAAAGAATTTTATGAAGGAATTTATGAGAATTTGGCTTTGATACTTAAAAAACTTCCATCAATTAAGACCAGAAGCTTTAATTGGTAGAACAGAGCACTACCAAGAAAAAGCTCTAGAAACTTTTATTATGGGGCTAAATGGAGACTTTGCGAAGTTCATAAGTATGAGAGAACCGAAAGATCTCCCGGAAGCCCTACATTATTGTCTAAAGTTAGAAGGCATAAATAAACAACAAGCTGGAACATGCGGAAATACGAATAACAACCAACAATTAATAAGACCAGCAAACAGAGAAAGTTTTCATAGGCAAAATAACGATTGGAAACCAAATTTCCATAATCAGAGATTCAATTTTCAACCGAATAAAATGAATTTCCAAAATAGATTCAATAAAAACAATCAACAAAATAATTATAATAGACCAAAATTCAACAGGATAACTGGAACAAATACTTTCCAAGTCAATCATCAAAATAATCTCCAATCTAAATCAGCACCATATCAGTCAAATACTGACAGCCATAGTTATAAAAATAATCCTAGTAATTACCAAAATGGGAGTAATTATTATAACAATAACAGTAATACTACTAATTTTCAAAATGGTAGAGGGTATTATAATAATAACAACAATATTTAAGTAATCTGCAGGTATTAAAAAATGAGATAACCCCTGTACTATATGACCTTAAGTCACACACTCTTTACCCATATCTCACTTATGAAAAACAGCAAATACAAGAGTTACTAGAAGAATTCAAAATACACCGAAAATCCAGATTCATAAATGAAATAGGTTCTATATGGAAATGGATAGTTGGAAATCCAGATCATGATGATTACGTCATGATACAAGATAAATTAAATAAATTACTAACTAATAACAATAAACAAGTAATAATTAACAAAACTTATAATGATAGAATTAACAATATAACTAGAATTACTAACCAAATATTAGAAAATATAAAAACTAATAAAATTATTGATAACCATTCAATTTTTCAAAATACAATACAAACTTAAGTTGATAAAAGAAGAAATTACTAATTTAAAATATGCAGTACATTCGGCAAAATTAAATGTAATAAACCCATTGATACTATCAAAAATAGAAATAGAAACGATAACTGAAATACTTGATAATGAAAATTTTCCTTATGTTAATGCCGAAGAAGCTTTAGATTTTGCTAATGTAAAAATTATTTCTAACGGTACTTGCTTGTTCTATTTAATTGAAATTCCATTAACATTAAAAGATACATATGATAAATTAATTATTAAACCGGTAAAAAGAGGAAATTCTATTATAACAATTGAGCATGATTACATACTATCAAACAATGTAAAATTATATGGAATAAAAGAAAATAATTGTAAAAAAATTAACTATGTAACAATTTGTAATGAAAATGAATTGGTGGATATAACTAACTCTGACTGCATACCAAACCTCATAAAAGGTAAAAATTCAACATGTAATGCAACAAATAGTCATCATATTCCAACAATAGAACAACTGACAGACGATGTGATTTTCCTCAACCAATTTGAAGGGCCAATCATAATTGACAAGGAAGGAAGACATATTAAAGGAACATATCTCATAAAAATAAAATATTCAACAATAACCATAGGTGGAAAAAATTATCAATACTACTCAAACGAAGTATCAAATACCAAAATTTTACCAGCCATATTGCAACCACAATTTATGAAAAACAAAATACAACAAAAACTATCACTAGAGTTACTACAAGAAATCCATATCAACAATACTAAAGAGATCGAAACACTAAAAGAAAAAACGATAAGCGAACAATTTTAAGCATCATTAGTATAAGACCAACAGCCGTAGTCATTCTTATACTAATAACCGTAATAATCATAAACACAAAACAAAAAAATAAAATAATATTTAACAGTAAACTTGACAAGGCATCTAAAAGTAAACTTGAAAGCATCCAAACATCATTATCCAGAGAAACAATATTATCAACATCAACACCTGAGGTTAAACAAACAAATATACCACAACCTCCAAACTACATCCCACAACCACCACCACAGCCAACTACACAATCATCAATATCAAACACATCAACAATAAAATCACATGCAAGGAAACCATCACTAGCACCAAAAGCGAGAACACTCAACATACCAAATTTTAACATGTAATCAAATGAAAACATTTGAATTCAAAGGGGGAAGAGTTAATATCCATACAATTATTTAGTTTATTTAAAAATTTTTTATAATAATTCCATAAATAAAATTAACTAACAAATACTAAAATTTAAATAACAAATAAGCATTTTTTTTTAAATTCTTTATTATCTGAACTTGAATTATTATGTCATAATATTTTGCCTAATTAGCACTTAAGTATTTGAATGAAAATACTACAAAAATTAATATCTAAAACAAATTTGTAAATAATAAAAAAATTTCATAAAATAAAATTTGTAAAATTGTAATTTAAAACCAAAAACAAAAAAAATAATAATAACACAACAAAAATAAAATAAAAAATTTCATATTGTAAAGTAAAGGTTATTTTAAAACAGATGTTTCAAGTGCTCTAAAAAGAAATTAGTTATGTAAGAATTTTTTATGTTGTTTTGAATGATAAACGAAATTTATGTCATTGGTTTAAAAGAAAGAAATTACACTTGAAATTATTTCGCTTATTGGTCCAAACAATATCTTTTTGGAACACCCAGGAAATAATATTATGTTAATGAAGAATCTTGATTATCAGTTTTAGGAAATGTAATGATAATCAAGATAACCATGTAATACTTATCGAAATTCTTAAGAAATATTAATTTAAAGCAAACTGTACTTTTTAAAAATAATAATATAAATATGAAAAAAAATGAATAAAATGTTAGAATAATTTTTGGTATTAAAAGAAGAGGTTCTCTTCAAGTAAAAATAAATATTGCGTTTTCATTTAATAAAAGGTATAAAGTAAATTAACTTATACACTTCTTAATGCAAATAAGAGAAATTGCTTTTGAACTGATTCAATTCTATTGGAGTGAACTTTAACCGTTGGATTCCAAATTATGCTACCGTATTCTAAAATAGATCGAACAAGGGAACAATAGAGGGATTTTGTCACCCCTTAATCATTAAATTCTTTAGCTCTTCTCTTAATGAAACCTAACATTTTATTAGCCTAGACTAATTGGTCATAGTGAAGATTATAATTAAGTTTATTATCGAGAACAATTCCTAAATCAGTAATGCTAGTAAGCCTTTCAAGTATAAGATTATCTATTTTATAATCATATACTATAGAAGAACTTTTTCCGGTAAAACTGATTTATTAAATGTAAATCAAGTTTTTAAATCTCATAAGCTGGATTGAAGCATAACGGCATCAGAGTTATCTTTTACAATTTTATATATTTTTATGTCGTCAGCAAAAGCAATATGTTTTGTCCCGCCTAAATATACCGAAAGGTCAGAAATAAAAACGTTAAAAAGAACTGGCCCCAAATGTCTTCCTTGTGGTACACCAGAAGTGACATAAATCGGTTGGGATAAGATACCATGACATTTGACATTTTGGGTTATTGGACTTAAAGAAGAGCGGTAATCGCCTATGGGCGAAATCGGCCCATGCGTTCGGATTTTGGACCTTTTAATAATTCTAAGAGCTAACGAACATATAAAAAAAACCGGAATAATTCAAAAACTAATGGCGCTACCTTTATGAAATTTGTACAGTAGGTTAAAAGTAATGAGAATACGACGTGGATTGCATACGGTCCAGATCGGAGTATAGGTTCGGAAACTAGAACTTTTTGATCGAATTCAGGCCAAACGAGCATAATTCTGAACCAATGGAGGTAGAACCCTCAAATTTTTAATCAGTGTGCCTCTTTTCATGTCTTAAGAGTCCTTGAAATTTAGGGCCAATTGCAGTAGTGGGTCGGGCACCATCCACACAGTTCCAAAGCCATTAAAGCATATCATTGAAATAATTAACGACAGTAACTTCAAACATATCTAGAAGCATCAAATTGTGCACAAGGTTTTTCTTTACTATTTCTTACGGGTTCCCCTAATTTATGATCAATTGAAGTGGTGGTTCAGGAACCTCTCTTAGACCTTCCAAGGTTTAAAAGTTTATCATCGAAATTAATAGTAACTTAAAATTAAGATAGAATATTCCAATTGTGTACAAGTGTTAACAAGTATAGAAGTTATGGCGGGGACTGCATATGGGCGAAATCGGACAATGGATTCGAGTTCTGGAACCTTTGAAAAGTTGAAGGGCTAACGAACATATATCTAAAAAAACACCATAACTCAAAAACTAATAACGCTATTTTGATTAAATTTAAATTATAGGTTACTAGTAATGAAAGTAACATGGGAATTGATTCTTGTCGAATTTGGACAATGAGTTCGGAATTTTTAAGCTTTTGACCGAATTGAGGTCACACGAGTATAATTTCGAAACCAAAGATGATAGAACCTTATATTTTGCGCACATGTGTTTCTTCTTATTTGTTTTGTGTACGTGAAATTTTGGATGAACTGGAATAGCGATTTGCGTAACACCGCCACTACTCACAAGAACTTTAACTTTTAAGCATATATTTAAAATTAATAATAACTAGATTTTTTTTGGATATGAAAGTATTTTAACTTTTGTAGCATTAGATACCTAATACTGTCATTTTGAAATACTTTGCAATTTGCAACAAAATTTGTAGCAAAATTAAATGACATAAACTTTTGGTATATTTTTATTTTATTTAAATTATGAACATTGCATTGCATTGCATTTTTCTTGTAGCGCTAGATGTTAATATTTTTTTCTGTATAAGACAAAATTTTATATAAACTTACTCACATTTGGTTTGATTTCAGTCTAAAATGCAAATGTATTTCTGTTTTACACAAAAAAAAAATATTGACAGGCCGTTATTAGACTTATACAGCGAAAAAATATCATAGAATTGATTTGTAATTTTATGAAACGACAAAATTTGGAAATGCTTTATTTGTATTTCAAAGCATTGGAACAATCAAAGCAATTGTTGACTTTATTTCAGTTAAAAAATAGAAAAAATAACATTTTTGATTCGCAATTGTCAAGTTTATGTATATAGAGCAGTTCCGAAATTTGACTTTGTATAAAATGACAAATAAATTATGCCATTATATATTTTTACTGTGCAAGACAAAAATTGTACCAAATGTGAGTAAATTTAAATAAAATTGTACTTTTGTCTTGCACAAAAATAGACATTGACTATTCTAGACTACACTCGTAATTCAAATTAAAAGTTTTAGTTCTCTTATCTGTTTGCCACTATTTCTTAAAAATCGGTATGTATCATGTTATGAATGTATAGGTATGTACATTTTTGATATTTTAAAACATTTTTCTTATTCAATTTTATAATAACTTAAATTATTTACTTAATTTTTTGTTATTTTATACATTATAGTTTTATTATTTTTTCAAATCATAATATCTCAACGATCTTTCGTGTCAAAAAAAGAAATATACAAAAAAAAAAGAAAAAAATTACATTTAAGTTGTTCAACTTGCCCGTTACAACTCAAAATGTAAACCAAAGACTTAGGCCACAAAAATCAAAATTTTTTGGATGTTTTTACAACCAACTTTTTAACATTCAAAATGCTCTTTCAACTTGCCCATACACGATTCAAATATCTACACTTAAAATCGTGTATGGGATGCATAACACCAAAACACGTCCATCGTGTATGGGATGCGTAATAATTAATTTAAAGTAATGAGTATTGCCATCAATATATTGTATGAAGTATATTTATAAAAATTTTGTTGTTCAAAATTTTTTTACATGTTGGCAAGGTATAGCCAACATTTGTGTATTATATATATATGATTTAAACTTCAAATTAGATACACTATTTCCTATATCCGTTCTTATTTAACACTTTAATATTTTTAAATAGCTAAGAATTTTACTATAAAACATATTATTTATTATATTTTATAAATTAAAAACAAAATATTTTTTTAATGAACGATTAAATTTCTTTTTTTAAATTTTTATAATATTATGTATTTTATTGAATTATTACCATAGGTAATATATAATTAAGAAATTGTGCATGATACTAAAGTTGTGTTCAATGGCACTTGATGCATGTATGTAAAATTTATTTTTATGTTTAAATGAATTATAGGAAAAGTTTTAAATATGTATTTTAGAAATTCGTTTATTGTATATTTTGCACTTATAAGCTTTTCTAATAGGTACTTATTCTAAGAATTTAAATTAATTTCAGTTATTAAATTTTGTGATAAAAAGCTAATCAAAGCATTAATGATTTTTATTAACATTAAAAACCATCAAGTTATATAAACTCTAATATATATATTATCACAAAATTCATATTTCTTTCGAACAACTTTGAGTTTTGAAAATTAAAGAACCAGATAACAGCAGCATTATCATTGTAATACTTATTTATAAGAGAAGTGCTCAAAATTCCTCATCATAAATTCAAAAATGAGAAGTAATTAATTCTAATCGCAATATTATAATCCGAAATTAATCTTTTCCAAACCTGTAATCTGGATCACCTCATATTTCAAGCAAAACTAAATGGGATACCTAAAAATCTATAAATTAAATCTAACCAAAATTTTTCCACTTAAAAAAATTAAAATATTAAAAATTGAATCTATATATATAAAAGGGAAAGTTTGTTTATTTGTTTGTTTGTTTGTTTGTTTGTTTGTTTGTTTGTTTGTATGTTTGTTTGTTTGTAGCGAATAGACTCCTAAACTGCCCAGCCGATTTTCATGAAAATTTGTATATAGGGGTTTTTGGGTACGGAAAGAAATCGTGGCCCAAAAATTTTGCTCTAACGGACGGCCAGGTTGGGGCTGTGGTGCAAGTATTTAAACTTCTTTGTTCTAAAATGAAAACGGTTTGATCGATTGACTTCAAATTTTGTATACGTGATGCTCTTTGAGAATTGAGTAGACACTATTAACAGTTTTAGAATTTGTTAACCCATCTCGGGCCGACGGGTGTTCAAAAAAATTTTTGGGTCCAAATTTTGTCCGATTTTACAAAATTCTGCTTTGACTTAAAAGAAAGCCCTAAAAAAAATTTTGTTGAGTTCCATTAACCCATTGCGGCCCAACAGCTTTTTATAGGTTTTTTCAATACTTTACTCTAAATTCGAAACGGTTTGACCAATTGACTTCAAATTTTGTATACGTGATGCTCCTTGAGAATTGAGTTGACACTATTAACAACAGTTTTGGAATTTATTAACCCATGTCGGGCCGACGGGTGATCAAAAAAAATTTTGGGTCCAAATTTTGTCCGATTTTATGAAATTCTGCTTTGGCTAAAAAGAAAACCCACAAAAAAATTTTATTGACTTGCATTAACCCATTGGGGCCCAACAGCTTTTTACAGGTTTTTTCAATACTTAACTCTAAATTAGAAACGGTTTGACTGATTTTCTTCAAATTTTGTATACGTGCTTCCCTGTCAGAATTGAGTTGACACTATTAACAGTTTTGGAATTTGTTAACCCATGTCGGGCCGACGGGTGGTCAAAAAAAATGTTGGGTCCAAATGTTGTCCGATTTTCCGAAATTCTGCTTTGGCTTAAAAGAAAGCCCTAAAAAAATTTTTGTTGAGTTCCATTAACCCATTGCGGTCCAACAGCTTTTTATAGGTTTTTTCAATACTTAACTCTAAATTAGAAACGAATTTGACCGGTTGACCTCAAATTTTATATGTGTGAAGCAACTTGAAAATGGAGTTGATTTTGTTAACAGTCGGTCCTACGATTGGTCAAAAAAATTTTTTTGGAAGTAAATTACGTCAAATTTAGTTTGTACTGCTTTGAATTACAGAAAGTTTCAAAAATTACTAGAATAATCCTAGAAAAATCGTTTTAAAAAGATTGCTTTCATACATTTGAAAATTTGCATGTGCAAGCCGTGATTAATTTTTGTGTTAACTTTTAGCAGTAATATCAACAT
The DNA here is from genome assembly GCA_963082915.1 of Dolichopus griseipennis. Classification (NCBI taxonomy): domain Eukaryota; kingdom Metazoa; phylum Arthropoda; class Insecta; order Diptera; family Dolichopodidae; genus Dolichopus; species Dolichopus griseipennis. The sequence continues at coordinate 239,031,914 of OY720441.1, read as the reverse complement.
CAATTAAACCTCCATTGAGAGGCGCAGCAACGCGCACCGGGTATTAGCTAGTTATATATAACATTAAAAATAATTAAATTAAAAGAATATGTTTAACAATTATTTAAAACTAGCAGATTTACCCGGCGTTGCCCGGAAGCTTGAAAATTGTAAAAAAGCAAGTTTCAGCCAATTTTTTGAGATACTACTTTGCCTATAAATGCCACAAAAAAATATTTGTGGAGTTCCGTTAACCCATCGTGGCCCAACAGCTTTTTATAGGTTTTTTCGTTGCTTTGCTATATATTAGAAATGATTTAACAGATTAACTTCAAATTTCGTATATGTGTTCTTCTTTGAAAATGAAGTTCAATTTACTAACAGACTTGAAAGTTGTTAACCCCTGCCGACTATTGTTCAAAAAAAAATTTGTAAGTAAATTACGTCCAATTTTTGAAAGTAGGTACAACTTCTTTGAATTAGGGGAATACTTAAAAAAAAGGTTTGTCGAGTTCTTTTAATCGATTGCCAAACAAAAACTTTAAAAAACAGTTTGCAAAACAATTTGAATGATTATCTCTAATTTTTCTATACATGCTGCTTCTTAACAATTTGGTGCTCCTTGACGATATAGTTGAGGGTGGTAGGTTTCCGGTGAACAATGTTAACTGAATTAAAATGACTATAGGTCAAAAGGGGATTTTCTTGAATTGCCAAAGCTTGAATAAAATATAGTCGATGGTTTAAAAAAGGTTTAAAAATTCGCTTTTCAACTTATATTTTGTTTAGTACTCACCTGAAAGTTGTAATACGCTCTTCCTCGTTTTTTTATGATTTTATGAGAAAAATTTAGGCTTATTTTTTGGAAAAACTGTTTTAAAATACTATGTATTTAAGCATTATATATAACAAATTGAATTTTTTGATTTTTAGATTTCATTTGAAGAAAACTGAAAATTTCATTGAATCTTTGTTCAAAACACACAAACAGGTCAAAACCAAATTAAACCTGTGGGTTTTAATTAAAATGCTGGTACAAAATTTTCAATAAAATACTTTTAATCGTATAAGCAAATAAAATATATAGAAAACTTCATATCATCGTCGTGGAAAATGGGTTAATCGAACTTAACTAAAACTTTTTGCAGCCTCTCTTTAGACTGCAAAATCAACCTGTAAAATTGGACACAAATCGAAAACACAAAATTTTTTGAAAGTCCGCCAGGCCGAAATGGGTTAAATTATTCCAACCAAATTTATACAACTAATTGCGGTTGCTAAGAGGAACATTTGTGCAAAATTACAAGTCAATTTATCAAACGGTTTTGACTCGAACTCAAAAACATTGAAAAAGCTTTTTTGCGCCCTCGTGCCCAAACGGGTTAACCGAACTCAACAAAAATTTGTGCCAGACTTTATTGTCGACTGCGAAACCACCTTGTAAAATTGGACACAAATCGGAAACACAAAATTTTTTGGAAGCCCGCCGGGCCGAAAGGGGTTTGTTTATTCCAACCAACTTTATACCATTAATTCCGTTTAATAAGAAGAACATTTGTACAAAATTTCAAGTCAATCAGTCAAACCGTTTTGACTCGACATCAAAAACATTGAAAAAGCTTCCTTGGGCTATCGTGCCCAAACGGGTTAACCGAACCCAACAAAAATTTGTGCCAGCCTTTCTTTTCGACTGCAAAACCACCCTGTAAAATTGGACACAAATCGGAAACAAATAATTTTTTGGAAGCCCGCCGGACCGAAATGGGTTAATATTTTCGAACCATCTTTATACAACTAATTCCGTTTGCTAAGAGGAAGATTTGTGCAAAATTTCAAGTCAATCGGTCAAACTGTTTCGGCTCGACATCAAAAACATTAAAAAAGCTTCATTGCGCCCTCGTGCCCAAACGGGTTAACCGAACCCAACAAAAATTTGTGCAAGCCTCTCTTTTTGACTGCAAAACCACCCTGTAAAATTGGACACAAATCGGAAACACAAAATTTTTTGGAAGCCGCCGGGCCGAAAGGGGTTAATTTATTCCAACCAACTTTATACTATTAATTCCGTTTAATAAGAAGAACATTCGTGCAAAATTTCAAGTGAATCGGTCAAACCGTTTCGACTCGACATCAAAAAAACGAAAAAGCTTAAAACGGCTCTGGAGCCGCAACCTGCTGACTTATAAAAATGCGACATAGCCTATGTCACCCCCCGGACTCCCAAAATTATTCCTCTAAAATTTGGTGTCAATCGGACCAGTGGTTTTCACGTGAATCCTGGACAAACAAACAAATAAACAAACAAATTTTCTTCTTTATATATTAGATTGAAATAACTAATCAAGGGTACTAAATCATTAAGTACAGTACAGAAGAAATTGTTAGTCCTGAAGAGAAGTAAATACTGCATGTGTGTTAAATTTTAATGAATTGGATAAAAAGTTTTAAATATGTAATTTTGTAATTGCATTTTATGAATACATTTTTTCCAAGTTATTTTGTTTTTTAATATTTTCAAATATGTAAATTACCAGGAATTTTTAATATTTTTGAATTGATAAAATAATTAGAAAACATTTTTAGTTTTAAAAAGTTATTTTGATGAGCTATGTCTTTCGATCACACTAATAAAAGTTTTTATGGTTTTAAAATGACTTATGGACTTCTCATTAAGTTAGGACAAAGAAAGTGTAGGGTATTTCTATGTCGGTTGCACTGACTGTTTCTTTACTTGTTTTTTTTATTATTATTAATATTATCTCATTTAGGTTTTACACTAATTGAGGAGAGGAAAAACATTAGACTTATTAATTTAGTTAGCTTTTGGAATAAAGGTTAACCTGAGTTAATAATAAAAATTTGAAAATTTCATTGAATCTTTGTGCAAAACGCGTAAGCAGGTCAAGCCAAATTTACCCGGTGGGCTTTTATAATTAAAATCAATGCTGGTAAAAAATTTTCAATCAAATTCATTTAATTTTTTAAGCACATAAAATTTCTAGAAAACTTCATGGCGTCATGGTGGAAAACGGATTAATCGAAATTAACTAAAATTTTTTGCAGCCTCTCTTTTGAACTGCAAAATCAACCTGTAAAATTTGACACAAATCGGAAATCATCAACTTTATACAACTAATTCCGTTAACTATCAGCTAAGTAACTAGTAACTAACAGCTAAGTAACTATGTTCACATATATCACGCATCGAGTTTGCAGGGGTTTAAAAATACGCGTGCACTTTTTCTTTTTATCTTCTGTTTTGTCTTTAGAGAAACAATTGAATGCTAAAGGAAAACAAATTAAGGACTTCGATTTCAGCTGTTAAGCGATCAAGTTATATTATTCTTTGTGAAAATTAAAAATAAAAATTATTATAAAAATCAAAAATTCAAAAATATTTAAGATTAAAAATCTAATTAAAAAATTTAACGAAAAAAAAAAAAAAAAAACTTTAATAAAAAAAAAATTTTTTTTAAAATAAATAAGTGGTGTAATTACAGATTGCATCCTATCAAGGATAGCAATCATGCCATCAAAAAAAAAAAAAAACATATTAAAAGAGACAATAAATGTCAGATTTAAAGAAATTCTAGACAAAAGTGAAACTAAAGATCAACAAAAAGTTAAAAGCGGTGCAAGCCGAATAGAAAATTTAGTTGAACATTTAATAAAAGAAAACAATGAATTACGAAAAGCTTTAAAAAAGTTTGATCCTTCAACATCATCTAGTCCACCAAGAGACGAGTCGAACTATTACAGTTCATTAATGGATCTTACCGATGAATACAGCGAAACAGAAGAAGATAACAACGACCAAGCAGAGCCAAAAATTGTTGAAATTGACGAAGAGGACACATTTGACATCCTTAACCTCAAAAAAACACCAACAAAAAAAAATGAAAAAGAAAAACGACCATCAACTATTAATTTGCTGCGCGGAAAAGGTGAAAAAATGCCACCAATTAATATGTTTGATACTAGAGTTGACAGGCTAAAATGTCTTATAAAGAATAAACTAGGTATAAAAAATTTTGCCATAAAAGAGCACAATGAAAAGCATTCATCGTTGTATACATACAATATGGAAGATTTTAAAAAAGCTCGTGCATTGTTAGAAGAAGGTAAAATAGACCACTTTACATTTACACCTAAAACGGAAAAAAAGAAAACCTTAATCCTAAAAGGTTTAAATAGTATGTACTCACCAGAGGAAGTTCTTCATTTCTTAAAAGAACAAGAAACAGCAAACATAAAATTTGAAAAGGTTACACGATTAACCACCAAATATTCAATTAACAACGGAATAACTCTTCCACATTATATCGTTCAAGCTTCAGCTGATAGCTTGACAAATGATATTATGAATATCAATGTGCTGGACTACCAAATAGTAAGATGGGAAAAACTAATAAAATCCCACAACTTACAATGCACAAAATGTCAACGCTTCTCGCATTCAGCTGCTAATTGTTATATGCAGTTGAGATGTGTAAAATGTGGCAATAATCACAGGCCGGAACAATGCTCAATTACTGCAGAAGATCCAAGAGATAAATTATACTGCACCTTGTGTGGGAACCATGGGCATCCGGCATCATACACCAAATGCCCAGTTTATATTAAAAAAATGGAGCTTCGCCAAAAAATTAAAGATAATTCAAAACAAAAAATTGTAAGTAAGCACTTTAATTCAAATTTTATTGATAAAAACATTTCATTCTCAAATATTGTAAAAAATAGCACAAAACAAAATAATTCTAACCTTAAAAATAACAATAATAATTCTAGTAATATAAACTCAAATTTAAACACCAATAATAGCAATGATAATATTTTAATTGAAATAAAAAATATTTTAATTAATATGCAAAATGAAGCTATTACACTAAAAAAACAAATTAATCAAAATTCGAACAATATAAAAATTTGTATGGAATCATTAAAAATTAAAAACTAACTTATAAATGAATTTTAACAATACTAAATTAAAAATAATATCCATAAACGTCAATTCACTAATCTCCAACAATAAAAAGCTTTCTCTTATGCACTTTGTAGAGTTCAATAAACCTGACATAATTTGCATGAGCGAGACAAAATTAAAACCAAATAACCATATGTCATTGGATAATTATGACATAATTAGAAATGATCGAAATATCGATATTGATGGTGGCGGTGTTGCCATATGCATTAAAAAATGTTTCCAATTTGATATTGTAAATAATCGCATTTTCGATAGTTTTCTATGTATCGAACCATGCATTATATCATTACAATTAAAACAAAGAAAAAAATTATTTATAATTTCTATTTATGCATCAAATAGAAATTCAAATAGTTTTTTAACAGAATTAGAAAAAATATTCGAAATTTTAAATCTTTCGAATCTCAATAATTTCTATATATTAACTGGCGACTTTAATGCCAAACATACTTCTTGGTTAAACTGTGTTAACAATACTCGAGGCAATCAATTATACAAATGGTTACAAGACAACAAAATTTTATATAAGAGTAACTTACTCTTAACCGATGCACCAACACTACCACGTGCAAATTCTTATATTGATTTAGTGATAACAGATATTAGAATAAAAATTTGTTTTGAAACAAATCAAAACAAACTCACCACTCTCCCATACGATAGTGACCATAATGCCATTCAAATTCCAATGTCACTAAAAAATGAAGAGCTTTTATTGCAAGAGTTACCAAGTCATAGTAATAAATTCATATTTTCAAAAGTAAACTGGGGCAAATTTCAAACTAAATTAAATTCAAACTATTTTTCCAAATACAACTCCAACAATTGCAATAAAATTTTCGATAACTGCAATTTGTCTAACCAAAATGTAGATTATCATCTTTTACAGCTGAACGAAATAATTCTTAAAACTATGGATGAAGTTATACCAAAAATTAAAAATCAAAATAATTTAAAAAAATTCTACTCAGTTAAGCTAAAAATTCTTTTAAACAAAAAACACAGCCTCATGAACGATATACATAAGATCAAAAAACAAAGATTAAACTTTTCTAATCAACAAATTCAACTGCTCAAAAGCCTCCTAAATAACATCAATACATTAATTAAACAACAAATTAAAATAGAAATTAATAAATACTGGCAACTTCGTCTCCAAAAAATAACTCCAAAAAATAGTTCAAACATGTTCCCCGAAATAAATAAAATATTCCGCAAAAACAAATACAATCAGATTTCAAAATTACACATAGACCAAAATGATATAACTTTACTCTCTCAAAATAACATAGACTTCAACAAATTAAATAAAACCACCACAAATAAATTTATAGTAGAAGATCAATCACAAATATACAATGTACTTGGCACATACATTGAAAACACTCACAAAATCAATATACCTACAAATAACAGAATACATAACCAAATCATAAATAAAATAACACAATTCAATAACTCTCAAACATTAAATTTCAACTCAACTCTGAGTAATTTCTCCAACACAAACAAATCATCTGAGCAAAGTGGTGAAAATAGCGAATTCACGAACCAGTCAGAGCTTTCTTTGAAGTTTAAAGCTTTAAAAAATAAAGTTTCTTCTGGTATCGATAAAATCCCAAACATAGTTTTAAAAAATTTAAGTGGTGTAATTATTTCGAAATATGTTATCCTATTCAATAATGCAATAAATAATTCGTATTTTCCGCATATTTGGAAAACATCGAAAACGATATTGCTAAAAAAACCTGGCAAAGATCCAACCAATCCCAGCAATTATCGACCGATAAGTTTACTGCCAAACATTAGTAAAGTATTTGAAACCTTAATAAACGATAAAATTTCAAATTATGCAAAGTCAATCAATCTTATTCCAGAAAATCAGTTTGGGTTTAGGCACAAACATGGTACTGTTAATACTATAACCAAATTAACCTCAGATATCTGCTGGTTCATAAACAAGAAATACGGCATTGGTGCCTGTCTGATTGACTTTGAAAAGGCTTTTAATTCAGTTTGGTTGGATGGATTAATCTATAAACTAATAAAATATAAGTTCCCCCCACGCTTAATTATACTGATTAAAAATATGTTATATAACAACAAATTTTTAGTATATAGCAAAAATAACGAGTCTGACAAATCATTCCTAATTGAAAACGGTCTTCAGCAAGGTATTGTTAATGCACCTATCCTTTTTACTATATATACAGCAGATCTTTTATTCTTGCTAGAACGAGTAAAAGGAAATAACTACGCCCTGGCATTCGCAGATGATATTATAATATACTCTGCGAATGACACTGTAAATAGCATTCAATATAGTGTACAAAAAATGTTTAATATTGTGCAGGATTATTGCAAGATATGGATATTAAAAATGAACTACAACAAATGTGAAACCATATTATTCCGTAATACGGTTGACAAAACTAGTTCAGACATTAGAAAAAATTGGAAACAATTTAAAATTAAATCGCCTATGTCAACTCTCGCAAACAAAAAATTCGTAAATATCTTGGAGTTCAGTTACATCGAAACTTAAACTTCATAGATCATGTAAAATACTCAATAGATAAAGGCAATAAATCCTTTATGGCAGCTAAAAAACTCTTTTACAACAAAAATATTAGCAATAGAGTTAAAATAATATGCTACCAGACATTAATTAGGCCAAATCTTGTCTATGGGGTACCAATATGGTACAACATTAGTGCAAGCTTAATGGAAAAAATACGTAAATTCGAAAGAAAGTGCATAAGAGTTTGTATTAATAAACATAGAAAGCCTGAGTCCGAATACAAGCATTTTTATTCTAATAAATATTTGTACAAGGAAGCCAAAATCATGAGAATAGATAATTTTATGATAAAATTAATCAGAAGTCATTTTGATAGAGCATTAAAAACTCCAGAAAATGGTTTAATATCACATATATTTTACCACAATGAGGAGTACATTAAGAAGACCTTGCTCACGGGTTTTATAGCTCCTGAGCACTTCATCTTCTTAGACAAATATAGATACACTCAAAACCAAGATCATGTCCCTATACTATTTCATTATAGTAGACGGGCTACATGCAAAAAAATCGAGTATATCCCAGGCAATATTAACGGAGATAATTTAAGATACGAAATGTCCATACCAGAAAAAGATAAAGTTATAAATAAAGATTATTGGTGGTTAAATTCATCTTAATATAATTTTTAAAAAGCATTTGTGCTATTTTTAGTCAATAAGTTAGTTTATTTAAATTTAAGTTTAGGTTAAGTTAGGTTAAGTTAGTTAAGTTTTATAAAAAAAAAAAATTATTAAACATTGGTTTTTTAAAATTTTTCAATGATGTATGAATAAGATTATACTACAATAGTTTTGTACTTTAAAACAGAAATAATTTTACTTATTATAATATATTAAATTTAACATAAAAAAATTCAAATATTTTTAAATGTTAAAAATAAAAGAGTTATACCTTGTTTGTTAACTTTGTTTTGTAGGTTAAGATATCTATATGTAAAAATTATTACAAAATAAAAGTTTATTTAAAAAAAAAAAAAAAGGAAAACAAATTAATTAAATTGATTGGGGATTTTAATGTTCATAACAAAAACGGGCTTCACGTTTCCAGTAGCTTTTCTCCGAGTCAAAACTCGATTGGGAAACAAGTTGAATTATTTTCCACTCTATTTCACTTTGCTCAACTTGTTAAAAATTACACTAGAACCTCTGACAGTGCTAATCAAGTACGTCACCTCTTGGATCTGTTTCTAACCACAACCTGAAAGAATATGGTTTCATTTGGTTGTCCCTTGGGGGGCTCTGATCACTGTTTGGTCAATACCAAAGGTCCCTTCCCAAAAAATTGGTATGGCGTTATCACCATGCTAACTGGGAAGGTCTGAACAATTTTTACAAAACCTTTAATTGGTCACTGTACTTCCGTGGTAGGAATGTTGACTTTACTGCAAATGCGATTAGTGAAACTATTTTACTTGGAATGAGATTATTTATACCTCACTCGCGGAAGCGGAAACGCAAAATTTGGTTAAATCGTATTTGCAAAGAAGCCATTCTAAAAAAAGAGGAGTCCTTCAGAAAGTACTCCCCCCCCCCCCCCCGTTACGAAGCTACAGCCCCAGAAAGTCGGAAAAAGCCCTATATTTAAATAGTTATAACAAGAGTTCTATAAGGTATATTTTCAACCTGAAAACGGTAAAAGACAGCTGTTTTTATAAGCTTTATGAACTTTTAAAAGCCAAATGTATAGGGTTACCATACGTTACAAAAATTTACCGTTATCTAAAACTAAGTTTTGCAAAAAGAAGTTAGATCCTCAGAAATAAGTAAGAGTTAAGAAATTTTTTTTGTCACGCGCTCTGTAAGGGGTCGAAAATTGAAATTTTGCTATAAAATTTGCTTTTAAACACCTATAACTTGAATACCTGTCAAAATTTTTTTTTTTTTTGTATACAAAACTGAAAGCTCCAAAACGAAAGTTTCAACAAGTGTCAAAGGTTTTTCGTAATTTTGACTTTGTCCGTCCGTCCGTCTGTCCGTATTTTACACAAACCTTTACACCGTTTGAAATAGAAAGAAGAAAATTTAACTACGGGATATTGCAAAAAAAATAATTTTATGGAAGAACTTTTTTCCGTAGTCCCCTCCTTTACGGAGGTACAGCCCCACAAAATCGGAAGAAACCGTATATTTAAAACATTATAACAAGAGTTCTATGAGGTACATTTTCAATCTGAAAACGTCAAAAGATAGCTTTACAAATTTTTAAGAAGCCAAATGTGCAGGGCTGCATTTGTTTTTTTTTTTTTTTTGTTCCTTTCCCACTCCTTTAAGGAGTATAGGACATTCACCAAGTTTATTTTAAACTAGGCTTCAGTTTCTTTAGTCATAATATTTACTAAGCCGTTGATTACTCGGCTGTAGCTATTGTATAAGGTTATGTAATGTGAATGCACAAATGTTAACTTTGTGCGCCATCTATAATCTTACACAATAATTATTTATATATTTTTATTAAATTTTTTTTTTAAACTATTACGATATAATTATACAATTTTACGATCTTGTTTTTAGTCGCTATGATCTGACCGGGGTTTGAACCCGAGACCTTCCACATGAAAGGAGGAGTCTTTACCACTACGCCATTGGTCAGATAGGGTTGCATTACGTTACTAAAATTTACCGTTATCCAAAACTCAATTTTTGCAAAATGTTTGGCCTTACATAACTTCTGAACGGTCCAAGTTAGAAACTTAACATTTTGGGAGATGTTAGATCCTCAGAAATTAGTAGAAGTGGTTTAAGAAATTTTTTATGTTCCGCCGCCGTTTAAGAGCTGTAAGGGGTCCAAAATTGAAATTTTGCTATTTTTTAACACCTGTAACCTGAATACCTGTCGAATGTTTTTTGTATTAATGTACAATATTTAAAGGCCCAACATTATATTTTAACATATGTTAAAGGTTTTTCTAAAATTTGATAGTGGTTCTTTAAATTGAAGAAAGTGTTTCTCAGTTTTACTAATTTTTTCTTCGATAGTAAAATTCTCAGTAAAATTCCAAATTTTAATTTAATTCCTAGAACCTAAACAAATTTAGTAGGGGGGGGGAGGGGGGAGAGATCATAGATCCTTGATAAAAATGGCAACCTTTCTAAAAATATACTGATTTTACAAGTATGCAATAACTTGGTCACCAGTGTATAGATTTCCAAAAGTAAACTCAGTTTGTAACACAATATAATTTTGAAAATGTGCTTTTTTAAAAACTCTTGGCTTTTTTCATTACTTGGTTTTTTTTTATTTCAATTTTTCACTCTTATTTAAATCAATTAATGCTGTCAATTTTTAATAATTTTTATATATGATTTCAATATATGTGGGATAAAGAAACTTGTTTTGAAAATGTTTGTGTCCGCACTAATTTAGTGGTGTATTTTGAAAACAATCTCTGCGTACAATAAGGTATTAAAAACTGTTGTATTTGGATTTTCGTTTGTAATGTTCCCTACCATTTTAGTGATGGCACTATTATTATTTATTATTCTATTATTATCATGTATATTTTCTTGATCTCAATTTTTTCTCAATATACTAGGTACTTATTTTTTATGCTTTAATTAATGTGTATATTCAATATGTGATACATGTTTTCTGAAATTTTAACATTTAAATTTGAATTAAATATTTTTAAATTTTAATTTCAAATTATTTAAATCTTTTTCCTTCCCTTTCCGCCCGCCAGTTGTAGTCAATGGAGAATAATTTTTTATTACAATTCAGTAATATAAGAGGCTTAGCATGTAACTTCCATTCAGTTAAAGCTCATCTTAATTCAGAAAGACTACACTTGCTCGCTTAAACACAAGTTGTAGGTGATGATACTAATTATAATATCAACGGCTATACACTTTTTTCACTTTTCATCCCTCATCGAGGAGTCGCTTTTTATATACGTTCTAATGTTGCTTTCAGCACCCTTCACGATCTTAAGAGCTCCAACCCGATTTTTCATTATCTTTGGCTTAAACTCTGTGTTGAAAATGGTTCAATATTTTTCTGTTTTTTATGCAGATCCTCCCAAGCCAACGAGGTGGAAACTGCTGTGGCCATTGAAGAACTATCCGACACTATCAATAAAATTCTGGAAAAGAATATGAGATAGCTGTCGCAGGTGATTTTTAAGCCCGGAAGGCAAACAGGTTGAACTATTTTCAAACTTATTCCAACTTTCTCAACTTGTTAAGAGCTCAACTCGAATTCCATACCGAAACGGCCAAAATGAACATCTTTTGGATTTTTTCTTAACTTAAACCCAGAAAAATACAATATTTCTGTTTCCAAATTTTATGGAAAATTCCAAAGTTATGGAAATTCTTGTTAACAAACGGTTGAGGAGAAACCTTGGCTGCAGAAGTATTTTGCATCATAGGCAATATGACGTTAGACATAAGAAAATCTAAGCATTTTGGTTTGCAGCTAAATCAAAAAATGCTGTGGAATGAGCATATTTTTGATATAGCCAAGAATCCTGCCAATTGTTTGGGTTTTCTGTCCCGGTGCAAAACATATTTCTCTCCTAAGGATCTGTTTAATATCTATAAAGCTTATATTCGACCTAAGATGGAGTATAACTGCCACATTTTGGCTGGCGCATCTCAAACTTTTTTGAGTTACCTCGACAAAATTCAAAATCATGCCTTACGACAAATAGGTGACCCTCTCGAGCAAGTAACACCTACTCCAGTAGTATAGATATGGGGTTTCTGGATAAAAAGCTCCAAAGCTCTAAAACTCTTAATTCAAAGCTAATAAAGCTCGTCCGTTACGTTTGAAAGTTAAGCTTAAACTTAGTTTAATATTATTTTGAAAATTTAAAGTTTGGGTTTGAATTCAAAGCTAATAAAGCTCGTGTGTTTTGGTTTAAATTCAAAACGAATAAAGCTAGTCCGTTACGTTTGAAAATTAAGCTGAAAGGTTTAAAAAATGCATGGCAATTTATTATTTAATTGTGAATTTGACTAAAAAGTTTTGAAACAAATAATAACAATTTTAAGCTAGTTTGCTTTAAATACAAAATTACTAAAGCTCAAACTTAATTTAATATTTATTTGAAAAATTGCAAAAAATTTTAAAAGTTAGTTTTGAATTCAAAGCTAATAAAGCGCGTACATTATGTTTGAAAATTAAGGTGCCAATTGTCATTTTAAAGTCCAAAAGTTTAAAAAACCGATGGGAAGTTTTTTGTTTGATTATAAAGTAAACTAAAAAACTTTTGAAAAAATTAAACAAATAAACGTTTTGAATTATGTTAATAATATAAGCTTTGAACATGAAATATAAATAGACAACGTGATCAAGTTGAAGTTAAAAGTGACCTTTTTATTTAGTTGTAAAATTAACTAAAAAAGTTTTGAAACAAATAATAACAAGCTTAAACTAGTTTGGTTTGTTTAAATATAAAATTATAGGGTTCATAGGGTTTATTTCCCAATATTTCCCATACATAGATAGTAAGAAATAATACTTTAATTTTCTTAAGTCTGAAGAAAATTCATTTTTGGCCTTAAACCTATAAATTCAGTAATTAATTTTCATTTCATCTTTAAATGGACCGAATACTTTATTATTTAGCTGAGAAAAGTTGTATCGGTTATATTTTCAATAATCTGACGTATTAAAGTATTGAATAAGATCTGGGCCCCATTTCATAAAACTATTAGTCTAATATTATTAGTGAATTTACTAATATTTTATTAGTTATTAGTAAAATTCTGTTTAATAAAGGCTAATATTTTATTAGTCCTACACCAATAATTATTAGTGAATTTTATTACTGCAAAGCGCGTTTCTGTTTCATAAAACTATTAGACTAATAATTATTTGTCACTACACTAATAATTATTAGTAAATTTTTATTAGTTTAGAAAGACCAATAAATTTATTATTAGTCTTTTAAATATTAGGATATCTAAATATAATAAAAGACAAACTGCTGCTGCTGACCACCGTGCCCTTATGTTATGTTAAGTGTTATTCACACATGTAAAATACTTCTAATTACAAATACATACTTACATTCAAAAGAGAAAGAAAAAATGAAACTGATAAATGTAAATTATGAACAGAAAAAAAAAAATAAAAACCTATGAGAAATCTGTTAACAGATAGATACAGAAAATTATAATAAAAACGTACAAAGCTATTTTTTACATTTCAGTACTTTTATTTTACAGAACTAATAACTAACTACAGTTTGTAGTTTTTATTTTTTATAAAAAAAAAAAAATCAAAAGGTATAAGAAGTCTGTAAGAAAATACATACGTCTAAATATAATAAAAGACAAACTGCTGCTACTGTTGCATTATGTTAATGTTAAGTGTTATTCACACATGTAACATACTTCTAATAACAAATCCTTACATGCAAAAGAGAAAGAAAAAATTAAATTGATAAAATGTAAATTATGAACAGAAAAAAAAAAAATCAAAACATATGAGAAATCTGTTAACAGGTAGATACAGAAAATTTTTTATAAATATAATAAAAGATGCTTCTGCTCTTTAATTATGTTAATGTTAAGTGTTATTGACACATGTAATGTAACATACTTCTAATTACAAATTCTTACATACAAAGGAGAAAGAAAAAATGAAACTGATAAAATGTAAATTATGAACAGAAAAAAAAAATTCAAAACGTATAAAAAATCTGTTAACAGATAGATACAGAAAATTTTAATAAAAAGAAATTTTTTACACTTTAGTATGCATACTTCTATTTTATTATCACTTACAAAACTAAAACAAACTATTATAATGTTAACATAATGTTCTTTAGGTAACGAATTTCCTTTTATTGATTCAGTACCGCAATAGCAGGAAAAAAGAATATATATAAAAAGAGAAATTAAAATTACACCTGTCGTCCGACAGGCTTTTTTACTAGTTTATATATAATAGAGGTTAAACTTTATATTGTATGCCATAAACTTATTTTTTTTTAGTAAATAATCTTAAATATTTTGTACAAAATAAATAAATAATAAAATTTAAAAAAAAAAATTACGCATTATTATACATACTTTACATTAATCAAGAAAATTTTATTTTGGTTACAACTTAAACATAATTACGTATAAATTTGAAAATCATGTTAAGCTCTGATAGTGAGAGTGATTTGGAAGATTATTTTATAATAAGGAGAAGTCTTGCATTAAATATAAACCAAATAATTGAACATTCAAATAATAATTATTAGTGACGAGTCTATAGGTACTAATAATTTATGATTTGCAGTAATAATTTATTAGTAGAATTTTATTAGTTGCAGAAAAGTTTTATGAAACAAAAAAGTATTACTCCATATTTATTAGTTCTAATAATTATTATTTTATTAGTATTAGACTAATAGTTTTATGAAATAGGGCCCTGGTGTTAAATTTTTTTTTTTTTTTTGTAAACAGATAATAAATGTAAATAATTAAAATACGATTCGACAAAAATATAATAAAAACAAACTAATTATATAGCAATTTAATAATTTGAAATAAACTTTTGTTTACACTTCTTCTTAAATAAATTTTTGTTTAACAATTTAATATTTATAGAGAGACCATTATACAATTTTATGGACGAATTCAAAATTTTGTCTAAACCAAATAAATTTACTGTAGCAGAATATCGTAGATATTGAACGTTTCTTGTTTCATATTCGTGTACTTGTTAGCCTATTATTATTTGAGTATTTGTTTTAATCTGATTTTTCGTAATGTTATGTATGTGCGTAATCTGTACCAAATTTATATGATCTCTTAACTTTAGTATTTTCAAACTTTTGTGTATCTCGTTTGTCGGAGTTCTTCTTTCGATCCCAAAGAGATTTTTGATAGCTTTATTTTGGATCCGTTGTAAGGTGTATATTTTTTTCAAATGTGTTTCCCCATATTCCAATTCCGTATGTTAATGTACTATGAAAAAGGCTATAAAATGTTGAGATTTTGATCTGTTTAGGTATACGTTTTCCTACTTTATTAAATATTCCGGCTATTTTACTAGTTTTTGCTATGCTATATTTTTCCAATATGCCGATTCCAATTCAGATTTTCATCAATAATGACTCCTAATTATTTATACTCGCTTGCTTTTTCTATTTCACAGTTATTATATAATATATGCAATTTTTCAGATTTAGGTCTTAGTAGCATATATTTTGTTTTTTTCTCATTTACTGTTAATTTATGTAGATTCATCCAGCTGTGTATCAATTTCATGTCCGAATTTATTATGTTTTGCAGTTCTAATATATTTTTTTCTGCATATACCATAACCAGATCATCTGCATATGCTTTTCCTTTTAGTGGCATGGTTGAAAAATTACTTATATAACATGAAAAAAGGGTAGGACCAAGTGAGCTTCCTTGTATTACACCAAAATCGATATCCTTTAGTTCACTCCTTATTCCTTCACATTCAGAGAATTGTTTTCTTTTTTCAAAATAGTTCTTAAACCAAAGGTGCTCTTTCCCAACAATTCCACACTCAAACAGTATTCCTAATAAACTTTTACGGTCAACTGAATCGAATGCGTGTGGGCGTGTGGGTAGATCCATCTTAAGTTTGCTAAGCAAACGTTATTTCACGTTATTATTTCGATGACAGTGCTTTTGAGCACATTTTCAAAAAATTTATATAGCTTTACTCTGTGCGTCCGTCCGTCCGTATGTTTATAAAACTTTTACACCGTTTAAAATAAAGTAAAGAAATTTTAACCACGGGTTGATATTAAAAAAAGATAATATCGTAGAACAATATCCCCCCCCGGACTTGGCAAAAACTTCAACACCCGGAGTTAGAAAAAGCCCTGTTTGTAAATTTTTATAACAACAAGAGTTCAGTTAAGCGCATTTACAATCTGAAAACGGCAAAAGATAGCTGGTTTTATAAACTTTATAAATTTAAAAAAAAAAACAAATATTTAGGGTTGCCACATTATACTAAAATTTACATTCATGCAAAACTCAATTTTTCCAAAATTTTTGGTCACATATATTTTCTAAACGATTCAACCTAGGGTCTTTGGGAGTTTTGGGAGAAGTTAGGTCCTCTGAAATTAGCAGGAGTCGGTTAACAAAATTTTCTTGTCATTCCCCCTGTTTAGGAGCTATAAGGGCTCGAAAATTGAAATTTTTCTATTTTTAAACACCTGTAACTTGAATATCTGTTCAAATTGTTTTTTAGTAATATACAAAATTGAAAGATTTTCAATTTTATTTCAACATATTGTGTCAAAGGTTTTTCTTAATTTTGAAGGGTGCCGAAACTACAGCCCCGGCAAGTTGCAAAAAAGTTCTATATTTCAATCAGTATAACAACAGTTCTGTTAAATGTATTTTCAATCTAGAAACAGTATAAGACACCTGCTTTTATAGGCTCAACAAAAATATAAGGCTCAAATGTATAGGGTTGCCATACGATACTAAAATTTACCATTAAGCAAAACTCAATTTTTACAAAATTTTTGGCCCCACATATCTTCTAAACTGTTCAAGCTATAGTCTTGAAATTCGGGAGAAGTTAGACTTTCAGAACTAGTAGGAGTCAGTTAACAAAATCTTTTTGTCACGACAGGGGGCTAGAAAATTGAAATTTTATATATAATATATTTAAACACTTGTAACTTGAAAACCTGTTCAAATTTTTTTTTTACAAATATAAAAAATTTACACCTGCAGCATTATATTTCAACATACGTTAACGGTTTTTTTTAATTTTGAAAGGGTCTCTTAGTTTCAACCATTTTTGATTGGATAATAAAATTCTAGGTAAAATTCCAAATTTTGGTGGAGTTCACAATTAATTTCCTAGAACCGAAAAAAATGGAAGGATGAGGATAGGAGGCGTGTGGGTAGATCCATCTTAAGTTTGCTAAGCAAAAATTTGGGATCCTTCTCCATTGAAAAGCTACTAGGTCTTAAAAATTAAAACTTTTATGTTTTTATAAAACAGTAACTTATTCATTGAAGCTCCAACATTATATTTCGCACTTATTAGCAGGTTTTCTTGAGTGCATTGGGATTATATTCTAAGTATTTCACTATTAGTCATATAATTAATAAATGAATGAAATAACTAAATTATAATATTATAATTTATTTTTATATATATCTTTATAAACCTAAACATAAAATACTCAGTAAGAAACCGTATAGAATTTTAAAATGTGATTTTTTAAAAACTCTTGGTTGTTTTCATCACTTGTTTACTTTAACCATTACTGTAAAACATGTAATGTAGGCTACAAATATTATCATAATTGTGAACGTATCTGCATTTGTTGTCGGCAGTTTTCTGCATAAAATAATATACCTACAACTATTACATACATCATTTGCAAATTATCATTTCGAGGATTAAAACATATTTTAGAAAGATTGATTCACCACATATATGTGATATTGTTTAAATTGAAAATTGTAACAAAAGTGTAGAAAAACAAGTAAAGAACAGTCAGTCAGTGCAACCGACTTAGAAATATCCTACAACTATTGGGTTCAAATTTAATTGGAAGTCCATAAGCCATTTTAAAATCATTAAAGCTTTTATTAGTTTGATCGTAAGACATGGCTAACCGAATTTACTTTATAATACTAAAAACATTTTCTAATTATTTTATCTATTCAAAAATATTAGCAATTCTTACTAATTTATCAATTTAAAAATATTAAATAACAAGTAAAGTTGAGATAAATGGATTCGTAAAATACAATTACAAAATTACATATTTAAAACTTTTGTCCAATTCAATAAAATTTTACACAAATGCAGCAATTACTCCTATTCAGGATTTTTAGCTGTAGTGCATTTACTGTTGACTAATTTAGTACCCTTGGTTAATTATTAAAATTTTCAATAATTTTTAAATTTATTCTCTTAATTTCCTTATTTATTAATGTTCTATATAATTATGCTCAAAGTTATTCGAAAGAAATATTAATTTGTAATAATATAAATATAAAAGTTTGATATTACCTATGGTAACAATTCAATAAAATGTAGATATCATTATATATAATACACAAGTGTTGGCGAGACCTTGCCAATATTTTAAAAATTTTTTGCATAACAAATTTACTATAAATATACTTCACACAATAAATATTGATGGTAATACTCATAATTTTAAATTTATTAATATGCATCCCATACACGATGGACATGTTTTGTATGCATCTTATACACGATGTTAACTGTATTTGAATCGTGTATGGGTAAGTTGAAAGACCATTTTAAAGGTTGAAAGGTTGTTTGTGAGAAAATCAAAAATTTTTGTGGGCTAAGTTTTTGGTTTGCATTTTGAGTTGTGTAGGATATGGGCAAATTGAACAACTTAAATGTAATTTTGTTTTTTTGTATATGTCTCTTTTTGACACGAAAGATCGTTGAGATATTCCGATTTGAAAAAATAATAAAACTTTAATGTATAAACTAACAAAGAATTAAGTAAATAATTTTAGTTAATTATAAAATTATGTTAAAAAAATGTTTTAAAATATAAAAAATGTACATACCTGCATTCATAATAAAATACAAAACGTTCAATTTGAACGAAGCTACGATTATCTTAAACAATCTGATCTTAAACAATAAAAAAATATCATCATATTAGCTAATATCATTTATTAGCCCTTTTATAGAACGTCAAATTTTGGAACTTCGACAACGACAGTTCCGAATTAAAAATGAGTTTTTTTCTATATTTTAACTGAAATAAAGTCAACAATTTTTTTGGTTGTTTGAATGTTTTGAAATACAAATAAAGTAGTTCAAAATTTTGACGTTTTATAAAATTAAAAATCAATTCTGTGATATGTTTTAATTTTGTAAAACTAATAACGAGCTGTCTATATTTTTTTTTTGCGTAAAACAAAAGTACAATTTTATTTAAGACTGAAATCAAACCAAATGTTAGTAAATTTAAATAAAATTGTACTTTTGTCTTATACAGTAAAATATATTAACATCTAGCGCTACAAGAATAAATTAGATAAAATTTTCCACTGAACGAATTGTATTGTGTAGCGATTTTCAATTGACATTTAAGTTTTACATTTTAATGTAAAAAGTGTTTGTTTACAAGATTTTCTGATATTTTTTGAAAGTAAAGAATTTCATATAAAATTGAAAATATAAATTGATTAAAAACTGAAATATATAATATTAAAAATAACATACGCATTTGATTAATTTTAAAAATTTGAATTTTAATAATATTTTAAGTAAAAGAAAAATAAGGATAAAAATATAATTATAGAAATGATTTTGAATACCATAGAAATTTTCCATTGTGTCCATTATTTAAATAAAATAAAAATAAATCAAAAGTCACTCAAAATCAAATGTCATTTAATTTTGCTTCAATACAACAATTTAGCGCTAGATTCGACACCGCTGCGATTCAGTGTAGCGCTACTTCATTCTGAATGCGACTATTGCTTAAATTTTTTCGAAGTTTTTTTACATAAAAAACGAGGAAGATTATAGTTGCCCTTGTCAACTTTTAGATACCCGTGCATACCCACTATGGTGTATAAAATAAACCGTAATTTACTTCCCTTATACATTTAACTCATTACCCCATAATTTTGACGTAAAAAAAAAAAAAAAAATTAACAAAAAAAAAAAAAAATCACAAAAAAAACAAAATTTTCATTCATTGTCCCATAACTTTAGCTTAAAAAAAAAAAAAAAAAAAAATTAACAAAAAAAAAAAAATCACAAAAAAAAAAAACAAAATTTTCATTCATTGTCCCATAACTTTAGCTTAAAAAAAAAAAAAATAAAAAAAAAAAAAAACAAAAAAAAAAAAAATTGGCCCACTCTAAAAGTCCGAAGGTCCGAGTGATGTTCAACTTTGCCAAGTAACTTGCCCTATTAATTTATCTGCCCAATTTTAATTTTAACCTTGTAGCTTCATTAGATTCAAAGTTATTGAATTGAAAACTTTGTATGGCAGCCCCCCGAAAATGAGGCCCTAACATTTTGAAACTTCATATAAGTGCTCGATTCATTATATAACTAACCGTGTGTAATTTTCAGCCTCGTAGTACAATTAGTTTTGAAGAAATTCATATTGGTGCAAAGAAGTTGTATGGCAGCCCCCCGAAAATGGGGCCCTAACATTTTGAAACTTCATATAAGTGCTCGATTCATTATATAACTAACCGTGTGTAATTTTCAGCCTCGTAGTATAATTAGTTTTGAAGAAATTCATATTGGTGCAAAGAAGTTGTATGGCAGCCCCCCCGAAAATGGGGCCCTAACATTTTGAAACTTCATATAAGTGCTCGATTCATTATATAACTAACCGTGTGTAATTTTCATCCGCGTAGTATAATTAGTTTTGAAGAAATTCATATTGGTGCAAAGAAGTTGTATGGCAGCCCCCCGAAAATGGGGCCCTAACATTTTGAAACTTCATATAAGTGCCGGAGTCATTATAAAACTAACCGTGTGTAATTTTCATCCCCGTAGTATAAATAGTTTTGAAGAAATTCATATTGGTGCAAAAAAGTTGTATGGCAGCTCCCCGAAGCCTTGGTCCGATTTTAATCAAAAACAATAGGGAACCTAGAAATTATCTAAAAATGACTTTGTGTGAAATTCAAGACTCTAGCCCTTTTAGTTTTTGAGTTATCGTGCTGACGGACGGACGGACGGACACACATAGCTAGATCGATTCACTTTTCGATGCTGATTCGATACGTACCCTTGACACTATATCTAGCTCGTCTAGATCGATGCGTTACAAACGGAGGAGTAATTTTAATATACCCGATGTTCATATATGTATGCACGGGTATAAAAAGTGTACAAAACAAATATATTAGCAGAGTAGGTTCCATGCAAAAAAAAATTTAACTTAAAAAAGATATTTTATCAGTGGTGTGGTGTTTTTCGTTGTTTTTTTTCAAATATTACAAAAAGATGAGTGAAATAAATTAATTTTTATTTGATATGCATATAAAAATTTTTTGTAATACTTCTATAAAACGCAATTTAAATATTTGTCGCAGTATCAAAAATTTTCTAAAGTAACTCGGTATTACAAAGTACATACTTCAAAATTACAGTATTAGGTATCTAATGCTAGAATAGATAAAATACTTAAGCAAAACATGCCTAAAAAAAATGTGCAATTCCAATTTATCCAAAATTTCACGTACACAAAACAAATAAGAAGAAACACATATGCCCCAAGTATAATGTTCTATCTTCTTTGGTTTCGAAATTATACTAGTTTGACTTCAATTCGATCTAGAATCTGAGCCCGACAAGAACCAATTCCATGGTACTTTCATTACTAGTAACCTAGAATATAAATTTTATCAAAATAGCGTAAATAGATTCTAAGTTTTGGTGGTTTTAAGATATACGTTTGTTAGCTTTTGAACTTTTCAAAGATTCCAGAACCCGAAACCATGGCACGACTGCGTCCATATGCAGTCTCAGTCATACTTTCAATACTAGTTAACCCTTGTATACAATTGGAAAATTTTATATTAATTTTAAGTTACTATTTTTATTAATTTCGATGATAAGCCTTTCAACCTTTAGAGGTTTAAGAGAGTTACCTGAACCACCACTCCAGTTGATCACATTAAGAGACCACGTACAAAATAGTAAAGAACAGCCTTGTGCCAAATTTGAAGCTTCTACATTTTTTTGAAGTTACTATCTTTTTTATTTTGAAAATATGCTTTAAGGTCTTCGAAATTATGAGGATGGTTCCCGACCCACTATTCTATTTCAATTGGTCCCAATTTTGGAGGACACTAAGGGAATAGAAAGGGACACCCTGATACCGAATTTGGAGGTTCTAACTTCTTTTAATTCGGAATAATGCTCGTTTGGCCTAAATTCGATGAAAAAGTTCCAAGATCCGAACCCATGGTCGGATTTCTCCTATACTCAGTCCGCGCCGTTCTTTCAATTCTGGTGAACCCTTGTACATGATTGGAACGTTCTATCTTAATTTTAAGCTATTTTTTTTAATAATTTCAACGAAATGCTTTAAAGTCTTCAGAACTGTGTGGATGGTCTCCGACCCACTCCTCCAATTGGTCGAAAATTTTCAGGACTCTAAGGACATATGAAGAGGCAAACTGATACCAAATTTGAAGGTTTTATCTTCATTGGTCTCGCTTTCTTCAACTCATGGGTTCGGATTGTGGAATTTTTCTAAGGGTCAAGGAACATTAGAAAAACAACAATGATAAATCAACAACTAATGGCGATACAATAATGATTTTGTGATGTAGATTTCTTGTGATAAGACTATGGCGGGGACTGCGTACGAACGAGTTCGGATCCTAGAAGTTTTTGATCGAATTTAGGCCAAACAAGTATAATTTCCAATACTTGTTTGGCCTAAATTCGATCAAAAACTTCTAGGATCC
Organism: Dolichopus griseipennis; assembly: GCA_963082915.1. Classification (NCBI taxonomy): domain Eukaryota; kingdom Metazoa; phylum Arthropoda; class Insecta; order Diptera; family Dolichopodidae; genus Dolichopus; species Dolichopus griseipennis. The sequence goes on along the minus strand of OY720441.1, from coordinate 239,008,972 downwards.
GAACCCATGGTCCGAACTCGTTCGTACGCAGTCCCCGCCATAGTCTTATCACAAGAAACCTACATCACAAAATCATTATTGTATCGCCATTAGTTGTTGATTTATCGTTGTTGTTTTTCTAATGTTCCTTGACCCTTAGAAAAATTCCACAATCCGAACCCATGAGTTTTTTTTATGCTTTGTTATATATACTGACATTATTGTAATTTAAATATAAAAAGGATATTTTATACTTAATTCCAAAAGCTTCTTCACTTTCGTGGAGAAGGTTCACAATCCGAACCCATGAGTTTTTTTTGATGCTTTGTTATATATACTGACATTATTGTAATTTAAATCTAAAAAGGATATTTTATAATTAATTCCAAAAGGTTCACTTTCGTATAGTATGCTTTTAATTCCTAAAAACGGAACTCTACTGTAATCTAATTTTCCGGCAGTAACTGAATAATTTTGCAAATCATTTTCTATCATTTGATAAAATAAATTTTTTTCAATTCATTCTTTTCAGTAGCCTAATTAGGTGAAGAGGACTATGAATTTCTAGATTTTTAAAATTTTTGGTTTTGTTCACAGTTATTCGAAAAAAAAACGTAAAATTATTAAAATTTTTCAATATAAAAGATTTACATGTAATTTCGCAACAGTACTAAGCTAAAGCGTTTTTTTTTTATACATTTATGTGAAAGCTGGTAACATTATCTATAATTTCAAATCCCTTAAAAAACTTGGTATGTTATACAAGACATGATCATTTTTTTAAAAACCTATTAAAACCTGTATACCTATTTTCAATTAAGCATCTACCTACCTGTGCTTAGAATATTTTTTTTATTACCAAGTTTCTCTGGTCAAAGCTCGGATCACAATAAGAATTATCACCTATTAGATATTAATAAAATGAAAAAATTATGATATTTACAAAATTGAATTGATCTAACTTGAGAAATCTGGATCTACTTCCTTATCTGAATCACAAAAAACTTCTCTTTCAAGACTAAAAAATTGAAACATTAATGCAATTCAATTTCAAATTCAATTTAAAAATTTCAATTAAATTTTTGAATACTTTAAAAACATAACTTACGCAAGAATATCTTCCGGCAGGTATGTTATATGGAATCGGAGAACTCATTTTCACATTTCAGTTTACACATCCATACTCGACCATATTCAGAATTCAACTGTGTCAAAAATTGTATTCACCTCCTTTATATATCAGAAAAATAAACATCAAATTAAATGCACGTGGTAATCTTTAACAAAAATATTTTTTGCTTGATCCATGTGTATTGAAAAAACTTAGTAGGAACACGCGTGTAATAGATATGGATCAAACTACCATTTAATAAAATTTAAAATGAAAATGCCCCATGTGTATGGCATTAAAATGTGGATCAAACGAGTATACAAAATTTGAAAAGCCAAATTCAATAAGATTTTGTGATCCAAAAACAAAAATTTGGATATTAACCAATATTACATAAAATATTTAAAAAACAGTGGTTGTGGATCAAAATAACACCAGCATATCTCATAAAGTATTATATATTAAGGAAAACGGGTTACATAGAAAGAAAGAGCGTGTGAAAACCCCTAAAGACTTATTCTTATGTTAAAAAATGACAAAATGGCAATTTTCCTCATTTAGTTCAATACAACAGAAAATATAAATTAGGTCAATACCACTTATGCTTTACTTTTGTCCTGATACAATGACAGAAGAAAATCGAAAAATGTTTATTGATTGATATGAGCAAAGCAAAAATACCGAGTTCAATATGAAACGTGATTTGATAGATTATTGCAAAAATGATGTACATATTTTAACTGAAGCCTGCATTAAATTTAGAAAACTTCTATTGGAAGAAAAATAATGCATGTCCTTTCTGTTAAATATACAAGTTTATCAACACATTTTTGGTTAATAATTTGCTCATGTCTGTTAAATAACATGTGCATTTAAATATTGTTTTTGTTTTGTTATATATTTATGATAATCTTTTCTTATGTTTCTTCTTCTTTAATAAACTATCAAGCAGATATGACGTGTTTTTTTTTTATACTATTAACAGGTTATGAGCCCAGTCAAAATTTTTAAAATAAATTTTTTAAGTTTTTTTTACGGATAAAATAAGCAAGGAGGAACTTTTTTGGAAAAAGCAGGAGCTGTTTTGTAAAAAAAAAAAAAAAAAAAAGCAAAAAAAATATTGATTAATTTGCAGTATAAAGGAAAAACCGGTGGTCAAAATGGACAAAGATTTGAGGTTGGAAAAATTGAAAAATGCGGATGATTGGCCCACGTGGAAGTTTCAAACAAGAATAATTTTGAACGCTGAGGACTATTGGGATATAGTTAATGGCACGACTTGTCGGCCAGTAGAAGCAGAGCAACAAGTAGAATGGACACGAAAAGATTCGAAAGCCCAAAGAATTATTGTTAATTCATTTAATGAATTGTTCCACCGCTTGTGAAATGTGGAAAAAATTAGAAAACATATATGAACAGAAGTCAACCACAAGCATTCATTTGCTACAGCAGAGATTCTACAGTTTTAAAAAACTGCCCGAAGACAACATTTCTATCCACATCTCAAAACTTGAAAAAATAGTTCAACAGTTGAAAGATTTAGGAGAACCCGTGTCGGAGTCAATGGTTATAACAAAAATTTTAACAACATTACCATCAAGTTACAATCATTTTTATACCGCGTGGGAATCTACATCTACAGAGAACCAAACTCTTTCTAACCTAACATCTAGATTGATTATGGAGGAATCACGCATGGGTGTACAAAATGATAATATGAACGAAGCCTTAATAAGTAATCGTAAAAATTTTAATAAAGTCAACCATAATAAAAAATTAGGAAAATGTTTTATTTGTAAGCAAACTGGACACTGGAAAATAAATTGCCCGCGGAGAAAAGCAAATCAAAATTCACAAAAAGGTAGTTCAGCACTAGTAAGTCAAGCATTTATTTCAAGTAATGTAAGCAACAAAAGTGATTGGTATTTAGACTCAGGAGCAAGTGATCATATGACAAATAGGAAAGATTATTTTACAAATTATAAAACTTTCACAAATCCAGTTAAAGTGCGTGTTGGTAATGGTGATATAATTTATGCTTATGGTCGTGGGGACATAAATATTTTAGCATTTAACAACAAAACATGGATAGAAAAATATTTATCAGATGTTCTTTTTGTACCTGAAATAAAAATGAATTTGTTCTCATCCAACTGTGCTTTAGTTTAGATAAAGGAATGATTTTGCTTTCAAATAATAATAAATGTGAACAAATTAAAAATAAAGAAATTATTGCAGTAGGTGTGCGTGAACAAAAACTGTTTAAAATGTTATTTAAAATAAATAACGTTAACGTTGATGTAGTAGCAAATGTGTCAGTAAAAATTAAACAAATCAAATCATTGAAAACGTGGCATGAACGTTTAAGTCATCAAAACATTTCATACATAAGAAAGTTTTTAAATGATAAAAACATTAAGTTTTCTGATTCAGAAAATTTTTTTTGTGAAGCTTGTGTTATGGGCAAACATCATAGAATGCCATTTGGACATAGTACAAACAGGGCAACAAAGCAAGGTGAACTTATACACACTGATGTTTGCGGACCCATGCAAGAAAATTCTTATGGTGGAGCAAGGTATTTTGTTTTATTTAAAGATGATTTTTCACATTTTAGGATGGTTTACTTTATCAAAGAAAAAACTGAAGTGGGAAATTTAATTGAATGTTTTTTAAACGAAGTTAAAATAGATACAGACAATAATGTCAAAATTTTAAGATCAGATAATGGATCTGAATACGTTAATGGACATGTCACTCGTATTCTAGAAAAACATGGTGTTCGACATCACACTACAGTGCCGTATTGCCCTGAACAAAATGGTAGAGCTGAACGGGAAATGAGAACAATTATGGAGGCAGCCAGAACTATGATACATGCAAAGAATCTTGATTTAAAATTCTGGGCAGAAGCGGTTAACACAGCTGTATACGTTTTAAATCGCACTGGCCCAAGTTCAGTGGAAGGAAAAACACCATTTGAACTATGGTACAACATAGAGCCTGCAATTCAAAACTTTAAAATATTTGGATGTGAAGTTTACATTCATATTCCAAAAGAAAAAAGGCGCAAGCTGCATAAAAAAGCACTTAAAGGAATTTTTGTTGGATATGCAAATAATTCAAAAGGTTATCGCGTTTGGATTCCGGAAACAAGGAAGGTGGAGTTATCACATGATGTAATTTTCAAGGAAATAAACGACTTTAACGGTTCTAGTGTAGTAGAAATTCAAGAAAACAGTTCATCAAATGAAAATGATCAAGGAAATTCAAGTTCAATTTTTCACATGTATAACGATTTTAAATTAAGTAAAAACTCTACCGAGAATACAAAAATTGATAATATTATAACACAAAATAAAAATAAAATTCATTCTGTTGAGATAAATAAAACTAATAATGATAATTTAATTAAAGGTGTTAGTTCTGAATATTCAACTAAAAAAAATAATGGTGAAGATTCAATGAATAAAATCTCGGAACAATATGAAAAAGAAGATGGTACAAATTTAGTGGAAGATTTTTGTGACGATGATATCGAAATGGATAATCCAAATGACAGTATATTAGATACAGAAATGGTGGAACTAGATAATTCTGTAACGTTCCCTAAAAAAAAAAGAGATGCAGAAATGATGGAACCAGAAAATTCTTTGTCGTTTCCTAAGAAAACAAAATACAATTATATTTCTAATTTAAGTATTGTTTCAGAAAGTCTTGCTTTTTTAGCTGATTGTGTTGAACCAAACACCTTCGATGAAGCTTGTGTATCACCTAATGCAGTAGAATGGAAAAAGGCCATGGATGAAGAAATATTATCATTACACAAAAATAAAACGTGGACATTAGTTACACCTCCTAAAGATCGTAAGATTATTGATAATAGATGGATATATAAAATTAAATTTTTAGCTGATGGAAAAATAGAAAGATATAAAGCACGGTTAATTGTACGGGGATTCACACAAGAATTTAGAATAGATTATGGTGAAACTTTTAGCCCTGTAGTAAAATTTACATCAATTCGAACAATATTAGCAATTGCAGCCTATAAAAATTTTAAAATAATGCAATTTGATGTGAAAACCGCCTTTTTATATGGTGAACTAGATGAGGATATTTTTATGAAGCAACCTGTAGGATATGATGATGGAACTGATAAAGTTTGTTACTTAAAAGGAAGTCTATATGGTTTAAAGCAAGCCTCAAGATGCTGGAACAAAAGATTTACCAAATTTCTAAAAAGATTTAATTTAACAGCAACAACAGCAGATCCGTGTGTTTTTACTGGAATTCAAAACGGTAACACTATTTTGTTGGCCATATAAATTGATGATGGACTCGTAGCAGCAACCAAAGGTTCTGATATTAATTTATTAATAGAGTATTTGCAACGTGAATTTGAAATAAAAGTTTCAATTGCAAATTATTTCCTTGGACTAGAAATATCATATATGAACGATGGTTCAATTCATGTTCATCAAAACTCTTATGCAAATAAAATACTGAGAAGATTTAATATGTCTGATGCGAATCCTGTTGCAACACCTGCTGATTCATCATTGTCTTTTTATAATAAGTCATCAAAAAGAGAAAATTATCCATTTCGGGAAGCTGTTGGCTGTCTTATGTTTTTGGCAGTAGGAACAAGACCTGACATTGCTTTCGCAGTAAGTAGTGTTAGTAGATTTTTGGAAAAACATAATGCTGTGCATGTAAATGCTGTTAAAAGAATTTTCAAGTACTTAAAGGGATCCACAAACAAAGGCATATATTTTAAAAGTAGCAATACATTGCATCTCAATTGTATATTACAGTGACGCTGATTTCGCTGGTGATACTGATTCTCGGAAATCTACAAGTGGTTACATTTGTCTGTTGGGAAATGGTGCTATTTCCTGGCAATCGCAAAAGCAAAAATGTGTGGCGTTATCAACGACTGAATCGGAATACATAGCGGCATCAGAAGCGGTAAAGGAATTAATTTGGTTGAAACTTTTAATTAAAGAACTACTACTCGATCACGAAGTACCTGCAACTCTTTTCATGGACAATCAAAGTGCTATGAAATTAGTGAAAAATCCAGAATTTCATAAGAGGACAAAACACATTGACGGTAGATACCACTTTATACGTGAAAAATTCGAGGACAACTTATTTAATTTACAATACGTACAATCATCTGATCAAGTTGCTGATATTTTAACTAAACCCTTGGTAAAAGAAAAGTTCAACAAATTAATTAATATGATGAAAATTAATTAATTAATTTTTAAAAAAAAAAATATATAAGTTTTTCATATAATTTTTGTTAGTTTATAAAGTTGAAATATTTTGAATATATGGTAACCTTAAAATAATTAAATTTCTAAACAGCTGATTTATAGATAATGTGCTTATATACCATATTATATAATATTTAAAATTTATTTAAAAAAAAAAAAAAGGGATACCCTTGAACTTGAATTTAAATTTATTTAAAAAAAAAAAGAAAATGGTTAACCTTGAACTTGAATTTAAATTTATTTTATTATTTGTTTATTATTATGTAAAGCTGGAAATTTGTAAATTTTATGTAAAATTAAAATTTAAAGTAATTAATTGTTTTCAAGCTTATATACCTAACTATATATATTATATACCAAAAAAAATTTTGGTTAATATTAAAACGAATATTAATTTTAAATTGTAAATTTGGTTTATAACAAAACGAATATTAGAAAGAAAGAAACATTATTTTTTTTTGATTATAATTGTTGATTATAATTGATAAGTTTTTGAATTTCATTTATTAAAAGAAATATTTTGTAGAATAAAAATGTTTGATAAAAGTGGAAGTGTTAAATATACAAGTTTATCAACACATTTTTGGTTAATAATTTGCTCATGTCTGTTAAATAACATGTGCATTTAAATATTGTTTTTGTTTTGTTATATATTTATGATAATCTTTTCTTATGTTTCTTCTTCTTTAATAAACTATCAAGCAGATATGACGTGTTTTTTTTATACTATTAACACTTTCACTTTCACTAGTTTTTCCATATGCAATGATGACATCTTGATCTAAGTACATATAAATTAGGTTCAGGTATTTAAATCATTATTGTTTTTAACTAGCTATCTTTCTTGCATTGTTTCTAAATTGTAAAAGATAAACACAAAATCATTGATTTTTTGTCTGCGCTTGTTTACATTAATATAACAAAAATAATTGTTTTTCTATGTGAATCAATCTTTCTAAAATATGTTTTAAAGCAAATTAAGCATTTGTGAAATTTTGGACATGTAGTAACTGTTATGATTTTCAAAACATTTTCCACCTCGAAATGATAATTTGCAAATGTTGCATGTAATAGTTGTAGGTATATTATTTTATGCAGAAAACTGCCGACAACAAATGCAGATACGTTCACAATTATGATAATATTTGTAGCCTACATTACATGTTTTACAGTAATGGTTAAAGTAAACAAGTGATGAAAACAACCAAGAGTTTTTAAAAAATCACATTTTAAAATTCTATACGGTTTCTTACTGAGTATTTTATGTTTAGGTTTATAAAGATATATATAAAAATAAATTATAATATTATAATTTAGTTATTTCATTCATTTATTAATTATATGACTAATAGTGAAATACTTAGAATATAATCCCAATGCACTCAAGAAAACCTGCTAATAAGTGCGAAATATAATGTTGGAGCTTCAATGGTAACGTTTAATTTTGGAAAAACATACACTCGTGAATAAGTTATTGTTTTATAAAAACATAAAAGTTTTAATTTTTAAGACCTATTAGCTTTTCAATGGAGAAGGATCCCAAATTTTTGCTTAGCAAACTTAAGATGGATCTACCCACACGCCTCCTATCCTCATCCTTCCATTTTTTTCGGTTCTAGGAAAAGAATTGTGAACTCCACCAAAATTTGGAATTTTATCTCGAATTTTATTATCTAATCAAAAATGGTTGAAACTAAGAGACCCTTTCAAAATTAAAAAAAACCTTTAACGTATGTTGAAATATAATGCTGTAGGTGTAAATTTTTTATATTTGTAAAAAAAAATTTTAACAGGTTTTCAAGTTACAAGTGTTTAAATATAGCAAAATTTCAATTTTCGAGCCCCCTGTCGTGACAAAAAGATTTTGTTAACTGACTCCTACTAGTTCTGAAAGTCTAACTTCTCCCGAATTTCAAGACTATAGCTTGAACTGTTTAGAAGATATGTGGGGCCAAAAATTTTGTAAAAATTGAGTTTTGCTTAATGGTAAATTTTAAATGGAAGATATATGTGACCAAAAATTTTGCAAAAATTGAGTTTTGCATGAATGTAAATTTTAGTATATTGTGGCAACCCTAAACATTTGTTTTTTTTAAAAATTTATAAAGTTTATAAAACCAGCTATCTTTTGCCGTTTTCAGATTGTAAATGCGCTTAACTGAACTCTTGTTGTTATAAAAATTTACAACAGGGCTTTTTCTAACTCCGGGTGTTGAAGTTTTTTCCAAGTCCGGAGGGGATATTGTTCTACGATATTATCTTTTTTTTAATATCAACCCGTGGTTAAAATTTCTTTACTTTATTTTAAACGGTGTAAAAGTTTTATAAACATACGGACGGACGGACGCACAGAGTAAAGCAATAAAGGCACATTTTTACAAAATTTTTTGAAAATGTGCTCAAAAGCACTGTCATCGAAATAATAACGTGAAAGTGATTTAAAGTGACATTAATTCTTTTGCCATTGTTTCCACCTTCAAAAATTATATTTTTATTATTAGCATAAACGTAAACAACGATGTTATGATAATTCGGATTTTGGTTATATATTAGAAGTAGATTTATATTATCCAGAGAATCTTCACGATCTCCACAATGATTTACCTGTTAACCAATTTAAATTAACAAAAGACAATATGTAATCCGTTATAGAAATCTCAACCAATGTCTTGAAAACAGGTTAGTTTAAAAAAAATACATAGAGTTTTGAAATTTTAACAAGGTGATTGATTAATGAAGTATATCGATTTAAATACTGAATATAGAAAAATTGTTAAAAATACATTTGAAAAAAAACTTTTTTAAATTAATAACTAATTCCGTGTTTGTGCTTTTGTGTCTCAGTTTTTGAGTCTAATCTAGTGGCTATAGAGTTAAAGAAAACTATAATACATTATAACAAACCGATTTATAAAGGAATCACAATTTTAGACCAATCTAAAATTTTATTGTATATTGTCCACTATAATTATATGAAACCAAAGTTTCAAAATAATTTAACCCTTAAATATATAGATACTGATAGTTTTACAAGACATAAAACCAGATCTTATTCAATACTTTAATACGTCAGATTATGGAAAATATAACTGATATTCTGCTTACTCACCGATATTCTGCTTTGCTTACCGATAAGCAAAAGAAATTAAAAAATATGTTGTAAATGATTTAAATATAGAATTTAAATATTTATAGAAATATGAAAGTTTTAAGATCTAAATTACACACTATTTATACGCAGAATCTTAACAAAATAGCTTTAAGTAATTCAGAGGTAAAAAGATATATATTAGGTGACAATGTAAAATCTTATGCTTGGGGACACTATGATTTAAAGGAAATGTAATATAAATAATAGTATTTTTTAGCATATTCTCAAAAAATTTTCTCTGCGTCACAAACGTAATGGCAAATTTGTTGTAAAAGAAAATCAAGGTTTGGCTAGGTGACTTGGCTTTGATAAAAGTCATGATTCATGGATAAATAAAAATGATGTTATTTAATGAATAATAATTTATAAACTTTTAGTAAAAAATGCAATGCTGTTATTTAATATTAACAAGTGATGAAAAAAAACCAAGGGTTTTTAAAAAAGCACATTTTCAACATTATATTGTATTACATACTGAGTTTAACTTTGGAAATATTTACTTGGAAATAGTTACTACTGACTTATAAAATTTACTGCTAACAGTAAATTTTTTATTTAAAAGTTGTTATAGCCCTTCAATGGTGATGGTTTTCAAATTTCTCAAGAATCTAACTTCAACTCCCCAACCCCCCCCAGCTTCATCCTCTAATTTTTTAGGTTCTAGGTATTAAATTGTGAATATACACAAAAATTTGGAATTTTACTTAGAATTTTATTATCTAAGCAAAAATGGGTAAAACTGAGAGACACTTTCTTCAATTTAAGGAACCCCTTTAAAATTTAAGAAAAACCTTTAACATATGTTAAAATATAATGTTGGACCTTCAAATTTTGTATATTAATAAAAAAAAAATTGGACAGGTATTCAAGTTACAGGTGCTTAAAAATAGCATAATTTAAATTTTCAGGCCTTTATAGCTCCTAAACAGGGGGCTTGACAAAAAAATTTTGTTAACTGACTCCTACTATTTTTTTAGGATCGAACTTCTCCCAAAATTTCAAGATCCTAGCTTGAACCGTTTAGAAGATATGTGGGGCCAAAAATTTTGCAAAAATTGAGTTTTATATAATGGTGAATTTTAGTACCGTATGGCAACCCTATACATTTAAGCGACATATTTTTGTAAAGACTCCTACTAATTTTTGAGTATCTAACTTCTCCCAAAATTTCAAGACGCTAGCTTGAACCGTTTAGAAGATATATGTGGGCAAAAATTTTGCGAAAATTGAGTTTTGCGTAATTTTAAATTTTAGTACCGTATGGCAACCCTAAACAATTTTCTTGTAAAAATTTATAAATTTTATGAAACCAGCTATCATTTGCCGTTTTCAGATTGAAAATATATGTAACAAAACTCTTGCTATAACAATTTAAATATAGGGCTTTTTCCAAATTTGGGGGCTGTAGCCCCGTAACAGGTGGGGCTACAGAAAAAAATTCTTCTACGAAATTATTTTTTTTGCAAAAACTACCCATGGTTAAAATTTCTTTTCTCTATTTCAAACGGTGTAAAAGTTTTTGTAAACATATGGACGGACGGACGGACGGACAGAGTGAAGCTATATAGGCACATTTTTACAAAATTTTTTGAAAATGTGCTAAAACGACTTTTAAATCCAAGTTTTTTATTTTGGTTTACTTTTAACTTAACCCTTGTGTCTATACCTACATACCCGGGTATGTTTTCCAACTTTCGTAGTGAATAATTTCACCGTTAGACATTCAAATGAACTAAAATTTCATAAGTGCTCAAATTGGGCTATTACTAATTAGTTTTTGGAAAAATAAGTCTGAAATTCTGTTTTTAGGTCCAACTTTAGGACCCTTAAAAAAAATTGCCATAATGCCTAACATACCTGGGTATGTTCGTACATTTTGCATTAAATATACATATTTTTGCATTAAAATCGTTTAATCCATATTATAAAATAAAATTTTTTTTATCATTTTTAATTATTTTATAGTTCAGATTTATAAACATAAAGTGATGAAACAAAAACAAAATAAAAATTCATGAAAAAAAGTTAATAATGCAAACCTACAAACAATTGCGAAACTCACTCTTATTAGTAATTAAAGTACAAGAAAAACATTTTTCAATATATCAATATTGAATATTTCAATAAAATAGTTGTGCTGTATTCATTGCAAATAAGCCGATTAGATGTATGACAAGCCTTTCGTGTTGGCTTGCGTTTTTTTTTCTTTTAATGAGCTACAAACGACTCAATTCCCCACAATCTTTACTCTGCTACTGCTATCTCTTTTTTGTATAGCAGATGGTTGTACTTTAGCAGGTAGATTTATGGGTGTGCTTAAAATTGATTCTATAGCAATTTTGGTACTAAAATTGCGGAAAACATGCGAATTTTTTGATCTGGAAGTTACAAGTGGTAATGTTGCCGACCCAAATCATTCATAAAATTTCTGCGTTCGCTTGCATCTTTTTTTTCTTTTGGATTATTTTCTTTATAAATTATAAAAGCTGCAAGTGCACAAATATCTATAATGTTGGAAAATAAAGCTAGTGGATATCTTCTGGTTTGTTGTTTTGTGGTGTTTTCACACAGCATTTGGTCCATTGTATAAACATCTTCCTTTCTTTTGTTATAAGATAATTTCAGGTTTTTTTTTTGGACCACATACAGTTGGTTTTCTATGCAAGCTGCTAAGCATTACGACATTTTTCTTTTTCTTTGGTAGATACAAACATACTGTAACTTTATCTCTATAACCAAACAAACTAGACTGTTCTTCTCTATCATCAAAACTCAGAAATTCTCTTGGGATGTACGGTTTATTTTTCTTCAGAGTTCCTACCAAACTAATATTCCATGACAAGAGTAACTCAGTTAGCTAGATACGAATCAGTTCTCTATGTGATATTGTGGGGTACATACACATATTGAATTTTGAAATTGTAAAATTTTGAATATAAATTTTGAATATAAATTTAAATATAAATACATTTATTTTAATAATATAGTTATAACGTTAATCTACTTAATTATTCCTATATTTTTTATAAAAGAACTATAAAAATGTCTTGCAATATTTGTAATTTAAAAGTAGACAGAGGTGTTTTAAAAAAAAAATGCACAATTTGCAATAGTTTTATTCATACAGATTGCGCCAAATTGCTTAAAAAATATATTGAATACATTGAAAAAAGTTCTCACGGATACAAATGCAACAAATGTTTAAATAGTAGACGTGTATCTATATATAAAGACAAAAATCCAATAACAATGAATATTAAAATAAAAACAAATTTAAATTTAAATGAGAATAATAATAATAATTATAATTCTATAATCAATTGTTAAGAAAAAAATATATTGGCTAGCAATAGTAATATTAATAATAATGATAACAATAATAATTAAACTATCTCTAAAAATAGCATAATAAATGATAATAATTTTAACAACACTAATATTTCTGTGAGTGATGATAATAATTTAATAACAAACTCTCAAATTTGGGAAAAAATGCAATTTCTGTGTAATTAAATTACAAGATAAACTCTCATTAAAAAAATAGATCAATTGGAATTCTGTTTAAATAAATTTGAGCAAAAAGAATTAAAAAATGCTGTGAATATTGTTGGAATTCCAAACGTAAATAACACAAATGTAAAAGACAAAGTAATTAAATTCTTCTCTTTTATCGGTGAAACGGTAACTGAAGAAGATATTGAGAATTGTTTTATAAAAAAAACCAATAAAAAATACTTATGCTAACATTCTCTCTGGGAGTGATAATTAAAACTCTCATAGAAATTATGCTAGCTCAGTTATACATGTAAATTTTAAATCATATTCTATTAAGCAAAAAATAGACAAAGCTAAAAAAATACACAAAAAAAATTCAAATGCACAAATATTTGGTGATAAATACACTAACAACATATACATAAATGATGCACTGACTAATATTATGCGATCATTATTTAATAACGCTATGGAGGCAAAAAAAGAAAAAAATATAAAGTTTTTATGGATTAAGAATTCTACTATTTATTTACGGAAAAAAGAAGGCGATAGAGTTATAAAAATTTAATCTCTTGAAGATTTAAATAAAAAAATCTAATTGTAGTTGTTGTAATTATATTATATATTATAAATTAACTAAACATTACATAAACCGCTCTCCTTTATACTACAAATATATAAAATTTTTATTTTTTTGTTTCTTTTTGTTCTTTTTATAATAATATCAATGATTAATTCTAGTTTTATGTTTAATATTATTCACCAAAATATAAGAAGTATTAGGAAGAATTTTAACTCACTTTATTGTCATTTTGTTTCTATTGATAATATTCCTGACATAATTTTCTTATCTGAAATTTGGATTTTTGATGATGAGATTGTTGATTATAGTATTCCCGGCTTTGAGTTTTATGCTACTTGTAATAACTCATATAACTCTGGTGGTATTGGTGTATTTAGTAACAATGAAATTCCATGTGAAATTACTTATTATAATCTATCAAGTGCTGATATTAAAATAAATATTGCATTCTAGGAATTTATAGACTACATGTATGCAGTATTAATTTTTTCACTAGCGAATTTTCAAATTTTATATCTAAAATAAAGGATAGTAATTGTATTATTTTAGGTGATTTTAATGCAGACATATTAAAATGTTCAAAAGATATACACGATTTCATGTTTCTAATGTCTTCGTTAGGTTTCGCTTCACTCATTAATACGCCTACTCGCATTACGGAAAATAGTGCTACGTGTATTGACCATGTATTTGTTAGAAGACAAATCAATTCTACACAACTATTAGAACCTTTTGGACTTGATTTAAAGTTATCAGATCATTGTACGACTGGATTAATGTTCAAAAATGTGTTACCGTTAGCAGAAACTAAATGTATTAGCAACAACTTTGATAGGATTAATTTTAATATTTTAAATGAAAATTTAATTACTGAGTCTTGGTCCTCAGTAATTTCAGCTGGTAATCCATCGGAGGCTTTTGATAATTTCTTATCTATTTTGCTAAATTATATTAACTTAAGCTCTTGTACTTCAACTTCTTTTTATAACAAATACAAGAAGTTAAAACCATGGATAACTAATAGCTTAGTCAAAAAAATTAATAAACGAAATAAATTGCACCCATCTTTTAAAAAATATCCTAATAATGTACGTCTATGCAAATATTACAATAAATTGTGTAGTGAAATTAGTAAAGACATTTTAATTTGTAAGGAAAAGTATTATCTAACAAAATTTGATTATTATAAAGGAAACTCAAAAAAAAAGTGGAATCTAATAAATAACCTTTTAAACAAAAACAAATCTGATAAAAGTATAACATTGAATATAAATGACAAAATAATAACTGAGCCAAAAATTATTGCTGATCAATTTAACAATTTTTTTATTAATATACCACAACAACTTTCTAATTTAAATTCAGTTTCATATATATCAGATGGTACTTTAATAGATGAGCCAACTTCTACCAATAGTTTCCTTTTTGAACCTATTACTAGTTATGAAATCGTTATTGAAATTTCTAAATTGAAAAATTCAATGTCGAAATATGCTGATAGTTTTCTAGTAATGTTATTAAAAAAATATCTTACCAAATTGTTGACATCTTATCATATATTTTTAATTTTAGCATTTATAAAGGAGTATTCCCTGATAAGTCAAAAACACCCATTGTGATTCCACTTTTTAAGAAAGGTAGCCCAATCGATAATAATAATTATAGACCGATCTCCCTTCTATCCTCGTTTTCCAAAGTGTTTGAAAAAGTAATCAAAAATAGGATTGTTAAATTTTTAACCAAAAATAAATTTTTTAATATTAATCAATTCGGATTTCAAAGGGGTAAGTTCACTTAAGATGCATTGCTTAAATTTTGTGATGAAATTGTTGGGGGATTAAATTCTAGTAAAATTTGTGCAGCTTTATTCATTGACCTTACTAAAGCTTTTGATTGATCACGAGATACTTTTACTTAAACTGCAGAATGCTGGTTTCCGAGGCTTTATCTTATCATGGCTCAAATCATATCTTATTAATAGGAAATAAAAAGTACGAATAGAGGACACACATAGTACTATTGGTAGCATTTTATGTGGTGTCCCTCAAGGATCTGTCCTTGGACCCATCCTTTTTCTTATTTATGTAAATTCTTTATTTATACAGCCTTTTAAAGGCCTTGCAACCGCTTTCGCTGATAATTCAGCTTTTACTTATGCATGTAAAAATAATTTTGATTTGGTTGTTTGTGTTAATCATGATTTAAATATTTTAAGACACTGGCTTGCTAAACACAAGCTGGTAATGAGTTTTAAAACTAAATTCAAGTCGTTTGGCACTCGAAATCAAACCTTTAACTTTCACTTTACATACCATTCTTCACACTGCTGCAAATTTCGTTTAAATAATAATTTTATAACTTCTAACCTAAACGGTAGTAATCACTGCGATTATAACTGCTTCATAATTGAAAGTGTTGAATCTTTTAAATATTTGGATCTCATTTTTGACTCTAAACTATCTTGGGCTGAACACTCTGAATATCTTAAAAAATACTTTAATAAGGTGATAAGGCAACTTTACTATTTACTTTTAGCAAATAAAGTACATATAAAATAACTACAAAGGTCTATTACGCACTTTTTCAGTTCAAATTGCAGTATGGTATAGTTTGTTGGGGCGGTGCTTATTTGAATAAGATACACCGTCTTATGACCTCTCAAAAACATGCAATTCGTATTATATGCAAAAAAAAATGCTTGTTACCCGTTGTATCTTTTTACCCGTTATTCTCTAGTTTAAAAATACTACCGGTTAGAAGCTTATTTCTTTTCAAAACGCTAAAAATATTTTTCCTAAAATTAGGTTATTTAAATATGAGATATACTAACTTATACAACCTCAGAGTTAACAATAAAAATTTAGTTAACATTCCCAGTTTCTCTAAAATGCTCACTTGTCATTTTCACAATGTAATCGCACCTCGAATTTATAATAAATTGCCGTGCGATCTCAGATTATCTAGAATTTATTCTCAATTTTCTTCAAAACTCAAAGCCTGGTTGCTATTATTCAATTCTGAATATATTGAAGATATCTTGAACATAATAAGGTGAGTTATTAAATCATTTAAATTGAAGAATTTTATTAATTAATTGCTTTTTCCTTTATTACTTTTGAATTGATTTTTGTATTATTCTTATTATTGATTACTATTGATTTTTATGTTTAATTATAAATTTACTTTTAATTAGTTGAATAAGTTTAATTGTATAACTACTTTTAATAAGCCAACTTTTTAATTAATTATTATTTAAGACTTTTTTTATTTTAATTTTTATTTAGTTATTTATCCTAATTGTTCAGTTGTTATTACCCCACAATGTAATGAATTGTATAAGTTGAATTAAATATAAAAAATTAGTAAGCTCAGGATCATTCGGTACTTGCTTGCTTCGGTACTCTATATTTTCGCACCAAATCCTTTACTACTCTTTCACCCTGGTTTTTCTCTGGAGCAGGACCATTTTTACCTGTGTAGATTTGACCTTTTAGAGGATAAGAAGAAGTTGCGTCACATAGCCACCAAATTTCGATGCCATACTTTGCGGGCTTTTGAGGCATGTAAATTGTAAATTTAGATCTGCCTCTAAATGAGAAAAGTTGCTTGTCTACTGTCAAAGCTTCAGAAGGCTTATATAATGATTCCAGGTTGTGATTCATCATTTCCCAAATTCCACATGGGAGCAGTTTTATCATCTTTCAATCTTTCTCGTCTGTTATGTGGATTGTCGAAACGAATGAACCTACTAATGGACAAAAATCTATTAATTCCCATACTGGCTCTGTATAACGGATATGAATCTATTTTCCATAAGGGTTTCCTATGTTCAAAATTTGAATGTTTTACACCAGCAGTAATTATTACACCTAAATAATGTGTAAATTCATCGAAAGTTAATGACTTCCATACTTTTTTATCTTTTTCTGGATTAAGACGATTATATTCTGCATAAGTATCCATGGCTTTCCTATTCGTTTCTCTAATTATAATGTTGCATATATTATCATTTCTGAGATACTCATCATTTAAGTGCGCGCTGCTGGACCGCTTTTTTCGCGCATGATCAGATGTTCACTTAGTTTAAGTGCAGATGGTTCAGCAAGATCTTTCTGCCATGCAATACCCTCCTTGCAAGACCAGAAACTTCTGCAAGTTGTTTCTGTAGTATATTCTTCATAATTTTCGTTACCGTCATCAACAATATTATGAATTTCTACCCGGCAATCTTCATCATACAAACCTTCAATGTCGGACTCCTCCGATCTTAACATTTTTTTGATTTCAGAATTAGTAAGATCCTTTCTCCTAATAAATGTATCTTCATTATCAGACTCAACATCTGATATCTCATTATTTTCTTTAAAAACTCTTTTTAGAAACTTTTGTTGCTTTTCTGCCGACATGCAAACAAACAAAGCGAACATGCTAACAATTTAAAAGTTCTAATAATAATTATTTATAAATACCCAAAAAAATCATCATCATCGGATATTTCATCCATTATGTAAATCAGTTTAAAACCATAAGATCACACAACCGACAAGTTTTTACTAAACTAAATATATTAATTCTAATTACTCAAAAGATAAAAAAACTAAACAAAACGGGAATTCCCCAAATTATATAACTAAAACAAAAAAAATGATAAGATTTATTTGCTGTATTTTTGATAAACAAAAAAAAACGATACGGAACATTTGCAACTGAAATTTTAAATATTTTTCATATACATAAAATACATACTGAGGTATGTTAGGTGTTGACTGAACGTATATTTTTTAGCCATAGACAAAAGGGCCTTGATCACGTTGTCAATTTGTATTTCATGATCACAGCTTTTATTATTAATATAATTTCAAACGTTTATTTGTTTCATTTTTTCAAAAGATTTTTAGTAAAGTTAACACCCAAACAAAATATTTCATCGTTTTCTAAGCTTTTCAGCTTTAAAATTTCTGCTGATAGCTTAATTTTGAAAAATAACGGACCTGTTTTATTATCTTTGAATTCAAAACCAACTTTAAAAATTTTTTATAACTTTTCAAAACAATATCGAATTAACGTAAGCTTTAATAATTTTATATTTAAACCAAACCAGGTTAAGCTTGTTATAATTTATTTCAAAACTTTTTAGTCAAATTCACAATTAAATAAAAAATTTCCATGGCTTTCTTAAACCTTTCAGCTTAATTTTCAAACGTAACGGACGAGCTTTATTAGCTTTGAATTTAAACCCAAACTTTAAAAATTTTTTATAACTTTTCAAAAAAATATCGAATTAAGGTTAAGCTGTTCAGTTTGACTTTCAAACGTAACGGACGAGCTTTATTAGCTTGAATTCAAAACCAACCTTTAAATTTTTCAAATAAATATTAAATAAAGTTTAAGCTTTTCAGCTTAATTTTCAAATGTAACGGACGAACTTTATTAGCTTTGAATTCAAAAACCAAAATTTAAATTTTTCAAAAAAATATAAAAGTAAGTTTCAGCTTTCCAGCTTAACTTTCAAACGTAACGGACGAGCTTTATTAGGTTTGAACTTAGAGCTTTAGAGCTTTTTATTCAGAAACATCATATCTATACTACTTACTCCTCTTAACTCTCGTCGAAATATTGGAACGATTTCTCTATTTTATAGATAACTTGTATGTAAAGACACTTACTGTACGGAACTAAAATCAATTATGCCTCCTCTTAAACAATTCCAACGTAATACCTGAGGAGCAGCAAGTGTTCATTCCTACATTGTGAAAATTTTAAGATGGTTTAAAAGTGGTTATGGAAACTCATTTGTCGTGAGGACTGCTAAGATGTGGAACATGCAATTTTCAGTCACCAAAACGTTGCCAAAATAAAAATTCGCAGCTATTTAGCTATTTTTACTAGCTCCAAAAATTATTAAAATGTACTTATGACGTGATCATGATGTTGGGGTAGCCAAAGCATAAATAATAACAATAGTAAAAGTAATAATAACAATAATGATAACAATAATAATAGTGTTATTAAGAAAAAACCAAGTTTCTTTTCAAAACTAATGCAACTTAGTACAAATAAACCACCTCTCAAAACTAATATGATAGATAAAGTTCCTGACAAAGATAATGAAAACTCTCATAGCATGCAGGATTGAGAAATCGTTTCAGTCAAAGAAAAAATCAGATCAAAAGGGCTTCTAAGCTTCGATTACTCAAATTGGGTTAAAGGAGAAACTATTAACATTCAAAAAAATCCTAAACTGGGCAAAATAGATGATAACCTAAGCATTTAAGTACAGAAGACATTGGGAAAAGTTTTGTCAACCCCATGGTTCCACCATTTGTTAGATTAACAAAAACAAGTAATGATAAAAAACCAAGGGTTTTTAAAAAAGCACATTTTCAAAATAATATAGTGTTTCATACTAAGTATTTTATCGGAATATAATGTTCAAGCTTCAATATTAACGTTTAAGGAAATATATACGTTGGTGACTAAGATACAGCTTACTTATAAAAAAAGTAAATATTTTATTTGAAAGTTCTAATAGCCCTTCAATGGGGAAGGTTGCCAAATTTCTCAAGGACCTAACTTCATCTAACCCCCCCCCCCCCTCCTCCCTCTCCATTTTTGTAGTTTCTAGGAATTAAACCAAAATTTCTAATTTTACTTAGAATTTTTTTATCTAAGAAAAAATGGGTAAAACTGAGAGACACTTTCTTCAATTTAAGGAACCGCTTTTAAATTTAAGAAAAACCTTTAACATATGTTAAAATATAATGTTGTACCTTCAAATTTTGTATATTAATAAAAAAAAATTGGACAGGTATTCAAGTTACAGGCGCTTAAATATAGCAAAATTTCAATTTTCGAGCCCTTATAGCTTCTAAACAGGGGGCTTGACAAAAAAATTTTGTTAACCGACTCCTACTAACTTTTAAGGATCTAACTTCTCCCAAAATTTCAAGACCCTATCTAAAACGGTTTAAGAGATATGAAGAACCAAAAATTTTGCAAAAATTGGGTTTTATATAATGCTAAATTTTAGTACCGTATGGCAACCCTATGTATTTAATCGACCAATTTTTGTTAAGTATATAAAAGCAGCTATCTTATACCATTTTTCGATTGAAAATAAACCTAACAGAACTGATGTTATATCATTTTAAAGATATGGCTTTTTTGGAATTTGCCGGGGCTGTAGCTTCGTAACCCTTCAAAATTAAGAAAAACCTTTGACACATGTTGAAATATAATTATAGAGCTTTAAATTTTGTATATCGCTAAAAAAAAATTTGGACAGGTATTCAAGTTACAGGTGTTTAAAAATAGCAAAATTTCAATTTTCGAGCCCTTATAGCTCCTAAATAGGAGGCTTGACAAAAAAATTTTGTTAACCGACTCCTACTAATTTCTGATTATCTAACTTCTCCCAAGACCCTAGCTTGAACCGTTCAGAAGATATGTGTGGTCAAAAATTTTGCAAAAATAGAGTTTTGTGTAATGTTAAATTTTAGTACCGTCTGGTAACCCTAAACATTTGCCTGTAAAAAACTTATGAAACCAGCTATCGTTTGCCGTTTTCAGATTGAAAATATATTTAACAGAACTCTTGTTATAACCATATAAATATAGGGCTTTTCCAACTTTGGGGGGCTGTAGCCCCGTAAAAGGTGGGGCTACAGAAAAAAATTTTTCTACGAAATTATTTTTTTTGCAAAAACTACCCATGGTTAAAATTTCTTTCCTCTATTTCAAACGGTGTAAAAGTTTTTGTAAACATACGGACAGACGGACGGACAGAGTGAAGCTATATAGGCACATTTTTACAAAATTTTTTGAAAATGTGCTAAAAAGCAATCGAGGCTGGTGAAATACGTATGCCTTATCTAGATTAACAGAACACAGAAGTTACAACAATGTGAGATTATTTTTATCATATTTTCATGATAAAGAAGATATTTGTTATGATGGTATTACGCAAACCAGTCTAAAAGTACTTATTCATCAAGAAGGGCTGCCAAATAGCTATGTAGAACTCAGTAATTTATATTTTGCTTATCCTGATAACACCGAAATATCCAAAAGCGAAGTACTTAAAGATTTAATTTATTTTAGGAGACATATTGATAATAAATATAGAGAGCACTTACAAAAAATTAGAGAGTCTTGGCAAAATTATATGATTACTAAACCATGACAAACCAACACAATAATATAAATATGGTGCATTTTAATGCTAGAAGTTTAAGGAAAAATATGACTGAAATCGAGCTTTTTGTTAAAGACAGATCTTTTAACTCTAATAATGAATCAAGAGGAGGTGGAACCGCTATTTTTATTAAGCATAATATTCGGTATACGGTCTTAGAAATATTTGAGCAATTCAATACTATAATTATTTCGTTAAATAATACTTCAGTAAAGTTACTTGAAATAAATAAATGTCATAGTGTTGACGAACTTATAAAAATATTGCAAAAAGCAAAGGTGAATTCTCAAATTAAAACACTCCAAAGAATTAGAAGCAATAATCATTGGATGAAAAAGGAATTATTAAATATGATCAAAAAGAGGAATAATTTGTTTAAAAAGTTCAAAAAGCAGCCTAACGATATAGATATAAAGCTAGTTTTAAAGTGACAAAAGCCAAACAAAATTATTTTAATGATAAACTACAATTAGCTGGTGGTGACCAAAGAAAAATTTGGAAAGTTCTAAATAATCTCATTTTAAAACAATCAGTTGAGTCGCGCAAGGTTGTTAAAGAAATAAACGGTAATGGAATCAGAACATGTGATAGCTTTGAAATTGCAAATTTCTTCAATTCTTACTTCAGTTCAATCGGTAGGAAACTAGCAGATAAAATTAATGATGCTGAAAAATACGTAATAAAAATTAGATTCGTTAAAAAATCTATTTTTCTTAAACCTACAGATGAAACAGAAATATATAACATCATCTTGCAATTAAAAAATAGCTCTCCTGGAGGTGACAATATTTTAGCTTCAGATTTAAAACATGTTGTTACTTTGATAAAAAGTTTAATTGTATACTTGATAAATAGATGTCTAAGTACTGGTATATATCTTGAGTGTCTTAAATCAAGTATAGTTGTACCTACCTTTAAATCTGGGTCAACATTGTTAGTATCAAATTACAGACCAATTGCTCTCTCAAGTTGTATTGGAAAAGTATTTGAAAAGGTTATAAATTCCAGAATACAGGAGTTCGTATAAAAACTAGTAGGATTTGATACAAATCAACTTGATTTAAAGTTATCAGATCATTGTACGACTGGATTAATGTTCAAAAATGTGTTACCGTTAGCAAAAACTAAATGTATTAGCAACAACTTTGATAGGATTAATTTTAATATTTTAAATGAAAATTTAATTACTGAGTCTTGGTCCTCAGTAATTTCAGCTGGTAATCCATCGGAGGCTTTTGATAATTTCTTATCTATTTTGCTAAATTATATTAACTTAAGCTCTTGTACTTCAACTTCTTTTTATAACAAATACAAGAAGTTAAAACCATGGATAACTAATAGCTTAGTCAAAAAAATTAATAAACGAAATAAATTGCACCCATCTTTTAAAAAATATCCTAATAATGTACGTCTATGCAAATATTACAATAAATTGTGTAGTGAAATTAGTAAAGACATTTTAATTTGTAAGGAAAAGTATTATCTAACAAAATTTGATTATTATAAAGGAAACTCAAAAAAAAAGTGGAATCTAATAAATAACCTTTTAAACAAAAACAAATCTGATAAAAGTATAACATTGAATATAAATGACAAAATAATAACTGAGCCAAAAATTATTGCTGATCAATTTAACAATTTTTTTATTAATATACCACAACAACTTTCTAATTTAAATTCAGTTTCATATATATCAGATGGTACTTTAATAGATGAGCCAACTTCTACCAATAGTTTCCTTTTTGAACCTATTACTAGTTATGAAATCGTTATTGAAATTTCTAAATTGAAAAATTCAATTTCGAAATATGCTGATAGTGTTATAGTAATGTTATTAAAAAAATATCTTACCAAATTGTTGACATCTTATCATATATTTTTAATTTTAGCATTTATAAAAGAGTATTCCCTGATAAGTTAAAAACACCCATAGTGATTCCACTTTTTAAGAAAGGTAGCCCAATCGATAATAATAATTATAGACCGATCTCCCTTCTATCCTCGTTTTCCAAAGTGTTTGAAAAAGTAATCAAAAATAGGATTGTTAAATTTTTAACCAAAAATAAATTTTTTAATATTAATCAATTCGGATTTCAAAGGGGTAAGTCCACTTAAGATGCATTACTTAAATTTTGTGATGAAATTGTTGGGGGATTAAATTCTAGTAAAATTTGTGCAGCTTTATTCATTGACCTTACTAAAGCTTTTGATTGATCACGAGATACTTTTACTTAAACTGCAGAATGCTGGTTTCCGAGGCTTTATCTTATCATGGCTCAAATCATATCTTATTAATAGGAAACAAAAAGTACGAATAGAGGACACACATAGTACTATTGGTAACATTTTATGTGGTGTCTCTCAAGGATCTGTCCTTGGACCCATCCTTTTTCTTATTTATGTAAATTCTTTATTTATACAGCCTTTTAAAGGCCTTGCAACCGCTTTCGCTGATAATTCAGCTTTTACTTATGCATGTAAAAATAATTTTGATTTGGTTGTTTGTGTTAATCATGATTTAAATATTTTAAGACACTGGCTTGCTAAACACAAGCTGGTAAAAGTCGTTTGGCACTCGAAATCAAACCTTTAACTTTCACTTTACATACCATTCTTCAAACTGCTGCAAATTTTGTTTAAATAATAATTTTATAACTTCTAAACTAAACGGTTGTAATCACTGCGATTATAACTGCTTCATAATTGAAAGTGTTGAATCTTTTAAATATTTGGGTCTCATTTTTGACTCCAAACTATCTTGGGCTGAACACTCTGAATATCTTAAAAAATACTTTAATAAGGTGATAAGGCAACTTTACTATTTACTTTTAGCAAATAAAGTACATATAAAATAACTACAAAGGTCTATTACGCACTTTTTCAGTTCAAATTGCAGTATGGTATAGTTTGTTGGGGCGGTGCTTATTTTAATAAGATACACCGTCTTATGACCTCTCAAAAACATGCAATTCGTAATATATGGAAAAAAAAATGCTTGTTACCCGTTGTATCTTTTTACCCGTTATTCTCTAGTTTAAAAATACTACCGGTTAGAAGCTTATTTCTTTTCAAAACGCTAAAAATATTTTTCCTAAAATTAGGTTATTTAAATATGAGATATACTAACTTATACAACCTCAGAGTTAACAATAAAAATTTAGTTAATATTCCCAGTTTCTCTAAAATGCTCACTTGTCATTTTCACAATATAACCGCACCTCGAATTTATAATAAATTGCCGTGCGATCTCAGATTATCTTTTTTTTTTTTTTTTTTTTTGTCCGCACCTCTACGTGCTAACTGTTCACTGTGATAGGCTAAACAGCCTGACTATATATGTGCATGTCGGAACAGGGGAGATATATTCATATTAGAACTGATCCAATGAATTCCACATACAATTTAAACATGAGATAGTACTACGCCTTATAACATGTAGAAATGTCTTAGATTTTCAATAAATGCAGTTCTATTTTTGTTTATATTGTAATATTTTGTATTAGATTTATATGGTATTCTATATCAGTGTGTTATATTATTTAATTGAATTATTTGTTTACATTTTGTATTTGTTTATATTGTTATATTTATGTATTTTTTATTAAAGATATATAATTATTAATTATTAATTAAGCCATTAATTTGAACCCAAAAGCGAATGGTAGCTGAGTCGAGTTGAAAACCAGATAAAAGTTTTTTCACTTTCACTGGGATTCGAACCCGGGGCCTTTCGCATGAAAGGTTGGCACTCTAACCACTGTGCCACCCAGCCGATAAAACTCAAAGCCTGGTTGCTATCATTCAATTCTGAATATATTGAAGATATCTTGAACATAATAAGGTGAGTTATTAAATCATTTAAATTGAAGAATTTTATTAATTAATTGCTTTTTCCTTTATTACTTTTGAATTGATTTTTGTATTATTCTTATTATTGATTACTATTGATTTTTATGTTTAATTATAAATTTACTTTTAATTAGTTGAATAAGTTTAATTGTATAACTACTTTTAATAAGCCAACTTTTTAATTAATTATTATTTAAGACTTTTTTCATTTTAATTTTTATTTAGTTATTTATCCTAATTGTTCAGTTGTTATTACCCCACAATGTAATGAATTGTATAAGTTGAATTAAATATAAAAAATTAGTTTGTAAGCTCAGGATCATTCGGTACTTGCCTTTTGGGCAATAGAATGTCCTTCTATTTTCTCTAAATTAAATATTAATTCCAATACCATAATTTTATTTTTAAGTTACTTTCTTTTACATTGTATTTAGTTAGGATAAAATAATGAATGAATAAAAAAAAAAAAAAAAAGTTGCAATGACGTAAAAAAGTTATCACAAACCACAGTACGTCCTGAACCTCTATATTTTCGCACCAAATCCTTCACTACTCTTTCACCCTGGTTTTTCTCTGGAGCAGGACCATTTTTACCTGTGTAGATTTGACCTTTTAGAGGATAAGAAGAAGTTGCGTCACATAGCCACCAAATTTTGATGCCATACTTTGCGGGCTTTTGAGGCATGTAAATTGTAAATTTAGATCTGCCTCTAAATGAGAAAAGTTGCTTGTCTACTGTCAAAGCTTCAGAAGGCTTATATAATAATTCCAGGTTGTGATTCATCATTTCCCAAATTCCACATGGGAGCAGTTTTATCATCTTTCAATCTTTCTCGTCTGTTATGTGGATTGTCGAAACGAATGAACCTACTAATGGACAAAAATCTATTAATTCCCATACTGGCTCTGTATAACGGATATGAATCTATTTTCCATAAGGGTTTCCTATGTTCAAAATTTGAATGTTTTACACCAGCAGTAATTATTACACCTAAATAATGTGTAAATTCATCGAAAGTTAATGACTTCCATACTTTTTTATCTTTTTCTGGATTAAGACGATTATATTCTGCATAAGTATCCATGGCTTTCCTATTCGTTTCTCTAATTATAATGTTGCATATATTATCATTTCTGAGATACTCATCATTTAAGTGCGCGCTGCTGGACCGCTTTTTTCGCGCATGATCAGATGTTCACTTAGTTTAAGTGCAGATGGTTCAGCAAGATGTTTCTGCCATGCAATACCATCCTTGCAAGACCATAAACTTCTGCAAGTTGTTTCTGTAGTATATTCTTCATAATTTTCGTTACCGTCATCAACAATATTATGAATTTCTACCCGGCAATCTTCATCATACAAATCTTCAATGTCGGACTCCTCCGATCTTAACATTTTTTTGATTTCAGAATTAGTAAGATCTTTTCTCCTAATAAATGTATCTTCATTATCAGACTCAACATCTGATATCTCATTATTTTCTTTAAAAACTCTTTTTAGAAACTTTTGTTGCTTTTCTGCCGACATGCAAACAAACAAAGCGAACATGCTAACAATTTAAAAGTTCTAATAATAATTATTTATAAATACCCAAAAAAATCATCATCATCGGATATTTCATCCATTATGTAAATCAGTTTAAAACCATAAGATCACACAACCGACAAGTTTTTACTAAACTAAATATATTAATTCTAATTACTCAAAAGATAAAAAAACTAAACAAAACGGGAATTCCCCAAATTATATAACTAAAACAAAAAAAAATGATAAGATTTATTTGCTGTATTTTTGATAAACAAAAAAAAACGATACGGAACATTTGCAACTGAAATTTTAAATATTTTTCATATACATAAAATACATACTGAGGTATGTTAGGTGTTGACTGAACGTATATTTTTTAGCCATAGACAAAAGGGCCTTGATCACGTTGTCAATTTGTATTTCATGATCACAGCTTTTATTATTAATATAATTTCAAACGTTTATTTGTTTCATTTTTTCAAAAGATTTTTAGTAAAGTTAACACCCAAACAAAATATTTCATCGTTTTCTAAGCTTTTCAGCTTTAAAATTTCTGCTGATAGCTTAATTTTGAAAAATAACGGACCTGTTTTAATATCTTTGAATTCAAAACCAACTTTAAAAATTTTTTATAACTTTTCAAAACAATATCGAATTAACGTAAGCTTTAATAATTTTATATTTAAACCAAACCAGGTTAAGCTTGTTATAATTTATTTCAAAACTTTTTAGTCAAATTCACAATTAAATAAAAAGTTTCCATGGCTTTCTTAAACCTTTCAGCTTAATTTTCAAACGTAACGGACGAGCTTTATTAGCTTTGAATTTAAACCCAAACTTTAAAAATTTTTTATAACTTTTCAAAAAAATATCGAATTAAGGTTAAGCTGTTCAGTTTGACTTTCAAACGTAACGGACGAGCTTTATTAGCTTGAATTCAAAACCAACCTTTAAATTTTTCAAATAAATATTAAATAAAGTTTAAGCTTTTCAGCTTAATTTTCAAATGTAACGGACGAACTTTATTAGCTTTGAATTCAAAAACCAAAATTTAAATTTTTCAAAAAAATATAAAAGTAAGTTTCAGCTTTCCAGCTTAACTTTCAAACGTAACGGACGAGCTTTATTAGGTTTGAATTTAGAGCTTTAGAGCTTTTTATTCAGAAACATCATATCTATACTACTTACTCCTCTTAACTCTCGTCGAAATATTGGAACGATTTCTCTATTTTATAGATAACTTGTATGTAAAGACACTTACTGTACGGAACTAAAATCAATTATGCCTCCTCTTAAACAATTCCAACGTAATACCTGAGGAGCAGCAAGTGTTCATTCCTACATTGTGAAAATTTTAAGATGGTTTAAAAGTGGTTATGAGAAATCGTTTCAGTCAAAGAAAAAATCAGATCAAAAGGGCTTCTAAGCTTCGATTACTCAAATTGGGTTAAAGGAGAAACTATTAACATTCAAAAAAATCCTAAACTGGGCAAAATAGATGATAACCTAAGCATTTAAGTACAGAAGACATTGGGAAAAGTTTTGTCAACCCCATGGTTCCACCATTTGTTAGATTAACAAAAACAAGTAATGATAAAAAACCAAGGGTTTTTAAAAAAGCACATTTTCAAAATAATATAGTGTTTCATACTAAGTATTTTATCGGAATATAATGTTCAAGCTTCAATATTAACGTTTAAGGAAATATATTCGTTGGTGACTAAGTTACTGCTTACTTATAAAAAAAGTAAATATTTTATTTGAAAGTTCTAATAGCCCTTCAATGGGGAAGGTTGCCAAATTTCTCAAGGACCTAACTTCATCTAACCCCCCCCCCCCTCCCTCTCTATTTTTGTAGTTTCTAGGAATTAAACCAAAATTTCTAATTTTACTTAGAATTTTTTTTATCTAAGAAAAAATGGGTAAAACTGAGAGACACTTTCTTCAATTTAAGGAACCGCTTTTAAATTTAAGAAAAACCTTTAACATATGTTAAAATATAATGTTGTACCTTCAAATTTTGTATATTAATAAAAAAAAATTGGACAGGTATTCAAGTTACAGGCGCTTAAATATAGCAAAATTTCAATTTTCGAGCCCTTATAGCTTCTAAACAGGGGGCTTGACAAAAAAATTTTGTTAACCGACTCCTACTAACTTTTAAGGATCTAACTTCTCCCAAAATTTCAAGACCCTATCTAAAACGGTTTAAGAGATATGAAGAACCAAAAATTTTGCAAAAATTGGGTTTTATATAATGCTAAATTTTAGTACCGTATGGCAACCCTATGTATTTAATCGACCAATTAAATTGTTTAGTATATAACATTTAGTATTAACAATTGTTAAGTATATAAAAGCAGCTATCTTATACCATTTTTCGATTGAAAATAAACCTAATAGAACTCATGTTATATCATTTTAAATATAGGGCTTTTTTGGAATTTGCCGGGGCTGTAGCTTCGTAACCCTTCAAAATTAAGAAAAACCTTTGACACATGTTGAAATATAATTATAGAGCTTTAAATTTTGTATATCACTAAAAAAAAATTTGGACAGATATTCAAGTTACAGGTGTTTAAAAATAGCAAAATTTCAATTTTCGAGCCCTTATAGCTCCTAAATAGGAGGCTTGACAAAAAAATTTTGTTAACCGACTCCTACTAATTTCTGATTATCTAACTTCTCCCAAGACCCTAGCTTGAACCGTTCAGAAGATATGTGTGGTCAAAAATTTTGCAAAAATAGAGTTTTGTGTAATGTTAAATTTTAGTACCGTCTGGTAACCCTAAACATTTGCCTGTAAAAAACTTATGAAACCAGCTATCGTTTGCCGTTTTCAGATTGAATATAAATATAGGGCTTTTTCCAACTTTGGGGGGCTGTAGCCCATGGTTAAAATTTCTTTACTCTATTTCAAACGGTGTAAAAGTTTTTGTAAACATACGGACAGACGGACGGACAGAGTGAAGCTATATAGGCACATTTTTACAAAATTTTTTGAAAATGTGCTAAAAAGCAATCGAGGCTGGTGAAATACGTATGCCTTATCTAGATTAACAGAACACAGAAGTTACAACAATGTGAGATTATTTTTATCATATTTTCATGATAAAGAAGATATTTGTTATGATGGTATTACGCAAACCAGTCTAAAAGTACTTATTCATCAAGAAGGGCTGCCAAATAGCTATGTAGAACTCAGTAATTTATATTTTGCTTATCCTGATAACACCGAAATATCCAAAAGCGAAGTACTTAAAGATTTAATTTATTTTAGGAGACATATTGATAATAAATATAGAGAGCACTTACAAAAAATTAGAGAGTCTTGGCAAAATTATATGATTACTAAACCATGACAAACCAACACAATAATATAAATATGGTGCATTTTAATGCTAGAAGTTTAAGGAAAAATATGACTGAAATCGAGCTTTTTGTTAAAGACAGATCTTTTAACTCTAATAATGAATCAAGAGGAGGTGGAACCGCTATTTTTATTAAGCATAATATTCGGTATACGGTCTTAGAAATATTTGAGCTATTCAATACTATAATTATTTCGTTAAATAATACTTCTCCATCCTTAAAAATTGCATATCCCTACAAAAAACCAAGTGATAACAATAGCGATTTACTAGGACATCTGGATTTAATTTTTAATAAATACAAGAATATAGTTCTGATGGGTGATATTAATATTGATTTATTAAGAGACACAGAGCTCTCCAGATCTTATAAATTGATGTTAGAAGCTAACGGAGTTACCATAAAAAACGTACTTAGTTATGAATCTGCTACTAAAGTGACTGAATATTCTTCTACAATCACCGACCATATTCTGACAGATCTAGAAAAGACATCTTCAAGATATAATAGTTAATCTGGATCATAATGTAATAAATACAAATACAAATAAAGCGATTACTGTCAAATTAAATAAAGTTTTAAGAAAGATTGAACCTATTTTTAAAAGGGAAATCTACAACACAAAATTTTGGAAAAATAAAAAGAAAATGTAAGAAAGTTACTTGAAATAAATAAATGTCATAGTGTTGACGAACTTATAAAAATATTGCAAAAAGCAAAGGTGAATTCTACAATTAAAACACTCCAAAGAGTTAGAAGCAATAATCATTGGATGAAAAAGGAATTATTAAATATGATCAAAAAGAGGAATAATTTGTTTAAAAAGTTCAAAAAGCAGCCTAACGATATAGATATAAAGCTAGTTTTAAAGTGACTAAAGCCAAACAAAATTATTTTAATGATAAACTACAATTAGCTGGTGGTGACCAAAGAAAAATTTGGAAAGTTCTAAATAATCTCATTTTAAAACAATCAGTTGAGTCGCGCAAGGTTATTAAAGAAATAAACGGTAATGGAATCAGAACATGTGAAAGCTTTGAAATTGCAAGTTTCTTCAATTCTTACTTCAGTTCAATCGGTAGGAAACTAGCAGATAAAATTAATGATGCTGAAAAATACGTAATAAAAATTAGATTCGTTAAAAAATCTATTTTTCTTAAACCTACAGATGAAACAGAAATATATAACATCATCTTGCAATTAAAAAATAGCTCTCCTGGAGGTGACAATATTTTAGCTTCAGATTTAAAACATGTTGTTACTTTGATAAAAAGTTTAATTGTATACTTGATAAATAGATGTCTAAGTACTGGTATATATCTTGAGTGTCTTAAATCAAGTATAGTTGTACCTATCTTTAAATCTGGGTCAACATTGGATGTATCAAATTACAGACCAATTGCTCTCTCAAGTTGTATTGGAAAAGTATTTGAAACGGTTATAAATTCCAGAATACAGGAGTTCGTATAAAAACTAGTAGGATTTGATACAAATCAATTTGGTTTTCAAACGAAAATTGGAACAGAATCTGCAGTCCGAGAGTCCACCAACTCAATTGTAAATAAATTGGATCAAGGAAATTATGTTTGTTTGGTGTTTGTTGAACGTAAGAAGGCCTTCGATACAGTAAATCATAATATTTTACTTAACAGATTGCATGAAATTGGAATAAGGGATACAGCTAATAACTTACTCTAATCATATCTGAATAATAGGAAAACTATTACAAAAATTAATGGGGTTTTTAATAATAAAAATAATATAAACATTGTTGTTTCTCAAGAATTAGTACTTGGTCCGACATTATATTTACTTTACATTCATAAAATCCAGTATGCGAATTTGAATTCGTCGTCAACCTACGTCGTGATAACACCGGTTTCGGTGAAATTTTCGGTGAACTTTTAAAATTTTCTTACTTTTGCACTTCACTTAAGTTTCTAAAATTTTTCTTTAAATTTCTATTTTATTTAATTTCCAATGGCGGCATTTCATGGATAAGTATTATTATTTAAATTTCTTTAATTTACTAATTTTTTAACTAGAATAATTTTACCTAACACGAAATAAAAAAATTTTTTTTTTATTTTTATTATAACTTTTGTAAATTTTTAGGTTTCCTTCTCTTTTATTAATTAATTTAAATAAATTTTTTTTAATTTCTTTTTTATACAAAATTATTCTAACATTTATAAATTTTCACGTCACGCGCCGGTTTGTTTTTTTACATTAAACTAAATTAATTTAATAATTTTTTTTTTTTTTTAAGTAATACTTCTTTAATCTTCTTCTAGTGGTAAACAAAACAATATATCCTCC
Organism: Dolichopus griseipennis; assembly: GCA_963082915.1. Taxonomy (NCBI): domain Eukaryota; kingdom Metazoa; phylum Arthropoda; class Insecta; order Diptera; family Dolichopodidae; genus Dolichopus; species Dolichopus griseipennis. The sequence continues at coordinate 238,976,106 of OY720441.1, read as the reverse complement.
TCTCTCGTTCCCATTGATAGATGTTAATGTTTCTAATAACTCTCGCCACTCTCAATATACCATCATAAAAACGCCGTAACTTAATTAATAAATTCTGATGGTATATGTCTAATAATTTTATTAAACTTATATTTTTTTTTTTTGTATTTAACTATTTATATTGCCACAATTACAAATGTTTTATTATACCCTAAACCTATATCTCCTTAGCCTAGGTGGTTAGAGCGCAACCTTGCAATTTAAACACTGTGGCAGTCCCGGGTTCGAATCCTGGTGGGAGATACCATATCCAGTAAAATTAATAATTATAATAAATTAATATATAATAAATTATAATATAATAATTCTATACCTAAAAATATAATAATAAATAATTAGTAACAAATAATATAAAAAAAATATACCTATAATCGTGTTTCCAGCTATACTCTATAATCTAATAATTAATACTAAATAAACAATAACCTATATGTAATTGAACGACAATGTAATTGCAACTGTCATATGCAATTACAATGGCAGTACGCACCTAAATGACACGGTTTCTCTACTTGACCGATAGATGACACTAGGGAAAAAATTAAGAAGCGACATCTTGTAGATAGATTACAGTAGACCAATCATTTACTTAATTGAAAAAAGGAAAAAACGATTCGAAACACAAGGCAGAGCCTCGGATAAGAAAAAAGCAGATGGAGATGCCTAGTAGATATCCTATGCTCCCAAGAGGAGTAATAAGGACAAAAAAAAAAAACAAAAAAAAAAAACTTATAGAATAGGTAAAGGGGTATATTAATTTTGGTATGGTGTTTGTAACCACCTAAAGCAGGGTTTCTAAACCTGTGGTCCATGGATCATATTTTGGGGGTTCGCCGACTGCTACTAATTTTTAAAATTTCTTTAACAAAAAATTTTTTTTGTCAAAATTTGAAAATTTGAAACTCTAAGTAGCCTTTGATTTTTATTTCACTTGGAATAAAGTGCGTTAGAATCAGTTCCGCAAAGTTCTTGCAAATTCTTAAAGCGAAATATTTGTTCGTAAAGTATTGTATTTACCAATATTTTTTTTTCGAGTGCTTTTTTGTATCATAGTTTTTTCTAGTGTTTTTTTGTGTTGACAACGGTGTTTTCAAGTAAAGGTGAGTTCAGTCAAGTAATTCATTTGTGAACAATTTCAATTTGAATTCTCAATAATTTCTTGATATTTTTTTCTTAATAATTTCTTGATATTTAATTCTTGATATTTTTTGTAGCCCAAAATGTCCAAAATAAGGAAGTACGATAAAAGTTACGTTAAATATGGATTCTGTTGCATGAAGGAATCGGACGATGTTGAAAAGCCACAATGCTTTCTGTGTGGAAAAATTTTGGCAAACGCCAGTATGAAACCGGCAAAATTGATAGAGCATCTCAAATCTCTTCATCCTGAAAATGCATCTAAAGATCTAGAATTTTTTACAAAGAAGAAAGCCCAGTTTTCGAAATCGGGAACATTAACCAAACTTGGATTTGGTATTCCACAAAAACCTTTGGTTGAAGCATCTTTCAGAGTTGCATATCGTATTGCCAAAAGTAGGAAACCGCATACTATTGGAGAGACATTAATTAAGCCATGTGCGCTAGAAATGGTTGAATTAGTTTGTGGACTGGAACAGAGAAAAAAACTTGAGGCTATTCCATTATCCAATGATGTGATACAGTCAAGAATAGTTGAAATTTCTTGTGATATTTTGAAACAGATTATCAATGAATTGAAAGCATCGCCATTTCCCTTTAGTATGCAACTGGATAAAACTACAGACATCTCGAATTGTAGTCAACTTCTGGTTTTTGTTCGTTACGAGTCAGCTGATACTATCAAAGAAGAATTCTTATTTTGTGAGCCTCTTTTACAAACTACAAAGGCAGTTGATGTTTTAGCGATTTTGAATGTTTTCTTTACCAAACACGATTTCGACTGCAAACAAAAACTTCATTCGCTTTGTACCGATGGAGCACCTGCAATGCTAGGCAATAAATCTGGTTTTGCACATTCTGTAAAAAAAGAAGCTCCTAATGTTATTGTTACACATTGTTTTTTACATAGACATGCGCTGGCTACAAAAACTCTTCCAACCAGCTTAAAAGATGTATTGTCAATAGTTATTAAAACCGTGAATTTTATTAGAAGTAGAGCTCTTAATCATCGTCTTTTTAAAACATTGTGTCAAGAAATGAACGCAGAACAAGAGGTACTTTCTGTACCACACGGGAATGCGCTAGCTGTCTCGAGGGCAGGTTTTGAAACGAATTTTCAAGTTGAAGACAGAAGTATCACTATTTTTGGAAGAAAAAGATAACTCGCTCTTCGAATATTTCAATAACAAAGATTTTATATGTAAATTGGCTTACTTGGCAGACATTTTTAACCACATGAACGATATAAATATTTCAATTCAGGGACCTGATACAACAATTATGGATGCCATTGAAAAACTACAAGCATTTTTATCGAAATGTCCGTTTAGAAAATTAGAATTCAAAATGGGATATATGCAAACTTTCAAATGTTGGACGAATTCATTTTTAAAAATGGATCTCGGCAAGATAGTTTGTTATTGAATAACTTGAAGGATGCAATCTGTGAGCACCTGGAAGTACTTCAAGTTTCATTTGAAAAATATTTCAATATGGATGAAATAACTAAAAAAGATGAGTTGTGGATTCGTAATCATTTTCTTTGTGATATTGACTGTACCGACGACATGAACCTTGCCAAAGACGAGTTAATTGATTTGAAAACAAAGTCCTTGTTAAAAATGAATTTCGATTCAAAAACTCTTGGAGAGTTTTGGTCTTCTTTAAGAGAAGCCTACCCATTGCTAGTAAAACGAGCTATGGCAGCCATTATACCATTTGCTACGGTATATCTTTGCGAATCAGGATTTTCCACACTCGTAACAATAAAAACAAAACATCGAAATCAACTGAATGTCGAACATGATATGCGCGTTGCTTTCTCGAAAACCATCCCTCGATTCAATCTCCTAATCAAGGAAAAGTAGCAACAGCCTTTTCATTGAAAATTTTATTTTCTTCAATTACAATTATTATTTTATATCCAGGAACATAAAGATATCTGTCAACAGTTATATTATTGAAATAAAAATATTTAAATAATAAAATATAATATATTTTGTAATAATTGACGTTTAAACAAATTTTTTTCACAGAGGGGTCCGTGACATATTTAAAATTTTTAAAGGAGCCCATTGCACCAAAAAGGTTAAGAAACCCTGACCTAAAGGAAGCGAGCTAGATATGGAAAAGTATATATAGGAGGTCAAAGGCGAGACCTCCTTTGTCGATATAGCCATGTCCGTCCGTCCGTCCGTCCGTCCGTAGGCACGATAACTCAAAAAATAATGGAGCTATCTTGATGAAATTTTAACTGTAGGTTACTAGGACTGAAAGTACGGCGGGGATTGCATATGGGCGAAATCGACCCATGATTTCGGATTCTGGACCTTTTAATCGATCGAGGGGCTAACGAACATATATAAAAAATCACGATAACTCAACAACTAATGACGCTATCTTCATCAAATTTGTGCTGTAGGTTACTAGTAATGAAACTACTTCGGAAATTGCCTAAGTTCGGGATTGGATCATACGTTCGGAACCTAGAACTTGTTGATCGAATTTAGGCCAAACGATCATAATTCCGTAACCAATGAAGATAGAACCTCCAAATTTGGTATCAGGGTGTCTCTATCAATTTCCTTAGTGTCCTTGAAATTTGGGCCCCATTGGATTAGTGGGTCAGGGACCAAGCACACATTTCCGAAGACCTTAAAGCATATCTTTAAAATTAATAAAGATAAAACCTGAAAACATGTAGAAGCTTCAAAATTGGCACAAGGTTGTTCTTTACTATTTCTTGTGTGTCTCTCTAAATTGGGATCTATTGGAGTGGTGGTTCAGTAACCCTCTTAGACCTTCAAAGGTTTAAAAGCTTATAACCGAAATTACTAAAAATAGTTACTTAAAATTAATATAGAACGTTCCACTTGTGTGCAAGGGTTAACTAGTATTTAAAGTACAGCGCGCACTGCATATGGTCGAAATCGGCCCAAGCGTTAGGATTCTGGACCTTTTAATCGTTTCTAAAAGCTAACGAACATATATAATAAATTACGATAACTCAACAACTAATGACGCTATCTTAATAAAATTTGTCCTGTAGGGTACTGGTAATGAAACTACGGCGGTGATTGCGTACGTAGGGGAATGGACAATGAGTTCGAAACTTAGAACTTTTTGATCGAATTTAGGCCAAACAAGCATAATTCCAAAACTAATGAAGATAGAACTTCCAAATTTGGTGTCAGGATGTTTGTTTCTATTTCCTAAGTGTCCTTGAAATTTGGGACTAATTGTAGTGGTGGGTTGAGGACCAGCCACACAGTTCCGAAGACCTTACAGCATATTTTCAAAATTAATAAAGATAGTAACTTCAAACAAATTTAGAAGTTTCAAATATGGCACATGGGTGCTCTTTACTATTTCCTGTGCGGTTCCTCTAATTTTGTTTCAATCAAAGTGGTGGTTCAGTATCCCTCTTAGATCTCTCCAAGGTTTAAAAGCTTATCATCGAAACTAATAAAAATAGTAACTTAAAATTAAGATAGAACGTTCCAATTGTGTATTAGGGTTAACTAGTTTTGAAAGTATGACGGGGACTGCATATGGGCAAAATCGTACCATGGTTTTGGGTTCTGGAACCTTTGAAATGTTCAAGGGCTAAAGAACATATATCTTTAAAACAGCGTAACTCAAAAAATATTGCCGCTAGTTTGATGAAATTTAAACTCTAGGTTACTAGTAATGAAAGTACCATGGGAATTGGTTCTGGTCGAGTTCGAACAATGCGTTCGGATTCTAGAAGCTTTTGATCGATCTGAGGCCAAACGAGCATAATTAAAAAGCCAAAAAATATTGTTCCTATTTCCTATTTGTTCCCGTAATTTAGACTTAATTGTAGTCGTGGTTCAGGTGCCTTCTAAGAAATCCCAAAATTAAAAAGCTTCTCTTCGAAACTCATGAAGATAGAAACTTTAAATTCGATACACGAGGGTTTTTCCCTATTTCCGTTTTTATTTTACACTTTTATATTTTTAAAAGGCTAAGAATTTTACCATAAAACATATTTAGTATAATATTTTATAAATTAAAAACCATAGGTACTTGCTGCATTTATGTAAGAGTAAAATTTATTGTTATATTTAAATGAACTATATGAAAAGTTCTAAATTTGTAATTATATTTTAGAAATACATTAATTGCATATTTTGCGTTTATAAGCTTTTCTGATAGGTACATAAACTATCAATGTAAAATAATTGCAACTTTGAAAAATTTTAATTATTAAATTTATTATGCTTGAATTACCTTTTTATCACAAAATTTAATAATTCAATTTTCTGAATTTTTAGTAATTGTAGTAATTTTAGTAATTGAAATTAAATAAATATATTTTCATTTATTTCAAGTTTTTTTGTTTTTTAATATTTTTAAATAGATAAATTATTAAGAATTTGTATATAAATTAGAAAAGTAATTAGAAAATGTTTTTAGTATTATAAAGTTAATTTGGTTAGCTATGTCTTACGATCAAACTAATAACAGTTTTTATGGTTTTAAAATGACTTATGGACTTCCCATTAAATTTGAACCAAATAGGTGTAGGGTATTTCTAAGTCGGTTGCACCGACTCACTGTTTCTTTACTTGTTTTAGAATTATTCTTGCTATTTTTCCACAAATTTATCAAATTTCACTTGAAACTTTTAATAATTATTAAATAATAATAAAAATAAAAATTTTAATTCAGTTAACATTATTCGCCGGAAACCCACCATACTCAACTCTATCGTCGAGGAGCACCAAATTTTGAAGAAGCATCACACATAGAAAAATTAGAGATAATCGTTAAAACTGTTTTGCGAACTAAACTTTTAAAGTTTTTGTTTCGCAATCGGTTAAAATAACTCGCCAAAACATTTTTTTTAACATTCCCCTTATCAAAGAAGTCATAGTGTCTTTCAAAAATTGGACGTAATTTATTTACAAATTTTTTTTTTGGACAATCGTCGGGTCGGCAGGGGTTAACAAATTCCATGTCTGTTAATAGAGTGAGCTCCATTCTCAAATTGAATAAATATACAAAATTTAAGTCAATCGGTTAAATCACTACCAATTTATAGCAAAGTAACGAAAAAACCTAGAAAAAGCTGTTGGGCCACAATGGGTTAACGGAACGCCACAAATATTTTTTTGAGGCTTTCTTTTTAACCAAAGTAGTACTTCAAAAAATTGGCTGAAACTTGCTTTTTTACAATTTGCACGCTCCTGGGCAACGCCATCTTCTTCTAGTGGTAGTAAATAAATAGAATAATAATTTCTGCTAGTAAATAAATAAAATAATAATTTTTAAGAAAAATTATTTTCTCGAAATATATCTTAAAAATTTTCTTAAATCAAAGGTTAAAGTTGTAAAAATTGATAATAATAGTTTATAAATATAAGTAATAAAAGTTTTAAGGCCAATAATCATTCTTTTATAATTTATAAATCTTAAACAATATTGTTAATTTTTTCTGCCATGGTTTTTTTCTACCATATTTATTTTTGCCTTTAATAAAAAGCTATTTTCTTTCATGATAGACAAAAATTAGTTTTTCAAATTAAATATTCTGATAGCGAATATTTAAAATATGATGTCAAATGGTCACAAGAATATATAAATTAGAATTTGAAGCAATTTCGATTTGTAGGCAGCAAATATTATTTTTTTAAAGTTAAATAACTATCAGCGATTCATATTAACTTTATTTGCTGAATTGCTTATAATTACAACTATTATGCTACGGATAAAATAAAACAACAATATTGATGAACAAAGATAATCTTTTTTAATAAGATGAGCAACTCTATCACGTGAGCGATTTTTGCGTTTTCTATTTGAAAAAAAAAAAACAAAAAACAGTAAAATTGAAATAGTTATGTTAGAAATAGTAGAAAGATTCTATTATTTGAAATCAAAACAAAAAAAATTTGTGAAACTATTTGGGGTACGAAATCTTAAACTGCAGCAAAATGTGTGGAAAGTAGCGAGACAAAGTAGTTTTAAAATTTAATTTTTATTGTTTTAGAATATTTAATTTGAAAGTTTAAAAACAATACTGAAAAAATATTTAAAACACTAAAATATATAAGAAAGTTGGTATAAGAAATTATATTCAGATTTTTTATCATGTATTATATAAAATCATTTTATTTCTTATATCAAATTTCTTCAACTGCTTATTAAATTTATGAATTCTAACTCTAATTACATAGTTGGATAAATTTTTAATTTTGGTGACTAGTGCTTTTATGTTAAATAACATTTCTGGCTAAGTTGTTGACAGATCGACAAAAGCTATAATTTTGTCAATTCGACTATTACCATTTTTGTAGCTAATGCCAAAATTATGCAATGTGGTAATTAAAGCAAAAAAACTTTAATTTTAGCCTGTTTGTTGTCATAAACTATTCCAAAAAATACTATTTTGCTGTTATTGAATAAATGTTAAAAGCAAATAGTTTATTGGTAATAAAGATTACTTTTACAGCTATTTATCGAGTCATTTTAGAGTAAATCACTATTGTGTATATTACTTCTTTTTTTTTTTAAACGCTAACTGTTCAACTGTTATGCTAATATGCCTGTCTATAAAACGTTGGAATAGGGGGTCATATTATATTCGTTTTATTAGAATTGGTCTTATTGAATTCCACTTACAATTTAAACATGAGATAGTATTAGGCCTTATAACTTGTAGAAATGTCTTAGATTATATGGTATTTTATATCTGTGAGTTGTAATATTCAATTAAATTATTTGTTTATATTTTGCATTTGTTTATATTGTTATTTTAATGTATTTTTTATTAAAAATATATAATGATTAATTATTGATTAAGCCATTATTTTGAACCCCATGGCGAATGGTAGCTGAATCGAGTCAGAAGCCAGAAAAGTTTTTTCAATTTCACTAGGATTTGAACCTGGGCCTTTTTAGAAAGGTCGGCACTTAATCACTGTGGCACCCAGCTGTGTGTTTGTTCTTTGCTAATATAGAAGAATTTTTTTATTTTTTTTTTCCTGTTACTCCTCGTGGGAGCATAGGACATCAACTAGCATCCTCCATTGTTCTCTATAATTTAAGCTTGCCTTCATTTCTTACCAAGTTAGTCCATGCTTGGTTAATTCAGCTGTTGCAGTTCGACGCCAGGTGTTATTGGGTCGACCTTGTCTCCCACTGTCTTGAGGATTCCATTCTAGCGCCATTCTTATTATGCTTGTGGGTTCTTTCCTCAGAGTGTGGCCTATCCATCTCCATTTCCTACGTTTTATCTGTTTCTCTATTGTTTCTTCACCCGTGAGCTGTCGTAGGTCTTTGTTACTTATGGTGTTGGGCCAGAATATTCCGCATATTCTTCTTAGGCATTTGTTCGCAAATACTTGGAGCTTCTGTCTGATGTTGTTTGACGTCAGCCAAGTTTCACTGCCATATAGCATTGTGGACATGACACATGCTTTGAATATTCGAAGTTTGGTGTTTCTCGTTATTTGACCGCTTTCCATATCTTATTTAATTCACCAAAGGCGCTTCTGGCTCTGCGTACTCTGTTGCTAACATCTTCTTCTGTGCCTCCATTTGTTGTTAGTATGTTGCCAAGGTAGGAGAAGATATCAATATATTCGACTGTTTGGCCTTCTAGTTTAATAGTCTCTATGTTGGTGTTATTTATTCTCATGGCCTTGGTTTTATCTATGTTAATCTCTAACCCGACTTTACGTGCTGCTTGCTGGAGTTTTTCTGCTTTGTGTTATATGTCACAGAATCTATGCGCCAGCAAACATATATCATCCGCATAGTCGAGGTCCTCAAGCTTCCGTGAGAGATCCCATCTTATACCCTTTCCAGAAGCGCCTGCTTATAACATCTATTACAAGGGTGAACAGTAGTGGTGAGAGTGGGCATCCTTGTCTTACTCCGGCATTAGTGGTGAATGTGTTGCTTATTTTATTATTGTGTAGAATGGCTATTTCTGCATCTTTATACATAGCTTCTGTTATCCGTATTATTTTCTCGGGTATTCTTTTCCTTCTCAATGCATTCCATATCGCCATACGGTGAACTGTATCGAAAGCCTTCTTGAAGTCAATGAACAAGAGGTATAGTGGAGAGCGCCATTCTACCGATTTCTCTATGACCAATCGGAGCGTGTTTGTGTGGTCCGTACAGCTTCTATTGGGACGAAATCTTCTTCGGTCCAAGCTTTTGTGATGTGAGGTGCTAGTATTTCTGCTGCTATCTGCGGATCTGCCTGTAGTATTTCTGCTTGGAGTGTATCTTCTCCTGTGGCTCTGTTCCATTTTAGCGTCATTATGACCTCTTTGATCTCAAGTAGGCTTGGTGGTTCAGTGTTGATGTTCATTTCTGGACTACTCGGAGCGCTTACTCTATCTATAGTAACGTTGTTAGTGTTGCTTATATCCTGGAAGTAATCTTTCCATCTCTGGAGCTGGGCATCTCTGTTTGAGAGGGGGATGCCGTTTTGGTCTTTGATTGCTTGGTTTTGTATTTGTCTGAAGTTTGTAATTTTACCTATTTGTAAGTATAACTCTCTTGGGTTATTCTGAACAGCAGCTCTTTCCGCGCTTGTTGCGAGTTTTTCGAAGTACTTGCGTTTATCCCTCCTTGCAACTTTCTTCACTTGTTCCGCTATTGTTTTGTATTTTGTTGTTATCGCTCTGGTAGCTCTATGACAGATACGATGCTTGAGTTCTCTTCTTTTCTTTATCAGTTCCCATGTTTCATCACTAATCCAATTTTTCGTCTCTGGTTGGATAGTGCCGAGCGATTGTTCTGCGATCTGATTTATACTCGTAACAACATCTTCCCAATTCCGCGATGCATTTGGATGTATGGTTTCTCTAATGGTGGTGCACATATTGGACTTAGTTTCAGTATTCTGCAGCTTCTGTAGATTTAATCGTTTTCTTCTACTGGTATTGCCGTTTCTAATTATTTTTAGTTTTAGCTTGAAGCCACCTCTTATCAATTCACGATCGCTATTGATGTCAGCACCTCTCCTATTTCTAACATCTGTCATTGAGGTTCTCCATCTTCTGCTTACACATATGTGGTCGATTTGGTTTCTGGCGTTACCACTTGGTGTAGTCCACGTATAATTGTGTATATTCTTGTGGGGGAAGATTGTACCACCAATCGTGAGGTTGAATGACTGGCATATTTCAATCAGCCTTTCACCATTATTGTTCCTTGTGCCGCAACCATGTGTTCCCATTACCTTCCTAAGTCCATAGTTATCAGAGCCCACTTTTGCGTTAAAGTCCTCCATTAGTATGATGATGTCTGATCTCCTAGTATTACTAAGGGCTGTGGTGACTTGTGCATAGAATTCATCTTTTATGCTGTCGTCTGCATCTTCTGTTGGAGCATAGGATTGTATAACAGTGGTGTGTGGAACCTGCACTTGAATCTCGCAGTTATAAGCAGTGTGCCAAGAATCCTATCCGTATTTCTATTTTTTATCTGAGGCGTTGTTTCTGTTTCAAGAATCCTTCTGTTTTCACTAAGCAAGTGATTAGTCTGCTGTAGCTATTCCACATGATTTTTCCATCTCACACCTTGTGGAAAAGGCTACGACAAATTTCTCCGCAAGGTGTCACTGCGATTTTCTTCTCTCGCAGTCTCGATTCTCTCTTTCTCTTGACGTACAGAATAGATGTTTGTTGGGTTATATCATGTCTAATATGTATGTGTCACTGGTGTCAATTTGACATATGCATATGTTATAGATAAATTTATTTATAATTTGTTATTAAGCTATAGATTATAACAGGAACACGATTATAGGTAATCTTTTTGTATTTTTTTTATTGTTATTAATTATTATTTTTCTATTTTAGATTTTAATTTGATATTAATTATAAATTATAAGTTATTATTATATATTTTTTTATATGCTATATTTTATATTAATTGTTTTTACCCAGCCAGGGATCGAACCAGAGACCTTTCACATGAAAAACCGGTACCTCCACCACTGTGCCATCGGCTGGATAATATAGAAGAATACAGGTCGCAAAAGCTAATTAAATTTTTTTTTTGGTTGTGCTAACGTTTTCGTGACTTGAAAACTTGTAAATTAGCATTAGTTGCGAAGTAGCTGTTCTAGTCCATTACGAAGACGTTGTAAAAGCTAAAATGCTGTGAAAACTAATTGGAATATAAATGTTAGTTGGGAGGCACATGTGTACAAAATTTCAAGTCTCTCGGTCAAACCGTTTCGGCACGACATCTAAAATATTGGAAAAGCTTCATTGCGCCCTCGTGCTCAAACTGCTTAACCGAACTCAACAAAAATTTGTGTTAGCCTCTCTTTTCGACTGCAAAACCACCCTGTAAAATTAAACACACGAAAACTTTTTTGGAAGCCCGACCAACTTTATACAACTAATTCCGTTAGCTGAGAGAAACATTTATGCAAAATGTCAAGTCAATCGGTCTAACTGTTTCGGCTCGAAATAAAAAATATTGAAAAAGCTTCATTGCAAAATGCCCTGTAAAATTGGACAACTATCCTTGGCTTTTAGCTAGAGTCTTAAAATTTTGGGAGAAGTTAGATACTCAAAAATTTGTAGAAGCCGGTTAACAAATTTTTTTCCCCCGCTCTCTATTTAGGAACTGAAAAGGCTTGAAAATTGAAATTTTGCTATTTTTAAGCACCCGTAATTTGAATACCTGTCCAATTTTTTTTTTTAAATATACAAAATTAAATATATAAAAATTGCTTTAGCATTATCTTAAAGGTTTTTCTTATATTGAAGGGGGGTTCTTAAAATTGAACAAAGTGCCTGTTAGTTAAAACCATTAACCATTTTTGCTTAGATAATAAAATTTTATATAAAATTCCAATTTTTAATCGAATTTCCAATTTAGTTCCTAGAACCTAAAAATTTGGGAGAGGTGTTAGTGCCATATCCTCGAAAATCATTATAAGTTTGCTTAGTTAAAATTTTGGGAACCTTCCCCATTGAAGCGCTATTAAAATTAAAACTTTGCTTTTTTTATATATATATTTATATTTTCACCAGGGTATATTTTTTTCATAATTAAACTTTAACATTGAAGTATGTAAATATTATGTATGTAAATATTTCATTAGAAATACATAAATGTTAGAAATAAACTTTTAACATTTTGATTTTTTTTCCTATCTTTTCAAACAATAAAGAATTAAAAAAATTAATTTGTTATACCCTAACAATAAAGAATTAAAAAAAAAAAATTGTTATACCCAAACATTTAAATTAAAATATTATTAATGTTTTTTTTTGGTAAGGTTTATGTATATAAATATTACAATAGAAAGACATAAATGCTAGAAATAACTTTTAAACATTTATTTTGTTTTGTTTTTCTCTAGCACTAAAGAATTTAACAAAGGAAATTTGTCATTCCTGAACATGTAAATTATCATTTAAATTAGGTTTTTTTTTTGTTAAGGTCTGAATGGAAATATTGGATATACTTCCGGAGAGGGGTTGTGAGCTATCAAGATAACGTCATTACATAATGGTACTATATATTTCAACGTTTCCGAAAATATATAAATTATTAGTGGCGATGGTGCCATCTAGTAATCGAAAAATTCATTACAAAATTTTCCTAAGATTTTGTAGTATTTTAATTAAACCGTTATATTTTTCCTGTAAGACAGTAAACTGGAACAATTTTTTACAAAATTGTAGGGCATGATATTGTCTTTAATATACATCTTGTTTCATCTGAATCGGTGATACCGTTTTTGAGATATTCAAGTGGAAATTAAAAAAAAAAAAAAAAAAATAAAAAAATCAAACTTTCAAAAATACTACTATAAGTGTGAAATTTTCAAAGACATCCTGTATCATTATTATACCGTTAGGAAGGTCTCTTTACACTATTTCCAACGGTGCGCAATAAGTACGGCATATGTTGACAAATAGCCCCACCAAAGAACATAAATGCAAAAAGGACACAACAATTTTATTAAAAAATACATTTTCATACTTTATTCTCCTAAATTTATTTTGCCTTTTTGTTTTCCAGTTGAAATATGTATTTAAAAATGTAAGAATGCACTTTAGACTTGGATACAATATTGATTTTTTTTTTGGTATTTTGTTTGAAGGAGTTTTTGGAGGTGGCAACCCACTAGTTTAAAATTTTTTTTTTGTTGAAATATGTATGTAAAAATATAATTAGATGTGCTAGAGTTGGCTACAAAATCAGAATTATTCGCTTTTTCCAGTAGATTTATAAACATATATATTCACAATAATATGAATTAGAAGAGATTTTAGAGTTGGATTCTAAATGAGGATTTCCGCATTTTCCAGAATATTTATAGCTAGCAGATTTACCCGGCGTTGCTCGAAATGTGCAAATTGTTAAAAAGCAAGTTTTGGTAAATTTTTCGAAGTACTGCTTTGGTTAAAAGAAAGCCACAAAAAAATATTTAGAGTTTCATTAACACATTGCGAAAACAAAAAAGCTTAAAGCGGCTCAAAAGCCGCAACCTGTTGACTTATGAAAATGTGACATAGTCTATGTCACCCAGAATTACTCCTTTAAACAATTTGGTGGCAATCTGAACAATGGTTTTTACGTGAATCCTGGACAGACAAACAAACAAACAAATAAACAAACAAACAAATTTTCTTCTTTATATATTAGATATATGCGTATATGTATATTCAATATTAGAAGAGATTTTAGAGTTGAATTCTAAAGCAGCATTCCCGCTTTTTCCAGAATATTTATATGTGTGTATGTATATACAATATTGAAAAAGAGATTTTAGAGTTGAATTCTAAATCAGGATTGCCGCTTTTTCCAGAGTATTTATATATGATTCTAAATGAAGAATGTCGTTTTTTCCAGAATATTTATATGTCTATAATATATATCTACCTTAGTTCTTCAATCACGAGGGATTTTATAGTTAGTTTAACATTTGTGATAGCAGATAAGGATTGTATTTTAGTTTCATTATTTTAATTAAAGATAATTCGATAACCTTTGTAATAAATGGAAAAATCGTACCAAAGCATGTACTTGTATTCAAAACTTAGCGGAATGTCATAATACATAGTGTGTGAAAAAAAAAAACTAATAAAATATAATTATAGATTATGCACATAAATGTGCAAGCATTATTCAGTATATAATTAAACTATATACCTAATTACGTTTATTTATATATCTAATATATAAAGGAGAAAATTTGTTTGTTTGTTTGTCCATGTTTCACGTGAAAACCACCGGTCCGATTGTCACAAAATTTTAAAGGAATAATTCTGAGAGCCCGGGCTATGTCATAGGCTATGTCACATTTTTATAAGTCAACAGTTTGCGGCTCCAGAGCCGTTTTAAGCTTTTTCGTTTTATGGATGTCGAGGCAAAATGATTTGACTGATTGACTTGAAATTGTACACAAATGTTCCTCTTAGCAACCGGAATTAGTTGTATAAATTTTGTTGGAATAAATTAACCCATTTCGACCTGGCGGGCTTCCAAAAAATTTTGTGTTTCCGATTTGTGTCAAACTTTACAGGGTGGATTCGCAGATGAAAAGAGGGGTTGACACAAATTTTTGTTGAGTTCGGTTAACCCGTTTGGGCTCGATGGAGCAATGAAGCTTTTTCAATGTTTTTGATGTCGAATCAAAACGGTTTAACCGACTTACTTGAAATTGTGCACAAATGTTCCTCTTAGCAACCGGAATTTATTCTATAAATTTGGTTGGAATGAATTAACCGATTTCGTGCTGGAGGCCTCCAAAAAAAATTTGTGTTTCCGATTTGTGCCCAATTTTACAGGTATTAAATACATGATTTGGCAGTCCAAAGGAGAACCTGCAAAAAGTTTTAGGATTAAGTTCGATTAACCCGTTTTCCCCGACGACGCCTTGAAGTTTTATATAAATTTAATTTGGTTAAACGATTAAAAGAATTTTATTGAAAATTTTGTATTAGCATTTTAATTATAAAAACCCACAGGGTTAATTTGGTTTTGACCTGTTGTAAAATCAAAAAATATTCAATTTCGTATATATTATGCTTAAATAAGTAGTATAAATATGGTGATTCTGGCACACTTTTGACAGCTATCAGCTGATGTCTTTGACAGTTGTTTGTGTCTTGGATATAGTATTTATTGTGTTGTTAATAGGAAATAGGTAGATTTCGCTTTAAATGAATGATTATTGTTTGTGTCCTGAATATTCTTATTTATTAAGTTGTTAATAGTATATAGATAGATGTCGCTTTAAATGAATGGGATTAATAGGAAAGTGATCATGAATTAATATGATTTTAAAGTGAATTTAATGGGAATATCTAATATGTTGTGTTGTTGGTAGATGTCGTTAGTAGTGGGGGAATGGGAAAAATAGTAAGTTTAATGGGAAGTTAATGGGAATGTATAATATGTTCTGTTGTTGATAGATGTCACAATTTTTGAGTGAATGGTAATAATGGGAATGTAGTAAGAATAATAAAAAAGGGGTAAAAAGATCAGTTTAATATGAAAAAGAATTTTTTTTGTGTCTTGGAAAAGATTTTTAATAGGATTTTACGGTTGTTTGTGTATTGGGAGTGATTTTTAATAGTATTTGATTAGGTGTTAGTGTCTTGGGAAATGATTTTTAATGGGTGCTAGTTAAAAGGAATTTTTATTGAAATTAGTAGATATCACCACTATTTGTGAGTATTGTATTAACTATAATAATGTATACTGAAATTTTAGATAAAAAGGGGTAAAAATAAAAAAGAAAGAAAAGATCAGTTCTATATGAAAATAAAAAAGAAAGAAAAGATCTGTTCTATATGAAAAAGAAAAAAGAGACTGGTGGTTATAAAATATAACTATTTTAAAATATTATCCCCCTACTAGTTTTTAAAACAAAAAGACAGTTAAAATGCAAAGATCACAGTAATGTTTTTTAGTATGACTAAGAGTAGGTATTAAATTTCAAGATTATTAATAAATATTTTAGCGATTTTTCACATATTCCAACGGGTTAAAGGAAAATAGATAAAATTTTTTTTTTTTTGGATTCAAATTTGCGGTTAAAACTTTTCATAAGGTTCACAATAAATGTTCAACAAATTAAAAGAGGGGTGAAAACGTTAAAGTTAAATTTGCATTAAAAATTATCAACTTTTTCATGTATTATTTTTTAAAAGAAAAAGTTCGTTATTTTTTAACGGTTTTTCACTTCATTCAATTAAACGTGTAGGCAAAGGAAAATAATAAAGCAAAAACAAAAATTTCTGGAAAACGTTAATTTATAACTTATGAATTAGTTAGTTATTATCCTATTTGAAACGATAACATTTCTGTTTTATTGTTTTTTAATGTAATAGGTACTATAAATAGTAGAATATTTTCCTAAAAAGTTATTAGTCAGAAATCAGACAGAAGAGAAACCACTTCAACAGAACATGAATTTCCAAACAGAGAATTGTGAAGCGCAGAATTTTTTTTCTACACAAGAGTTGGCGGATTTATTTACACCAGTTCCAAATAATGTAATAGCAAGCGGAAACCTTTTCTTGAACACAGAGAATACTTCCACAGGAATTATACCGCCAAGTCAGCCAGCTATTAGACGTAAAACAAAACGAAAACAATTACATCATACGAGTAAGCAATCTAAAGAAGAAGAAATTGCAGTGATAACAAGAAAACAAAATCTAATAAATGAATTTAACGGCTATAACAACAACAGCAATTATAAGAAATTTTTGAAGGTAAAAGATATGGAAATAGAAAGACCATACGAAATCGAAAATTTGAAAAAAATTAAAACTATTTATGGATTAAAATGGGTATTCGAAACATCAAATTACATAATTTTTTTGCCTAAGAAATTTCAATTATTTTTTGAAAAGAAAACAGAATATGTTGAGGAAATTAACAATGAGACGTATTCCGTTACAGCCAACATAAACGGTAATTTAAATTTGTTATAAGTTAAAATCTAAATCATGTAACAAAAAAAATAAAAATAAAATAAAAAT
This sequence comes from Dolichopus griseipennis, assembly GCA_963082915.1. Lineage (NCBI taxonomy): Eukaryota > Metazoa > Arthropoda > Insecta > Diptera > Dolichopodidae > Dolichopus > Dolichopus griseipennis. Next base: position 238,958,920 of record OY720441.1, on the reverse strand, counting down.
AAAAAACATTTGATTCAAAATTAAACAATATTCTTTTTATTTATCCACGAATTATGACTACTATCAAATCCTAACCATTTTACAAATACTTTATTTCCTTGCTTTTTCAATACTTTTTCAACTAAATATGCATCAGGATACTTTACAGGTGTTAGTTCTGAATCATAAAATCCGCCAGTTATCAAATTACCTTTATAATCAGTTAAATTATATGTAACAGGATTAGTTATGTTTACTTTTAATATTTTGAAAATTTCCGTTGACCAGTTTGGTTGGTAACCTTTCTCAAAAGTTTTTTTATATTTACTTATTCTAACAAAATCTCCCGCTCTATATTTACCCTTAAGGAATATCTTTGGATGATTGTATACTGTTTTTAATAAAAATTTTTCATTGCTTTTTTTCTTTATAACCTCATTAGGTTTCATTTTGATTGTACGATGTTTTGTTGAATTATACGTATTTATTATAATAGAATCCAAAATGTGAAGCCACTTATAACTTCCTTGTAAACTAAATTTTTTCCACATAATGCTTTTTAAAGTACGATTGAATCTTTCAACAATTGACGCCTTTAATTCGGAAAATGTATGATAGTGATGAATATTTTTTCTATCCATATATTGCTGAAATTTAGTATTGAAAAATTCTTTTCCCTGATCAGAATGAATATTTTTAGGTAGACTATCAGCTTTTCTGAATACTTTTTTGATTGCATCTAAAACATTGTCAGCATTTTTGTTTTTAACGGGTTCTACATATGCGTATTTTGAAAATGTATCTATTACTGTTAGTAAATATTTATATCCTTTATTGAATTTAGAATACGGTATCATCTCAACTAAATCATTTTGCCATGTATCATTTAGACCTCTTTGTATAAATCTCCTTCGAGGAAATTTTCGTTTAGTTGGTCTATGAATCTCTTCAACAATTTGTTTTCTTGACATTCTTTGTATACCAACCAATTAAATTTTCCAGTTCTTCTTCATATTTTTGTATAGAATAACATTCACAGGTATCTGGACCTGAAGTTGAATTATTATAAGCCCAAGGACACGAAATAAAGTGTATACCCTAATTTGAATTGTACTTTGCCTTCCTTCTAAAAGTCTCTAAACGTTCTTGTAAATATAGAATGCGTTGTTTATGTTCATCTAGTAATATAGAAGAATAAATTTTGAGGAAGTCTTCCACATCCATTGTGAAGTATAAATAAAATAAAATTATAAATTTCTTCGTTTATATACTTTTTTAAATCAATCCCGTACACAATATATATATTATACACATGAAGAAAATAGAAGAATAAGAAATTATAAAGTCTTTCGTTGACATTGTAAGAAAGAGAATAAATTTATAAAGTTCTTCGTTTTTACACTTTATTATATTTTGAAAATTGGTAATTTAAATCAAACCCAAGTATTCTTCCATTGTTACAATTAAACTGAATATTTACAATCACTGATTTAATATTTATACTTCTTCGCAACGCATGACTGCACATTTTAATTTTCTCCAAATATACGTTTAAATTCTTTCATTATACATTTATCATTTTCTATGTTGTTTTTAATATCGTAAAATAAATTCAAAAAATTATTCATGCTTTTACCAGAGCATCGATAATATAGGTAAACGCAACAATACTGACCACAATAATCCGGAAAATCACTTTGCAAACGTATTTCATTAAATACAATACAATGTTTTTTAAATAAATTAATAATTTGTTTTTCACGTGGTTGTATGCCATAAGAATCAAAATATTCTATACATCCTTCTTTTGGTATAAAAATTGCCAACCAATGTTCTCCAGGATCTTTAGATATCTGTGTATTAACAACGAAAAAAGATGGTCTTTCGATAACTTTTGGTATACGATCTAGTGCCCAAACTCCATTAAACAATTTATTTGTACTTTTATTACATTTCAAAATTTCCGCAATCTCTAAGGAATTCATTTTGCGGAATGTTAAAAAACATAATTATTTCATAATCTTTTATATGTTTTTACTTTATTTATAGATGTATATAAACGTTACGATTTTTATCTATTTGAATATTTGCATCGAACTCACCATACAAAATAGCTGTTAAGGTAGAGGGGAGTGGTTTTGATAATTTTGCTTCAATTCTTACGGTTCCTTGATTGAGTAAACCTTGACACACTTCATTACCTGATGAATCTGGTGTTAAGTCGAATGCCAACATAAAGAATCCATTATTAAACATTGATTTAGTTACTTGATGACCTTTGTCGTTATGCTGTATTCCTGTACCGGTAAAAAGTGTATTATACGCTCTAGTGAAACAATTATTTTCATCAGAAAAACTAGTTTCTATCGCCAAATTAGGAACTTGAACACCGTTAACAGATAATGAAAATTGGTTAATATCAAAATGCTTGAAATTGAAAGGATTTTTAGATCGTTTTCCTAAATACCCAACATTCTCCGTCATGCAAAATATTAGTGTGTTTGGTAATTGCCCAATGAAAGCATTATCTAATAATATGTTTTGACTATTCGATGGAACAGTGAATGATTTTACTTCAACTCTTTTGTAAAAATATTTTGCTTTACTTTTATCCAAAACTGTATTATGAGCAAGTAAAATACTTGGGTTAACTGTAACATGTTTCATCAGTAAATTTGCTTCTATGATTTTCAATTGAGATTCATCAGTATCCGCTGAGAACATATAAAATTCAGGTTTCTCTAAAGTAAGTAATATGCGAATATCAACACCGTTTATTAGTAAAGTAGGTTGATTGAACATATCTATGTGTAATTTACCCATAAGTTCTACTACATTGCTGTTATTGTAAAGTTTCTGTCTTTCTTTAGAACCTTTGTTTTCAGAACTCCCTACATTGGGTTTGTCCAATAACCACCCAGCACATTCTAAATGAGTTGTGGCGGCGTCGTTTCCATAATTTAGCAAAGATTCAATATATGCTCTATAATGATAATTTCCATCGGATGGGGTAATATTCTTTCCATTTAAATGAACATTACATTGTTTTATTAATGAATGTAGAATATTATTAACTACACTTGGCTGGATTATTTCTTTTCCGTTGGTACCTTTATCATTATTCCAAAGTGTTCCATCTTTTTTAGTTATTTGCACTTTTAGTCTTAAATATGTTGAAGATAAATCTCTATATGTATCACCATGTCCTAGAGAGACAAATTCAATAGTTGATGAATTATCTAGAAAAGCAATGGGGTTGTAACAAACTTCTTCAGATCGTAAAATACTGGACTGAATGGGTGGTGTTTTGAAAATATCCAATTCAGATTTCATACATTCACTCATTTTAATCAAAAATATCTTTTTTTCTACTCTTGTTCTTCTTAACTTGACGTTGTTTTCTCACTAAATAACTTAAACCTTTCAAAGCTGGCCTTTTTATAGTTTTAATTTTTATTTTACTTTGCCTTTTTCTTTTTCCAGAGCCATATATTTCATTCAGTTTTCGAACAGCACCACGCCTGACATTTTTAACAATTTCTTTACCACGATCTTTCATCACTTCCTTTACATTTGCACCTGATGCAATATCAGATAAAGCATTAATACCTGAACTTATAGCTTCATTCTTTAATATATTTACACCTGAACTAAATATTGGCTTTAAATATATAATTAATCCGCCGAAAAAACTTCCTAATCCCCGTCCTCGTTGATACGGTACTCCTGAGTAAAACAAGTGACCAATATCTTCTAAACCTCTCCCCGACTGAATCAAATAATACTTATAATACACTCGATCCATTTTGTAATAATGTATTTTTCTGTAACATCCGTTATTTATACTTTTTTAAAATGCAATACAATTTTTGTAGGAATTGAGCTATTGGAAAAATTTACTTTATAACCATATTTATCACATAAAAGTATTGAAATGCTATTAAATGATTTCTCAACATTACAATATTGAATGTTTCTAAATTCTTTTACAACATCATTAAAAGTATTTTGAACATTGATAGTTCTTAAACATCTTACATCTTTATCAGCTATATTTTGTGGTTCAATGATATCTGAGTATATAAAAAACATATCTGGTTTAATAATTGGAATTAATTGTATACTATCTATAAACATTTTGAAAGCTTCTGTTATATGTGGTTTAAATTTCTTAAAATCTGTTACTTTCCATGATACTTGTTCGAAACATGTTTTTAAGAGTCCTTCTAAAGTATAAGCGAAATTTGCTCTTAATTTAATATCAATTTTGGGTTTATTCACACATATAGTAGTGTAAGATATATTTTGAGGAAAATTTTCAGATTGTGCTGGTTTTGCATAATTGGCATCATCATTTATAAAATTAAAAATTCCCTAAATTAGCTGTCGTTCAACTTCTTTTCTTGAAAATCTTTGAAGTGGTCTTATATTTTGAATTAGTGTAGGTAAGAGAAAAACTTTCCAGTCACATAACATTTGCTTCTCATCATATGGAATGTATGATGTTCCAACTCCTAATAAATCTTTATCTTGCATTCCCTTAATATATACTTGAGTACAGTTTTTCCAATCTTCACCATATATATTTGGGACAAAATCATTGACATATATTTCAGAAACACCAACTTTCCAACTAGAATCACACATGTATTTATTCATTTTATTCGTAAAAGATGACAATGTATTTTCAGGGTAGTAATTCATAGATGAATCGCTAAGTAAAGTAATGTAAAAATCATCCTTTATTTGTATGTTGTCCATGGTGTATGACTTGTAGACTTAACTTTTCGTATTGGAAAATTAAGTTCGGTTTGAGTTTCACCAGCACCTCTATTTGAGCTTAAAACACGACTTAATTGTTTTTTATCCATTTTATTAGTATTTATAGTTTTTTCCTTCTTTTGAGGTGGACTTGGACTGTCTAAAGGTACGGTTATAACATCTCCAGTTTCAGTCTCAAATAGTTGTACATTTTTAATTGATTTCCTTTTTCTGAGACGTTCTCCTGATTTTGCAGCAGAGAATGCTTTTGAATATATTTCTTCTTCTTTTTCATCATCAATAAATACTTCATCGTCGTGAAGTGGTTCTTGTTCATAAATCTCCTCTACGGGAAATTGCATACCAGAATTTTTATTTTTGATATGTTCCGACTGAGCTTCTGCATCACGTAAAAATGGTTTTGGACGAGTTTGAACACCTTTTGACTCGTAATACTTTATTTTGCTGTGAGGTCATTCTACTTTTATTACTTACTTTGTATAAATTTTGACGAAATAAATATCATTTCTGAATATCGGATAAATTTTTTATTTAAAATTATTTTTTTCATTTTATTATTCAATTCACTGAGTTCAATATCTGTATTTTGTTTGAGTTTATCATAAATCTCAGGTTTCACTAAAATCATTTTATTAAACATGTTGCTCATTGTAAAAATCTTCCAATTATTCCTGAAAGTACAGCACCAATTAGTGTAGGTAAAAATCCTCCCCGTTGAATAATGGTTTTCCGTTTACTAGTTAAAGACTTTTTATGACAAATTAATGTTCTCAACTCCTTTTTATACTTTTTCAACTGGTTTATTGTTGTTTTACTTAAATTGCAATTACCTTTTAATATATTCAACGCTATTTCACATATTGTTTTTATTACTTCAGGATCACAATGCTTTATAATAAGTTTTTGAAATTTCGGTTTAGAGTTTTTTAATAGATGCAATATATGTCGGTTTGCCTTCAATCGTTTCATATTTGTCACTTAAATTATCTAAATCGTCTGTTCCACAATAACACAAATTCTCTTCCAATATATCACTTCTCAATCTAAATAGATCGTTAATATCTTGACTAAGATCTATAAATATATAACCGTGTGGTTGTAATGTTACTTCATTATATACTTTTTGGAATTCTTTAATTTTATTAGAATAAATTTGCCGTGATAGTGGTAAAATCTGCGACTTGTCTCTGGGGTTTTTAAAAAGTACTAAATATTTACAATTGAGAGAAATATCTCTTGAAAATTTTCCCTGATGAAACACATTTTGTGTTGTAAATATTACAGATATGTTTCTATGATGCGAACCTCTCGTAAACAACTCACATAATTTTGAGTCATGGGAATTCAACATCATATCATCTATTATTATTAACAAAGGATGATGATTTTCACTCAAATCTGGTATTTCTTTAGAATATTCAAGTTCTTTGATATTTATTGGTACTGCATTTCTATCAGGATTACACCAAATAATTTTATTTATTTTAGGTTGAATAACTGTATTCCTATTTTCTATTAAATTACGAATAAATATTGTTTTACCACAACACGATGGTCCCGCTACCATCATTGTAAAAGGGTGATATAACATATCCATTATAAAACTAAAAAGATAAACGTACTCTCTGCTATATTTGCTATATTTATAGCAAAATCAATATATAATAAAATCATGATAATTCAAAAATATTTAGTCATTTCGCTACTACACTTTGCCATGGAAGGGAATAATTTTCTAATTGTCGATTTACAATTTTCAATGTTTTTTAAAAGAATTAGCAGCTGTGGAAAAGGGAAGTTTAGTTCCTCTTATATTTCACTTCAAACCACCATATTCAGAAGAAGAACTTAATGATGATGCAAAATATCAAAATCAGTATTGTGAAAGGAATATCAACGGTTTAAAATGGAACGAAGGTGTGATTGAATATACTCAAGTACCAGTTGTTCTAAAACACTATTTTGAATCTTTTGAAACAATTTTCGTGAAAGGAGAGCAAAAAATAAAGTTTTTAAAAAAATATCTTACTAAACCAGATTTAATAGATCTCAGCAAAGACATGACATCACTATATAAAGTTGAAGACTTCGTATCAATGTGTCCTGTACATAACAGTAATAACAACCCAACGAATGCTAAAATTAGATGTGCTGCTAGAAACTGTTTGAATATATACATGTATTTACTAAAAACAAACAAACTTTAACAAAAAAAAAAAGATTAATAAAATACTTTAAAACAATAATAATAAAATACCCTTTTTTATTTATTTCTTTTAATTTATATCATATCATACTAAATTCAAAAAAAAATATATCCTTCTTCATTTTACAGAAAGTACGTTGCGCATAATATGTACCTGTTTACGTTTTATTGTTTTGTTTTACTAAACTAAGTCAAGTTCAAGATCAAGTTCATTATTTCATTTTTCTTTTTATTTATATTATAACATACTAAATACTTTTCATTTTGCAAAAAAAATATCCTTGTGGTTCACCCAAGCGTATACAAGCAACAAGTTTTATATAAAATTATAAGAAACGAAAAGTTCATGATCAAAAAAAAAAAACAAAAAACATTTACATATATTATGCAATATATAATTTTTTTTTGCCTTACATAATATCAATGTCAATGGTATGATCTTCATAAATAATAAAATATAAACATATTTATTGGTTACAAAGCAACTAAAATCATTCAAATGGAACAATTTTTTTTACATTTTCTCTTCTATACATATAAGCATAAAGTTTTGCAATTGCAATTGCAATTCTTTCATGATATTCACCCTTTTTTCCTTTATGCTGTATCTTCTTTAAATAATAATTATCCTACCAATAATAGTGTTTTAAGGATAAAAAATTTGTTATATAAAGAAATAAAATAATAGTAAACTGATTCATAATCAACTTACAACTGTGAAGTATAGTTTTTTTACTAAACTATAAAAACAATTTAAGGCTTTAAAAAAAACAATTGCAATAACATATATAATGGATTCTGATAGTTCGGATTCAACTCTATTTTACTATAAAAAAAAGCAAAAAAAAAAAATAGTAGAAATTGACGATGATGATGATATTGTAAATTACAATATTAACGGTATCGATGAAAGGATTGTAAAAGAAGCATTTTTACACAATATGCCGATCAGCCACATATACACGTTTTATGTGGAAAGAGAAGACATGGAAAGAGCTGATGGAATAGAAGACTATGCTGATTATCATATAATTTGCATAGATCATAAAAAGGAATACGATGATCATTTCAGGGATCCTGAAACTGGTGAATTAAAATTAGATGACAAAAAGATATTAGTCCAATATGTTGTGTCTTTTAAAAACACAGAAGATGCGATCGATTTTCAACGCGAATATCAGTATTCGCCACGCTGCTCTTCTTGTCGAGATATTATACAACCTAAGATGCTTTCTCAGAGAAGAGTAACAAGATTATTTGAAAGAATTATTATTATTAAATATCAAGAATCTGAAGAATCTGAAAGTTCTTAAATAAAATAAAAACAAAAAACAAAAAAAATAACATAAATTTTGTTAATATTTATAATTTATTATACATCAAATATTTAAAAAATAAGGTTTTTTTTTTTTTACAATCATTCTATATCAATAGAATAATGGTTCCAAGGCAATGTATTTACACCATTGGAATGCACAAATCTTTTATCATCAAAATAGCTTAAAGAAACTTTATTTAAACATTGTGTATACAAAGTATGTAGCTTACTTCTAAATATATACATTTTATTTACATATATTTTCTTTTTATACAAACAATCTCTATAATTGGTTAAAGTTAGATTTTTAACTACACATTTCTTAACACCTTTTGCTTTTTTTATTTCATTTTTATTAATAATATCTATAGAATACATTTTTGATCTTAAACCTATAAATTCTCTTATTATACTACCACTACATTCATCCTTCATCATACCGAGAACCTTTTTATTTTTCAAGGGTATACCATAAATATTATTTACATTATAATCCGAAGTATCATAATGGTCTTCTATATCTGGTATAATATCTTTATAGAAATCATCAGTCTCAATCGTTAATACAAAAGAATCTGTATCCATATAATTTAGTTCTACATTATCTTTATATTTTGGTTTCATATAATTATATAAGAAGTTATACATCTTCCATTTTGAAATATCTAATACTGAAAATCCTACGTATATAGGTTTATTATAAAACGTTTTTACTCTATCTAATTGAACAGCAATCATATTTTCTGTAAAATGGGCTATACTATTAAAATTTGGTTTGGCAATTAAAGCCCTAGCACCCAAATGTTTTAGTTGACTTTCCCAACTTGTCACTATTTTTACATCTTTTCTTTTATCAATATTCTCAATAGTTTTCCCGAAAACAGCATTATTTAATAGTTTGAAAAAATCTTTAGCAAATTGTGTTACAGCTGTTATTCTATGTGAATTATTTAAATCAATATAGCTTTTAAGCCAACATGATTGTCTAAAACGCAATACTCTATGAATTTTTTTTAAAATTAACCCGTGCTCTAAACATTGCTTAAGATTTCGATAATGAATGATGTAATGATTGCAATCTTCAAGGTCTGTAATTAATTTGGAATTCTTCATAAATTGATTCCTTTTATGTTCACAGCAAAATGGTAAATCTTTGTGATCATCATGCTTAGAAATGGGATATTCTAAATCTACTTCTAAAATATAACCTATATTAGAATCATCCGGTATATCTAGCACATTTGTTTCAAAATTTTCCACCCATTTAAAATCAGAATAAGGTAAAAATTGTGACATAGCCCAACCATATAGATTAACAACATCTAAGTACACAAAAAATTTAGAAGTTTTGGAACTATCAAAATTTTCCATATATTTATTATTCGCTACTGAATGTCTCAAAGAGCATTGCGTTATCCCTCCTCTCATCCTTTTTTAATAAAATTATACATGTTAATATCAGTAAATAGTTCAAGTTTAATTTTGGTATACTTTAACATAGCATCCCAAGATAAGCCTGGTGCCGTGTAATAATGACATGGATCTAAAGAATATATTTTTTTGCAAAGCTTACGGAAATTTTCAAATATATCAGTTAACAGAAATACATCAGTTTTCAAATAAATTTCTAAATAATCTTTAAGATTTTTACAGTTAAATTTTTCCCACACTTTCTTAGCATGTTCATAATCTTCATCAGAACAAGTATAATCAGATAATGTATTGTTAAATTTTGCCTGAGACGGCAAAGTTTCAAAATTCAGTCTTTCCCATGAATTTAAAAACTCATAAGGAAATACACCTTTTCGTCTTAAAAGCATAAAATGTTCATCATCAATACATATTTTTCTAGTGCTAATTAAATTGTCATTTGATAAATTACGCGTTAGATTATCAATACTTGAAGCCATAAATCTATAAGAATCCAAAAATCGTATTTCAATCGCATTTGCTTCATCAATATTAATATATTTTGAAACAGAAATGTAATTTTCTTTGTTGATTGGTATCAATCTTATTTGACCGGGGTAATTTGATAGCGATTTTATTAATAAATGACAATCGTACCCCGAAAAATTATGAAATAAAACTGGAATGAAATTAGCATGTGAATAATTTAAATTACATGCATTATGAGCAGGTCCACGGTATGCGCCGGTCAAATGACAATGGTCAACAACCCTATCTATACCTAAATCTAATTCACAAATATGACATATCTTACTTTCTATTTGATATTTTCTTTCTAAATTTGTTAACATTTTCATTGGTACCACTTTTTTAAGGTGGTTACGCGAAATATCAATAACATCTTCAATTAATTTAGCTATAAAAATATCAATACAATTCTCACCTGTATACATTCTAAATAAATCCAAATTGTCATCGAAGGAGCACTTTATATTATAGGCAAATGCACATGGAATATGCTCTTGTATGTCTGTTGTTGAGGATTGTGTTTCTTCAGGATGACATGTATAAATATCTTGAAGTAAACATTCAAAATCAGCGTAAACGGTAAAAGGTATATCAATTTTTCTTTCATATTTAGTAAATTTTATCCATTTGTTTTCTTCAGTAGGCATCAACGTAACAATTTTACAACATTCTTTTTTATGTATATGATAAGAAACTTCATCGTAAAAATATTGTAAACATGTATTACATAAGTATACACCATTACAATGTTGTGTTATTTGCGATCTAATCAACCTTGATATGTTTTTTATCCAAACGTAGTGAGCTCTTTCTTCATTGTGAATCAATAAAAGATTAATATGCTTAATTTTTTCTTCTTTGATTGAATAATAAGGACCTACTATTTCATAAAAAATCCCTTTTTGTGAGCTGGTTTCTTCAATTCCAAAAACATTAACACTAATAGTAGGATTTAATTCTTCAAATACATCAATCTCTGACACTTTAAGTGGGAATTTCAAATTACTGAATTCTAAAGTGACTACTTCAAAATTTTCATTTAAATGTATGGTGCTACTTTCAATATCAGATATTCTGTAAATAGACGTTCTTTGTAAATTATGATTTCCTTTATAAAGAGCTGATATTATACTCCATTTAAAGCAATATTCATCTGAATTCCTAACGTTAACACAAGCATGTTTCTTCTCAATGAATTTAGGCAATGGTAAATATTGTGAACATCGTAAAGGCTTGTACTGATTAATGTTAATTTCTACATGTAAATTTCTTAATAAAGCCCAACCGCTATCTCTTTCTTGAAACTCGTCACTTTTTTTAATAATATTATTAACCATAACATCATAAAACTCTGAAAGCTGCTTATTTTGATTGACAATTCTCATTTTAGTATTGAAAGATTTCACCGATAGATCTATACCACCTTCATATTCCTCATCTTCACCATCCTTCTTAGAAATTTTAATATATTCAGCGAATAATTCCAAATTAAATTTGAATGATTTATGTTTTTCCAATGCAGTTTTCAACAATTTAATTATTTTATCTTTTCCTTTAATGAAAAATTCGTTAGGCGATTGTAATTCCTCTGCATCATTAACATATATAAACGACTCTATCCTCTCATTAAAAACACTTTTAACACACTTAAGACCATCTTCAATAACAGTTGCTGAATTTCTTCTATGATTTAGAGTTCTTAGGTGATACATCCATCCCTTAATGGGAATAGAAATTTTACAAGAATCACAATATTTTTCTTCACTTGAAGAAATATGGTTTGAATTACGTTTCATTTTATTATATACTTTTTACTTTGACTATTCTCAATCAATTATTATATAAGAATGATAAAAATTTTTCATTCATATTTAATTTATATACCTAATTCATAATATAATAAATTTTATATCTGAATAATAATTTGAGTACTATAAAATTTTTCTGTTTCCTTTGTTTATGTTTAGCTAAAGTATGAGAAAAACCGTTAAAAAATAACGAACTTTTTCTTTTAAAAAATAATACATGAAAAAGTTGATAATTTTTAATGCAAATTTAACTTTAACGTTTTCACCCCTCTTTTAATTTGTTGAACATTTATTGTGAACCTTATGAAAAGTTTTAACCGCAAATTTGAATTCAAAAAAAAAAAATTTTATCTATTTTCCTTTAACCCGTTGGAATATGTGAAAAATCGCTAAAATATTTATTAATAATCTTGAAATTTAATACCTACTCTTAGTCATACTAAAAAACATTACTGTGATCTTTGCATTTTAACTGTCTTTTTGTTTTAAAAACTAGTAGGGGGATAATATTTTAAAATAGTTATATTTTATAACCACCAGTCTCTTTTTTCTTTTTCATATAGAACAGATCTTTTCTTTCTTTTTTATTTTCATATAGAACGGATCTTTTCTTTCTTTTTTATTTTCACCCCTTTTTATCTAAAATTTCAGTATACATTATTATAGCTAATACAATACTCACAAATAGTGGTGATATCTACTAATTTCAATAAAAATTCCGTTTAACTAGCACCCATTAAAAATCATTTCCCAAGACACTAACACCTATTCAAATACTATTAAAAATCACTCCCAATACACAAACAACCCGTAAAATCCTATTAAAAATCTTTTCCAAGACACAAAAAAAAATTCTTTTTCATATTAAACTGATCTTTTTACCCCTTTTTTATTATTCTTACTACATTCCCATTATTACCATTCACTCAAAAATTGTGACATCTATCAACAACACAACATCTTAGATATTCCCATTAACTTCCCATTAAACTTACTATTTTTCCCATTCCCCCACTACTAACGACATCTACCAACAACACAACATATTAGATATTCCAATTAATTTCCCATTAAACTTACTATTTTTCCCATTCCCCCACTACTAACGACATCTACCAACAACACAACATATTAGATATTCCCATTAAATTCACTTTAAAATCATATTAATTCATGATCACTTTCCTATTAATCCCATTCATTTAAAGCGACATCTATCTATATACTATTAACAACTTAATAAATAAGAATATTCAAGACACAAACAATAATCATTCATTTAAAGCGACATCTACCTATTTGCTATTAACAACACAATAAATACTATATCCAAGACACAAACAACTGTCAAAGACATCAGCTGATAGCTGTCAAAAGTGTGCCAGAATCACCATATTTATACTACTTAAATACATAGTATTTTAAAACAGTTTTCCAAGAAGCCTTCATTTCTCTCAAATCTCGTAAAATCTTTCTAAAAGATTTTGTGTGTACTCTTAGATTTGAAAGGTGTACTCTTAATCTCTTAAAACATTTCTTAAAATCATAAACAAACGAGGAGGAGCGTAGTAGAAATTTCAGGTAAGTACAAAACAAAATATAAGTTGAAAAGCAGATTTTTAAACCTTTTCTAAACCATCGACTATATTTTATTCAAACGCTGGCAATTCAAGCAAACTGCTATTTACTTAGTATAATGACATAATGGCAAATTTAGTATATCCTTTTGACCTCTCAATGGAGTTTTAATTTAAGTTGATGTTATTGAAAAAAGTTAACACAAGAATGGTGTACATGTTAATTTTAAAATGTAATAAAAAAAATTTTTAAAATGAGTTTTTTAGACACTTTTCAACAAATTTATCAAATTTCACTTGAAACTTTTCATAATTATTAAAAATTAACAATAAAAATTCAAGCAGCACCAAATTGTCAAGAAGCAGAAGAAAAACGTATAGGAAAATTAATACTTTTTTAAATACTTTTTTTTTTTTAAATTAAAAAGACATAATCGTTAAAATTGTGTTGCAAAATGTTTTTTAAAGTTTTTGTTTCGTAATCTGTTAAAAGAACTCGACAAAACATTTTTTTAAACATTTCCCTAATTCAAAGAAGTTTTACCTATTTTCAAAAAATGGACGTAATTTACTTACAAAAAGTTTTTTTTTGAATAATCGTAGGAATGGTAAGTTTATACATAAGGCTCTCTTTTAACCAAATCAGTACTTCGAAAAAATGGCTGGAACTAGCTTTAGCGGGCAACGCCGGGTAAATCTGCTAGTTTATATATAATAATATGTGAGTTATTAAGATGCATCAAATAATTAAAAATAGTGAAACAAATAAATAAATAAAGAATATATTAGTCCAACTCTAATAGTTGAATCCAACTCTAAAATCCTTTCTAATTCAGAATCTGGCATATTCATATATATTTTTAAATATTCTGGAAAAAGCGGAAATCCTGATTATTATTGTATATACATACACACATATAAATATTATGGAAAAAGCGGCAATACCGATTTGGAATCCAACTCTAAAATCTCTTCTAATATTGGATATACACATACACATATAAATATTCTGGAAAAAGCTGCATTCCTGATTTAGAATCCATCTTTAAAATCTCTTCTAATATTGGATATGGAAAAAGCGGATCTCCTGATTTAGAATTCAACTCTAAAATCTCTTCTAATTCAGATTCTTGTGTGTATATATGTTTATAAATCTTCTTAAAAAAGCGCATAATTCTTATTTTGTAGCCAACCCTAGCACCTCTAATTATATTTTTACATTTTTATTTATTTATTAATATCTCCAAAAGAGCTTTGAGCTCGTACAGAGTGTATACATAAGTTTAACTTCAAAATCTAAAATTATCAATAGTATTATTAGTTAATAAATTAAAAAAACAAAGAAAGAGTAAAAGCTTAAATTCAATATTTATAAAGTAAACAAAAACAAATTGAAAGATAAAGTATAGAATTAAAATAAAATAATAAAGTATAGAATTAAAATAAAATGATATAAACATTATGTACTTAGTAACTATTCAAAGAAAATAATAAACAAAAGAGAGATTAATATGGCAGAGTAAACTCAAAAGTATTAAGTACAAAACAAAGTATAATTAATTATTTTTAAATAAATTTTGTGCTCTTTAAGCTAGTTATTGGAACAGAGACAAATAGTATTTCTTTATATTAACCCTAAGTCTGTAATTTGGAACGGCTTTTATTTCATTTGGTATATTATTATAATTTTTAACAGCTGTGGAGAAGACACTATCTAATCCTTTATATTTATATTCTGCGTTTCTAATATGTTTTAAATTTGCGTTTCTTGTATTGTATGTGTGTACATTTCTATTATACATCATTACCGTGTTATGATAAATTAAATTGTTTTTCAAGTAGTGATTTTGGAGTGCTTGTTGCATTTTTTTGTATAACTCCAGAGGTAAGATTTTTAACTGTGTGTGCATCGCAGATCTTGATGTTCTTCTAGGCAGCCCATATAAGTTTTTAATAGCATAATTTTGTATTCTTTGCATTGTGTTTATACATTTTAAATGTGTATTTCCCCAAATATGAATACCATATGTAATTGTAGAGTGAAACAGACTATAATATATTGTGCTTTTTATTTCTGATGGAACTCGTTTTTGTGCAGCTCTTAAAACACCTACTATTTTTCTCCCCTTCTTAGCTTGACTTGATATTTGTTGGCCCCAATTCAATTCTGAATCTATTAACACACCGAGATATTTAAAAACTGTTACTTCTTCAATTTCCACTTTATTAAAAGTAAGTTTTAAGTTTACGTTTACATGTTTTCTAATAAGCATATACTTAGTTTTATCAAAATTTACTGTCAGTTTATGTTCCGACATCCATTTATTTATTTCCAACATATCAATATTCATGTTTCTCTCCAGAGTACCATA
The DNA here is from genome assembly GCA_963082915.1 of Dolichopus griseipennis. NCBI lineage: Eukaryota > Metazoa > Arthropoda > Insecta > Diptera > Dolichopodidae > Dolichopus > Dolichopus griseipennis. The sequence continues at coordinate 238,942,940 of OY720441.1, read as the reverse complement.
GTCATCCTCAGAAGATACGACTACTAAATCATCCGCATATAGAAAGGGTGTGCCATGTAATTTGAGTGTAGAGAAGCTGTATATATAGCATGAAAAAAGTGTAGGTCCTAGGGAACTACCCTGTATTACGCCAAAATCGACATCAACCAAATCGCTTTTATAATTATCAGATTCCACATATTGTTTTCTATTAGTCAAATAGTTCTGAAACCACTTAAATTCTTTTCCTTGGATTCCACATTCGTACAGTTTTCGCAAAAGAATTCTCCTATCAACTGTGCCAAAAGCTTTGGTAAGATCGAAAAATACGAGGCATATTGTCTTTTTTTACCTAAGTTATCTTGCACATGTTTTATTAGATCAAATTATGCAGAGTTTGTGTTTGAACTTTTTCGAAATCCATACTGTCTATCATCTGTTAATTTATTTTCATATAAGTACTCTGTCAATTGATTGTTAACCCAGGTTTCTATTATTTTACTTATAAGTGATGCAATCGATATTGGCCGATAATTACTTATAACTTTTCTGTCGCCATTTCCCTTATAAATTGGAATTACTCTGCTATTTTAATTTCATTCGGCGTCACTCCTTGGTTGAGAGATCCATTAATTATGCTACATAGATTTTCAGCTAATTCTTCTGTACACATTTTTATTGTTATAGTTTGTATTCCATCGTAGCCTGCTGAATTAGTGTTTTTTAGATTGTCTATTAATATTTTTGTTTCACTTACACTTATATTTTTAAAGTTATATCTAGCTAAGGTTCTTACTTTTGGCTGATATACAGATTCAAAGTTTTGTGCTAACAGCTTGCCAATATTGCCATAGTAGCTATTGAACTTATTTATTTTGCGTTGTTTGTCACAGTCTTGCATATTTTGTGTTAAGAAATTGTTTTCATCGTTTGATTTATACGTTATGATATCTTTAATGTGGTTACAAACTTTTTTTGGGTTTCCTTCAGCATTTTTAAATTTATTTTTGTCATAATTTATTTGTTTTTTGCGTTTGGTACTTGTGTATTTATTCAACCAAAATTTATATTTATTTCTAAAATAATCATTTTCATAGTTTTTCGTATGTTTTCTGTGCCAATAGTTTTTTATTTTTCGTATTTCACAACATTCAGTGTCAAACCATTTTAGCAAGTTTTTTTTATTTTCATGTATTTTTTTTTCGTATGTGGCAGCACTTGTTAAGTTTTTTAAAGATGAAATAAATTGAGAACAGTTTGTTTTGACATTTTCACCACTAAGGTGAATTGGGTTCTCTCTGAACATTTGTCTAATCAAATTGACGTTAGTACAAGCTTTTTGACGTTTGGTTGATTTGTATATATTATTATTTTGTGTTTTGTAATTATTTATTTCAACCAAAAGTAAACTATGATCTGAAATATCAGATTCATAATTAAATACTGTCATATCAACATGCGGTTTATTACAAATGATGTGGTCTTAACATGTTCCTGATCTTGGTTTTGTGATGGAGTTGTTACAGAAAAAGAAGCTGTTACTTTCAACAATTGCTTTATACAATTCAATGTCTGGATTATCTTCTTACATGATATTATAATTCATATCACCTATGATATAAGTATCACGATTATGAACATTACTTAATATTGATTCAAGTAGATTATTAAATATATTTATCATATCTTTGTTATTTTCAGGTGGCCGGTATATAGCTACCAAATTAATATGTTTTTTGTTGAAGTTAATCTCAATATTAATTATGCAGTTGTAATTATCACAGAAGGAATTTTGAATATTAAAATCGAGCTTTTTGTGTACGAAAATTGCTGCTCCACCACCGCGACGTTTGTTCCTACATGAGATAACCTTATTGTAATTTTTTATGCTTACAATATCTTTTTCATCATCTGAAATCCAAGTTTCACAAAAAACAATAACATGGATAGTAGTTTTTAAGGTGTCAAGAATAAACAGTATTTCATCGATTTTGTTTCTCAGACCTCTGATGTTAATATATATAATTTTTAATGAATTAATACTTTTGAGTTTGATTTGCTGTGTATTATTGCAACTTATGTTTTGAATTTGAAGTGGCAAAATGAAGTCATCATACTGTTTTTTGCACATTTAAATCTGTTTCAGATGTTATGTTAATAATTTTACTTTTTTCATTTTTTCTGATGAATATTTTGCCAATTTTAACCCAAGCAAATTTAATTTTCTTGTTGCGTTTCAAATCTCTTGATTTTTTGAATAGTAAACTGAAGTATGAAGATTCGTTGATGAAGATTGTGTTTAGTACAATTTCCTTTTTTTTAACTTTATCAATTTATTCTCCTTCATCTTTACTAGCATCACTTTTTTTATCTTTGCCAACAAGATCAGAATTTGAATATGTATTCAGTTTCACTTTTTTTTTATTGATCATAATTTTCTGTTTTATATCATTATTATTTAATTTAACTACAATTTTAGCAGGCTCACCTGAGTTTTTTGGTTTCCTTACATTCCTGTAACAATATTTAATATCTTCCGGTTTTAATTCTATTTCCAATTCCCTCACAACTTCTGATATCAATTCTAGTAGATCTTTCTCAGGAATATCACATATTCCAGTAAACTCGATAACATTACGAAGACGTCGTTGTTTCAGCTTTTCAATTTCGATCGAATTGTTGTTAAATTTATCCTTTAGAATGATAATTTCATTTCTAAGCTCAATGTTTTCATCAATGACTGTGTTCGTGTGTTCTTTTATTGCAGTGATCTCGTCTCGAACATCCTGAAATTGATTGTCGTGTTGACCTAGTTTAGCTAATATTTCATTCAACTTTGTTAAAATTATCTCGTTGTTATCTTTTTCTACTCTAGATGTGATATTTGTTGTTGTACTTGCTGCTGTTGACCTTCTTTTCTTGCGAATGCTTTTGCAAGGGCTACAAAGCCAAAATTCTTCTGGACCGCTTAAAAATTTTTCAAAACTTTCATTGTCCAGTTCAGAGCACTCTTGGTGAAACCACTTTTTGCAGTTTCCTTCTTGCAGCTTTAACTCTTTTAAATTAATATTTTTACTGCATTTATAACAATTTTGTACCTATGAAATTTTTGACATTTTGACATTTTTTTTTGATATTTTCTATATATTGCTCATGTGAGCATGGGGTTACAATTTTTGAAAATGACAGATGACACTGTTTATTATTTTTATTAGCTTATTTTTTGTTTATATTTATTAAATTATATTACATTTTTTTATATTATTAGATAAAATTTATAATTATATATTTTGATTTAAGTGGAATAAATAATATTTGTTTATTATAATTAAATTTAGTTAGATGGTGTAAGTATAATGTGATTAATCTATTTTATCAAAGAAGCACTTCAAATTTATTATTTATAATTTAAGTTAATTTTTTTGTGAATATCACCAATATATTTTATTTATTCAATATTATTATTTTACTTGTTCAATATTACAGAATTTGAAATAAAATTTAAAAGTACATGATTGAAAAGTAGATCTTAGTCTTAGAAAAGTAGTTTTTTCTTATATATATTTTTGTTTATATATATTTCAACAAAAAAATTTTCTATGTCCTACCATGTCCTACAATATTATAAGATGTCGGTTTCAGTTTATTTTCTGACAGGAAAGATATAACATTTTACATAAAATGCTACAAAATCTTAGGAAACTTTTGTAATGCATTTTTCGAATACTAGATGGTGTAGTCGCCACTAATAATTTAAATTTTCGAAAACTTTGAGATATGCAGTACCATTGTGTGATGACGTCATCTTGATAGCTCACAATCCCTTTCCGGAAGTATACCTGAAATATTTATGTAAATACTAGCAGATTTACCCGGCGTTGCCAGGGAGCGTGCAAATTGTAAAAAAGCAAGTTTCGGCAAATTTTTCGAAGTACTGCTTTAAATAAAAAGAAAGCCTCAAAAAAATATTTGTGGAGTTCCGCCAACCCACTGACGCCCAACAGCTTTTTACATATTTTTTCGAAAAGCAGAATCGGTTTGACCAATTTAATTCAATTTTTGTATGCGTACATATATATACTTATTATTCCTACGATTGGTCAAAAAAAAAAATTTTTTAAAGTAAATTACGTCCAATTTTTGAAAGTAGGTAAAACTTCTTTGAATTAGGGAAAATTAGGGGAACCGATTGCGAAACTAAACTTTAAGAAACAGTTTCCAAAACTGTTTGAACGATTATCTCTAATTTTTCTAGACGTGGTGATTCTTGACAATTTGGTGCTCCTTGACCATATAGTTGAGGATGGTGGGTTTCCGCCGAATAATTTTAACTGAATTAAAATTTTAATTTTTATTATTATTTTATGAAAAGTTTCTAATGAAATTTGATAAATTAGTTGTAAAATTTCTAGAACAATCCTAAGAAAATCGTTTTAAAAAAATTTCTTTTTTTCATTTAAAAATTAACATGTGTAATTTTTTTGTTAACCTTTTTCAATACTATCAACTTAAATTACAACTCCATTGAGAGGCGGGGCAACCACACTACAGGTCAAATGGGTATAAAAATTCAAATTTCGAACCCTCATAGCTGCTAAAGAGAGGGCGTGACAAAAAAATTTTGTTAACCGACTTCCACTAATTTTCGATGATCTAATTGCAGGACCTTAGCTTCAAACCTTTAGAATATATGTTGAGTTAAAAATTTTAGTATATTAGTATTATGGCAACCCTAAACATTTGTCTTTTAAAAATTTATAAACCTTATAAAACCAGCTATATTTTGCTGTTTCCGATTGAAAATACACTTTACTGAACTCTTGTTATAACCATTTAAAAAAAGGGCTTTTTCCAGCTGCGGGGGGATGTAGTTCTGTAACGGACAGCCCTAAAAAGAAAAGTTCTTCTACGAAATTGATTTTTTGGAATACCAATTCGCGGTAAAAATTTTTCAAGTCTATTTCAAACGGTGTTAAAGTTTTGTAAGCATACGAGCGGACCGACAGAGTAAAGCTATATAGGCACACGAAGAAATGTAAAGAAATAAAATATTATGTTATTTACATTTAAGGATATTATGATTCGGATTCTTTATTAGCTTTAATTTTATTATTATTAATATTATTTCATTTAGCTTTTGCACTATTAGAGACTATTTAAGCAGAGCAAAAAAATTAGTCTCATTAATTAAGTGAGCTTTCGGAATACAAGTTAACTTGCGTTAATGAAATATGAAATAGGAAAAAGGTATATTAAATTTGGTATGGTGTTTGTAACCTCCTAAAGGAAGCGAGCTAGATATGGAAAGGTATATATATTTGTGATCAGCGTGATCTCCTGAGTCGATATAGTGCCATGTCCGTCTGTCCGTAGGCACGATAACTCAAAAACTAAAGAAGCTATCTCGATGAAATTTTAACTGTAGATTACTAGCACTTAAGTACGGCAGGGATAACTTGTATATATAGTATGACTGGGACTTTATATGGGGCAAAATCGTACCATGGTTTCGGGTTCTGGAACCTTTGAAAAGTTCAAAAGCTAACAAACGTATATCTTAAAAACACTAAAACTCAGCAACTAATTACGCTTTTTTGATGAAATTTATATTCTAGGTTACTAGTAATGACAGTTCCACGGAATTGGTAATTATCGGGTTCAGATTCTGGAAACTTTTGATCGAATTGAAGTCAAACTTGTATAATTATAAAACCAAAGAAGATAGAACATTATATTTGGGGCAAATTTGTTTCTTCTTATTTGTTTTGTGTACGTGAAATTTTGGATGAATTGGAATAGCGGTTTGTGTACAATCTCCACTATTCCCCAGACCTTAAAGCGTAATATGCTCGAAATTAATAACGATAAAATAATCAAATTTGATACACTATTTCCTATTTCCGTTCTTATTGAAGTTGTATATTTTTAAAGAACTAACAGTTTTACTATTAAACATATTATGTATTGTCTATCTATATATAGAAAGCGAAAGTTTGTTTTTTTTTTTGTTTGAATGTAGCGAGTCTTTTCCTAAAATGCCCAGCCGATTTTCATGAAAATTTGCATAAAGAGGTTTTTGGGTGTGGAAAGAAATTTAGGTCTGATGGACCGCCAAGCTGGGGTTGTGGTACAAGTATTTAAACTTTTTGTTCTAAAATGAAAATGGTTCGACCGATTGACTTCAAATTTTATATACGTGATGTTCTTTGAGGATTGAGTTGACGCTATCAACAGTTTTGGAATTTGTTAACCATTGTCGCGCTGACGGTGGTCAAAAAAATTTTGGGTCCAAATTTTGTCCGATTTCAGAGCTTTGGCTAAAAAGAAATTCCTAAAAAAATTTTATTGAGTTCCATTAACCCATTGCGGCCCAACAGCTTTTTATAGGTTTTTTCAATACTTTACTCTTAATAAGAAACGGTGTAACCGATTTTCTTTAAATTTTGTATATGTGTTCCATTTTGAGAATGGAACATACTTTTAACATACTTGGAATTGGTTAACCCATGCCGGCTCCTAGAATAATCCTAGAAAAATCGTTTCAAAAAATTTGTTTTCATACATATTAAAATTAACATTTGCACCCTCTGTAATTTTAGTGTTAACTTTTTGCAGTAACATCAACTTCAATTAAACCTCCATTGAAAGGCGCAGCAACGCGCTCCGGGTATTAGCTAGTATTTTATAAATTAAAAACTAAATATATTTTTAATAAACGACTATTTATTTTAAGTTGTAAAATTTATTTTTGTATTAAAATTAATTATATGAACAGTTCTAAATTTATTATTGTACGAGTATTTTAAAAATACATTTATTGCAAATTTTGATTAATAAATTTTGTGATAAAAAGCTAATGAAAGCATTAATGGTTTTAATTAACATTAAAAACCATGGAATTATATAAACTTTTATATTTATATTATTACAAATTAATATTTATTTCGAATAACTTTGAGTTTAATTATATAGAACATTAATAAATAAGTAAAATAAGGGAATAAATTTAAAAATTATTGAAAATTGTAACAGTTAACAAAGGGTACTAAATTATTCACCACTAAATGCACTACAGCTAAAAATCCTGAAAAGGAGTAATTGCTGCATGTGTGTAAAATTTTATTGAATTGGATAAAAGTTTTAAATATGTAATTTTGTATTTGCATTTTACTAAATTATTCTATTTTAATAGAATAACAATATTTTTAAATAGATAAATTAGTAAGAATTGTTAATATTTTTGAATTGATAAAATAATTAGAAAATGTTTTTAGTATTATAAAGTAAATTTGGTTAGCCATTTCTTACGATCGAACTAATAAAAGCTTTTATGATTTTAAAATGATTTCCCATTAAATTTGAACCAAATAGCTGTAGGGTATTTCTAAGTCTGTAGCAACGACTGACTGCTTTTCAATTGTTATAATTAAAATGGTAGTACGTTTAAGCAAATAAAATTTATAGAAATCTTCATGGTGTCGTCGTGGAAAACAGTTTAATCGAAAATTTTTTTGCAGCCTCTCTTTTGGACTGCAAAATCACCCTGTAAAATTGGACACAAACCGGAAACACAAAATTTTTTGGAAGCCTGCCAGGCCGAAATGGGTTAATTTATTTCAACCAAATTTATACAAATAATTTCGGATGCTAAGAGGAACATTTGTGCAAAATTTCAAGTCAATCTATCAAACCGTTTTGACTCGACATCAAAAACATTGGAAAATCTTCATTGCGCCCCCGTGCCCAAACGGGTTAACCGAACTCAACAAAAATTTGTTTCAGCCTCTCTTTTATTGCAAAATCACCCTGTAAAATTGGACACAAATCGGAAACACAAAATTCTTTAAAAGCCCCCAGGCCGAAGTGGGTAAATTTATTCCAACCAAATTTATACAACTAATTCCGGTTGCTAAGAGAAACATTTGTGCAAAATTTCAAGTCAATCGGTCAAACCGTTTTGACTCGACATAAAAAAAAACGGAAAAGCTGACATAGCCTATGTCATTCCCCGGGCTCTCAGAATTGTTCCTTTAAAATTTTGTGACAATCAAACCAGTGGTTTTCACGTGAATCCTGGACAAACAAACAAATTCTCTTCTGTATATATTAGACTAGCAGATTTACCAAACTTGTTCAATAACTAGGCTCCAAATCCAAACTTGCTCAGATAATTATCAAGAAAATTTTTAATAAAGGTTTCTGGGTACGGGGAGTCTTCTGAACTTATAGTTGGAAAAGTTTTTAAACTTCTTTGAAAAATTAAATAGTGGTGACCGATTGCCACCAAATTTTATATACCTGTTGCTGTTATACAATGTAGTTCACTTTTTAAATAGACTTGACATTTGCTATGAAATATTGGGATGATGATAAATCTGAAAAAATTTAGAAAATCCACAAAAATGTTTAAAGTTATTGTGTTGATTTCCGTAATTTATTCCGGCACAATTTATAAATTGTACTTTTGCGTTCAATGTAAAACTATTTTAGAGGCGCAGAACTCTCAATCGGGTATTATCTAATATAGATGGAAGTATTATTATTCCCGTTACACTCTAGGTCAAACGGTTATACAAAATTTTCTATTACGATTGTGGCGCAGAGAATAAGGGGAGAAGATATAGATTCAAAGGTGTGGATCGAATCAGAATCAAAAATAGAACCGACGTACGTCCGTCGGTCCGCACGATGACTCAAAAAAATATAGATCTAGGATTCTCAAATTCGTTTTAATGAAAGAGCCGTCACTATAGCAATTCAGGCGGTTAGCTCAATGCTTAAATAGTTGGTAGGTCTACTGTAGTGGGTTCGAATAGTTGCCATAGAACATCTTTATTTATAAGAGCATTACTATATTCCTAATAATGCAGGTTGTCTGAAATTTTTCCAAAAATATTTTAGCTTTATAGCTAAAGTTTGTGCAAAAGTTAATTGGGATAGTGCAGTTCGTTCGATTTGCTGCCATACAACTTCTTGTTCTATATGAGCACTACTTTATGTCAATAATATTTAACTTGAATGGCCAAGGGCTGAATAAATTATAGTCGATGTACTGGAAGAGGTTTAAAGAGTTGCTTTTCACCTTATATTTTTATTTGTTCTTAACTGAAAGTTCTACGGCACTCGTCCTCGTTTTTTATGATTTTTTGAAGGAAATGAAGGCTTTTTTTTCTAAAATGTAGTTAAGTTAATATATTCGAAATCCAAGTTTTTCTAAAAAGAAAACTGCAATTTGACACTGAAATCTATTTTTAAAGAACAACAAATGTAAAGTAGATAAAAAATACCTTCGTGCCCAAATGGATTAACCGAACTGAACAAAAATTTTTGTCAGCCTCTCTTCTCGACTGCATAACCACCCTGTAAAATTAGACACAAATCGCAAACACAAAATTTTTTAAAAGCCCGCCGGGTTGATATGGGTTAATTCATTCTTACCAACCTTTTACAACTAATTACGGTTGCACATAGGAAAGTTTGTGCAAAATTTCAAGTCAATCGGTCAAGGTGTTTCGACTCCTGTAGCCGCAACCTGTTAACTTACAAAAATGTTTAATAGCCTATGTCACCCCCCGGGCTGCAAGAATTATTCCTTTAACATATTGGGACAATCCGACCTAAAAAAAATATTTGTGGAATTCCGTTTACCCATTGCGGCCCAAAAGTTTTTGAAAGGATTTTTATTTTCTTTGCTATCAATTAGAAATGGTTTAACCGATTGACTTCAAATTTTGTATATGAGTTCCTCTTTAAGAATGGAGCTCGCTCTATTAACAGACAAGGAATCTGTTAACCCATGCCGACCCGATGTTTGTCAAAAAAATTTTGGAAGGATATTACGTCCACATTTTGAAAGTAAGTAAAACTTCTTTGAATTAGCAATAAACAATGTTTTGTCAAGTTCTTTTAAGCGATTGCGAAACAAAAACTTTAAAAAACAGTTCGCAAAATAGTTTGAACGATTATCTCTAATTTTTTTATACGTGGTGTTTCTTAACAATTTGGCGCTACTAAAATTTTTTGGAAGGCCGGCGAGCTGAATTGGGTTGATGTATTCCAACCAATTTTATACGGGTAGTTCCGTTTGTGAAGAGGAAGATTTGTGCAAAATTTCAAGTCAATCGGAATAACCGTTTTGACTCGACATCAAATATATTGAAAAACCTTCATTGCGCCCTCGTGCCCAAACGGGTTAACCGAAATCAACAAAAATTTGTGTCAACCTCTCTTTTTGACTTCAAAACCACCCTGAAAAATTGGAAACAAATCGGAAACACAAAATTCTTTGGAAGCCCTCAGGCCTCAAATGGGCAAATGCATTCCCACCATCTTTATACAATTAATTCCGTTCGGCAAGAGGAGCATTGCTGCATAACTTCAATTCAATCGGTCTAACCGTTTCGACTCGACACCAAAAAAAACCAAAAAGTTTAAAGCAACCTGTTGACTTATTAAAATATGATATAGCCTATGTCAGCCCCCGGGCTCACAGAATTATTCTTCTAAAGTTGGGTGACAGTCGGACCAGTAGTTTTCACGTGAATCCTGGAAAAACAATTGAAAAATTGTTTTAAAATATTATGCATTAAAGAATAATATATACGAAGTTGAATTTTTTGATTTTCAAATTTTATTAGAAAAAAACCTGCAATTTTATATTGAAATCTACTTTTAAAGAACAACAACTGAAAAGTAGATAAAAAACCAAGCTTTAGAAAAAATATAGAGAACGATAATGTTATGTTATTTAAACTTAAGAATATTATTATTCGGATTCTTTATTAGTTTTATTTTTATTATTGTTAATATTTACTCATTTAGCTTTTTGCACTATTTGAAGGGCAAAAAATTGGTCTTATTAATTAAGTGAGCTTTTAAAATAAAGGTTAACTTGCGTTAATACCAAATATTTTAAAATTTCTATAGTTAGAAGAAACCGATTAGGTAATTGTGAGCTGTTATCAGACTCCGATTTAAAAAAACGGGGTAGAGGGTCATATGATATAAAATGCGAAGCAACAAAAACATAGCTTTTGTCCACTTACCTAAATGATCAACCAGTAGGCTCTTCTACGTTGGAGTTCACAGAAAAAAAATTTATAGAAGATCCTCGACCAGCAATTGTTTCGCAATATAATAAATATATGGGAGGAGTAGATGTTTGCGATATGCTCATGGAGTTATACAAAATAAATCACCGTTCTAACAAATGGTACATGCGTATAGTATATTGGTGTTTTGGAGCTGCTGTCATAAATTCATGGCTACTATATCGAAGAGACCTGAAGCTGGTAGAGCCGAACACCTCTAAATACAACTTCACAATGTTCTGCAATATTGAGGAAAAGAGGATGACTTTCACAAACAACAATTGGACCCGGCCTATCAGTGCCCTCATCACCTGCCGGCAGTGAATGCAGTACACCTGCAAGCAGTAAAAAAAGGCACATACTCCAAATCCAAGAAACTCAACTAGATATGATGAAAGGGGTCATTGGAATATATGGAGTGAAAAAGAACGTTGCCGTCTTTGTAAAACCGGAACTCCTTTAACTAAATGCCTTAAATGTGGTTTTCATATTTGTTGCAATACAAATAAAAACTGCTTTTGTCTTACCATTATTTATTTGCTTACATAAAAATAAATTTCATTGTTTATATTAATAATATTGTTTCATTTATTCACATCTCTTTACATACATTTTATAACAGAATGAACATTTTGCTTATAAGCAACACTCTGTAGCGGCTTGCCGGAGCGAGTTATCGGTTCCAAATTTTTTGTGATTACTAATTAGAACCAATCAAGAACAATACGTAAGAATTTTAATTAGACTCGCCAGAGTTAGGCTCTCAGAATTATTTCTCTAAATTTCAATCAGACTAGTGGTATTCACGTGAATCCTGGACAAACAAACAAAAATAACAACAAATTTTCTTCTTTATATGTTAGACTAGCAGATTTACCCGGCGTTGAACGGGAGGTTGCAAATTGTAAAAAAGCAAGTTTCGGCCAAATTTTACTGCTTTGGTTGCATAGAAAGCCTCAAAAAAATATTTGTGGAGCTCCGTTAACCCGTTGTGGACCAACAGCTTTTTATATGTTTTTTCGTTGCTTTGCTATAAATTAGAAATGGTTTAACCGATTGACTTCAAATTTTGTATATGTGCTTCTCTTTGAGAATGAAGTTCAATCTATTAATAGATTTGGAATTTGTTAACCATTGCCGCCCGTAAATTGTTCAAAAACAAACTTTGGAAGGATATTACGTCCAATTTTCCGAAATATTGCTTGGGAATTGCGACACAGCAGCTTTTTAAAATTTTTTCGTAACTTTACTCTTAAGAAGAAACGGTTTAAACAATTGACTTTAAATTTTGTATGCGTACATGTACATACTTATCATTCCTTCGATTATTCAAAAAAAAAAAAAAAATTTTAAGTAAATCACGTCCAATTTTTTAAAGTAGGTAAAACTTCTTCGAATTAGGGGAATGTTTAAAAATGTTTTGTCGAGTTCTTTTAACCGTTTGCGAAACAAAAACTTTAAAAACAGTTTGCAAAAGAGTTTGAACGATTGTCTCTAATTTTATAATACGTGGTGCTTCTTGATAATTTGGTGCTCCTTGACGATAGAGTTGAGGATGGTGGGTTTCCGGCAAATAATGTTAACTGAATTAAAATTTTTGTTATTATTTAATAATTATGAAAAGTTTCAAGTGAAATTTGATAAATTTTTTGAAAAATTGCAAGAATAATTGTAAAAAAAACCTTTGAAAAAATTTACTTTATTATATTTTTAAAATAATTACACTATGTGTAATTTTTGTATTAACTTTTTTCAGTAACATGAACTTAAATTAAAACTCCATTGAGAAGCGGGGTAGGGTGCGCCGAGTAATAGCATGTTTACATGTAATGTACTTAGAGCGTTTTGTACTTACCTGAAAGATCTATTACGCTCTTCCACGTTGTACCCGTGCATACATATATGAAATCGGGTATATTAAAATTGCTCCTCCGTTTTTAACGCATCGATCTAGACGAGCTAGATATAGTGTCAAGGGTACATATAGGATCAGCATAGAAAAGTAAATCGATCTAGCTATGTAAGTCTGTCCGTTCGTTCGTGTGTCAGCACGATAACTCAAAAACTAAAAGGGTTACAATTTTGAAGTTCACACAGTGTCATTTTTAGATAATTTTTAGGTTCTCTATTATTTTTGGTTAAAATCGGACCAAGGCTTCGGGGAGCTGCCATACAACTTTTTTGCACCAATATGAAGTTCTTCAAAACTAATTATTCCATGAGGAATAAAATTACACACGGTTAATTTTATAATGAATCCGGCACTTATATGAAGTTGCAAAATGTTACGGCTTAATTTTCAGGGGGCTGCCATGCAAATTCTTTGCACCAATATGAATTTCTTCAAAACTAATTATACTACGAGGATGAAAATTACACACAGTTAGTTATATAATGAATCGAGGACTTATATGAAGTTTCAAAATATTACGGCTCCATTTTCGGGCAGCTGCCATAGAAAGTTTTCAATTCAATGACTGTGACTCTAATGAAGTTACGAGGTTAAAACTAAAATTGGGCAGATAAAGTAATGAGGCAAGTAACTTGGCAAAGTTGGACATCACTCGGACTTTTTGGTTTTTTTTTAAGTCGATATGTCCATGTCCGTCCGTCCGTCGTCCGTAGGCACGATAACTCAAAAAATAATCGAGCTATCTTGATAAAATTTTAAGTGTGGCTTAGTAGGACTGACAGTACGGCGGGGATTACATATGGTCGAAATCGGCTCATTGGTTCGGATTTTGGACCTTTCAATCTGTCCAAGGGCTAACGAACATATATAAAATTCACGATAAATCAACAACTAATGACGCTATCTTCATCAAATTTGTGCTGTAAGGTTACTAGTAATGAACCTACTTCAGGGATTGCGTACGATCGAGATTGGAGTATGGGTTCTAGGAATTAAATTGTGAATTCCACAAAAATTCGGAATTTTACTTAGAATTATACTATCTCAGCAAAAATGGGTAAAACTGAGAGACACTTTCTTCAATTTAAAGAACCGCTTTTAAATTTAAGAAAAACCTTTAACATATGTGAAAATATAATGTTGGACCTTTAAATTTTGTATATTGATAAAAAAAAAATTGGACAGTTATTCAAGTTACAGGTGCTTTAAAATCGCAAAATTTCAATTTTCGAATCCTTATAGCTCCTAAAAAGGGGATATTCTGTTAGATATAATAATTATGAAAAGTTTCAAGTGAAATTTGATAAACTTGTTGAAAAATTGCAAAGAATAATTCTAAACAAGCGGTCTAAAAAAACTAGTCTTATTAATTAATTGAGCTTTTAAAATAAATGTTAACTTGCGTCGATACCAAAAATTTTAAAATTTCATTGAATCTTTGTGCAAAACGCGTAAACAGGTCAAAACCAAACCCTTTGGGTTAATTTATTCCAAGCTAATTTATACAACTAATTCCGGTTGCTAAGAGGAACATTTGTGCAAAGTTCAAGTAAGTAATTTTTTTGCTCTCAAATATTCTCAAATAGTGCAAAAGCTAAATGAGATAATATTAATAATAATAAAAATAAAGCTAGTAAAGAATCCGAATATTTAAATCCGAATATCTTTAAATTTAAATAACGTAACATTTTCCTTCTCTACATTTTTTCGTAAGTCTTTGTTTTTTATCTACTTTGCAGTTGTTGTTTTTTAAAAAAAGATTCCTGTGTAAAATTGAAGTTTTCTTTAAATAAAATCTAAAAATAAAAAAAAATCAATTTCGAATAAATTATGCTTAAATACATAGTATTTTAAAACAGTTTTTTCAAGAAAGGAGCCTACATTTCTCTCATAAAATCATAAGCAAACGAGGAAGATCGTAGTAGAACTTTCAGGTAAATACAAAACAAAATATAAGTTTCAAAGCTGATTCAAAGCTGATATTATCTAAGCCATCGACTATATTTTATTCAAACGATGGCAATTCAAGTAAGCTACTATTAATGACATAATGGCAAATTTAGTATACCTTTTTGACATCTCAATGGAGTTTTAATTTAAGTTTTTTTTTTTTTTTTTATTCAATTTTTTATTTAATTTCAGATAATTTTACAATAATATATAAAATTATGTATAAGACATTAAGTAATTCTTAAACTACAGCTTATAACTAACATTTAAGAACTTAAAAATTTTTACAATTTTTCTAATTTCCAGTTTTTTTTTTTTTTTTATTTTTTGTTTTTTTTAAATTTTCAAATTTTAAAGATTAATTTCTAAGATTTTTTACAAATTTTCTAAGTTTACTTTTAAATATTTTTAAATTTTGACAGTTTTTAATTTCTACCGGTAGCGAGTTGAAAAGTTTTATTGCGCTGCTTTTAGACTTTTTAGCTTCAACGTTGTTTTGGCTTTAGGAATTTCGATATTTTTCCTGTTTCTGGTTAGATAATTATGAATATTCTCCCTATTTTGAAGTTTTACTTTTGACTTAATATTAGTGTTCAGGATATTATACATGTATTTACATTTTTCAAAGTAAATTAGTTGGTTAATATCCAGTGTATCAATTATTTTATATAAATTATTGGTTCTAGTTCTTATATTCAAATTAAATAAAGTTTTGAGGGCTATATTCATTACCGCACTCATTTGATTTTTATGCAAATATGAACAATGACTCCAACTGCATATATTATACCTAATTCTTGATAATATATGGCCATTATATATAAGTTTAGCAGCATAATTCGGAATACTCCCCATTCTTCTGACAGCCATTGTTATAGGAATAATTTTTTTTTTAATGCTTTTTATATGTTTATCCCATCTTAAGTTTTCATCAATTATCATTCCCAAGTACTTAACATTATCAACTTGTTCTATTATAGTATCCTTTACCTTAAGCGTAATATTATCATTTGTTTTCTTTTGCATTTTGAATATCATATAATTAGTTTTTTCGCATTTATACATAATTCATTTTGGTCCAACCAACTGCAATATATCTTTAAGTCATCCTTTAGTATATTTTGAAGCTCTTCTAATGTTTTCGCTTTTGCTATAAGGTTAGTGTCATCTGCATAAATGTTGTACTTTGACTTAATATTGTTTTTAGGTAAGTCCATTACCTATATACAGCAGGTATAATAACGACCCCAGTAATGAACCTTGTGGTACGCCTGTTTTTATTACTAGTTCATCACTTAGTACTTCATTAACTTTAGGACATTGAGTTCTATTTGTCAAATAACTTTTTAGTAAAAGATTACTGTTACCTCGAATTCCTAAGTTATCTAGCAATCTGATAAGTCTGGAATGACTTACCATATCAAATGCTTTTGTTAAGTCAATAAAAACTTCGCCAACATAGTATCCGTCATCCAACGCATCGTAAATATGTTCCAAGGTTGCTGCGATAGCTGATTCTGTACCACTTTTTTCTTAGAAACCATACTGATTAGCATCAAAGCTTATTCTTTTAGTAATGAAACTTCTTATTCTTGAATTAATAACTTTTTCATATATTTTCGAAATTGAGTTTAGAATTGAAATTGGTCTATAGTTACCACAGTCTTCTTTTGACTCACTTTTGTGAATAGGAACTAAATATGCTTTTTTTAACGAATCAGGAAACATACCATTAGTGAAACTTTCATTTATCAGTTTCACTAAAGATGGGGTTATAATATTGACCAACTCTTGTAGATCTCTCACTGTAATTTTATCCAATCCTGGAGTTGCATTTTTATTTAAATTCATAATAATTTGATGAATTTCTGGTTCTATAACTGGAATAAGAAACAACGAGTTGCTATTAAATAGATTTTGTGAGTAGCTAGTAACATCGTTGGTATTTAGAATGTTTTTTTTAATACGTTTTCCTATTTCAGTTCCTACCCCATGGTTTAGGCACCAGAAACCCGAGGGGTGACAGACTAGTTCAATTTTGTACAGAGCAAGAACTTAAAGCCATGAATACATGGTTTTCTTTACCACCTCGCCGATTATACACATGGAAATCCCCACAAGATAACGATCAAAATATAATCCGAAATCAAATCGATTTTATTTTAATAAATAAACGATACAGTACATCAGTGTCAAGAGTTTCAACGTATCCAGGTGCCGACGTCCCATCAGACCACAACTTACTGCTATCGCAAGTCAAAACCAAACTAGCAGTAGCGAAAAAACCAACACGGAAAAATATTTAGATCTAGGAAAATTAATGGATAGCTCTAGCCAAACTGTAATTGCAGAAGAACTTAATAATCAAATCACATCTCTCATCAGAAACAACAACGTGAACAATGTAGGTGGACATGAATTGTGGAACCGAGTGAAGAACACAATGAAAAATGTAGCTTCAACCAAGCTGGGACCACGAACATATACACCGAAGCAGAAGTGGATGACAAATGAGATTTTAGATTTAATGAATCAGAGACGTTTATATAAAAACACCGGAAATGGTGACCACTATAAGCGCCTGCAAAACATAATAAGATCAAAAATTAGAGCAGCAAAAACACAGTGGCTAAACTCTCAATGTCAAGAAATTGAAAATTTACAAAACTTACATGATGATTTTAATCTTCATAAAAAAGTTAAGGAAGCTGCTGGAGTTCATCGTAAGCAAATATATTCGAATCTAGTTGACAGAAATAACCAAATAATCCTGGATCCAGACAAGAAAAAACAAGTTTGGGAAGAATACATAGCAGAGTTATTCAATGATCTAAATAGAACCGAAGTCCACACTCTACCACAAGCAACACTCTCAGGTCCACCGATAACAAAAGATGAGATCAGGAAAGCTATTACAACAGCAAAAAATAATAAAGCTACCGGCCCTGATGAATTACCCGCAGAAATTCTTAAATTAATTGATGATGACAATTTAACCATCTTAGAAAGAATTTTTAACCAAATCTATGATACGGGAATATACCCAGAAGAATGGCTTAAATCAACATTTATTACGCTGCATAAAAAAGTAAATGCAAAAAAGTGTAGTGACCATCGGCTTATAAGCTTAATGAGCCATGCATTAAAGATCTTTTTAAAAATTATTCACTTCCGAATCTACAAGAAATGTGAAAGTACAATTAGTAATACACAATTCGGCTTTAGAGCAGGTCTTGGTACTCGAGAAGCTCTCTTCGGCCTCCAAGTTTTGGTTCAAAACTGCCGAGACGTTCATAAGGATATTTTTCTCTGTTTCATAGACTATGAAAAAGCTTTTGACCGCGTTCAACATAATAAACTTATGGAGGTTTTGAGTAAAACTAATATAGATCAAAAAGAAATTCAGAGTATCAAGAACTTGTATTGGAACCAAAAAGCCTATGTAGTTTCAGAAAACTTCATTACAAAAGACGTTGAAATTAGAAGAGGAGTACGGCAAGGCTGTGTATTGTCACCCTTACTTTTTAATTTGTACTCCGAGGCTATATTTGTTAATTACCGATAATATAACTGAACTTCAAGAACTTATAAATTCAGTAAGCAACCGCAGCAGACTTTTCGGCTTAAATATTAATATCGCTAAAACCAAGTTTATGGTTATTTCTAGAACCAACCCATTCAACAACGCAACATTAACCATAAATGGCACCATAATTGAACGAGTTTCAAGTTTTAAATATCTAGGATGTAGGCTAAATGAAAACTGGAACTCAGATATGGAAATAAAATGCCGAATTGAATATGCTCGTAGCAGTTTTGTAAAATATAAAAAAGTTTTATGCAACCGTGATATCAATCTCGAAACAAAAATCCGGTTTGTTAAATGCTACGTGTGGTCCATACTCCTCTATGGTATGGTAGCGTGGACTCTAAAAATAACGACCATCAATAAGCTTGAAGCATTTGAAATCTGGATATACCGTAGAATATTGAAAATATCATGGATAGATCGAGTGAGCAATAGTGAGGTTCTAAGTAGAATAAACAGAGACCGTGAGTTGTTATTAACAATCAAGCGTAGGAAAACATCTTATCTAGGTCATATAATGCGCAATGACAAATATTATATTCTACAACTGATTCTGCAAGGTAAAATTAAGGGCAGAAGACGTGTCGGCAGAAAGCAAATGTCGTGGCTTAGAAACATCAGGCAATGGACGGGCCTCCAAACGGTGGGAGAATTAATGCACGCAGCACAAGATAGAGAGAGCTTCAGAAATGTGATCGCAGACATCCAGTAGTGGATAAGCAGCTAAAGAAGATTTCAGTAAAAAAATTATTGAGAGTATTTGCAGTTTCAACATCATTTTTAGTTTTTTCACCATTGCTTTTAATAACATGACTGACATTTTTCAGTTTATCTTCATTGGTATTTTTTATAGAATTATTCAATATTTTCCATAATTTCCTAGAATCGCTCCCAGCTTTTTCAATATTTCTATTAATATAATTTTTTTTTCTTCTTTTATTAATTGTTCTACCTTTTTCTTCATTTTTATATATTTTACCTTTTTTTCACTATTGGTCGGATAATTTTTATGTCGATTATATAATGCTTTTCTTATTTTCAGCTTGTCATGAATAAAAGGTGGTATCCAGCTATTATTTCTCGTTCTCATCGGTATTGTCTTAGTACATAATCTTTTTGCTTCTTGTATAATTTTTACTAAGGTTTCGATTTCTCGTATATTATTATTTTCAATTTTGTATTTTATTATGGAACGCATTTGATTATAATCGATTTTGTTTATGTTGTACTTTTTCATTGGTAACTTCTCAATGTTAATTGCTTTAATAGTTACTATTGCCAATTGATGGTCCGATAGGCAGTTATTTTCTATTATATAATTAACATCATAATTGCCATTTATGTTTGTTATTATGTGATCAATTAAGGTGCTAGAGTTAGTTGTATTTCTTGTACTTTCCGTTTTATTAACTATGCTATATCCAGAAGGTGCTATAATATCCTTAAACTTAATAATTACATTGGAGTTCTCAAATAAATTTAGATTGGTATCTGCAAAAAATATATGATTTGCCTTATCTACCAGTTTAGGTTCAAGAAACTCCATAAATAGGTTGCTGTTTTCCAATGGAGCTTTATAAAATGTACCGATTTTTAATTTTGGTTTTGAGTTAAGGATTTCAATTACAGTAAAGTTATATTTTTCATCTTTACATATTTCATTGAAACTGATATTATTTTTAATAAAAATGGCAGTCCCATCTCCTCTTTTTTTATTTCTACAGTTGTAAACTGCTTGATAATTGGGTATGTTGTAGGTATCTTTTTCATAATCATAAATCCAAACCTCTGTAATTATTATTATAAGTTGATGTTATTGAAAAAAGTTAACACAAGAATGATGTACATGTAAATTTTAAAATGTAATAAAGCAATTTTTTTAAAACTAGTTTTTTAGGGATTATTCTAACTATCTTTCCACAAATTTATCAAATTTCACTTCAAACTTTTCATAATTATTAAATAATAACAATAAAAATTCAAGCAGCACTAAATTATCAAGAAGTAGAAGAAAAACGTATAGAAAATTAGATATAATCATTAAAACTGTTTTGCAAACTGGTTTTTAAATTTTTTGTTTCACAATCGGTTAAAAGAACTCGATAAAAAATTTTTTTAAAAATTCCCCTAATTCAAAGAAGTTTTACCTACTTTCAAAAATTGGACGTAATTTACTTTCAAAAATTTTTTTTTTTAATAATCGTAGGAATGATAAGTATACACATGTACGCATACAAAATTTATATTCAAGTGGTCAAACCGTTTCTGTTTAAGAGTAAAGTAATGAGAAAATCTGTAAAAAGCTGCTGTGCCACGATGGGTTAACGAAACTCAACCAACTTGTTTTTGAAACTTTGAGCAAGCAAAATTTCGCTATATTGGACGTAATATCCTTCCCAAATAAATGTTAAATAACAAAATTTTCAATAAAATTCTTTTAATTGTTTAACCAAATAAAATTTATAGAAAACTTCATAGCGTAGTCGTGGAAAACGGGTAAATCTAACTTAGTTTAGGGTTAGTTTATTCCACCCAAATTTAAACAACTACTTCCGGTTGCTTAGAGGAACATTTGTGCAAAATTTCAAGTCAATCGGTCAAACCGTTTTGTCTCGAAATCAAAAACATTCAAAAAGCTTCATTGCACCCTCGTTCCCAAACATGTTAACCGAACTCTACAAAAATTTTTGTTAGTCTCTCTTTTCGACTGCAAAACCGCCCTTAAATTTGGACACAAATCGGAAACACAAAATTTTTTGGAAGCCCGCCGGGCCGAAATTGGTTAATTTGTTACAACCAAATTTATACAACTAATTCCGGTTATTAAGAGGAACATCTGTACAAAATTTCAAGTCAATCGATCAAACCGTTTTGACTCGACATCAAAAAAACGAAAAGCTTAATACGGCTCTGGAATTGGAACCTGTTGACTTTTAAAAATGTGACACAGCCTATTTTACCCCCCGGGATCTCAGAATTATTCTTTTAAAATTTTGTGACAATCTGACCAGTTGTTATTCACGTGAAACCTGGACAAACAAACAAACAAACAAACAAACAAATTTTCTTCTCTGTGGAGTTCCGTTAACCCATTGTGGCAAAATAAATTTTTATAGGTTTTTTCGTTGCTTTGCTATATATTAGAAATAATTTAACCGATTGACTTCAAATTTTGTAATTGTGTTCCTCTTTGAAAATGAAGTTCACTCTATTAACAGATTTGGAATTTGTTAACCCATGCCGGCCCGACGATTGTTCAAAAAAAAAATTTGTAAGTAAATTACGTCCAATTTTTGAATGTAGGTGAAACTTCTTTGAATTAGGAGAATGCTCACAAAAATGTTTTGTCGAGTTCTTTTAACCGATTGCGAAACAAAAACTTTATAAAACAGTTTGAACGATTATCTCTAATTTTTCTATACGTGGTGCTTCTTGACAATTTGTTGCTCCTTGATGATAGAGTTGAGGATGGTGGGTTTCGTGTGAATAATGTTAACTGAATTAAAACGACTATTGGTCAGAAGGGTATACTAAATTTGCCATTATGTCATTATACTATCTCAATAGTAATTTTCTTGAATTGCCCGCTTTTGAATAAAATATAGTCGATAGTTTAGAAAAGGTTAAATTACCTGCTTTTCAACTTCTATTTTGTTTCGTACTTACCTGAAAGTTCTACTAAGCTCTTCCTCGTTTGATTTTATGAGAGAAATGTTGGCTCCTTTTTTGGAAAAACTGTTTTAAAATACTATGTATTTAAGCATAATATATACGAAATTGAATTTTTTGATTTCTCTACAGTCAGAGACTGCAATTTCACGGTGAAATCTTTTTTTTACAAAACAACAACTGCAAGGTAGATAAAAAACAAAGATATACGAAAAAATGTGGAGAAGGAAAATGTTATGTTATTTAATTTTAAAGATATTTTTATTCGGATTCTTTATTAGCTTTATTTTTATTATTATTAAAATTATCTCATTTAGCTTTTGCGCTATTTGAGACTATTTAAGAGCAAAAAAAGTAGTCTTTTTAATTAAGTAAGCTTTTGAAGTAAAGGTTAACTTGCGTTAATACCAAAAATTAGAAAATTCATTGAATCATTGTGCGAAACGCGTAAACAGATCAAAACCAAATTAACCCTGTGGGTTTTTGTAATTAAAATGCTGATACAAAATTTTTAACAAAAATCTTTTAATCGTTTAAGCAAATAAAACTTCGTGGCGTCTTAGACTTCAAAATCAATCTGTAAAATTGGACACAAATCGGAAACACAATTGTTTTTTATATCCCGCCAGGCCGAAATGGGTTAAATTATTCCAACCAAATTTATACAACTATTTACGGTTGCTAAGAGGGACATTTGTGCAGAATTTCAAGACAATTGATCAAACCGTTTTGACTCGACATCAAAAACATTGAAAAAGCATCATTACACCGTCGTGCCCAAAACGGATAAACCAAACTCAACAAAAATTTGTGCCAGCATCTCTTTTCGACTGCGAAACCACCCTGTAAAATTGGACACAAATCGGAAACAGAAAATTTTTGGAAGCCCGCCGGCCCGAAGTGGTTAAATTTATTCCAACCAAATTTATGCATCTAATTCCGGTTGCTAATAGGAATATTTGTGCAAAGTTTCAAGTCAATCGGTCAAACCGTTTTCACTAGACATAAAACAAAACGAAAAAGCTTAAAACAGCTCTGGAGCCGCAATCTGTTAACTTAAAAAATGTGACATAGCTTATGTCATCCCCCGGGCTCTCAGAATTATTCCTTTAAAATTTTGTGAAAATCGGACCAGTGGTTTTCACTTGAAGACAAATAAACAAACCAAAAAACAAATTTTCTTCTTTATATTTTAGACTAGAAAATACCCGGTGCGCGTTGCTGCGCCTGTCAATGGAGGTTTATTTAAGGTGATGTTACTGCAAAAAGTTAACATAAAAATTATGTATTGTGTAAATGTTAATTTTAAAATGTATTAAAGCAATTCTTTTTGAACGATTTTTCTAGTATTATTCTAGTGATCTTTGAAAGTTCCTGTAATCAAAGAAGTACTAGCTTTCCAAAATTGGACGTTACTTCCAAAATTTTTTTTTGCCAATCGTAGTACCGACATGTGTTACCAAACACCAATCCTGCTAACAGACTCAACTCCATTTTCAAGTTGCTCCACGCATATAAAATTTGAAGTTAACCGGTCAAACCGTTTCTAATTTAGAGTAAAGTAACGCAAAAATCTATAAAAAGCCGCTGTGCCGCAATGGGTTAACGAAATTCAACAAAAAATTGTTTGAGGCTTTCTCTTTGGGCAAAGCAGTATTGCGCAAAATTGGACGTAATTTGCTTCCAAATCTTTTTTTTTTGACTATGTCGGGCCCGCATGTGTTACGAAACACCAATCCTGCTAACAGACTCAACTCCATTTTCAAGGTGCTCCACGCATTCCAAATGTGAAGTCAACCGGTCAAACCGTTTCTAATTTAAAATAAAGTAACAAAAAAACCTATAAAAAGCTGTTGTGCTTCAATGGGTTAATGGAACTCCCAAAATTTTTTTTCAAGCAGTATTTCGTAAAATCGGACAAAATTTGGACCCAACATTTTTTTTTGACCAACCGTCGACATAGGGTCGACATAGATTAACAAATTTCAAAACTGTTAATAGTGTCAACTCAATTCTCAAAGAGCATCACGTATACATAATTTCAAGATAATTAGTAGAATCGTTTTCATTTTAGAACTAAAAAATTTAAATACTTGCATCACAGCCTCAACTTGGCGGTCAATTTTAACGTTTAAGTTTGGAAAACATACACTGGAGAATAACGTACTGTTTTATAAAAATATAAGAGTTTTAATTTTGAAGACCTACTAGCCCTTCTATTGGGAAGGTTTCCAAATTTTGCTTAGCAAACTTATGATGCATCTACCCACCCCCCCTATGACACCAACTTTCTATTTTTTTAGGTTTTAGGAAATCAATTGTGAACTCCACCAAAATGAGGAGTTTTACCTACAATTTTATTTTCTAAGCAAAAACGGTTAAAACTAAGAGACAATTTCTTCAATTTAAAGAACCCCTTTCTAATTTAAGAAAACCTTTAACATATGTTGAAATGTAATGCTGCTGCCTGAAATTTTATATATTTGTAAAAAAAAAATTGAACAGGTATTGATGTTACAGGTGTTTCAATATAGCAAAATTTCAATTTTCGAGCCCTTATAGCTTTTATACAGGGGACGTGGGAAAAAATATTTGTTAACCGACACCTCCTAATTTCTTAAGATCTAACATCTCCTATAATTAGACCTTAGCTTGAACCATTTACAAGATATGTGGAGCCAAAAATTTTGCAAAAATTGAGTTTTGCATAATGGTAAATATTAGTACCGTATGGCAACCCTAAACATTTACCTTTTAAAAATTTATAAAGTTCTAAAACCAGCTATCTTCTGTTATTTCCAGACTGAAAATACACAGAACTCTTGGGATAACAATTTAAAAATAAGACATTTTCCAACTTTGGGGGAGTGTAGCTCCATAACGGGTGGCTAGTGAAAAAATGTCTTCTACAAAATTATTTTTTTTGGAATATCTACCCGTGGTTAAAATTTCTTTACTCTATATCAAACGATGTAACAGTTTTTGTAAACACGGACGGACAGACTGAGTGAAGCTATATAGGTTTCACTCTAAATTTTTTTTTGAAATGGTACAATATCAGTGTTTTTTATGCGCTTAAGGTAAAGGTTTTTGAAACGGTGATCGAAAAATTTTATTACAAAGGTTATCAAAACATGAAATCAAAGATACCGAATTCAACTGGTTCAAAAGTTACTTAAGTGGACGTACACAAACAGTAAAAGTAAATGGTTGCTTTTCTACTTTAGATAAAATAGATATTAGGGTACTTCAAGGTTCCGTTCATGGTTCTTTGCTTTTGTTTCAGAAAAAAAATTTATTTCTTCAAAAGAATAGGAACGAAATATCTGCAACTTGTGCCATAAACATATATAATGTTATAGTAAATCCTCATTTCAAATATTGCTCAACAATTACCTACTTATTCACACTGCATGAAATTGAAATGTTGCAGAAAATTCAAAATAGAGCGATGCATGCATTACAGAAATGCAATAGATATACGTCAATTAATTGGATGTTACCAAAACTTAAATGGTTGAATATGAAACAAAAAATTGAGTTAATGGTCATAATCTTCGTATTCAAGTTAAAAACAGCCTACCACTAGCCTATTTATCTGACAGTATAGTAAGAAGTGCGGATACTCAACCTTATCTTCCGAGAAAGGCATCTGATATCAGAATTAATTATGTTGGCTGATTCACTGAAAATTGTATAACATATAAAGTGTTTTCAAACTTCAATCAACTCCCGAGTACTATAAAAACGAAAATTCATTGTCAATATCTAGAAGATTATACAGCCATTTGATCAGGAATACACAATACTAAGATTTAAAATCAGATCTACACATAAATATCAGAAAATAGCAAAATTAAAATAATTAAACTAATGCATAAATCAACAAAAATTTATATTTTATTTGTTGTAATTATTTATATATTTATTGTAATTATTTATTTTAATTTTTAAAAAATCATTCAATCAATCAAAAAGATCAATCAATCAAGTTTTGTAAATACTTGTATATAAAAAATTTTTAAAATTAGGCTGCTGTATCTCTCTTTTCTTCTCTTCTGCTTTAAACTATTTTAGCTACAGTAACTATAATTAGTAATTACTAATTGATAAATTTAAAATTTTGATTTTCTTAAAATAAAAATATCAGTTCGGCGCATAAATAAATATTGCTGATGATGGGACATAAAAAAAAAAAATTAACTAAAATAATTATAAATAAATATTTAAAATAAAAGATAAAGCTTTTTTGTTTTTTTTTTTTAATTTTAAAGGAGTAGAACCAGAAAGGAACGATGAATATATAAATAAAATAAATTATTTAATTCAACTTATCAAAAAAGAAAGTTACATTGGAGTATTTCGTCCATGCAACACTATTTGACTTCTCAGTGGGTAATACTAGTTGGTAACACTACTACCCAGACAAAAAAATAACTTACAGATGGTCTTAATAATTTTTTATGTAAAGGCATTTGTTCAAATGCTCAAAATTTCTTTGCAGCTGTCCGGGCTGTGCAAGACTAGTATTACCTACTGAGGAGTCCAATGGTATTGGAAGGACGAAACACTTCAGTTTCACTTTAATTTTTGAAAGTATCTTATTTCAAAAAAAAAATAGAATGATGTTGTTGGCATGTAATCATGTCTGAATGCATTCGCAAATAAATGAAATTTTAAGAGTGCTAAAAAATGTTTTTGAATATTAAATATATTTAATAACACTTAACTTAAAAATAAGTGGGTTTTACGGTTTTTCAAGACATAAAAACAAAATCAATTAGTTTTATTTTTATTATTTATTTATAACTGAAATTTAAACGTAAAGTTATGAACTTAACAAAAAATATTGTAATTTCATTTAATTCTTCATATCTTGCAAACTGTAAGAGCTTTATCTTTGCTCAGTTTTTCAAATTCAATAAATTTTTTTCAAATTCAATAAAAACCTATCATAACATCCGAACTTTTCGTGTGACTACCGATCAAACCCAATGTATGTTTTCATTTTAGTAATATTTTTTTGAAAGGACATTCTTTATTTTGATTTTGAATTTTTAAAAATTACTTTATTATTAATTTCGTCAATATTAGCTTCTCGAATATATTACTCTTCTAATATTCGTTAAATACAACAAACGTTTAAATAATTTATTAATTGAGTTGCATAATTCCAAAGAGATAGGCCCCTACCAATAATGTGCCTGTACTATATACTTATAGAAAACATATACCTAAGTGTATAAAATAATATATAGATTGATTTAATTATTGCATCACTTACTTTGCTACTATAAAAGAAAAATTCCATTGTGTTGGTTCATTTTTCTTACACATAGATGGTGGAATCCTAATATTAAATTCTAATTTTAATATAGCTGTGAAATTTCTTAAAAAATTAGAAAATGCAAATTCGACTTCATTTGCAGAACAGCTCGCTGGTACACAAATCCCCCAATTTATCAATGAAAATCTTGGTATCCTATGACCAACCTGAAACAAAAGTTTTTTTTATTTAAGAATAAATTCAATCCAAAAAAAATTGTTATAATTTACAAGAATATAAATGTTTACTTTTTTTTAAAAAATTTACCTTTTTTATTTAACTTTATTTAATCTAATATATAAAGAAGAAAATTTGTTTGTTTGTTTGTTTGTTTGTTTGTCCAGGATTCACGTGAAAACCACTGGTCCGATTGACATCAAATTTTAGAGGAATAATTTTGGGAGTCCGGGGGGTGACATAGGCTATGTCGCATTTTTATAAGTCAGCAGGTTGCGGCTCCAAAGCCGTTTTAAGCTTTTTCGTTTTTTTGATGTCGAGTCGAAACGGTTTGACCGATTCACTTGAAATTTTGCACGAATGTTCTTCTTATTACACGGAATTAATGGTATAAAACTGGTTGGAATAAATTAACCCCTTTCGGCCCGGCGGGCTTCCAAAAAATTTTGTGTTTCCGATTTGTGTCCAATTTTACAGGGTGGTTTTGCAGTCAAAAAGAGAGGCTGGCACAAATTTTTGTTGGGTTCGGTTAACCCGTTTGGGCACGAGGGCGCAATGAAGCTTTTTCAATGTTTTTGATGTCGAGCCCAAACAGTTTGTCCGATTGACTTGAAATTTTGCACAAATGTTTCTCTTAGCAACCGCAATTAGTTGCATAAATTTGGTTGGAATAATTTAACCCATTTCGGCCTGGCGGGCTTCCAAAAAATTTTGTGTTTCCGATTTGTGTCCAATTTTACAAGGTGGTTTCGCAGTCGAAAATAAAGTCTAGGACAAATTTTTGTTGAGTTCGGTTAAAGTTCGGAGGGCAAAGAAGCTTTTTCAATGTTTTTGATGTCGAGTGAAAACTGTTTGACCGATTGACTTGAAATTTTGCACAAATGTTCCTCTTAGCAACCGCATTTAGTTGTATAAATTTGGTTGGAATAAATTAACCCATTTCGGCCTGGCGGACTTTCAAAAAATTTTGTGTTTTCGATTTGTGTCCAATTTTACAGGTTGATTTTGTAGTCTAAAAGAGAGGCTGCAAAAAGTTTTAGTTAAGTTCGATTAACCCATTTTCCACGACGATGATATGAAGTTTTCTATATATTTTATTTTCTTATACGATTAAAAGTATTTTATTGAAAATTTTGTACCAGCATTTTAATTAAAACCCACAGGGTTAATTTGGTTTTGACCTGTTTGTGCGTTTTGAACAAAGATTCAATGAAATTTTCAGTTTTCTTCAAATGAAATTTAAAAATCAAAAAATTCAATTTGTTATGTATAATGCTTAAATACATAGTATTTTAAAACAGTTTTTCCAAAAAATAAGCCTACATTTATCTCATAAAATCATAAAAAAACGAGGAAGAGCGTATTACAACTTTCAGGTGAGTACTAAACAAAATATAAGTTGAAAAGCGAATTTTTAATCCTTTTCTAAACCATCGACTATATTTTATTCAAGCGTTGGCAATTCAAGAAAATCCCCTTTTGACCTATAGTCATTTTAATTCAGTTAACATTGTTCACCGGAAACCTACCATCCTCAACTATATCGTCAAGGAGCACCAAATTGTCAAGAAGCAGCATGTATAGAAAATTTTTCAGATAATCGTTCAAATTATTTTGCAAACTGTTTTTTAAAGTTTTTGTTTCGCAATCGATTAAAAGAACTCGACAAACCTTTTTTTTAAGTATTCCCCTAATTCAAAGAAGTTGTACCTACTTTTAAAAATTGGACGTAATTTACTTACAAATTTTTTTTTGAACAATCGGCGGCAGGGGTTAACAACTTTCAAGTCTGTTAGTAAATTGAACTTCATTTTCAAAGAAGAACACATATACGAAATTTGAAGTTAATCTGTTAAATCATTTCTAATATATAGCAAAGCAACGAAAAAACCTATAAAAAGCTGTTGGGCCACGATGGGTTAACGGAACTTCACAAATATTTTTTTGTGGCATTTATAGGCAAAGTAGTATCTCAAAAAATTGGCTGAAACTTGCTTTTTTACAATTTTCAAGCTTCCGGGCAACGCCAGGTAAATCTGCTAGTATTAAATAAGTAAAGAAACAGCCTGTCGCAACTGTGCAACCGACTTAGAAATACCCTACACCTATTTGGATCAAATTTAATGGGAAGACCATAAGAGATTTTGAAACCATAAACGTTTTAGTAATACATCTACATATATAAAAGCGAAAGTTTGTTTGTTTGTTTGTATGTTACGAATAGACTCCTAAGCTGCCCAGCCGATTCTCGTGAAAACGGTTTGACCAATTGACTTCAAATTTTGTATACGTGATGCTCCTTGAGAATTGAGTTGACACTATTAGCAGTTTTGGAATTTGTTAACTGTAGTGTATTGTATTAAGAGAAACACACTATCTCGATTGTAATTCAAGACTGACTTTATTTTATCTAATTATTATTAATATATTTGTCAAAGATGAGGTGTAACAAACGCATTCAATTAAATGTGTTTTGTTGGATGTGTTCAATTATAAAAAAATTTTTATATTATAAATTGGTAGGTTTGGATTGAAGCGAGTTAAAAAGTAATTTTAGTACATTGTGTCTTTGATAGTTTTTATATTAGAAAAGAGGTTATTATGTTTGTGACTTTGGATTGAATTGAAACGAGTATGAAGCGAGTTAACAATTTGAAAGATCTTTCAACGATCGTGTGTGTGTGTCGTTGATAAGTAATTTTAGTACATTGTGTCTTTGATAGTTTTTATATTAGAAAAGAGGTTATTATGTTTGTGACTTTGGATTGAATTGAAACGAGTATGAAGCGAGTTAACAATTTGAAAGATCTTTCAACGATCGTGTGTGTGTGTCGTTGATATTGAAACACCTAGATCGGTGGTGGTGGTGGTGGACAGTGGCTGTTGCGGTGGCAATTTTCTTAAACTGAAAACTGAAATGACGTTAGGGGGATTCCGTTTTGTTTTAAATATTAAAGAAGAAAAGAAAAAATAAATTACCTATATATTAGAAAAAATTTTTAAAAACTAAAAAATTTTATTTTTTTATATATGAAAACAAATGCCGTCGGCAAAACAATGTATGATAAGAAAAAAAGAACAAATAAAAAGAAAAACACAACAAAAAAATTTTTTTAGCGTTTCTAACAAACTAAAAACCTTTTGGTAATGCTGATAAGAGATTATAAAATTTAAAAGCTTTTAATTCAAAGAAATCCGAAAATTTTGTTTTGGTTTTTATTTATAATTATTATTATTATTATTAATATATTTGTCTACAATTTTATTATTATTAATATATTTGTCTTTATTTATTATTATTATTAATATAATAATATTTGTCTATTATTATTTTATTAATATATTTGTCTAGAATGAGGTGTAACAAACGCATTCAATTAAATGTGTTTTGTTGGATGTGTTCAATTATAAAAAAATAAAATATTAACGTTTTGTTGGATGTGTTTTATTTTAGAAAATAAAATATCATAAATTATCATAAGCAGGCCAAAAAATATTTTATTTATTTTTAATAAAAAAAAAAAAAATTTTTTTTAAAATAAAATTTACTTATTAGTTTATGAAAAATTTCATTTCAGTTTTAAAAATCACAGAAGATTTTCTGGAAATTTTAAATATATAGTAAGACATTTTGTAAATAAAAACTAAGAAGACAATGCTTCACAGGAACATTTGTGTAGTTAGTCTTAATAATTTTCAGTAAAAATTTGAAATAAGGGCGAAAGCCCAATGTATGCTTTGATGCATTGATTGGTTTGCTTAAGCAAATAAACCAAGAAATGTATTAAAGTAATTTCAAAGTTTCCCCTCATCTCGCTCTCAACTCTACCTCATCTATCTCTCATCCCTTCCTTCATAACTTTTTAATTATTTATCTATTTAAAAGTTAAAATGGAAAAAAATTATGTAACAACTGACGGTTGGGAAAGTGGGTTCAGGTATACAATACCTCTGAGTTCAATGCAACATAAAAACCAGACAAAATAGATTTTAAACTTAGTTAGGGTTAGGTATATTAAAAAAATTTCAAATAAAATTTATAATTTGCATTTGATAATGCAAAACTCAATTCAAAAATCAACATTTATTTAATACAATTTCACGTACATATAAATAGATACATTATTTAGCATGTTGAATAAGTACATTATAGAACGGTTAGCCTTCAAACAAGTATTTTGATTTGAATCTAAACAAAGGAAACAATATAGAATGTATAACAACATTTTTTTAAAAATGTATATACAAAACATTAATAGTTGGAGAAATAAATCATTATTGAAACAAAATAAATCTATGTCACATCTCTTATTAACACAAATTTATCGAACTTAATTTTAAAAAGTACGTAATTGAATAAAAAAAAAAATATTAATTGAAATTAAAAAAACATTTCACCAAGAAGGGATTTGAACTAACAGCCCCAAAATTTTATCAAATTCAAAACATAAAAAAGGTAGACTAAATAAATTATTCATCTTCAAATTTTTAGATACAACAACATATAAGTTTTTGTTTTTTTTGTACATAACTAGAATTGAAGCTTAGTCTGTATTACGTAGAATGCAACGGTTACCATTTTATTTAAGAAAATGGTATTGATATATAATATATGTATATGTAATATATGTAATTAAATTAGAAATAGTTCTTAATTAGAAAAAGTTCTTCTTTCAACTGACCTTCCGTCATTCTGTGACGGGCCAACAGCTAGTTTAAATATAATTATGCACAAATAAAATATAATGTGTACGTAGAAATAATGTGTTAATGTACATGATCAATTAATAATTAATAAAACACTAATATACATATTGTTATATTCAGTTTATAATATAACGTGGGAACCTAAAATATAGTTGTTCCCAACTGCCATTTGACACCCTAATTAAGAGATCTAGTTAAGTTCAACATAGTATCTAATACATAAATATTTTCTTAATTTTATTTTGTAAGAAGTCAAAAATGCTGACGAACAATAATTTAAGCTTTAGATTTAAGTTTATGAAAAATGTAAGAAATAGAATAATAAAAATAAAGTTTAGTTTTTTACAGAACTCTAAACGCTGAAGTTTATTATTGGCGCAGTCGGTTTTTATTACAATTCAGTGAAAGATTTAGCTAATCGTATACGAACCATAACATTAACATAAAGATTGTGTAACAATAAAAAAAAAAAAAAAAACAACAAAATTTTACTGTACCTACAGAATTTTTACTATTTTTGTGTTTTCTGTAATGAAAAACTAGAATTGCAACAAATACTTGAAACAAATAGAGTATTAGTTTAATAAAATCAAAAAAAAAATTTATATTAAATTAGAACAATAAACCAAAATACTAGATAATAATTACAGTGAAAATAATTATCATACAAAATTAAAAAAAAAACAATAATAACTATAATAAACTACCATAATATCAAAAAAATAAAAAATCTTAAAAAAAAAAATTTAAATTTAAATTAAATTTATTAATTTAGTATAAAACACAAAAAAAAAAAAGAAATTCATTTTTAAATAAAAACTTATAAAAGTGATTACTCTCCAAAATATACATAATATTAAATACAGCATCATATCAACATTAGACGAAGAAAACGAACCTCCAAGACAGAATTTAACAACAAATAATCAAGAGTCAACTCTACAAAAATCATCACCAGATACAAGATAAACCAGCTTTAGAAAAATATCAAAAATCAAAAGAAAATAAGTTAAATCGATGAGCTTAGTAATTTAATATTACAATTATTTTTTTTACTTTTATTAATTAAGTCAAATTTTATGTAATATTGTTAGAAAACAAAATAAAATTTAAAGTAATAGTTTGTTAATTTATTTAAATT
This sequence comes from Dolichopus griseipennis, assembly GCA_963082915.1. Classification (NCBI taxonomy): domain Eukaryota; kingdom Metazoa; phylum Arthropoda; class Insecta; order Diptera; family Dolichopodidae; genus Dolichopus; species Dolichopus griseipennis. The sequence continues at coordinate 238,909,400 of OY720441.1, read as the reverse complement.
AATTTAATATAACTATAATAATAATTCTAATCTACTAAAACAAAAATTAAATTTGTTTTAAATTCAACTTAAACTTAAACCTAATATAATAGTTATAATGATTACAAAATCAAATTAGTTGTAGTAATTAAATTAATAATGAAAATAAAAATCTTTCTCTGAAATTTTTATAGTACATACACATGTTATAATTATTTAATTTAAACAAAAAAAAAGAAAAAAAAAATTTATTTCACACCCTATCGTTCATTCAATTTATAATTAAATTTGGAAATGGAGGGAGAAAATACTTTAGATAAAATTAAAGTAATTCTTAATTTCATTGGGCAAGTAACTCCTTTTGATGGAAAAAATGAAAACTATCTTCCAGAATTTATTGAAAGAATAGCAAATCTTATTCCAACCATAAATTTGTTTGATACTTGTGCAAAGAAATTGCTGTTAGGGTACGTTAGAGATAAAATAACAGACGAAGCAAAAATTACCTTAAGACGGCACGGTAATGTAATTGACTGGACCGAAATTAAACAAATTCTTATAAAAATCACGGTGAAAAACTCACATTAAATATTTTAATAGATAAAATACGCTATAGTAGAGTTAAGAAAATATAGAAGACTATTACAATACCATTAACAAATACTTATGTAAGCTTAATAACTCTCAAGTCCTAAGTAAAAATTTAGAGGTTGAAACGTTGCAAAGTAATAAACGAAAAGCCTTAGAAACGTTCAAAAATAATATACCAGAACCTGCTCGTAGTGTTATTTTTAGCAGGAATCCGGATTCAATTGATAAAGCTTACGAAATTATACTTGAAGATCAATACCAACACTTAGGCCCCATTGATAAATATTATAATAAACAAAATAGAAACAAAAGAAATCAAAATAATTTAAAGTTTTTTAACTCTTCAAATACAAGAAACTTTCGAAATTACAACTCGTCGTCAAATCGACTAAACTTTTCATCAAACAATAAGATAATAATAATAATTCTTATAATTATAATAATAATAGTAACTATAATAATAATAGTAACTATAACAGTAATTTTAACAAAAATAGTAGTAATAATAACTACAATAATAATAATAATAGTAATTGGTTTAGGCATTCTAATACAAATCCAAGTAGGCAATATTCTCAAAATTCTAATAGAACTTATAATAACAACCGAAGTAACTTCAGAAAAAATTATGAACCCATGGAAATTGCTGCCAGTGAAAGCGGAAATTTTCAAAACCCCCGCCAAAACGATTACCCTATATAACAATAAAAAATAGCTTTAAAACCCTGAGATTTTTAATTGATACGGGATTGAACCTAAATGGAAAACATTTATTGACACACAGTATCTTAAGGCTTTATAATATAATGTACATACTAATATACAGTGCACATTTCCACTTTTTGAATTTTTTAATGAGAAAAATTTCTTTGCAAAATTTTTTGAAACTTCAACGCATTTCCCGCAATGTTTAGAAGACCTCTTTTACTTCTATGAGTATGCGGTATAAGACTTTTTATATTATGCTCTAATATTTTCATTTCCTTTTCTAGCAAATTACAATTTGAGTCACTATCATTTAGTGTATTCTCTTTATATTTGTTTTTAAAATATCAAGTACCTTTTCAAATTTTCTTAAATCTATAATATGTAAAATTTTAGAATAACTGTCTACTATAGGTCTTTCTTCCAGTTTTAGTACAGAATAGCCATGTTCGGTGTATATTGGTGTGATTTCCACCTTTTGAGCTTCATTGATAATTATCCAGAAAGAAGTTAGAAGAATAATCATGCGAATCATTTCTGAAAAAAAAAATTAATTTGATGTTTATATTTGCGTTTTAACTGCGTTTTATAGTATTTAGTATTTCGTTTGTTACTGGTGTCAATAATATAAATGTTTTATTTTGAGTAATTTTTCAGTTTTTTGTATTTAGTGCTATTTTTAGCTATTTGTCTATTTTTAACAATATTTTGTGTAAGTTCAAAATTATCGTTCCTATTTTCATTTAATTTTTCAATACGTTTTATTTTTTCACTTTCAAATTTAGTTTTGAAAGTTTCTGTGTCTGTTTTATTATAATTCTTTGTAAGGAAATCAATCGGTTTTAGTTTTGTGGTTGAATGAATAGTATTGTTATATGAGTTAATGATGTTGAAAAGATGGTTCTAGAGGTTTTCGGTATTATGGTCGGCATTCATGACTCTTAAATGTTCATTAAGAGTGCCATGAAGCCTCTCTATATCGCTGTTACCGGTTTTTTATCCAGCAGTTGTTTGATGATAGTTGATACCATTTTCTTTTAAAAATAGGTCAGAAACTTGTCTTCTGTTGTGATTTCATTTAATTTCCTATAATCGATTATAATTCGCTATTTTTGTTTTTCACTGTTATCAATTATTTTAGGAACAACTCAAATGAGCGAATTGTATGGAGAAGTAGAATGTTTTATTATTTTGTTTCGAAGCATTTCTTCGATTTGATTTTCCACCTCATTTTTATGGATTTCCGGGTAGCGATATAGTTTTGAATACACCGGTATTTCATTTTTTTGTTTCAAATCAAATTTCACGATAAATTTGATGGTCTTATTGGCAATAATATTTTATTACCTTTGAACGCTATGATTAATTACAAAAACCGGACACTTCGAACAAAGAATGCAACAATTAATTTTTTTTTGAATAAGAGGAGGAAAATTCCTATCAAAATAGTTATACAGAAAATTCTATTGAGTTATTTTCAAATGAGATTAAAAATTTAAATTTACTAAATTATATTAAAACTTCTCATTTAAATACTGAAGAAATTAAGCTTTTACATAAACTTATTTTAAAGAACAAAAAGGTATTTTATAAGGATGGTGATGACTTATCATTCACTAATCATATAAAGCACTCAATAGAAACAAAAAATGAAATACCGGTGTATTCAAAACTATATCGCTACCCGGAAATCCATAAAAATGAGGTGGAAAGTCAAATCGAAGAAATGCTTCGAAACAAAATAATAAAACATTCTACTTCTCCATACAATTCGCCCATTTGGGTTGTTCCTAAAAAAATTGATAACCGTGAAAAACAAAAATGGCGAATTGTAATCGATTATAGGAAATTAAATGAAATCACAACAGAAGACAGGTTTCCTATTCCTAATATTGAAGATGCTCTAGAAAAACTGCGTAAAGCTAATTACTTTACTACACTCGATTTGGCTAAAGGATTTCACCAAATCGAAGTGGACCCTAAAGATAGGCCTAAAACAGCATTTTCCACAACAACGGGCCATTACGAATTTTTGAGAATGCCTTCGTTCTAAAAATGCACCCGCAACGTTCCAAAGGCTTATGAACAACGTTGTCAAAGAATTCATCAACAAAATATGTGTAGTATACGTGGATGATATTCTCATTTATTCAAGCTCTTTGCAAGAACACTTAGATTCTATTCAAAAAATTTTTTCTAAACTTACAGAGATGAATCTCAATGTTCTAATAGATAAGTTATTTACTAAAAAATTGATTGAAGTTAAAAATAATAAAAACAGTAATGTCAAAAAACTAAAGAAAATAGATTATGCAAAATTGAATTTAAGATTACAGTATGAGTTTTGGGAAGAAGTTCTGGTAGAAAATGATATTTCCAAAGCTTATACCATCTTTAGTAAAATTTTGCAGGCACATATATGTAGTTGTAGCACAACTCTTACTTTACGCAGCAAATATAAGAGGTTAAAACCGTGGATTAATAATAAGTTAATAAATGAAATAAATTTAAAAAATAAGTTAGGTAAAAAATGCAGTAGGTCACCACTTAGTCATAATCTTCGGAAAAAATATAAAAAAATTAGCAAAAATTTAAAAACGAAAATTAAGTTACAAAGGAATAATTTTTATAAGAATGAATTTGCAAAAAATTTAGGTAATCTTAAAGGTGAGTGGCAGGTGATTAACAATATTTTAAGTAAACCAAAAAATAAAAGCAATACTATTGTAGTGAAAAAAGATGATTATGTTTATAAGGATGAACTAGAAGTTGCGAATTTATTTAATGATTATTTTAGTGATGTTACTGTAAACTTGATTTCTCAAGCCAACTCTTGTAGTTGTAATTGTACTTTTAATTCTCTAGAACAATATAGAAGTAATACTAGTTTTGGTTTTGAACCAATTTCTTCTCTCGAAATAGTTAAAGCAATAAAAACACTAAAAAATACGTATTCCTGTGGGCATGATGGTTTGTCTAATATTTTCTTAAAAAAAATACATTTAATGATCTGTGATATTCTAGCGCATATTTTTAACAGGAGCATTCTTTCAGGTGTGTTTCCTGATGCCCTTAAGTGTGCAATCGTAATTCCCTTATTCAAAAAAGGGGAACGCAAGAATCTGAATAATTACAGACCAATTTCACTTATCCCTTCAATAGCAAAGGTTTTTGAGAAAATTGTAAAAACCAGGATTATAGCTTTTCTAAATAAGACAAAATTTTTAAGTCCGGCTCAATTTGGCTTTAGAAATGGCATTTCCACAGAAGATGCGTTATTAAAATTTTGCTCCAAAGTGTATGAAAATTTGGATAAAGGTAAATACAGTGCTGGCCTGTTCGTAGATATTACAAAAGCCTTTGACACGGTCAATCATAAACTTTTGCTTAAAAAAATTGAAAATGCTGGTTTCAGGGGCTTTATGCTGGATTGGTTTGCCAGTTATTTGAAGTCACGATGCCAAAGAGTGAAAATTGGAAGTAAACTGTCGGATACAAAGTACATAAAAAATGGGGTACCGCAGGGGTCTGTACTGGGGCCAATTCTCTTTTTAATATATATTAATTCTATATTTGATTTAGAATTTAAGTGTACGGCAATTGCTTTTGCGGACGATCTTGGTTGCGTGTATGGATCAGACAGTTCTCTAAATTTGTTTTGTGATGTTAACCATGATTTAAATATACTACGAAATTGGTTCGCATATCATATGCTAGTAATTAGTAATAAAACAAAAATTATGTTTTTCAATCTTCCACCTAAAAAACCTTGTGTTGGGCAAGTTAAATATCATGCCCCTGAATGTGAAAGGCATAAATTAACTTTTAATTATTGTACATGTAGCAGTTCTGTTTGTTCGTTCAATAGTAACCTTTTTTGTAGTATTAATTGTTTTGACATAGAAATTGTGGAACAGTTTAAATATTTAGGTGTTACTATTGACAATAAAATGAGCTGGGCTCCCCATACAGAATTGCTAAAAAGTTATTTTCGCTCCACCCTATGTAGTTTTTTTCGTTTACAGGAATTATGTTCTACAGAAGTTTTAATGACTTTCTATTATGGCTTATTCCAATCCAAATTGCAATATGGTATTACATGCTGGGGAGGAGCTCATTGGTACAAGATACAACCAATACTTATTTTACAGAAGAATGTGTTAAGAAAAGTATGTAAAAAACAACGTTTGCATCATAGTTTTCATCTTTTCAAAGAAACAAAAATTTTGCCCGTTCGTCATTTGTATTATTACAAAGTGTTAAAAATGTTCTTTATCAGATCTGGATATTTAAATAATAGATTTTCAAGTACTTATCGCTTGCGTACTAATAATATGTTCTATGTGAATGTTCCAACTTTCCGTACTGTGTGTTATCGTAGATTTTATAGTATTCTTGCATGTCGCTTGTTTAACATATTACCTTTGTACATAAGAAAATGTCGATTTTTTAGCAAATTTATTAAAGCACTGAAACATTGGTTATTTGATTTTAATTTTGATCAGGTTGAAGATTTGCTTGATGTAATGTTTTGATTGAGCTTCTATTTAGCAAATAAGTTTTTTATTTTGTTATATTTTGTTTTTATTTTCTTTCTTTTGATACTTATTAATTTTTAATATCTTAATTGGTACACCCCACCATTTTTCAGGAATTTTGTGCAAATTAAAGAATTATAATATGGCATTTAAAACTATTTTATCTAAAATACAAAATGTCATTAATCATTTATTTTTTTTTTTTTTTTATTCTTACTTAGTTTCTATTCTATTTAAGTACTTTTTTGTTTTTTTGAATTTTCTTTTAATTAATATTGCATTTACTATATTATTGAACTATCGATTTATTGTAATTTTATTATTGAATTATTGATGTAACTATATATGTTATATTTTATATAATTTGTTATTAGGTTTTAAGAAAGTAATGAGAAGTGTAAAGAATAAAATGAATGAATAAATGAATGAATAAATAAATAAAAAAAAAAAAAAAAAAAAAAAAAAAAAAAAAAAAAAAAAAAAAAAAAAAAAAAAAAAAAAAAAAAGTGTTGTTTTCTTTCTAAACAGACTCAATTTTTAGGGTACTTTATTACTGATAAGGGAATTAAACCCAATCCAAAAAAAAAATCGAATTTATTATAAATATAAAACTTCCGAAAACCCAGAGAGAAATAAAAAGTTTTTTAGGAGTCACTGGTTTTTATCGAAAATTTATTAGAGACTATGCTAAAATAGCACATATCCATTAACCAAATATTTGAAAAAAGGAATAAAAATAAATTTAAATGATAAAGAATACGTAAACGCCTTTGACATGCTTAAAACTTTATTAACCAGCGATCCAATTCTTGTTCATCCAAACTTTGATAAACATTTTGTAGTAACAACAGAAGCATCAAATGTAGCCATTGGTGCTGTCCTGTCACAGTGTAATCACCCGATATCTTTTAAATCTAGAACTCTTAATAAACACGAGACGCAATATTCAACGATTGAGAAAGAACTCTTAGCGATTGTATGGGCTACTCAACAGTTCCGACCTTACATCTTTGGACGAAAGTTTACCTTTAGGACAGATCATTGACGTTAAATGGTTTAAAGGAACTTAATAGCAAACTCCAAAGATGGAAAATTAAATTGAATGAATCGAATACGTTAAAGGGAGGGAAAATAATGTCGCAGATTATCTATCCAGAATGGAAAACGTCGAAATTGAAAATAGAAACGAGATTGAATCTAAACAATATGAATTTTTTAATTCTGAAAATCAAAAGATGCAGTTAGTGTCATTAACGCAGAAGTAATGTCAACTGATTCTACAATACATAGGGCGCAAGAAGATTCCTCTGATTTAATTTTTATTACTGAAAAGCCAATAAATCTCTTTAAAAATCAAATTTACTTGCAGGGTACTAAGGAAAGTATCAAATGAAAAATAGTGCATAAAAATACCAATATATTATTTCCGTTACAAGAGATAGTTATCTCCTAAAAATCATGAAACAAATTATAGTAGACAAAGGATTAATGTGTATTTTTTGCGATAATACACAATTATTTTTAAAATTCCAAAATCTTTACCAAAAATATTTCTCTAATAATGAAAATTTTAAAATTCCTAAAATCTTTCATTCAACTGACAGATGTAACAGATAGAAACGAGATACTTACGATGATCAAAAACGAGCATTTACGCAACAACCATCGCGGAATAAACGAAGTTTTTAACGAAATAAAAACAAAATACTATTATCCCAATCTTTTAGTCGAAATTAGTGAAATTATAAACAACTGCGAAGTATGTAATATAGCAAAGCACGATAGAAATCCTGCAAAAATTCCTTTCAAAATTTCTGAAGTACCAAAACAGTTTAACGATATTGTACACATGGATATATGGTATCCAGAAAGAAACAAAATCTATTTGACAACTATAGATAAGTTTTCAAAGTACGCCACCATTCATAAATTAAACGACCGGAACAAGATTTCTATTTTAGATTGCATTAAACAAAGAATTCAATACTTGGGTAAAATGAATAGACTCATATCTGACGGAGATACGTGTATAGTCCATAATTAAGTTGACCTATTTTTAAAAGAACTTTCATCAAACGACTGGTGGATCAAAAACAGGTAACAGCGATATAGAGAGGCTTCACGGCACTCTTAATGAACATTTAAGAGTCATGAATGCCGAACATAATACCGAAAACCTCGAGAACCGTCTTTTCAACATCATTAAGTCATATAACAATACTATTCATTAAACCACAAAACTAAAATCGATTGATTTCCTTACAAAGAATTATAATAAAACAGACATAGAAAATTTGCAAACTAAATTTAAAAGCGAAAAAATAAAACGTATTGAAAAATTAAATAAAAATAGAAACGATAATTTTGATCTTACACAAAATATTGTTAAAATAGACAAATAACAAAAAAATAGCACTAAATACAAAAAACTGAAAAATTACTCAAAATAAAACGATTATATTATTGACACCAGTAACAAACGAAATACTAAATACTATAAAACGCAGTTAAAACGCAAATATAAACATCAAATTAATTTTTTTTTTCAGAAATGATTCGCATGATTATTTTTCTAACTTCTTTCTGGATAATTATCAATGAAGCTCAAAAGGTGGAAATCACACCAATATACACCGAACATGGCTATTCTGTACTAAAACTGGAAGAAAGACCTATAGTAGACAGTTATACTAAAATTTTACATATTATAGATTTAAGAGAATTTGAAAAGGTACTTGATATTTTAAAAACAAATATAAAGAGAATATCACTAAATGATAGTGACTCAAATTTTAATTTGCTAGAAAAGGAAATGAGGAAGATTATAGTTGCCCTTGTCAACTTTTAGATACCCGTGCGTGTATTAAATAAATAAGAAATTCTTATATTGCAATTGAACTATTTGACAGAAAATTCAAAATATTTGTTTTTTTATATTTAATTGAAAAAAAGTTAATAAAAAAAAAATGAATTAAAAAAACAATATGAATTTAAAAAAAAAAATACGCTCTCAACGAGATTCGAACCCACACTTTCCAATTAAAATGCTGACGTCTTAACCACTAAGCCATCGACTTTATATTCATCTCAATTTTTTTTTAAATTATTATAGTTGCGATGGTATCAATTGTTTGTTTTGAATAACTGTTTTGAATTTTTTTGAAAATGTATTAAAAAAATAAATAATTTATAAATGAGAATTTTAAGATGAATTTAAAAAAAAAAAAAATTTTGCCCCAGCCAGAAATCGAACCGAAACGTTTTTACTACTAGTACCATATCCTAACCACTACACCATAGAACAATAAATAATATATCTACAAAACGAGTTTTTATTTATCTTAATTTTTTTTTTAAATAATTGTAGTTGCTATAGTATCAATTGTTTGTTTTAAATAACAGTTTTAAATAAGCGTAGTTACTATGGTATCAATTGTTTGTTTTAAATAACAGTTTTGAATTTTTTTATAGAAATATTAAAAAAAATTAATAATTTTTAATATAAATGAGTCTTCTGTCTAATTTTTTATAAAATAAAATTTTTTCAAACATAAAATAAATACATATATTTTATTAAAAAAAAATAGATAAAAAAAAATTAATTTAAAAAAAAAAAAAAATTTTCCTTAGCCTGCATTCGAACCGAGACATTTTTGTTACAAGTAACATGTCCTAACCACTACACCATGAATCGATTAATAATTAAACAACAATTTGTTTGTTTTTATATTTGGTTTCTATTTCGTTATAAATTTTAAAAATACTCATAAAATATCGAAAAATTTGTATGGCAGCTACCCGAAGCCTTTCTCCGATTTTAACCAAAAACAATAGGGAACCTACAAATTGTCTAAAAATTAATTTGTGAAAGTTTCAGAACTCTGGCTTTTATAGTTCTTGAGTTATCGTGCTGACGGACGGACGGACGGACACACATAGCTAGATCGATTCACTTTTCGATGCTGATTCGATACGTACCCTTGACACTATATCTAGCTCTTATATTTCGATGCGTTACAAACGGAGGAGTAATTTTAATATACCCGATGTTCATATATGTATGCACGGGTATAAATATTAGAGCGAAATATAAAAAGTCTTATACCGCATACTTATAGAAGTAAAAAAGGTCTTCTAAACATTCGGGAAATGCGTTCAAGTTTCTCGCAGGAACAATGGATTCTGAAGATGCAAGTGAAATTTATGGTCATTTAGAAAATTTAAATACAAATACTAAACAATTAGTTGATCAGTCAAACAAACAAATAGTAATTAATAACCAACTAACGACCTCAATTGAAGAAATAAAAAATTATATTAACGGACAAAAAGCTAAGTTTGATAAATATTTTAGTAATTCTATTAATATGTCAAACGCAATTTTAAGAAAATTAAGTGTATACCAATACGAATTTCAGACTTACGCCGCCATCTCACATTTAAATACACTAATTGACAAAATAAAAGACAATATTTTTTCTTAGTAGACAAAACCTGTAATATATAAAAAACCTGTATGATATATTAACTATAAATGAAATACAAAAATTCAATATTACAATAAATATTTTGCCATTTATTAGAAATAGTGTAATTTTAAAAGATGAAAATTCTATCATTTTTGTAATTCTTATACCAGAATTGTCTAAAATAAAATATTTTAACGCCATTTCCAAATTCAAAAAATTAACAATTAGGAATTGAAAATGAAAAGCAAAGAACATGTGTTTAATTTTAACTTTAATATAATAAATAACAAGTAATGATAAAAAACCAAGGGTTTTTAAAAAAGCACATTTTCAAAATAATGTAGTGTTTCATACTAAGTATTTTATCGGAATATAATGTTCAAGCTTCAATATTAACGTTTAAGGCAATATATACGTTGGTGTCTAAGTTACTGCTTACTTATAAAAAAAGTAAATATTTTATTTGAAAGTTCTAATAGCCCTTCAATGGGGAAGGTTGCCAAATTTCTCAAGGACCTAACTTCATCTAACCCCATCCCCTCCCTCTCCATTTTTGTAGTTTCTTGGAATTAAACCAAAATTTGGAATTTTACTTAGAATTTTATTACCTAAGAAAAAATGGGTAAAACTGAGAGACACTTTCTTCAATTTAAGGAACCGCTTTTAAATTTAAGAAAAACCTTTAACATATGTTAAAATATAATGTTGGACCTTCAAATTTTGTATATTAATAAAAAAAAAATTGAACAGGTATTCAAGTTACAGGTGCTTAAAAATAGCAAAATTTCAATTTTCGAGCCCTTATAGCTTCTAAATAGGGGGCTTGACAAAAAAATTTTGTTAACCGACTCCTACTAACTTTTAAGGATCTAACTTCTCCCAAAATTTCAAGACCCTATCTAAAACCGTTTAAGAGATATGAGGAACCAAAAATTTTGCAAAAATTGGGTTTTATATAATGCTAAATTTTAGTACCGTATGGCAACACTATACAGGGTGTTCCCGACTCGATGGTCTTCCTTCAAATGGGTGATCGGGCATATCGAGCAGAACAAAAAATTGTATGGGAGGGGGGGGTCTATTTTCATTAGTTTAGAAGTTATGGGGCCTTAACTGTTTTTCGACCATAATTTAGTTTTATTTCGATAAAATTGGAACCAAATAAGATAAAACAAAAATAAGTATAGCATTTAAATGTTTATTAATGCAGATTTCTTAAGTACTATCAAACATTACTCTAAAGTTTCTCAGTCTGAGGTTATAAGGGCTTAAAGTCCAATATTTTTAACAAAATATCAATTAAATCCCTTTTATCAAGAAAATAACGGTATTAACATAAGAGTTTTTTTCCTTAAAAATATTACCCTTCTCTTTCCCTGCATTTTGAGTATACTAGCACTTTTATAGCTCAAAAACTTTGAAAGTTATAAAGTAAAAACTTTTTTGTGATACCTGAAATTAATTTCATAAATTTAACAAAATTTGAATTTGATAAAAATGATAAAAATTACAATTAATCATTTATAATATTTTGTTTATTTAAAAACAAACCTTATAATCTCAGACTGAGAAACTTTAGAGTAATGTTTGATAGTACTTAAGAAATCTGCATTAATAAGCATTTAAATGCTATACTTATTTTTGTTTTATCTTATTTGGTTCCAATTTTATCGAAATAAAACTAAATTATGGTCGAAAAACAGTTAAGGCCCCATAACTTCTAAACTAATGAAAATAAACCCCCCCCCTCCCATACAATTTTTTGTTCTGCTCGATATGCCCGATCACCCATTTGAAGGAAGACCATCGAGTCGGGAACACCCTGTATATTTAATCGACCAATTTTTGTTAAGTCTATAAAAGCAGCTCTCTTATACCGTTTTTCGATTGAAAATAAATCTAACAGAACTCATGTTATATCATTTTAAATATAGGGCTTTTTTGGAATTTGCCGGGGCTATAGCTTCGTATCCCTTCAAAATTAAGAAAAACCTTTGACACATATTGAAATATAATTATAGAGCTTTAAATTTTGTATATCACTAAAAAAAAATTTGGACAGGTATTCAAGTTACAGGTGTTTAAAAATAGCAAAATTTCAATTTTCGAGCCCTTATAGCTCCTAAATAGGGGGCTTGACAAAAAAATGTTCTTAACCGACTCCTACTAATTTCTGATTATCTAACTTCTCCTTCAAAATTCAAGACCCTAGCTTAAACCGTTCAGAAGATATGTGTGGTCAAAAATTTTGCAAAAATGGAGTTTTGTGTAATGTTAAATTTTAGTACCGTTTGGTAACCCTAAATATTTGCCTGTAAAAAATTTATAAATTTTATGAAACCAGCTATCGTTTGCCGTATTCAGATTGAAATTATATGTAACAGAACTCTTGTTATAACCATTTAAATGTAGGGCTTTTTCCAACTTTGGGGGGCTGTAGCTCCGTAACAGGTAGGGCTACAGAAAAAAATTCTTCGACGAAATTATTTTTTTTGCAAAAACTACCCATGGTTAAAATTTCTTTACTCTATTTCAAACGGTGTAAAAGTTTTTGTAAACATACGGACGGACGGACGGACGGACGGACAGACGGACGGACAGAGTGAAGCTATATAGGCACATTTTTACAAAATTTTTTGAAAATGTGCTAAAAACCAACTAAAATATCACAAAAATTCATGTATTCGTAACTTATTATCAAACCAAAGTACTTGTAATTTTGTATTAAATAAAGAAAAAATTGTAGAAGAAGTAGAAACGAGTATAATTATAACAAAACGAGGAAGATTATAGTTGCCCTTGTCAACTTTTAGATACCCGTGCGTGTATTAAATAAATAAGAAATTCTTATATTGCAATTGAACTGTTTGACAGAAAATTCAAAATATTTGTTTTTTTATATTTAATTGAAAAAAGTTAATAAAAAAAAAATGAATTAAAAAAACAATATGAATTTAAAAAAAAAAATATGCTCTCAACGAGATTCGAACCCACACTTTCCAATTAAAACGTTGACGTCTTAACCACTAAGCCATCGACTTTATATTCATCTCAATTTTTTTTTAAATTATTATAGTTGCGATGGTATCAATTGTTTGTTTTGAATAACTGTTTTGAATTTTTTTGAAAATGTATTAAAAAAAATAAATAATTTATAAATGAGAATTTTAAGATGAATTTAAAAAAAAAAAAAATTTTGCCCCAGCCAGAAATCGAACCGAAACGTTTTTACTACTAGTACCATATCCTAACCACTACACCATAGAACAATAAATAATTTGTCTACAAAACGAGTTTGTATTTATCTTAATTTTTTTTTTAAATAATTGTAGTTGCTATAGTATCAATTGTTTGTTTTAAATAACAGTTTTAAATAAGCGTAGTTACTATGGTATCAATTGTTTGTTTTAAATAACAGTTTTGAATTTTTTTATAGAAATATTAAAAAAAATTAATAATTTTTAATATAAATGAGTCTTCTGTCTAATTTTTTATAAAATAAAATTTTTTCAAACATAAAATAAATACATATATTTTATTAAAAAAAAATAGATAAAAAAAAATGAATTTAAAAAAAAAAAAAAATTTTCCTTAGCCTGCATTCGAACCGAGACATTTTTGTTACAAGTAACATGTCCTAACCACTACACCATGAATCAATTAATAATTAAACAACAATTTGTTTGTTTTTATATTTGGTTTCTATTTCGTTATAAATTTTAAAAATACTCATAAAATATCGAAAAATTTGTATGGCAGCTACCCGAAGCCTTTCTCCGATTTTAACCAAAAACAATAGGGAACCTACAAATTGTCTAAAAATTACTTTGTGAAAGTTTCAGAACTCTAGCTCTTATAGTTTTTGAGTTATCGTGCTGACGGACGGACGGACGGACGGACACACATAGCTAGATCGATTCACTTTTCGATGCTGATTCGATACGTACCCTTGACACTATATCTAGCTCTTATATTTCGATGCGTTACAAACGGAGGAGTAATTTTAATATACCCGATGTTCATATATGTATGCACGGGTATAAACATTGGCTTGACTCAAATGAAAAACGATTGTTCAAAACATGAAATTGTTCTAAAGGGAAATAATTTAATAAAATTCTCAAATTGTAAAATCACAATTAATAATAGTAAATTTGTAAATATTATTGAAAAAGTTGAGAGTCATATCATTATACCCAGCTTAAATTTTAGTTTGATAAAAATAATTGAAAATGTAACTCTAGAAAATTTTAAAATATAATATATAAAAAACAGAGAAAGTATTGACTATGTTGAATTTAAACATAATACTATCAGTTACGCATTGTCAGCAATTATTTTAATTATAATATTGGCAGTAATAATAATTTTAAAGCTCGTTCTAACTAATTATAAAAATAAAGTTGTAGATGTAGTAAAATTATCGGGAGATTTAACAACCAATATTAATAAAGCCGATACTGCTATGTTTTCCGAGACAGAAAATTCTAAGAGGGGAAGTGTTATATTCAGTTTATAATATAACGTGGGAACCTAAAATATAGTTGTTCCCAACTGTCATTTAACACCCTAATTGAAATATCTAGTTAAGTTCAACATTATTATCTAATACATAAATATTTTCTTAATTTTATTTTGTAAGAAGTCAAAAATGCTGACGAACAATAATTTAAGCTTTAGATTTAAGTTTATGAAAAATGTAAGAAATAGAATAATAAAAATAAAGTTTAGTTTTTTACAGAACTCTAACCGCTGAAGTTTATTATTATATATTATGATGTAAACATGTTAGTAATATTTAGTATTTAGGTCTCCAAGTATTTAGGTCTCGAATCCAAACAACGTCTCAACGTCCTTTTATTGTAATTGTCGCGTTGCTTATCTCTTAGGGTATTATCTTTTAAAATTTGTTTTTCTATGTCGAAGTTAGGAATAAGTTGCTCATCGCTCACTGGTAGTGTTGTTCGTAGTTTTCTTCCCATTAGCATTTCGGAAGGTGATAATCCGTTTGCTAATGGCGTTGACCTGTATTCGATTAGTGCTAAGTGGTGATCTGTATTCCTTTTAAGTAGAGATTTGACAATTTTAACTGCTGATTCAATAAACCCGTTGCTTTGAGGATACCGGGGTGAAGAAGTTCTATGGTGAAATCCCCAATCTTTCGCGAACTTAGAAAATGCCGAGAGGTTGAGTTTTTGAAACTGTGACCCATTGTCAGATCTGACAATCTCTGGAATTCCGTGCCTACAAAAAATAGTTAGTCGTTTGATTTTCTAATAAGGCTATTTCTGGGTTAGTCGTTTGATTTTCTAATAAGGCTATTTCTGGGTATCTCGAAAAATAGTCGCTAACGATTAAATAGTAATTTGTTTTATGGAAAAACAGATCTAATTCTACTATTTTCCATGGACGTTCTGGTGTTTCAGACCCCATGAAACTTTCATGACGAGGTGTACAATTTTGAATGCAGATTGAACATTTTTTTATGTAGTTTTCGACTTTTTAGTGTAATTGAGCCACCAAACTGACTGTTTCGCTCTTAGTTTGCATTTACAATTCCCAGATGACCCGCATATATTTTTTCTAAAATGTCTTCACGAATATCAGTAGGTATGACGAGTCGAGATTGTGCATTAAAATTTCATTGTTAACTGATAAGCTATACCTATCATTATAATATTGACGAAGTTGTGTTTCGACTTTATATCGGTTTGGCCAACCATTTAGACAATACTTTATTACTGTTGTTATTATTGGGTCCTGTTTTTGTGCATTACTGATGAAATTTAATCTTGTTTGTGTTACTGGTAAACTTCTAATTACGTTATTTACAAAGGTTGAAATTTCTTCATCAAGAATATTTTCTGTTTTGGTGTCATTAAATGTGACAGGATGTCGTAATAGGGCGCCAGCTGCGACCAAAAATTTTCCCGCTGTATAATAAATTTCATATCCATATTCCATCATTTTAAGTCGAAATTTTTGTAGACGGGGCGTCACTTCATCTATAGTTTTTTGTTGTAAAAATCGAGATCAGGGGTTTATTGTCTGTCTCGATGCTAAATTTAATTTCCATTAAAAATTCTTGGAATTTTTCACAAGCAGCCCATGTAATTGCAAGGGCTTCTTTTTCTATTTGGGCGTATCCTTTCTTTGCCTACGACAGAGTTCTTGAAGCGTAAGCTACTGGACATAGTACTTCGTTCTCGTCTATTTGTAATAGAACCAACCCTATTCCATATGATGAAGCGTCTGATGAAATAACTGTTTTGTGTTTTGGGTTAAAAAGTTTAAGCACCGGAGCTTTGGAGAGCATTTCTTTTAATTTGCTGAATGACATTTCTTGTGGATTTTCCCATTTAAAATTTAAATCTTTACGTAACATTTCGTTCAAAGGTTGACTAATTTCTGAAATGAGAGGTATATATTTACCAAAAAAATTTACCATTCCAAGAAATCGTTTTAATTCTGTTATGTTTGTTGGCCTTGGGGCCTACTCGTTGATTACTTGAATTTTTGATTGGCTTGGCTGTATTCCAGTTTCATTTATTATATGTCCTAAGAATTTCAATTGCGTTAATCCGACTTCACATTTAGCTTTGCTGAGTGCCGCAGCATTGTCATTCAATCTATTTAACACTTGCCTTAATATTTTATCATGGGTTTCTCTATCTGAGCCGAAAAGTAAAATGTCATCTGTTTGGCATACTACACCTGGAATGTTTTTCAAAAGTGTTTTCATTCGTTTTTGGTAAATTTCGGGAGCCGATGAAATTCCAAATGGCAACCTTCAAAAACAGTATCTTCCAAAGGGTGTTAGAAATGTTGTTAGTAATTGTGATTCCTTTGCTAGTTTTATCTGCCAAAATCCAGAATTTGCATCTAATTTTGAAAATATCTTAGCTCCAGAAAGTTGGGCTAGTGTATGATCTACTACTGGCGTTGGATAGATTTCCCTTTCGATTGACAAGTTTAAATTTGTTAAGTCAACACATGGACGGATTTCGCCATTGGGTTTAGTCACTATAACAAGCGGTGCACACCACGGAGTTGGTTCATCTACCTGTTTTATTACTTTTAATTTGAAATTTTCGTCTAATTTTTCCTTTAATTTATCTTGTATAGCTATGGGTACTCGGCGTGCTGTGAAAATTTGAAATGGCTTAGCATCACTTTTTAATTTTATTCTGCTTTCAAAATTTTTCGGTCATCCCAAATTATTAAATAGCATTGTAAACTCCTTTTCCATGTTGACGTTTGATTTCGACTTATTTATTTTATGTTCAGTTAAATTAAAAATCCAATTTCTTGTTATTAAATTTAATTTTTCACTTGAATTTAAACGAAGTAGTGATTTTTTTTAAATTTTTTATTACATAAACATGTGATGTAAGTTCGTTTTCATTATATTGTAATTGGGTTTTAAACACACCCATAACGTTTAAGTTTACCCCATCCGGCCCTGTTATTTTTCTATTTGATTTATTTAATTGTATATTATTAAAATTGTTTTTGTAAATAAGATAAGGGTAATACCAAGATTTATTTTCATTTAAATTGTTTAATTTTAACATTCCCAAAAAAAAATCATTATGTTCATTAAAATTTCGAGATGTAATTTTTGTGTTGGTAGGGTTAATTTGATTAACATCTGGTTTTTTATTTTTATTATTTTTTGATAAACACATGTTAACGAAGTGATTTAATTTGCCACATGCATTGCATTTTTTTCCTTTTGCAGGACAGTTATTTTATTTAATGTGTATGTTATTAGAGCCACACCACGTGCACTTTTTATTATTATTACTGTTATTACCATCATGTTTGTTTAATTTTTTCCATGTTTCTAAATCAGCGGAAAGTTTATGTATGTTTGAAGATGTTAGATCTTGCTGTTGTTTTCTCACTGCTTGATGTTGCCTCACCTCCACGACATCTTTTGCCAGTAAGGTCAGTTACTAGTTGTAACTTTTCAGATAATTTTCTATCCCTTACTCCTACCACTATCCTATCCCGAATCATTTCTTCGCGGCGATTACCATAATTGCAATTTTCTGATAGCAGATACAAATCTGTGATGAAATCTTCTATTAATTCACCGTCCAGTTGGTATCTGAGGTTGAATTTAGCTCTTTCATAAATCACATTCGTTTTTACTACAAAGTGATTTGTGAATGCTTTCTTTCGTGTACATTTTGTTTTCACTTTCAGTTATTGTAAAGGAAAGAAATATATTATTTGCTTGGTATACCATTAAATATATTAAAGTGTTTATTTGCCCCTCATCTGTAGCCGTGTTCAGTTTTGATGCAATTCTAAATCTTTCAAACCAGCGTTGCCATCTGGGCCATTCCCCGGGTTACTAAATGGAAATGAGTCGGGTGATCTTACTGTGAAACTGTTATTCCCTTGTGAGTTGACTAATTCATTGCTATTTGCCGGCATTTTTTTTTCCAAAATTTTTTTTTCCAATTTTATTTTTTTCCTTGTTATTTTGTTATTTTTTTTTTCACCAGAACGTGGTCTTGTTCACCGCTGCCACCATGTAGTGTGTTGTATTAAAAAAAACACACTATCTCGATTGTAATTCAAGACTGACTTTATTTTATTTAACTTAAATATAATTATGCACAAATAAAATATAATGTGTATGTAGATATCATAATATTTAATCGGCTTATTTTTTCCCATACAAATATATACGTTCCTTTTTAGGACAAACTATTTGACCAATTTTAATGAAACAACAACCAAAAGAAAGGTTTTTTTTGTTTTCATAGGACAATGATAGTTTTTTTTAGAATATTGCGTTTTTTCAGGTGAAAACCCGTCTCTAATTTAACGTAAATTTGAACGGTCATGTTGTTAAAAGTTAAGGCTTTTGACTCTAATATTATGTTCCAAGTTTCTGGGTAAAAGTAATTCATTTTCGGTTGTAACTCGCAGCCCAATCAAACTATTATATGTGCCGACTTATGTCTTTCTTTTTTCTGTTTAGTTCAAATGTTCAATGAACAAGGAGATTAAAACTTGAATTTTTTTTTGTTTTTGTTTTTTTTTTTCCTTTATCTCTCTAAAATTCCAGTGAAAAAAAATGAGTTCTGTTCGAAATGAAAGCTATACATTTGATTTATGCAGTAGTTTTCATTTATAACGAACTCTATTCAATTTTAATTATAATAAACGTTACACTTTTTGCCAAAGAATTAAATTTTACCTAAAAATGTATTTAAACTTATTATATCTAATAATGTTGCTTGATGATTAATTTAGTAATTTTATATTTATTTTTGATAAAAAAAAATCCTAATAACGCATTAAAAATACAATAAAAATTCATTAGAAGAACAAGCAGTATACATAAGCTTGAGGCTGACACATCAAATAAAATTCTAGCAAATGAGTTTAGTGTGTCCATTCTATAATTAGCACATTCTACAATGTTCAAGTCTTATACTAATTTTTCAAAATTCACAGCATTCTTTTAAAACGACATTCTTTTATTACGACGAATATTTTCTATCTCTTCATGGTCGTTATAAACGAACTCTACTGTATGTATTTTTTTTTTTTTTGCTTTAAAATATTATTTTGCTACTTCGTAAATGTTTGATGATTTTTTTTAAGTTTTTTATAACAATAAAATAACTGACTTGAAATATATTCTGTAGTTGCCATTACGTTTGAGAGCTGTATAACAAAAGTTGTTATAAAATATGTTTGCAAAAAAATTATAACGAAAAATCTTTCTTAAAAAAATAATTTGTAATTTAAATGATTTGTTCCTTAGGGCGTAACCAAAATCAACGCTTATGGTGTATAATTGCTAACAAAAGTTTTAAATTAGTAGTTAAGTACGTGATATTACATGAAAATAATATACTGTAGCTCGAATTTTTAAAATTTAAACATTGACAAAGCATATAAAAATGTTATTGATTTTTCTTATGTTGTTATTGTTCTAAAAAAAAAATATTTTAAAATAATATTGTTTTTAAAAATACCTATATTTTTTTAAAAAATACATTACATATATTCAAAATAATTGAAATACCTATAATATGTTTGCAGAAACAAAAAAATGATATTTCTTAAGAAAAATTATGTGTTCTTTAGGGATCAACCAGAATAAATGTGTACGGCGTGCAGTTTCAGTCAAAAAATTTTGAAATAAGTAGGTATGTTATGTACTGTACTTCGGAATTTAAAATTTTAAAATTTGACAAAGCGTTTAAAAATATTGTAATTGTTTTTTCTGATGTTGCTACGATAAAGTTTTCAAAATAAAATATTTTAAAATAATATTTTTTTTTTAAAAAAACATACATTGAAAATAATTGAAAATACCTATAATATGTTCGCAAAAAAAAACTAAAAAATAATCTTCAACTTAAATAAAAGTTGACGTATAATTTGTGTCAAAAAATTTACAAATAAATAGGTACATCAATTTACATGAGAGCAACCAAAATACGCGTAACGCGATGTACTGTAATCGGATTTTTAAAATTTACAAATTCACAAATGGTTTTTGGTTTTTCTTATATTTTTAAGATTATGTTTCAAAAAATATCTTATATTGAAAAAAATTCAAAACATACCTATTATATGAAATAAACAAATTTTTTTGTACTAAATTAAACCATTCAAATAAATATTTTTGTGCGTACGCGAGTATCGATTTACGGATATGTAGATAGACATACTGACGTACTGTATAAAAATTTTACGTCGTATGCTTTAATTTAGATAAAATAAATATTTAATTATCTACTCCTTTCATCTACTCTTTTTCAAGAGGTTTTTTTTTGTGTAGCTGTAAAAAAAGGTAGTTTACTGTACCCAAGAATTGTTGACAACATGG
The DNA here is from genome assembly GCA_963082915.1 of Dolichopus griseipennis. Lineage (NCBI taxonomy): Eukaryota > Metazoa > Arthropoda > Insecta > Diptera > Dolichopodidae > Dolichopus > Dolichopus griseipennis. Next base: position 238,888,254 of record OY720441.1, on the reverse strand, counting down.
TTGCCATACATTTTATATAGGAAAAAAAAAATAGTTTCGTGTAATACATATAAATTACACAAACGGATTTTTTATGTAAATTTAAAGGCACAAAAAGCTCGAATTTCGGGCAAAGGGCGATACTAGTAATGTGTTAATATACATGATCAATTAATAATACACTAATATACATATATTATGATGTAAACATGTTAGTAATATGAATATTGAAATATGAAATTATTATCATACGGAGAGACTATGGTACGTTTTTACAGTAAGTGAAGTCATGATAATTGGAACATACAATGAAGTCGTGATAAATGGAATACTCTACAAACCGTTTCTAATTAAGAATGTCGGTCCGACGGCTGGTCAAAAAAAATTTTGGTCCAAATTTTGTCCGATTTTACGAAATACTGCTTTGGCTTAAAAGAACGCCTCAAAAAAATTTTTGTTTGGTTCCATTAACCCATTGCGACCCAACAGTTTTTTATAGGTTTCTTCAATACTTTATTCTTAATTAGAAACAAATCGACCAATTGACTTAAAGTTTTGTATACGTGATGCTCCTTGAGAATTGAGTTGACACTATTAAGAGTTTTGGAATTTGTTAACCCTTGTCGGGCCGACGGTTGACCAAAAAAAATTTTGGGTCCAAATTTTGTCTGATTCTACGAAATACCGATTTGGTTAAAACGAAAGCCTTAAAAAAAAATTTTGTTTATCTCCGTTAACCAACTGAGGCCCAACAGCTTTTTATAGTTTTATTCGTTACTTTACTCTAAATTAAAAAAAAAACTTTTTGGAAGTAAATTACGTTCAATTTTGGAAAGTAGTTAGCACTGCTTTGAATTCCAAAAAGTTTCAAAAATTACTGGAATAATCTTAGAAAAATCGTTTGAAAAAATTTCTTTCATACATTTTAAAATTAACATTTACACCATGTGTAATTTTTGTGTTAACTTTTTGCAGTAACATCAACTTTTATTAAACCTCCATTAAGAGGCGCAGCAACGTGCACCGGGTATTAGCTAGTATATAAGTTATATATATAAAAGCGAAAGTTTGTTTGTTTGTTTGTTTGTTTGTATGTAGCGAATAGCCTCCTAAACTGCCCAGCCAATTTTCATGAAAATTTTTATATAGAGGTTTTTGGGTATGGAAAGAAATCGTGGCCCAAAAACTTTGCTCTAACGGACCGCCAAGTTGCCCCTGTGGTGCAAGTATTTAAACTTCTTTGTTCTAAAATGAAATGGCCCGGTTTGTCGAAATAATTTTGGAAGACAATATTGTCAAAATTTGCGAAGTACTGCTTTGGCTAAAAAGAAAGCCTCAAAAATTATTTTGTTGAGTTCAATTAACCCATTGCGGCCCATCAGCTTTTTATAAATTTGTTGGTTACTTTACTCTAAATTAGAAACGGTTTAACCGATTTTCTTGAAATTTTGTATATGTGTTCCTTTTTCAGAATGAAATTAACTCTTTTAACAGACTTGCAATTGGTTAACCCATGCCGGCCCGACGATTGACGAAAAAAAGATTTGGAAGCAAATTACGTCCAAGTTTGCGCAATACTGCTTTGCCCAAAGAGAAAGTGTAGTTCCGTTAACCCATTGGGGCACAGTGTCTTTTTATAGATTTTTGCGTTACTTAAGCCTAAATTAGAAACGATTTGACCGGTTGACCTCAAGTTTTATATGTGTGAAGCAACTTGAAAATGGAGTTGAGTCTATTAACAGTCGGTTCTACGATTGGTTAAACAAATTTTTTGGAAGTAAATTACGTCAAATTTTGGAAAGTAGTTTGTACTGCTTTTGAAATAAAGAAAGTTTCAAAAATTACTAGAATAATCCTAGAAAAATCGTTTTAAAAAGATTGCTTTCATACATTTTAAAATTTACATGTGTAAACCGTGTGTAATTTTTGTGCTAACTTTTTGCAATAACATCAACTTCAATTAAACCTCCATTGAGAGGCGCAGCAAAGCGCACCGGGTGTTAGCTAGTTTAAATATAAAAATTAACTTTATATACATGGAGCAAATATCTTTGAACACAATTTTAGAATCGTACGCAATTTTTTAATTATATATTACCTATGGGTTTATTGAAAAAAATTTAAACTTAAAAATAAAAAATTTTATTCATTTATTAAAAAAGTATTTTAGTTTTAAATTTATAAAATACTATACATAATATGTTTTATATTCAATTATAATAACCGTTTTAGGCTTCCAAAAATATAAAAGTATTAAATAAGAAAGCAAATAGAAAAGAAAACTCGTGTTCATAATTTCAGATTTCTATCGTTATTAATTGGGAAGATATTCTTGTTAAATCTTTGTAAGAGTATAGGAGGCACTTGACTCCAATTAATCCCCTATATTATGAACGTAATGAAAACCAAACAGTACACTCGTGTACCCAATTTTAAGTCTCTTTCTTTATTAATTTTGAAGGTATGCATCAATAATGCTTCAGTGGTAGTGCATCAAGGGTCCAGAATTCGAACCCATGGGCTGATCACGCCCATATGCGGGGGCCTTCAGTACTAGTAACCTACAGGTAAAATTTAAACTAATTATACTACGAGGAAGATGTTAGTTACATAATATATCAAGCAGCTATATGAAGTTAAACAAGTAAAGAAACAGTCAGTCAGAAATACCCTACACCTATTTGGTTTAAATTTAATGAGATATTCATAAGTCATTTTGAAACCTTAAAAGCTGATATTAACTTGATCGTAAGACATAGCTAACCAAATTAACTTTAGAATACTAAAAACATTTTCTAATTACTTTATCTATTCAAAAATATTTCAAATTCTTACTAATTTATCTATTTAAAAATATTACAAAACAAAAAAACTTGAAATAAATGAAATTATATTTATTTCAATTCAATTACAAAAGTAAAAAAAATTGGAATTATTTTAAATGGTTAGTTTATGTACCTATTAGAAAAGCGTATAAATGCAAAATATGCAATAAATGTATTTCTAAAATACAATTACAAATTTAGAACTTTTCATATAATTCTTTTAAATATAAAAATAAATTTTACATAAATGCAGCAAGCACCTTTGAATATAGCTTAAGTATGGAACACAATGTCTTAATTATATATCACCTATGGTAATAATTCAATAAAATATATGATATAATAAAAATTAAAAAAAAGGAATTTAATCGTTTATTAAAAAAATATTTTTTTTGTAATTTATAAAATATTATACAATATATTCTTAGCCTTTTAAAAATATAAAAATGTTAAATAAAAACGGCTTTAGGAAAGAACCCGTGTATCAAATTTAAAGTTTCTATCTTCATGAATTTCGAAGATAAGCTTTGCAATTTTGGGATTTCTTAGGAGGCACCTGAACCACCTCTACAATTAAGTCTAAATTTCGGGGATACATGGGATATAGGAAATATATTCTTTGGCTTCGAAATTATAGTCGTTTGGCCTCAAAATAATCAAAAGCTTCGAGAGTCCGAACACCTTGTCCGAACTCGCCCAGAACCAATTCCCATGGCACTTTCTTTACTAGTAACCTAGAGCTTAAATTTCATCAAAATAGCAGCATTATTTTTTGAGTTATGCTATTTTTGATATATATGTTTGTTGGCCCTTAAACTCTTCAGAGGTTCCAGAACCCGAAACTATGGTATACTTTCAATTCCAGTTAACCCTTGTACACAATTGGAACGTTCTTATCCTATTTTCGTTCCTACCTTAATTTTAAGTTACTATTTTTTTAAATTTCGATAATAAGCTTTTAAACAGTGAGGGGGGGGTTCTAAGAGGGGTACTGAACCACTAGTCCGACTGATCCAAAATTAGGGGAACACGCAGGAAATAGTAAAGAGATGCCATGTGCCAAGTTTGAAGCTTTTAAATTTGTTTTAACTTACTATAGTTTTTTAATTTCGAAAATATGCTTTATGGTCTTCGGAACTGTGTAGCTGGTCCGCGACCTACTACTCCAATTGGTCCTAAATTCAAGGACACTAAGGAAATAGAAAGAGACACCCTGATACCAAATTTGGATGTTCTGTCTTCATTGGTGGCGGAAGTATGCTCGTTTGGCCTAAATTGGATCAAAAAGTTCTAGGTTCCGAATCCATTGTTCAATCTCGACCGCACGCAATCCCACCGTACTTTCAGTCCGAGTAACCTACAGTTAAAATTTAATCAAGGTAGCTTCATTATTTTTTGAGTTATCGTGCACACAGACGGAAGGACGGACATGGCTTTATCGACTCAGAATGTCACGCCGATCACAAATATATATACTTTTCTGTATTGAGCTCGCTTCCTTTAGGTGGTCACAAACACAATAGCAAAGTTAATATACTTCTTTACCTGTTTCATAGGTGTTGGGTAAAAAAATGTTACGTCCTCATTTTCGGGAATCTGCCATACAAAGTTGTCAATTCGATAACTGTAAACCTAATCAAGCTAAGAAGTTAAAATTAGAAACAGGCAAGTGAAGTTATAGGGCAAGTTGCTTGAAAAAACACTACTCGGACAAACTTTTAGAGCGGGCTTTTAGAGTTGTTTAGAAATTTTTTTTTTGTGGTTTTTTTTAAATCAAAAATGATGGGTTATGGTTTTTTTAATTATTTTACTCTTATATATGTTTTCTTTTAATATAATAGTATAAGGGAATTAAATGACAGTTTATTTTATACATCATAGTGGGTTTGCACGGGTATTTAAAAGTAGACAAAGGCAACTATAATCTTCCTCGTTTTTATATGGATATTTCTTGCTACGTCCTACCTCTCCGATCTTACGTCCAAAAACTGACCGCTTTTCAAAAATGTTTATTGTCTTATATCAGTTAAAATTTCAGTTAAAAATTCTATATCATGTCGTTTTCAGAAATTAAAAATACCACCGATCTAGTTTTCCAATTTTGTTAAAGAAATTGTTTATATTATTTTTTCATGCATGCAAACATTTTTTGCCAATTAATCATATTTTAATTACTTTTATGACATTTATCGATCACCCAGAAGTAGGTCAAGTTATGTTAAAAGTAAGTGAGCTTGGCGTCGCCGGTGACGGTAATTAGGTCAGACAGGTTTAGAAGTAAGTTAAACAACTCTTGATGTTTATATTGAATAGGGAATTATGCAAAAGTAATATGTAAAAATATTTTCTTATAAAATTATTATTTACAAGAGTGCATATGGAAATTAGCATGCAAATAGAAAATCCAGAGAAAAAACGAGGAAGAGTGTAGTAGAGTAGACTGTGGCAATTCTGGGATACCCGTATGCGCGTAATATGAACATTATATCATCCGGTTAATTGCTTTTGGCAAAATTTCAAACATATAGTTTTATTAGGTGTAGTGTAATGCTCATATAAAAAGAGTTGTATGGCAGCTATTCGAACCCTTTCAGTAGACCAACCAAATTTTGCTGAAACTTTGGCCATAAAACTAAACTACTTTTGTTAAAATTTCAGACACCCAGCTACTATAGGTATAGGTATAGAGAATATAGAGAATAAATATATATAATGCTCATATAAATTAAGAGTTGTATGGCAGCTACTCGAACCCACTGCAGTATATCAACCAAATTTTGCAGACTCTTTGGCCACTACACTAAACTACTTTTGTCAAAATTTCAGACACGCATCTGTAACAGGTACAGAGTAATGCTCATATAAAAAAAAAAAGTTGTATGGCAGCTACCTCCAAACCCATATAGCATACTGGCTGGATTTAAATAGCCATGACGGCTATTTTAAAAAAACGAATTTGCGAAAATTTCAAGATCCTAGCTCCTTTAGTTTTTGAGTTATCGTGCGGGCGGACGGATGGACGGGCGATCATACATAGCTAAATCGATTTTTTTCGATTTTGATCCGATCCATACACTTGAGTCTATATCTGTCCCCCTCCTTCTCTACGTCATAAACGTAATGGCAAATTTATTATACCCTTTGACCTATAGTCATACGAGTATAAAAACGAGGAAGAGTGTAGTAGAGTAGACTGTGTCAACTCTAGGATACCCGTTTGACCGTAAGATATAATACATTATAATACTTAGAATATAATCCCAATGCACTTAAGAAAACCTGTTAACAATGTGAAATATAATGTTGGAGCTTCAATTTTAACGTTAATCCGGTTAATTACTTTTGGCAAAATTTCAAATATACAGCTTTATTAAGTGTAGTGGAATACTCATATAAAAGAAGGAGTTGTATGGCAGCTACTCGAACCCTCTGCAATAGACCAACCAAATTTTAGCTGTAGCTTTGGCTATTACACTAAACTATTTTTGGTAAAATTTCAGACACCCAGCTTCTTTAGGTGTAGTGTAATGCTCATATAGAAGCAAAAGTTGTATGCCACCTACTCAAACCCTATACAGTAGACCAACCAAATTTTACAGAAACTTTGGCCATTTCACTTAACTATTTTTAGCAAAATTTCAGACACCCAGTTTCTACAGGTATAGAGTAAAACTCATATAAAATAAGGAGTTGAATGGCAGAAACTAGCTCCTTTAGTTTTTGAGCTATCGTGTGGACGGATGGACGAACGGATGGACATGCATAGCTGAATCGATTTATTTTTCGATTCTGATCCGATCCATACACTAAAAAATAAGTTAATTTGTTTAAATAATTTTGATTTAACCGAAAAAGTATTAACAGTTTTATGATGATCACGTGTTAAAATTCTAGAAATAATGAATTCAACATTTTCAATTCGTCTTTGAAATCAACTTCTATCACATGCGTATTGTTTCCAATAACCTTTGCGAGCAGCTCTGAAGATATAGTAAATACATGCATGACTTGAATTTCTATATTTGTTTACAATTTTTAACTGCACATCTGCAGTTAATGATATTTTAAATTTATCAATATTTTCTGATGGCGTTCTGTTAAATGTATTTTCAATCTAAAAACGGTGGAAGAGAGCTGCTTTTATTGGCTTCACAAAACTACAAGGTCAACAGTTATAGAATTGCCATACGGTACTAAAGTTTACTATTATGTAAAACTCAATTTTGGCAAAATTTTGGCCCCACATATCTTCTAAACGGCTCAAGGTAGGGTCTTGAAGTTTTGGGAGAAGTTAGACTTTCAGAAATTAGTAGGAGTCGTGTAACAAATTCTTGTCACGTCCCCTGTTAAGAAGCTATAACGGCTCTAAAATAGAAATGTTGCTACTTTTAAACTCCTGTAACTTCAATACCTGTACAAATGATTTGAAGCTTCAGCATTAGTTTTTCTTAAATTTGAAAGGGTTTCTTTAAATTGAAGAGATTGTTTCTTAGTTTTAACCATTTTTGCTTAGAAAATTAAATTATAGGTAAAACTCCGAATTTTTGTGGAGTTCACAATTGATTTCCTAAAACCTAAAAAATTGAATGGTGGTGACATAAGGGGGGTGGGCAGATCCATCATAAGTTTGCTAAGCAAAAACTAGGAAACCTTAAAAGGGCTAGTGGGTCTTCAAAATTAAAACTTTTATATTTTTATAAAACAGTAATTTATTCACCAATGTATGTGTTTCCAAAATTAAACGTTAAAATTGAAGCTCCAACATTATATTTCACACTTGTTAACAGGTTTTCTTAAGTACATTGGGATTATATTCTAAGTATTGATTTCACTATTAGTCATAATTAAAAATTAATGAAATAACTAAATTATAATATTTTCATTTATTTTTGTATATATTTTTATAAAAATAAATGATCAAATACTCAGTAAGAAACCCTATATAATTTTGAAAATGTGCTTTTCAAAAACCCTTGGTTTTTTTCATCACTTGTTAAAAATAGGTTTTATATAAATATAGGTTAGGAATATTAGTTTTCACTAATATAACAATGTTATTTCACACATTTACTATGATGGTGGCAGGATCATCCTGTTGTGGTAAAACAACTTTTATTCATAATTTAATTAAATATAAAAAAAAATATACATTCATTTTGTGTATACAACATACAAAAATGCTGTTCCACAATATATGAAAGATGTTGAACTATGCCAGATTTTAATGACAATCAAGAACCTTCGTTGTTTGTAATGGATGATATGATGTTAAATTCTTATGACATGAATGTGTGTGATTTCTTTACTAGAGGTTCACATCATAAGAATTTGTCTTTAATATTTTTAACTCAAAATATATTTTATCAAGCATAATTTTTAAGAGATATTTCACTTAACTGTAAATATCTAATACTTTTTACAAATACGAGAGAAAAATCACAGATATTACCTTTAGCTCGTTAGATTTATCCAAATGATAAATCACTTGATATATTTGGAAAAAATTTCTGCTTTTGTACAAAGAATCAATTAGAACAACTTGGGGGAAAATATGAAACGTTTGGAAACCAATCGACACATATTGCATTTACTAAAAATTTCGAAATCTAAATTTCATAAAGTAATAATAAAACATTGTGATGCCGAAGTAATAAAAACTTTTTATGAAATTGCTTTAATTATTTTAAAAGGTAATTGTACATAATCTGAGTAAAAAAGCAACAACTCAATTACGAAAGTATAAAAAGGAATTGAGATCACGCATTTGCCGTAGAAAATCTATAAATAGCAAAAGAAAAATTATGATTCAACCAGCTGGATTTTTACCTATCCAGCCCAAGCCGATTAAAAAAAAAAGAAAAAACTATAAACAGCAAAGAGTTAAGTAATTCAGCAAGGCATGTTTTACGGTCAGCAAAAGGTAATACTCAAACAGAACTTAATTTTCCAATACGAAAAAATATATCAACAAGCTCATGGACAATGTACAAGTAAATGTAGAATTTGACGTTAATATCGAAATATATGTTAATAATTTTATACCAAATGTTTACGGTGAAAAGTGGGATAAAGGTATACAAATTTATTTTTCAGTTATGAAAAACGATATGCTCGGTGTAGGAACTACATACATACCATACAATTCAAAACAAATGTTATGCGACTGGAAAATATTTTTAATATCAACATTAATTCAAAATGTACAACCATTTCCTGGTTATTCTAGGAAAGAAGTTAAGCGGTAGTTGATTTGGGAAATTTCTAACTTGTTGAGTGGTGATAAAAACTTATCTGCATCAAATAAAAACAAAGATTTTCTTACAAATTTGACCAATACTACTATCTGTTTAAGTAAACCAAAGTTAGATATAAAGATCAGAACAGGATTCTCACATACTTTAGAGGGATTTTAAAAATATGTTTTTAGCAAATATTACTCAAGGAGCTTAAGCAACATAAACCTTGAGTACTTGAAGCTTACAAATTTTTAATTAATAGCTTAGGTTTATTTCCTGTAAGAAAATCTGATATGTTTTTTTATATATACTGATATTATTAAACCACAGAATGTAGGTGGAAAATAATGTAATTTGTTTAAGAGCTATCAACATAGAGTATACTTTTACACACATGTCCAGGAATATAACAATATTTAATATTGCAATGTGGAAAAATCATTTGATAGTATTTCGGTATTATTATGTGATACATATGGTTGTAAAATAAATTTATGCACCACCAATATTCCTACAAAAGTTGTTTTGCATTTCAAAAAAAGTATAAGTAAAAGGATTTTAAAAACATTGTATTTTATATTAAATACTATAAATTATGTAGTGTTTATATAAACATAATATAAATATTATTTAGTTCAATCAGGAAAAGGACTTGACGATATTGGCCCTTTCTTACATTCAGTTGTTCCTTACCAAAGGGGACGACGGTTAGGAAGCTTTTTCGGTGAACTTTTCAGATATTTAAAAACAAAATTTACGTGTAGAGCTAATATACTAAAAAAAGAGGTTATTAACTCTGGTATTAATGAATTGTCTGATATTGCAACAGGTGCAAATTTAAAAGGAGTTGTACAAGGTCGTAGTAAAGAGATAATTAAAATACTAAGACGAGGTGCATGAAATGTTAATAAAATGTATGGACAAGAGAATATTAAAAGAAGAAAACCTTTAAAAAGACCACTTATTAATAATTTAAATTGTTTTACGTCAAAGCGACGCAAAGTGAATAACAAAAAGAAGCAAAAAGATATTTTTGGTTAATTATGGTTGAATGTATGAAGTCTGAGTTGGATATTTTTAGAACACAACCTATTCAGTCGAGTATATTACGATCTGAAGAAGTTTCCTACAACCTTGCTGCTACTTTGGGTAATCCATCAGTCATAGAATTTTTTTCATTAGGTCATGGGCACAGGTATAGGGACGTTTCTTCTGCATATCTAAAATTTAAAGTACAATTTTAAAAAAAAAGATGGAGCTCAATAGAATAATGATAAAAACACTGAAGGAAAAATTCTTTCAACAAACAAGTGTAGTCAAAAATCTTATACTAATCTTATATTAATCAATATAAAACAATGCATTGTACAGCTAAATGGAAAGAATATATCGCCATCTGGAAACTATCATTATAGAGCTTATATTAAATCATTATTCAATTATGGTACAGATACCGCTACTACTCATTTGAAATGTGCGGGATGGGATCTCGATAAATAAAATATAGGAAATCATGATAATAATGGTTTAAAAGAACGTCAAGAATTATACGTTTAATAAATCTACACTTCTCATAAACAATGTTGACATTCGAATACTTTTAACACTTGAAAAACCAGACTTTTACTTTTTTGCAGATGATTCTGACGAATATCAACTGAAAATATTAAAATTACTTTATTTATGAGACATGTAACTATTAATCCAAGTGTACTATTAGCACACAATGCGGTATTAGAAAAACCTAATGCCAAGTACAACTAAAAACGTGAAGAGGTAAAAAGTTTTACCATTGCACAGAATAGTTCATCAGAATTACTTGGTAATGTTTTCATTGGTCAGTTACCAAATTCAATAATATTTTGTATGACAGAAAATATAGGTTATTCTGGAAAAAGATCAAAAAATCCACACAATTTTAAGCATTTTGATATTTCACAATTTGTGTTAAACGTAAATGGATTCAAATACCTAATTCAGCAATTGAAAGCATTTTGAAAATTATTCTTTTGGAACTGTGTATAACGATAAAATAAATAAAGAGCTCTGTCAAATACTAGAAAAATTTGATTTTATTACCTTTCTCCACCTGAACAAACAACACCTTTTGCATAAATGTTTTTTTTTCCTCTTATTAATTATTATTAAAATTCATAAGTTTATTTTTCATATTAAGTTACAGAATTCACGAATAACGGTTCCTATATAGAATATAATTTTTGTAAACTGATTCCGTGAAAATTATGAATTGTAAAGTTTCTCGCGTTTTAAGAATAAAATAAATTTGCAAAGATAATTATAAAATTTAGAATTAAGATTCACTCTAAAAGTTACTGTCAAATAAAGAAGATATAAATTAAAATTTACCTTAATTTTATTTCAATTATTATTTTTTTTTTATGACTCTCGTTCGAACAAAAGTATATAAAGGAGAAAATTTGTTTGTTTGTCCAGAATTCACGTGAAAACCACTGGTCCGAATGTCACAAAATTTTAAAGGAATAATTCTGAGAACCCGGGGGGTGACTGTGTCACATCTTTATAAGTCAATAGGTTGCGGCTCCAGAGCCGTTTTAGGCTTTTTCGTTTTTTTTGGATGTCGAGTCAAAACGGTTTGACCGATTGACTTGAAATTTTGCACAAATGTTCCCCTTAGCAACCGGAATTAGTTGTATGAATTTGGTTCGAATAAACCAACCCTTTTCGGCCTGGTGGTCTTCCAAAAAATTTTGTGTTTCCGACTTGTGTCCAATTTTAAAGGGTGATTTTACAGTTGAAAATAGAGGCTGACGCAAATTTTTGTTGAGTTCGGTTAACCAGTTTGGGCACGCGGACGCAATAAAGCTTTTTCAATGTTTTTGATGTCGAGTCAAAACGGTTTGACCGATTGACTTGAAATTTTGAGCAAATGTCCCTCTTAGCAACCGGAATTAGTTGTATAAATTTGGATGGAATGATTTAACGCCTGGCGGGCTTCCACAAAATTTTGTGTGTCCAATTTGTGTCCAATTTTACAAGTTGATTCTGCAGTCTTAATGAGAGGGTGCAAAAAGTTTTAATTAAGTTTGGTTAACCCGTTTTCCACGACGACGCCATGAAGTTTTTATAAATTTTATTTGCTAAAACGGTTAAAAGAATTTTATTAATGATTTTGTACCAGCATTTTAATTATAAAAACCCACAGGGTTAATTTCAGACTTGGAACTAATTAATTACATTTTGTAATTAATTACACCTCAAATTACATTTAAAAGTAATTGTAATTGAACTTTAAACAATTACAATTACATATATGTAATTGTAATTTGAAAATTATTAATTACAATTACATTTAATCTTGCCATTACAATTACATATAATATGTAAATGAAATTTCTCAATTACTATTAAATGTAATTTGTAATGGAAGAATTTCAATTACAATTACATGTAATTTACAAAAATTAATTGAGAGAAAGTAATTTTAGAAAAGTTAAATGAAATTAATATATATTATTACTCAATTACTTAACATGGTAACAATACAGAAAACGATTTTTATACCCTACACCTATAGAATAGGTAAAGGGGTATATTAACTTTGGTATGGTGTTTGTAACCACCTAAAGGAAGCGAGCTAGATATGGAAAAGTATATATTTTTGTGATCAGCGTGACCGCCTTAGTCGATATAGCCATGTCCGTCCGTCCGTCCGTCCGTCCGTCCGTAGGCACGATAACTCAAAAAATAATGGAGCTATCTTGATGAAATTTTAACTGTAGGTTACTAGGACTGAAAGTACGGCGGGGATTGCATATGGGCGAAATCGGCCCATGGGTTCGGATTCTGGACCTTTTAATCGGTTTCAGGGCTAACGAACAAATATAAAAAATCACGATAACTCAACAACTAAGGACGCTATCTTCATCAAATTTGTGCTGTAGGTTACTAGTAGTGAAAATACTTCGGGAATTGCGTAAGGTCGGGATTGGGCCATGGGTTCGGAACCTAGAACTTTTTGATCGAATTTAGGCCAAACGAGCATAATTCCGAAACCAATGAAGATAGAACCTCCAAATTTAGTATCAGGGTGTCCCTTCCTATTTTCTAAGTGTCTTGTGAATTTGGGTCCCATTGGAGTAGTGGGTCCGGGACCAGCCACACATTTCCGAAGACCTTAAAGCATATCTTTAAAATTAATAAAGATAACAACTTTAAAAAATGTAGAAGCTTCCAATTTGCCTCAAGGGTGTTCTTTACTATCTTTTGCGTGTTCCCCTAATTTGGGATCAATTGGAGTGGTGGTTCTGTACCCCTCTCAGACCTCCCAAGTTTTAAAGGCTTATAATCGAAATTACTAAAAATAGTTACTTAAAATTAGGATAGACCGTTCAAATTGTGTACAAGGGTTAACTAGTACTATAAGTACAGCGTGGACTATATAAGGGCGAAATCAGCCCAACGGTTCGGATTCCGGACCTTTTAATCGATGTCAGGGCTAAGGAACATATATAAAAAATCACGATAACTCAACAACTAATGAGGCTATCTTCATGAAATTTGTGCTGTAGGTTATTGGCAGCGAAACTACGGCGGTGATTACGTACGGTGAGGATTGGACAATGGGTTCGGAACTTAGAACTTTTTGATCGAATTTAGGCCAAACGAGCATAATTCCGAAACCAATGAAGATAGAACCTCCAAATTTGGTATCAGGGTGTCCCTTCCTATTTCGTAAATGTCTTTGAAATTCGGGCCCCATTGGAGTAGTGGATCGGGGACTAGCCACTCAGTTCTTAGGCCCTTAAAGCATATTTTCAAAATTAATAAAGATAGTTACTTGAAACAAATGTAGAAGCTTCCAATTTGCCACAAGGGTGTTCTTTACTATTTCTTGCGTGCCCCCCTAATTTGGGATCAATTGGAGTGGTGGTTCAGAACCTCTCTTAGACCCCTCAATGTGTAAAAGCTTATCATCGAAATTAATAAAACTAGTAACTTAAAATTAAAATAGAGCGTTCCAATTGTGTACAAGGGTTAACTAGTATTGAAAGTATGACGGGACTGCATATGGGCGAAATCGTACCATAATTTCGGGTCCTGGAACCCTTGAAAAGTTCAAGAACTAACAAACATATATCTTAAAAACACCATAACTCAAAAAATAATGCCGGTATTTAGATGAAATTTAACAGTAGGTTACTAGTAATGAAAGTACCATGGGAATTGGTTGTGGTCGAGTTTAATTTCGAAGCCAAAGAATACATTTCCTATGTCCTATGTGTCTCCGAATTCTAGACTTAATTGTAGTGGTTCAGCTATGTTCAAAGGTACTTGCTGCATTTATGTAAAATTTATTTTTATATTTAAATGAATTATATGAAAAGGTGTAAATTTTTCATTGTATTTTAGAAATACATTTATTGCATATTTTGCGTTTATAAGTTTTTCTATTAGGTATATAAACTAACTATTTAAAATAATTGCAATTTTTAAAAATTTGGATTATTAAATATATTATGCTTTGATTATCTTTCTATCACAAAATTTAATACTTAGAATTTTTTCATTTTGTAATTGAATTGGAATAAATATATTTTCATTTATTTCAAGTTTCTTTGTTTTTTAATATTTTTAAATAGATAAATTTGTAAGAATTTGTAGTATTTTTTAATAGATAGGGTAATTAGAAAATGTTTTTAGTATTATACAGTTAATTTGGCTAGCTATGTCTTACGATCAAATTAATAACAGCTTCTATGGTATTAAAATGACTTATGGATATGTCCTTAAATTTGAACCAAATAGGTGTAGGGTATTTCTAAGTCGGTTGCACCGACTGACTGTTTCTTTACTTGTTTCTTAACCAATTGTATATAAATGTATTTTAAATTTTTTTTTTTAAATAACAATATAAAATTAAATATTAACAATAATTTTTGTTAGCTTTCAATAAAACTAACTTTTCAAAATTTAAGTAATTTAAATTTTGACGTCGAGGAGTTGATACTATTCCAGAAAAAGATATCAAATATTCCTCCATTAATTTTTCAATTTACATTCTTAGAAATTGGCATCAAAATAAGTATTTTGAATGATAGGTTTTTAAACTACAAAAGTTACATTTTTCCAAAATCTACAAACCTTCTGAATTATTTTCACCGAAATCAAATATATCGATTATATATTTATTTGAAGAATTGGCATCATTATTTTCAATTGAATATAATTGATATCTGGTACAATATTCAATAAATATGTCTTCTATATCTTTTCTAGTACCAGAAAAGAATGGAGCCAGAACTTTAAACCAATTTAGTTTTATATTGGGATAGGACATTGCAGCAACAATTGTTTCGTGCGGTTTTCCCGTTAGGTAAAAAAAAGCATTAAATCGTTCTACCAGACTTTGCTGCATGTTAGTCAAAACATTACCTAAATATCTTAGTTCATTATTGTTGGCAATTTTATCTGTTTTAACCTTTAATGCTGCTAATGATGGTATTAACATACGTTTTTCTGCTTGTAAAAAATTCAGAATTTCTGCAAAAGGAGTCATAATTTTTACATATTCTTTTAAATATGTAAAATCTGTTGCAGTAAATTCCGTACAAAGTTCATTTAAAACATTTTCTTTTTTAGCACATTTTCAAAAAATTTTGTAAAAAAGTCCGTTCAAATTGTGTACAAGGGTTAACTAGTACTATAAGTACAGCGTGGACTATATAAGGGCGAAATCAGCCCAACGGTTCGGATTCCGGACCTTTTAATCGATATCAGGGCTAAGGAACATATATAAAAAATCACGATAACTCAACAACTAATGAGGCTATCTTCATGAAATTTGTGCTGTAGGTTATTGGCAGCGAAACTACGGCGGTGATTACGTACGGTGAGGATTGGACAATGGGTTCGGAACTTAGAACTTTTTGATCGAATTTAGGCCAAACGAGCATAATTCCGAAACCAATGAAGATAGAACCTCCAAATTTGGTATCAGGGTGTCCCTTCCTATTTCGTAAATGTCTTTGAAATTCGGGCCCCATTGGAGTAGTGGATCGGGGACTAGCCACTCAGTTCTTAGGCCCTTAAAGCATATTTTCAAAATTAATAAAGATAGTTACTTGAAACAAATGTAGAAGCTTCCAATTTGCCACAAGGGTGTTCTTTACTATTTCTTGCGTGCCCCCCTAATTTGGGATCAATTGGAGTGGTGGTTCAGAACCTCTCTTAGACCCCTCAATGTGTAAAAGCTTATCATCGAAATTAATAAAACTAGTAACTTAAAATTAAAATAGAGCGTTCCAATTGTGTACAAGGGTTAACTAGTATTGAAAGTATGACGGGACTGCATATGGGCGAAATCGTACCATAATTTCGGGTCCTGGAACCCTTGAAAAGTTCAAGAACTAACAAACATATATCTTAAAAACACCATAACTCAAAAAATAATGCCGGTATTTAGATGAAATTTAACAGTAGGTTACTAGTAATGAAAGTACCATGGGAATTGGTTGTGGTCGAGTTTAATTTCGAAGCCAAAGAATACATTTCCTATGTCCTATGTGTCTCCGAATTCTAGACTTAATTGTAGTGGTTCAGCTATGTTCAAAGGTACTTGCTGCATTTATGTAAAATTTATTTTTATATTTAAATGAATTATATGAAAAGGTGTAAATTTTTCATTGTATTTTAGAAATACATTTATTGCATATTTTGCGTTTATAAGTTTTTCTATTAGGTATATAAACTAACTATTTAAAATAATTGCAATTTTTAAAAATTTGGATTATTAAATATATTATGCTTTGATTATCTTTCTATCACAAAATTTAATACTTAGAATTTTTTCATTTTGTAATTGAATTGGAATAAATATATTTTCATTTATTTCAAGTTTCTTTGTTTTTTAATATTTTTAAATAGATAAATTTGTAAGAATTTGTAGTATTTTTTAATAGATAGGGTAATTAGAAAATGTTTTTAGTATTATACAGTTAATTTGGCTAGCTATGTCTTACGATCAAATTAATAACAGCTTCTATGGTATTAAAATGACTTATGGATATGTCCTTAAATTTGAACCAAATAGGTGTAGGGTATTTCTAAGTCGGTTGCACCGACTGACTGTTTCTTTACTTGTTTCTTAACCAATTGTATATAAATGTATTTTAAATTTTTTTTTTTAAATAACAATATAAAATTAAATATTAACAATAATTTTTGTTAGCTTTCAATAAAACTAACTTTTCAAAATTTAAGTAATTTAAATTTTGACGTCGAGGAGTTGATACTATTCCAGAAAAAGATATCAAATATTCCTCCATTAATTTTTCAATTTACATTCTTAGAAATTGGCATCAAAATAAGTATTTTGAATGATAGGTTTTTAAACTACAAAAGTTACATTTTTCCAAAATCTACAAACCTTCTGAATTATTTTCACCGAAATCAAATATATCGATTATATATTTATTTGAAGAATTGGCATCATTATTTTCAATTGAATATAATTGATATCTGGTACAATATTCAATAAATATGTCTTCTATATCTTTTCTAGTACCAGAAAAGAATGGAGCCAGAACTTTAAACCAATTTAGTTTTATATTGGGATAGGACATTGCAGCAACAATTGTTTCGTGCGGTTTTCCCGTTAGGTAAAAAAAAGCATTAAATCGTTCTACCAGACTTTGCTGCATGTTAGTCAAAACATTACCTAAATATCTTAGTTCATTATTGTTGGCAATTTTATCTGTTTTAACCTTTAATGCTGCTAATGATGGTATTAACATACGTTTTTCTGCTTGTAAAAAATTCAGAATTTCTGCAAAAGGAGTCATAATTTTTACATATTCTTTTAAATATGTAAAATCTGTTGCAGTAAATTCCGTACAAAGTTCATTTAAAACATTTTCTTTTTTAGCACATTTTCAAAAAATTTTGTAAAAATGTGCCTATATAGCTTCATTCTGTCCGTCCGTATGTTTACAAAACTTTTACACCTTTTGAAATAGAGTAAAGAAATTTTAACCAAGGGGAGATATTACAAAAAAAAATAATTTCTTAGAAGAGCTACAGCCCCCCAAAATTGTAATAAGCCCTATTTTTAAATTATTATAACCAGAGTTTTGTTAAGTGTATTTTCAATCTGAAAACGGCAAAAGATAGCTGGTTTTATAAACTTTATAAATTTTTTAATGCAAATGTTTACGGTTGCCATACGGTACTAAAATTTACCATTAAGCAAAACTCATTTTTTGCAAAATTTTTGATCCCACATATCTTCTAAACGGTTCAAGCTAGGGTCTTAAAATTAATTTGAATACCTGTTCAAATTTTTTTTTTACAAATTTACAAAATTTACAGCAGCATCATTACATTTCAACATACGTTAAAGGTTTTTCTTATGTTTGAAAGGATTTATTTAAATTGAAGAAATCGTCTCTTAGGTTTAACCATTTTTGCTTAGATAATGAAACTCTAGGTAAAATTGCAAATTTTGGTGGAGTTCACGATTGATTTCCTAGAACCGAAAAAAATGGAAGGGAGAGGACAGGAGGGGGGTGGGCAGATCCATCATGCAAAAGCAAAGATTTGGGAACCTTCCCCATTGAATTGTAGAGGTCTTAAAAATTAAAACTTTCATATTTTTTAAAACAGTAACTTATTCACCAGTGTAAAATTTTCCAAAATTAAACGTTAACATTGAAGCTCCAACATTATATTTCGCACTTATTAACAGGTTTCCTGTTAATAAGTGCGATTATCATTAATTTTTATAAATATTTTTATAAAAATAACTAATAAAATACTCAATAACAAACCCTATATAATTTTGAAAATGTGCTTTTGTAATGTACCCTTGGTTTTTTTCCTCACTTGTTTAAAATTTGTTGGACACAATCGTATATTTCATTGAATTCCATCGTGTCACAACAGGATTTTTTAATGAACATTGTAATATATTTTTTATAATTTCGGAAGATTTATGCCTATTGGTTTTTTTGCTTTAGGGAGGAGAATTTTTAGCTTGTTCTAAACCTTAGAAAGAAAGAAATATACAAAGATTGGCAATTTCTATGATCACCACTGTTTATAATGGATATAACTAATTTAATGTAGTTAAAATAGATTTATTTTAATATTAAAAGAAGTAGTACAATCGATAGCTAAACATATATTTTGATTGCTATTATTACCAAAAATAATTCATTATAGCTTTCTAGCGAATTATTTTTATTTCAATTACTTTTTTTCATTATATGTAATTGTAATTGAAATATTTCCATTACAATTACATATAATTGTAATGGAAAGATTTCAATTACAAATTAAATGCAATTGTAATTGAAAATTTTCAAGTTACAATTATATGTAATTGTAATGGAAATATTTCAATTACAATTACATTTAATTTGTAATTGAAAAAATTATAACTAAAATTAAAAGTAATTGTAATTGAAATCTTTGTAATTGTAATTTACCCAAGTCTGGTTAATTTAGTTTTGACCTGTTTATGCGTTTTGACAAAGATTCAGTGAAATTTTCAAATTTTTGGTATTAACGCAAGTTAACCTTTATTGCAAAAGCTCACTTAATTAATAAGACTAATTTTTTTCCTCTCCTTAAATAGTATCAAATAGTGCAAAAGTTAAATGAGATAATATTAATAAGAATACAAATAAAGCTAATAAAGAATCCGAAGCATAATATCTTTAAATTTAAATACCATAACATTTTCCTTCTCTACATTTTTTTCGTAAGCTTTGTTTTTTATCTACTTTGCAGTTGTTGTTTTTTAAAAATAGATTTCAGTGTAAAATTGCATTTTTCTTCAAATAAAATCTAAAAATCAAAAAATAATTTGGTATTTGATATGCTTAAATACATAGTATTTTAAAACAGTTTTTCCAAAAAAGGAGCCTATATTTCTCTCATAAAATCATAAAAGAACGAGGAAGAGCGTAGTAGAATTTGCAGGAAGTTCAAAACAAAATACAAGTTGAAAAGCAGATTTTCAAACCTTTTCTAAACCATCGACTATATATTATTCAAATGTTGGCAATTCAAGAAAACTGAATTGACATAGTATAATGACATAATGGCAAATTTCCAATCGGTTAAAAAATCTCGACAAAACATTTTTTTAAACATTGCCCTAATTCAAAGAAGTTTTACCTTCTTTCTAAAATAGGACGTAATTTACTTAAGAAATTCAATGCAATTTTAAATTTTTGGTATGAACGCAAGTTAACTTTTATTCCTAAGCTTACTTAATTAATAACACTAATTTTTTTCCTTAAATAGTCTCAAAAAGTTAAAAGCTAAATTAGATAATTTTAATAATAATAATAAAAATAAAGCTAATAAAGAATCCGAATAAAAATATCTTTAAAATTAAATAACATAGCATTTTTCTTCTCCACATCTTTTCGTAAGTCTTTGTGTTTTTATCTACTTTGCAGTTGTTGTTTTTTAAAAATAGATTTCAGTGAGAAATTGCAGTTTTCTTCAAATGAAAACTAAAAATCAAAAAATTCAATTTCGTATATATTATGCTTAAATACATAGTATTTTAAAACAGTTTTTCCAAAAAAGAAGCCTACATTTCTCTTATAAAATTATTAAAAAACGAGGAAAAAAACTTAGTACAACTGTCAGATAAGTACTAAACAAAATATAAGTTGAAAGCAGATTTTGAAACCTTTTCTTAACCATTGACTATATTTTATTCAAACGTTGGCAATTCAATAAAACTACTATTGTCATAGTTTAATGACATAATGGCAAATTTAGTATACCCTATTGGAATATACTCATTTTAATTCAGTTAACATTATTCGCCGGAAAATTACCATCCTCAACTTTATTGTCAAGGAGCACCAAATTGTCGAGAAGCACCACGTATAGAAAAATTAGAGATAATCGTTCAAACTGTTTTGCAAACTGATTTTTAAAGTTTTTGTTTCGCAATCGGTTAAAACAACTTTTTTTAACAATCGTCGGGTCAGCATGTGTTAACAAATTCAAAGTCTGTTAATATAGTGAACTCCATTCTAAAAGAGGAACACATATACAAAATTTGATGTCAATCGGTTAAATCATTTCTAATGTACATAAAGCCATAATGGATTAACTTAACTTCATAAATATGTTTTCGAGCTTTTCTTTTTACCCAAAGTAGTACTTCAAATAATTGGCTGAAACTTGCATTTTTACAATTTGCACGCTCCCGGGCAATGTCGGTTTAATCTACTAGTAATAAAAATAATAATAACAAATATAATAATAAAAATAATAATAATAATTATTATTAATATATTTGTCAAAGATGAGGTGTAACAAACGCATTCAATTAAATGTGTTTTGTTGGATGTGTTCAATTATAAATAAATTTATTTAATATATTTTGAGTAATAGTGGATAATAGTGGAACTTTTGTCTTACTTTGTAATAGACGTCCCACAGTGTTTAATTTTCTTTTACTGATTTGTGTGCCATCTATATGTGAAAAGAAATACTAAAACTACATTAGGAATTTCGATATTTTTTCTGTTTCTGGTTAGATAATTATGAATATTCTCCCTATTATTATTATTATTATTAATATATTTGTCAAAGATGAGGTGTAACAAACGCATTCAATTAAATGTGTTTTGTTGGATGTGTTCAATTATAAAAAAATTTATTTAATATATTTTGAGTAATAGTGGATAATAGTGGAACTTTTGTCTTACTTTGTAATAGACGTCCCACAGTGTTTAATTTTCTTTTACTGATTTGTGTGCCATCTATATGTGAAAAGAAATACTAAAACTACATTAGGAATTTCGATATTTTTCCTGTTTCTGGTTAGATAATTATGAATATTCTCCCTATTTTGAAGTTTTAGTTTTGACTTAATATTATTGTTCAGGATATTATACATGTATTTACATTTTGCAAAGTAAATTAGTTGGTTAATATCCAGTGTATCAATTATTATTATTATTATTTTTTATTTTTTTAATATATTTGTCTAGAATGAGGTGTAACAAACGCATTCAATTAAATGTGTTTTGTTGGATGTGTTCAATTATAAAAAAATAAAATATTAACGTTTTGTTGGATGTGTTTTATTTTAGAAAATAAAATATCATAAATTATCATAAGCAGGCCAAAAAATATTTTATTTATTTTTAATAAAAAAAAAAAAATTTTTTTTGAAATAAAATTTACTTATTAGTTTATGAAAAATTTCATTTCAGTTTTAAAAATCACAGAAGATTTTCTGGAAATTTTAAATATATAGTAAGACATTTTGTAAATAAAAACTAAGAAGACAATGCTTCACAGGAACATTTGTGTAGTAAGTCTTAATAATTTTCAGTAAAAATTTGAAATAAGGGCGAAAGCCCAATGTATGCTTTGATGCATTGCTTGGTTTGCTTAAGCAAATAAACCAAGAAATGTATTAAAGTAATTTCAAAGTTTCCCCTCATCTCGCTCTGAACTCTACCTCATGTATCTCTCATCCCTTCCTTCATAACTTTTTAATTATTTATCTATTTAAAAGTTAAAATGGAAAAAAATTATGTAACAACTGAAGGTTGGGAAAGTGGGTTCAGGTATACAATACCTCTGAGTTCAATGCACCACAAAAACCAGACAAAATAGATTTTAAACTTAGTTAGGGTTAGGTATATTAAAAAAATTTCAAATAAAATTTATAATTTGCATTTGATAATGCAAAACTCAATTCAAAAATCAACATTTATTTAATACAATTTCACGTACATATAAATAGATACATTATTTAGGGGAGTGGCTCAATATCCCGAATGAGAAAATCCCGTAAATACAAAATCCCGTAAGTTTATTAAATCCCGTAATTACAAAATCCCGTATGTACATAATCCCGTAAATATAAATTCCCGTAAAAACATAATGCGAGATTAGGAAGCATATTTAGGTTTGTTAAAAATCAAAGTTGACCCTTTTTCCAGAGTATTTATAAATTCATGTATGTGAGACTTTGGTTACAAAATAAGGATTTTGGAATGCGGGATTTTAAAATACGGGATTTTGGGATGTGGGATTTTGGGATGCGGGATTTTGGAATGCGGGATTTTGGGATGTGGGATTTTGGGATGCGGGATTACGTACCCAACCCATTATTTAGCATGTTAAATAGGTACATTATAGAACGGTCAGCCTTCAAACAAGTATTTTGATTTGAATCTAAACAAAGGAAACAATATAGAATGTATAACAACATTTTTTAAAAATGTATATACAAAACATTAATAGTTGGAGAAATAAATCATTATTGAAACAAAATAAATCTATTTCACATCTCTTATTAACACAAATTTATCGAACTTAATTTTAAAAAGTACGTAATTAAATAAAAAAAAAATATTAATTGAAATTAAAAAAACATTTCACCAAGAAGGGATTTGAACTAACAGCCCCAAAATTTTATCAAATTCAAAACATAAAAAAGGTAGACTAAATAAATTATTCATCTTCAAATTTTTAAGATACAACAACATATAAGTTTTTGTTTTTTTTGTACATAACTATAGAATTGAAGCATAGTCTGTATTACGTAGAATGCAACGGTTACCATTTTATTTAAGAAAATGGTATTGATATATAATATATGTATATGTAATATATGTAATTAAATTAGAAATAGTTCTTAATTAGAAAAAGTTCTTCTTTCAACTGACCTTCCGTCATTCTGTGACGGGCCAACAGCTAGTAGTAATAATAATTGTAATAAGAATAGTATTAATAATAATAAAAATAATAGTAATAGTAGTAACAAGTATGGTAATAATATTAATAACAGTAATCACGTTTTTAACAAAAAATAAAGTCTATTTTCAACACTAATTCACTTTAGTAAAAATTAACCACCTCTCAAAATTAATATAATAGATAATGTTCTTAATGCAGGATCAAGAAATTCTGTCAGTCAAAGAAAAAATCAAAGCAAAAGAGCTTTTGGGAGTACTAATCATTAACTCAAATTAGATTAAAGGAGAAACTATTAGCATTCAAAATAATCCTAAATTGGGCAAAATAGATGAAGACGCTAAGCGATTAAGTACAGAAGAAAGAGAGAAAGTTTTGTCAACCCCATGGTTCCGTTAATTGTTTGATTAACAAAAGGAGATCAAGTCCTATGAGAATACGTATTATATTATCTAGATTAAGAGAACACAGAATTTAAAATAATGTGAGATTATTTTTATCTAACTTTCATGATAATTGATAAAGATGATATTTGTTATGATGGTATTACTTAAACAAGTCTAAAAGTACTTATTCATCAAGAAGGGCTGCAAAATAGTTATTCTGAGCTCAGTAATTTATATTTTGTTATTTGATAACACCGGAATATCCAAAAAGGAAGTACTTAAAGACTTAGCTTAAAGAGAAGACAGTCTTGGCAAAATTATATGATTTGTAAACATAGCATAATACGTAACAAGCACAATCGCATATAAATATGTTTTAATGCTATAAGTTTAAGGAAAAATATGACTGAAATCGAACTTTTTGTTAAAGACAGGATAGATTTTGACATTATAATGATTGGCGAAACGTGGTTATATTCAGATAAAGAAAAATTTTTTTATATACCCCGCTTCTCTGCATTTCCAATTCTTATAATGAATCAAGAGGAGGTTGAACCGATATTTTTATTCTTCTTCTTTAGCTGCTTATCCACTACTGGATGTCTGCGATCACATTTCTGAAGCTCTCTCTATCTTGTGCTGCGTGCATTAATTCTCCCACCGTTTGGAGGCCCGTCTATTGCCTGATGTTTCTAAGCCACGACATTTGCTTTCTGCCGACACGTCTTCTGCCTTCAATTTTACCTTGCAGAATCAGTTGTAGAATATAATATTTGTCATTGCGCATTATATGACCTAGATAAGATGTTTTCCTACGCTTGATTGTTAATAACAACTCACGGTCTCTATTTATTCTACTTAGAACCTCACTATTGCTCACTCGATCTATCCATGATATTTTCAATATTCTACGGTATATCCACATTTCAAATGCTTCAAGCTTATTGATGGTCGTTATTTTTAGAGTCCACGCTACCATACCATAGAGGAGTATGGACCACACGTAGCATTTAACAAACCGGATTTTTGTTTCGAGATTGATATCACGGTTGCATAAAACTTTTTTATATTTTACAAAACTGCTACGAGCATATTCAATTCGGCATTTTATTTCCATATCTGAGTTCCAGTTTTCATTTAGCCAACATCCTAGATATTTAAAACTTGAAACTCGTTCAATTATGGTGCCATTTATGGTTAATGTTGCGTTGTTGAATGTGTTGGTTCTAGAAATAACCATAAACTTGGTTTTAGCGATATAAATATTTAAGCCGAAAAGTCTGCTGCGGTCGCTTACTGAATTTATAAGTTCTTGAAGTTCAGTTATATTATCGGTAATTAATGTTGAATCATCTGCGTATCGTATGTTGTTGATATTAACCCCATTTACTTTTACTCCAATATTTGTGTTATGTACTGTTTCCTCAAATATAGCCTCGGAGTACAAATTAAAAAGTAAGGGTGACAATACACAGCCTTGCCGTACTCCTCTTCTAATTTCAACGTCGTTTTATTAACCAAAAAATTTAGGATGCGGTTTTAGAAA
This sequence comes from Dolichopus griseipennis, assembly GCA_963082915.1. NCBI lineage: Eukaryota > Metazoa > Arthropoda > Insecta > Diptera > Dolichopodidae > Dolichopus > Dolichopus griseipennis. Next base: position 238,862,558 of record OY720441.1, on the reverse strand, counting down.
TATTTGAGCAATTCAATACTATAATTATTTCGTTAAATAACACTTCTCCATCCTTAAAAATTGCAGTTACCTAATACAAACGAGGAAGATTATAGTTGCCCTTGTCAACTTTTAGATACCCGTGAGTGTATTAAATAAATAAGAATTTCATATTTTGCACTTGAACTGTTTGACAGAAAATTCAAAATATTTGTTTTTTTATATTTAATTACAAAAAAAATTCATAAAAAACAAAAATGAATTAAAACAAGTAAAGAAACAGTCAGTCGGTGCAACCGACTTAGAAATACCCTACACCTATTTGGTTCAAATTTAAGGACATATCCATAAGTCATTTTAACACCATAGAAGCTGTTATTAATTTGATCGTAAGACATAGCTAACCAAATTAACTGTATAATACTAAAAACATTTTCTAATTACCCTATCTATTAAAAAATACTACAAATTCTTACTAATTTATCTATTTAAAAATATTAAAAAACAAACAAACTTGAAATAAATGAAAATATTAAATTCTAATTATTAAATTTTGTGATAAAAAGATAATCAAAGCATAATATATTTAATAATCCAAATTTTTAAAAATTGCAATTATTTTAAATGGTTAGTTTATATACCTAATAGAAAAGCTTATAAACGAAAAATATGCAATAAATGTATTTCTAAAATACAATTAAAAATTTACACCTTTTCATATAATTCATTTAAATATAAAAATAAATTTTACATAAATGCAGCAAGTACCTTTGAACATAGCTGAACCACTACAATTAAGTCTAGATTTCGGAGACACATAGGATATAGGAAATATATTCTTTGGCTTCGAAATTAAACTCGACCACAACCAATTCCCATGGTACTTTCATTACTAGTAACCTACTGTTAAATTTCATCAAAATACCGGCATTATTTTTTGAGTTATGGTGTTTTTAAGATATATGTTTGTTAGTCCTTGAACTTTTCAAGGGTTCCAGGACCCAAAATTTTGGTACGATTTCGCCCATATGCAGTCCCGTCATACTTTCAATACTAGTTAACCCTTGCACACAATTGGAACGCTCTATCTTAATTTTAAGTTACTAGTTTTATTAATTTCGATGATAAGCTTTTACACATTAGGGGGTCTAAGAGAGGTTCTGAACCACCACTCCAATTGATACAAAATTAGGGGGGCACGCAAGAAATAGTAAAGAACACCCTTGTGGCAAATTGGAAGCTTCTACATTTGTTTCAAGTTACTATCTTTATTAATTTCGAAAATATGCTTTAAGAGCCTAAGAACTGAGTGGCTGGTCCCCGATCCACTACTCCAATGGGGCCCAAATTTCAAAGACACTTACGAAATAGGAAGGGACAAACTGATACCAAATTTGGAGGTTCTATCTTCATTGGTTTCGGAATTATGCTCGTTTGGCCTAAATTCGATCAAAAAGTTCTAAGTTCCGAACCCATTGTCCAATCCTCACCGTACGTAATCACCGCCGTAGTTTCGCTGCCAATAACCTACAGCACAAATTTCATGAAGATAGCCTCATTAGTTCTTGAGTTATCGTGATTTTTTATATATGTTCCTTAGCCCTGACATCGATTAAAAGGTCCGGAATCCGAACCGTTGCGCTGATTTCGCCCTTATATAGTCCGCGCTGTACTTATAGTACTAGTTAACCCTTGTACACAATTTGAACGGTTTATCTTAATTTTAAGTAACTATTTTTAGTAATTTCGATTATAAGCCTTTAAAACTTGGGAGGTCTGAGAGGGGTACAGAACCACCACTCCAATTGATCCCAAATTAGGGGAACACGCAAGAGATAGTAAAGAACACCCTTGTGGCAAATTGGAAGCTTCTACATTTTTTCAAGTTGTTATCTTTATTAATTTTAGAGATATGCTTTAAGGTCTTCGGAAATGTGTGGCTGGTCCCCGACCCACTACTCCAATGGGACCCAAATTCACAAGACACTTAGGAAATAGGAAGGGACACCCTGATACTAAATTTGGAGGTTCTATCTTCATTGGTTTCGGAATTATGCTCTTTTGGTCTAAATTCGATCAAAAAGTTCTAGGTTCCGAACCCATGGTCCAATCCCGACCTTACGCAATTCCCGAAGTAGTTTCATTACTAGTAACCTACAGCACAAATTTGATGAAGATAGCGTCATTAGTTGTTGAGTTATCGTGATTTTTTATATTTGTTCGTTAGCCCTGAAACCGATTAAAAGGTCCAGAATCCGAACCCATGTGCCGATTTCGCCCATATGCAATCCCCGCCGTACTTTCAGTCCTAGTAACCTCCAGTTAAAATTTCATCAAGATAGCTCCATTATTTTTTGAGTTATCGTGCCTACGGACGGACGGACGGACGGACGGACGGACATGGCTATATCGACTAAGGCGGTCACGCTGATCACAAATATATATACTTTTCCATATCTAGCTCGCTTCCTTTAGGTGGTTACAAACACCATACCAAAGTTAATATACCCCTTTACCTATTCTATAGGTGTAGGGTATAAAAAAAGATGAATTTAAAAAAAAAAATATTCTCTGAACGAGATTCGAACCCACACTTTTCAATGAAAAGGTCGACGTTCTAACCACTAAGCCATCGACTTTTTGTACATCTCAATTTTTTTTTAAAATAATTATAGTTTTCTCATATTCTGTTTAATTCCTCATATTCTGAATTTTACACTGTTTATCACAATATTATTTCGGATATGCATGAGGATGACTTAATCTTTATTTTCGGAGATTTCAATCGTCCTTCTCTTTCGTTTATTGTCGATGACTCTGATAATTTGTTATTACCTATTAACTTCCAAGATGAAATTGACTTAGATCTCATTAGTGAGTTCTATAGTAATGATTTAATAGACATTATTAGTTATCCTAATAGTAATGACAAGTGGTTAGATCTTGCATTTTCAAATGCATATGATAAAGTGGTGGGTAATCTCGCTGATGATGCAGATAATCTTTTTACTAACACTAGTCATCATAACGCAATCATTTTCGAGCTCTCCACTACTATCCCACTCTTCGCTAAATCTTACAATAATGAAATTGTATACGATTTTTTTAATGCTGACTATCAAAGTATTAATAATGCTTTGTCACTTATTAACTGGGACGAACTGTTAGTTCAACAGGATATTAATTCGCTAATCTCTATCTTTTATTCAAGGCTGTTTGCAATTATTGACACTTTTGTTCCCAAAATTCATAAAAAAAAATAAAACAACAGAACCTTGGTTAGGTTAGATAGAGATCTTAGGAATCTGAGAAATCGACGCAATAAAATATTTAAAAAAATCAATTATTCATCAGCACCAAGCGACGATTTATTGAATTATTATAAGCAACTTGCCATTAAATTTAAACATAAAGCCAATACAGCATACGATAACTATGTTGCTGATATAGGCAACAAACTAATCGCTGAGCCCAAAAAATTTTTCGACTTTGTTAACACAAAGCGTAAGTTATTTGGATATCCTAACTCAATGATGTCCAAGGACAATGTGCTTTCTTCTTGTCCTAAAGAAATTTGTAACTTCTTTTCAGATAATTTTCAGAAAATTTATCGTCCTAAGGCACCAATGGCTTTTTCTGCTAATTTTTTATCTACCAGCTCAAATTTGCTAATTTCAAACTTACGTCTTTCGCAAAATGATATTCTTGAAGCAATTTTTAGTCTGGATATAAAAAAAGGTGCTGGTCCTGATCTTATCCCCCCAATCTTTTTACACAGCTGTGCTCAAAATCTAATTATACCTCTTCACTCCATCTTCAACAAGTCGCTTTTAGATGGCATTTTTCCACAAGTGTGGAAATCCTCCCATTTAACTCCCACTTTTAAAAAAGGTGATAGAGCTTCAGTTATAAACTATCGGGCTATAGCCATTCTATCAACTATTCCTAAATTATTTGAAAAGATTGTCGATGATAGAATTACCCCTATTATTAATGTTAAACTTAATGAACAACAACATGGTTTCAGAAAGGGTCGTTCTACTACACCTAACCTTATGATGTATACGTCCGAAATACTGAACCAAATGGAGAAAGGATACCAAGTTGATGCAATTTACACAGATTTTAGTAAAGTTTTCGATCGTGTAGATCACTTAATTTTGCTAAATAAGCTATCCACTTTTGGCATTACGGGTTCTTTTCTTTCGTAGCTTAATTCTTATCTATCAGAAAGAACCCAAAACGTTAAATTTCAAGGTCTGTTGTCCAAATCTATTAATGTTACTTCTGGTGTACCACAAGGAAGTCGTTTGGGGCCACTTCTTTTCAATGTCTCTATTTCTGACCTTTCGGAATATTTAGACGCCATACCACATATTGCTTTTGCTGACGACTTAAAAATATATAAAGTTGTAAAAGATAATTCTGATGCAGTTATACTTCAATCAAGCTTATTAGATTTACAAATTTGGTGCACATCAAATAAATTGGAACTGAACATACAGAAATGTAAGGTTATCAGCTTTACCCGAAAACGATCTTCTTTAGTATATGTCTATAAGATAGATAACGTAACTCTTGAAAGCGTTTCCAGCATTTCTAATTTAGGTATTCTTCTCGATAATAAACTTAATTATAATCTTCACTATGACCAATTAGTTTCTAAGGCTAATAAAATGTTAGGTTTCATTAAGATAAGAGCTAAAGAATTTAATGACTTAGCTGTGACAAAATCCTCTATTGTTCCCTTGTTCGATCTATTTTAGAATACGGTAGCATAATTTGGGGTCCAGCCTTTCAAGTTCACTCCAATAGAATTGAATCAGTTCAAAAGCAATTTCTCTTATTTGCATTAAGAAATATGTATAATCCTTCTAATTTTGCTAATCTTCCTAGCTACAACACAAGACTTAAGTCTTTAAATATGCTTTCTTTATCTTCACGAAGACAACTCTTGTCGTCATGTTTTACTTTTGATATTTTAAATAACAGTATTTCTATTCAATCTCTTAATAATAACTTTATACTTAACGCTAATGTTCGGCAAACTAGAAATACAAGATTTTTAATGGATTATCGACATAATACAGAGTATGGTAAAAATGAACCCATCAATAGATGTTGCATTACTTTCAACAAAATTACTCATCTTTATTCTACATCTATCTCCAAGCTACTTTTAAACACACTTTACATAAACATTTTTTTAATTTAATGACCTCAGACAATTTATTCTTACATAAGCAATATTTTTCTTTTAAACTATGATATAATTAAAACATAACACACAGCACACTTACATTATTGCATTAAAATACAACAAAATTGCTAATTATGTTTTGTTTTTTTCTTAATTTTTGTGCATTCTATAATTTGTTATACCCTACACCTATAGAATAGGTGAAAGGGTATATTAACTTTGGTATGTTGTTTGTAACCACCTAAAGGAAGCGAGCTAGATATGGAAAAGTATATATATTTGTGATCAGCGTGACCTCCTGAGTCGATATAGCTATGTCCGTCCGTCCGTCCGTCCGTCCGTAGGCACGATAACTCAAAAAATAATGGAGCTATCTTGATGAAATTTTAATTGTAGGTTACTAGGACTGAAAGTACGGCGGGAATTACATATGGGCGAAATCGGCCCATTGGTTCGGATTCTGGACCTTTTAATCGATCGAAGGGCTAACGATCATATATAAAAAATCACAATAACTCAACAACTAATGACGCTATCTTCATGAAATTTGTGCTGTAGGTTACTGGTAATGAAACTACGACGACGATTGCGTACGGTGAGGATTGGACAATGGGTTCGGAACTTAGAACTTTTTGATCGAATTTAGGCCAAACTGGCATATTTCCGAAACCAATGAAGATAGAACCTCCAAATTTGGTTTCAGGGTGTCGCTTTCGATTTCCTTAGTGTCCTTGAAATTTGAGCCCAATTGGAGTAGTGGGTGTGGAGCAGCCACTCAGTTCCAAGGACCTTAAAGCATATTTTCGAAATTAATAAAGATAGTAACTTGAAACAAATGTAGAAGCTTCAAATTTGGCACATGGGTGTTCTTTACTATTTCCTACGTGTCCCTCTAATTTTATACCTTTCTTAGACCCCCCAATGTGTAAAAGTTTATCATCGAATTTAATAAAACTAGTAACTTAAAATTAATATATGAAAAGGTGTAAATTTGTAATTGTATTTTAGAAATACATTTATTGCATATTTTGCGTATAAGCTTTTCTATTATGTATATTAACTAGCCATTTAAAATAATTGCAATTTTGAAACATTTGGATTATTAAATATATTATGCTTTGATTAGCTTTTTATCACAAAATTTAATAACTAGAATTTTTTTATTTTGTAATTGAATTGGAGTAAATATATTTTCATTTATAACAAGTTTTTTTGTTTTTTAATATTTTTAAATAAATAAATTAGTAAGAATTTGTAATATTTTTTAAGAGATAGTGTAATTGGAAAATGTTTTTAGTATTATAAAGTTAATTTGGTTAGCTATGACTTACGATCAAATTAATAACAGCTTTCATGGTGTTAAAATGACTTATGGACTTCCTATTAAATTTGAACCAAATAGGTGTAGGGTATTTCTAAGACGGTTGCACCGTCCGACTCTTTCTTCACTTGTTTTTATAAATACTTAGTCATAAGTCATAATAATAACATATCAAATTACTTTTTAATATGCTACAAAAATTAAATTTATTCTATTCATTATATACACGCATGTATGTATGTACATAATTTTGTATAATTATAAAATTAGTGTTTTTTTTTTTAAGAATGCAAGAATAAGAAATTTTTTTATACCCGTATGACTATATAGTCCAAGGGTATAATAAATTTGCCATTACGTTTGGGACGCAGAGAAGGAGAGGGTGTAGATATAGACTCAAGTATATGGATCGGATCAGAATCGAAAAATAAATCGATTTAGCTATGTATGTCCAACCGTATGTCCGTCTGTCCGTCTGTCCGTCTGTCCGTCTGTCCGTCTGTCCGTCTGTCCGTCTGTCCGTCTGTCCGTCCATCCGTCCGTCCGTCCGTCATCACGAAAACTCAAAAAGTAAAGGAGGTAGGATTATGAAATTTTCACAAATTCGTTTTTATGCAAAAAACGGAATCGAGTTTTAAATTCAGCCATTTTGGTCCACGGGTTCGAGTACCTGCCATACAACTTCTAATTTTATATGAGCATTACTCTATACCTATGGAAGCTGCGTGTCTGAAATTTTGCCAAAAGTAGTTTAGTATAATGGCCAAAGTTACTGCAAAATTTGGTTGGTCTACTGCAGAGGGTTCGAGTAGCTGCCATACAACTCCTTCTTTTATATGAGCTTTACACTACACCTGATGAAGCTGGGTGTCTGAAATTTTGCAAAAAATAGTTTAGTGTAATGGCCAAAGTTACTGCAAAATTTGTTTGGTCTACTGCTGAGGGTTCGAGTAGCTGCCATACAACTCCTTCTTTTATATGAGGATTACACTACACCAAATGAAGCTGGGTGTCTGAAATTTTGCCAAAAATAGTTTAGTGTAATGGCCAAAGTTACTGCAAAATTTGGTTGGTCTACTGCAAAGGTTTCGAGTAGCTGCCATACAACTCCTTCTTTTATATGAGCATTACTCTACACCTAATAAAGCTGAATGTTTGAAATTTTGCCAAAAGTAATTAACCGGATGATATAATGTATATGTTACGGTCATACGGGTATTTTAGAGTTGACACAGTCTACTCTACTACACTTCTCCTCGTTTTTTATAGTTTAAGTCATTATATTGTAAGGTTGGCTTTCTTAAAGGTGTTATATTTAATTTAAAGATACTTAAGTAAATGAAACAATTTAATATAAATCACAAAGATGTATATTTGTTCTTAATTTTTTATTCACAAAGTCTTTTTATTCTTACTTCTTCCAATGACCGCAACCTAATGATCATCTTTCCATTATTCTTATTTTAGTATCCCCCAATGACAACAATTAAATTATGTATGCCATTGCGAATTGTCAGATATATTGTATGAACCGTACGGAGTTGCCATATTACACTACAAGTACAATTGTATAATTAATTAACTCCTTACAGCTCGGCCATCCTGACACTAGATTCGTCCTCGAATCAGGTTACGTAAAATTACATAAAATATATACTTTTTTTTTTTGGTTTGTTTTAATATTTTTTAATACTATTGTTTCATAAATTTTATTTCATAAGTTTCAAAAAAAATTTTCCAATGGTTAATTAAAAAATTTTTTTTTTAATATTTCTTAATACTATTGTTTCATAAATTTTATTTCATAAGTTTGACAAAAAAAATTTTCCCATGGTTAATAAAAAATAATTTTTTTTTTTTTTTTACGTCATGAACTTTTAATTATTTTGTACATAACGTTTCATTCGGGAGGCATCAAATATACCTTCGAATGGTTTTTGATTCAATTGAAATCCGTCAATATCTTTTACCACGTATCTTTCATTACCTAAGACCTTTTTAACAATATATGGTCCCTTATATTTAGGTATCAACTTTTTTCCTGCACCAATAGTACTATCTATATTTGTTATCATGACTAATTCATTTTCTGAATAATTATATGGTTTTTTTTTATCGTAATAATTTTTGTTGTATACCTGATTTAACTCTATATTTTGTTTAGCATTGTCCCTAATCTTTTCTAATTTTGGAGTGTTTGCAACTAAAATAAAATTTTCAAGGTATTTTTAATTTTGTCATTAAGTTCACCTTTTTGGTTAATTCCGAATAATAATTTACTTGGAGTTGTTTTTGTAGTACTAGAAATTGTATTATTTAATGCAAACTCTACCTTATCTAATACTTGATACCAGTATATTTTTTGTTCCTTATTTACTAACTTTGATAAAATTGGACACATGGTCCTATTAACTCGTTCTACTTGGCCGTTTGCTTGTGGACATCCACTTGCAACTAGTATGTGTTGGATATTTTGGCATTTTAAATATTCCTTAAATTGTTCAGAAGTAAAACATGAACCTCTGTCACTTATTATCCTGACTGATTGACTAAGTTGTTTAAAATATAATTCTAAATGTTGAATAGTTTCCTTGGAAGTTTGAGTATTTGAAGCATTTAGCTTAACAAATTTTGTGAAACCATCAATTATTATTAAAATAAATTTCTTTTTATTCTTAACAGACTCAAGTGGGCCAAAGTAATCAATGTGTAAAGGGTCAAAAGGGATTTCTTTTTTGGGCATTATATGAAGATTTCCGGGAGGTTTTCCTGGCATACTATTAAATTCAATACATTTTGGGCAATTTTCTATATAATCCTTTACCTTTTCATTTATTTTAGGGAACCAGTATGTTCTTTTTATTAGTTCTAATGTTTTTTTAACACCTAAATGTCCTGCTGAATCATGTGAATTTCTTAAGATTTGGTTTTGGTACGTAGAACCTAATTGTATCTTTATCTATTTTACGATAAATTAATCCGTTACGTAATTCATATAAGGAATTTTGTTTTGTTTCTAGATCTTTACGTAAATTTTCAAGTTCTAAATCTTGACTTTGACAAATAGCTAACTTATGTTCAAAGCTGCACTCTTCTAAAACAAACACGGTATGAAGCGACTTAACGCATCCACATGCTGCATTCGTCTTCCTTCTCTGTGTTTTACAGTATAGTCAAAATTTTGCATTTCTAATGCCCATTTGGCAATTTTTGGGTTTATTATTTGTTTATTTAATGTTAAAGTTAATGAGTTGCAATCAGTTATTATATTAAATTTTCTACCTAATAAGTATATATGGAACCGTCTTAGGGCATAAATTATTGCTAATGTTTCTATTTCGTAAGAATGTAATTTTGATTCGGCTTCAGTGGTACGTTTAGAAAAATAAAATATTGGATGGAGTTTTCCATCTGGTTTATACTGCATTAAAATTGCACCGAACCCATTAGCACTGCCATCGCAGTGTAACTCAGTTTTATGTTCAGGATTAAAGATTTATTTTTGTTTTGCATTTATTTGTTCTTCACCTAATATAAATGGAGTATTTTTCTTTACTAAATCTTGCAATGGCTTAGCTATGTGTACGAAATTGAAAATAAATTCACGGAAGTATGAACACATTCCTAAAAAGCGCTGTAATTCTTTTAAGTTTTTTGGTAGAGAAAAACTATTAATAGCTTTAACATTAGTTAAATTAGGTCTTACACCATTCGCATTAATTGTATAACCTAAGTAATCTATTTCACTAAGTAAAAATTTACATTTCGAAATATTAAGTTCTAATTTATTGTTACCTAAAATTTGAAAAACTGTTTGTAAAATTTCAAATGCTCAGATACAGAAGATGTTGCTATTAAGAGATCGTCAATATACACTATTAATTTTTTTTCATTAATTAAATCTTTGAAAATTTGTTCAATATATCTTTGAAAAACCGAAGGGGCATTTTTTAGTCCGAACGGTATTTTAATATATTCGTATTGACCTAAAGGGGTTATGAAGCTAGTATATTTTATTGAATTTTCTGACATGGCAATGTTTTGGAAGCCACTCTTTAAATCAAGTGAAGTATAAATTTTTTTATTGTCTAAACAATCAATTAAATCTTCTATAATTGGTAACGGATAGTTGTCACGTAAAGTAATTTTGTTTAATATACGGTAATCTATACATAATCGATGGTCTACTTTATTTTTTTTTTTATTAACACTATTGGTGAACAATACGGCGAATTACTAACTCTAATAATATTTCTTTTAAATCGTCATTTATCGTCATGATATTTGATAAAATTATGCGTTCATTTTGTGGTATTCTCCTAGCTTTTACATTAAAATATTGTTCTTTTTCTAGTTTAATATCCATTTCACACTTAACTTTCCGGTAATTATTAGTTTTATTAATTAATTTTTTATAATCATTATACAAATCTGATACTTTACTTTTATATTTGTGTTGAGTTTCCTCATTAAAATTTAATTCAACTTTATCATTAATACAAAAGATATCAATATTTAAGAATTCTCTTTCAATATTATTTATATTTTCTGTTATTTCAGTTTCAAAAGAAAATTTACCGAATAAATTAATGTAATCTCTACCTATTATAGCATCGTAGTTCATTGTTAAATTATCTACCACTAAAAATTTTATATTTTTTATATTATTATTTATATTAACGAAAGAATTACTACTTCCAAAAATTTTAAGTTGTGACTTATTAATACCATAAAAATTTTTTACTTCAGTTTTTTGAATATTACCATTATCAATAAATTGTTGTTTAATGATTGAAATGGCACTACCAGTGTCTAATAATACCTTAATTTTATATTCTTTTAATGTATCTAAATTTAGTTTTAAAAATATACCTATTTCTATTACAAAATTATTATTCATTTCTTCGATATTGTTTATTGTTGACATGTTGTTGTTTTCTTCTTTTTTCTCATTCTTCGTACATTCCTTATACCGATGACCAAATTGACCGCATATGAAGCACGAACCCTGTTGACGTTTAGGTTTTTTGCATTCCTATGCCATATGTCCCATAATGTTACAATTATAACATTTTTTTGTACTATTATTTTGTTTCATAGTAGACTGATTAATTGTAGCTGTAAAAGTTTTTTCAATAGATATTTTTATAGAATAGAATTTTTAAAACATTGAATTTTTGCTTGGTTTTTTAAATTTACATTATCCATCCCTTCAATAATTTCATCGATAATATCTTTCTCGGATGAATTTAAATTATTTGCCAAGCACAACTTGTCCTGAAAATACTCTGTGAAATGTTCATTTATTTTCCATTTTCGCATATTGAATTTTTGTTTTAGTTCTTTTTTATTTGGTTTTATATCAAACACCGTCTTTAAATTTGCTAACATTTCCGATAAACTTAACTTTACATATTCAGATCTTGAATGAAACCATTTCAATGCCTTATCTCTCAATTTACCTACTACTATAACTTTCATTTCCTCATCCGTTATCAGAAACATTTCTTGTATATTTAACATTTGTTCTGACCAGATTTGGAAATTTTTCCCATCAAACTCGTTTAACATTTCTAGTATATTAACTTTCAACGTATTTGAATTATTCGTATTGTTTTTGCTTCTTTTTAGTAGTATTTCTTTTTCCCTCTCTAATAATGCTATCTCTCTCTTCAATATATCTGCTTCTTTTTCTTGTAATTTCAAATTGTAACTGCTGTCAACGTAATTTTGTTGTTGATGTTCATGTATAGTAGAATTAGCAGAATTTACAACATTTTGTTCAGTTGAATCCTCGAAATCATAAAAATTAACTAGCCTTTCCTGCAACTTTTTCTTATTACCAGTTGCAGGTAAGCCATTTTTTTTCAACTCATTTTTGAGTTGTTGTACAGTATTTGAATATACAGCATCCATTTTGTATTTTTGCTATTCTTCGTAAAAGAGGTAAGAAAAAAAATTTTTTTTTTTTTTCTACAAATCCCACACCTGAAGTTGTAAGGTTGGCTTTCTTAAAGGTGTTATATTTAATTTAAAGATACTTAAGTAAATGAAACAATTTAATATAAATCACAAAGATGTATATTTGTTCTTAATTTTTTATTCACAAAGTCTTCTTATTCTTACTTCTTCCAATGACCGCAACTTAATGGTCATCTTTCCATTATTCTTATTTTAGTATCCCCCAATGGCAACAATTAAATTATGTATGCCATTGCGAATTGTCAGATATATTGTATGAACCGTACGGAGTTGTCATATTACACTACAAGTACAATTGTATAATTGATTACTCCTTACAATATTGTATAATTTTAAATATAAGTAATAATTTTTAAGAATTTTTTTTTGTAACGACCTTGTTTTGGTTTGTAAAATAAAATAAAATAAATAAAAAAAAATAAAAAATAAAAATAATATGTATATGATAATCATTATGAATGGGAATATATAATCATTATAAATGGGAATTTTATTATCTATCATGATAATCATTATTTGAATATGATGCTCATTTTGTCAAGGTTTAATATACACGCCACTTAAGAATTAAAATAAATAGTATTCCAAAATTAAAGGTAGAGTTTTGAAATTTACAAAAATGACACATTTTTGACGCTGCCTACTCCTTTTGGTTAAAACCAGACCAAGGCTTCGAGGAGCTGCCCCAAATCTTTTAAACCATTATCAATTTCTACAAAAGTAATTATACCAGAAGAATGAAAATTACACACGGTTAGTTATATAATAATTCATTAAAAATCTTTTTTTTTTTATTTATTTTTGTTTTTTTTGCGAGGGAATGGAACGCTCGAAATCCACCCATTGAAACTGTGCGGTATTTCGTTGGGTAGTGTGCGACTTTAACGCACCAAAACCACACCCATTTTGAACAAAACTTTAGGAAGGAACCTGTGATACAAGTGTTCAGTTTGGTTAAAGGGGTGGGATATGAAAGGATTTTAGGATTGTGGGAGGTTATTTGGGAATTTTGGATTATGGTGGATGGGGAAAATTTGGAGGGATATTTAGGAGAAAGATTTTAATATTCTTCTTAAATTTATTAAAGTCGTACACAGAAGAATTACCAACTTTAGGAAACACATTGGACGGAATGTGATTCCATAATCTCGACATGCGCATAACAAACGAATTTCCATAAGCCGTTTTTTGCATCTTATCAATTCGACGCAGCAGTGACGAGCATCTCTTGCACTCCTTGTTTCACGTTGGAAAACTTTGAGTGGAGGCATTAATTGTTTTATTTCCTTAGAACAGGTGTTCGTCCCCGCTAGGTATCTATAAAACAGGGTAAGTGACCAGACTGTATGCTGATGGCTAAGTGGAGTGAGCGTTGAGGTAACACTGGGATCATTGATAAGACGAATAGCTCTGTTTTACACTTTATCGAGGAAAGTATTCTTTACTTCGGGTATTCATCCTGCCCAATGGAAGATTGCGCACGTTTTTCCAATTCCAAAAAAATATAATAAAAGCGATCCCTCAAACTACCGCCCTATAGCTATAACTTCCGTCCTTTCCAAAGTAATGGAAAAAATTATAAACCAAAAGCTATTGAAATATCTGGATCATAAAGGTTTGCTTCATGATCGCCAATACGGGTTCAGGGCCCATCGTTCAACTGGTGATCTCATGACTTAACTTTGTGAAAAGCTCAATATTAGTCTTCCCCATTCTGGTGAATCTGACGTGGTAGCACTGGGTATTTCTAAAGCTTTCGATCGTGTATGGCATGCTGTTTTGTTAGCAAAATGCAGAGCTATAAGGTTAGGTAGAATCTTTCTCAAATGGATTGGAGATTTCCTTTCGAATCATATCAAAATCATTTTCAAAAAATTTTGTAAAAATTTTGCCTATATAGTTTCACTCTGTCTGTCCGTCCATATGTTTACAAAAACTTTTACATCGTTTAAAGTAGAGAAAAAAAATTTTAACCACCGTAGCTATTGAATTTTTTTCTATTGTCCCACCCGTTACGTATTATTATTTATTTTAATATATATTTTTATAAAAATAAATGATAAAAAATACTCAGTAAGAAACCCTATATAATTTTGAAAACTTGATGTTTAAAAACACTTGGTTTTTGTCACCACTTGTTTCTTTTCTGCAGTTTTAAACTGCTTTAATTTTTAATTTTCTTCCGAAAAAAAGAGACAGCCTTTATAAACGCCGAAATTTTTTACGAGTGAAGAGGGAAATAGAGAAATATATTTCAGAAATCATCTATCTCCGTGACAAAAAAAAATTAAAAGCAAATTAAAATTATTTGGAATTTCAAATATTTATGGATTAAAGACAACCTATATTAAAATTCGTAAATTTTCTTCTAGCAATAGTTTTAAAAAGCTTTAATGATATTGAGAAAATTAAAAATAATAATATTAATAATGAATAAAACTAATACAAATTTGTTGATTTCTGAACTTATATTCCACCTTGTTTCCTCTTTCATCCGGAACTTATTGTTTTTTTGTTGCTATATTTTTGATATAAACTTTTTTCGTTACATTTTAACTGTCATCTTTTTGCACATTTAATTTAAAAAACAAAAAAATAAGAACAAAATTTTTTTATAATATCAATTAGATTTTTATTTATATTTTTGTATCATTTTTAAAATTGTTTTAAATTTTTGCAATTACAATTAATTTTTTATAATTTATTTTCACATCAATATTTAAATTTTTATAAATTACAATTTCGGAAGCTCAGGTTCATCAAGGACTGTTATAGCTATAGAAGAAGAAGATAAATTACAATTTAACTGTCTTAAAAATAATCCGCCGCGGACTGAGTTTATCTTATAGTTTATTTACTTGTTGCAATTTTATCTTAATACATATTTTATTATTTGCTATATAACTTCATCTAATAACCACCCCCCCCCCCCGCGTACCATTTTTGTAGGTTCTAGGAATTAAATTGTGAATTCCACTAAAATTTAGAATTTTACTTAGAATTACACTATCTAAGCAAAAATGGATAAAACTGAGAGACACTTTCTTCGATTTAAGGAACCGCTTTTAAATTTAAGAAAAACCTGTAACTTATGTTAAAATATAACGTTGGACCTTTAAATTTTGTATATTATTAATATTAAAAAACAAATTGGACAGGACAGGATTGGACATTCAAGTTACAGGTGTTTAAAAATAGCAAAATTCCAATTTTCGAGCCCTTATATCTCCTAAATAGAAGGCTTGACAAAAAAAATTTCCGACTCCTAATAATTTCTGATCATCTAACTTCTCCCAAAATTTCAAGAGTGTAGCTTGAACCGTTCAAAAGATATGTGTGGGCAAAAATTTTGCAAAAATTGAGTTTTACGTAATATTAAATTTTAGTACCGTATGGCAACCCTAAAAATTTGCCTTTTAAAAATTTATAAAACCAGCTATCGTTTGCCGTTTTTAGATTGAAAATATATCTAACAGAACTCTTGTTATAACAATTTAAATATAGGGCTTTTTTCAACTTTGGGGGCTGTAGCCCCGTAACCAGTGGCGCTACAGAAAAAAATTCTTCTACGAAATTTTTTTTTTCAATAACTACCAATGGTTAAAATTTCTTTAGTCTATTTCAAACGGTGTAAAAGTTTTTATAAACATACGGACGGACGAAAATTTTTTGAAAATGTGCTAAAAACTAGAAAAGTTATTATAATTAAATTAAAAACAAAATTATTTATTTACTTATACTCTACTTCCGATGCGTTTTTAAAAGAAGCCGTTCTAATACTGATTTAATTATCCAATTTTTCTATGTAAGCTTGTCAAATTCCATGTGCTTAATGGACTCTTTTGTCGTAAGCAGTAATGACGTCGTTTTAGTTTGAAAATGAAATGAAAGTTAATTACTATTGGGAGTTTTCAAAAATGTAATGATGAATTATAAACCTAGTTTAAATATTTTATATTTAAACATTAGAAGTTTACGAAATAACTTGAAATACTAGTCAATACTTGAACTTAAAATACTAGTCAATTCTTATGGGTGCGCAATACATGTTGTAGTCCTAACTGAAATTTGGCTGGATAAAACTGAAAATCCATTTTTAACCTATCTGGACTGGTTATTCTCAAATCGTACTGAGTTAATTCGGAACATAATGTAGCAATTCTGTCAATTCTGCATAAAATAGCAAGGAAGAGTTCAACAATTCCAATTAAACTACTAAAAGCAAATATAAACATCATGTCTTTTTATAGATCCCAACAAACAAATATGGTAGATTTTATAAATAAGCTAGATTCAGTTTCATTAACCTATAAACGTTCATTAGTTCTTGGGTTTTCAATATAAATCTACTTGACAAGCATAACAGGGAGGTTAAAAACTTTTGCGAGGTTCTACTCGTTAGCGGATATCTAATTTACAATAAAATCAATGAACGGTTCGCAACAAGAATCGATAAGAACTCTAAATCAATAATTGACTATTTTATTCGATTTAATCGATTATGAGTATTGTTTACATATTACTGATACTCCTCTGTCCGATCATCAATTGTTTTTTATAAGTACAAACCTAAATCCATGCTTTTAACAAAACGTCACTACTTATAGACTTGTATTAGATTACCATAACTTATCGGAAAATAACTTCTGGTTAAACATTAACTTAAACAACTACAGTTTTCACAAATTCGTTTTATAGATACAAGAAGAAGTAACCTAGCGATGATGTATAAATTTTATAAGAAAAAGGTTAAAGATCTTGTTATGCAAGCTAAAACAAATTATTGTAATTTAACTATCTCCAAAGATCCTAGTGATGGGAGGAAATTGTTGATCTTGTCTAAACAAATAATGTTCAATAAAAATATCTCCAAAACCGGCAATCATATAAAAACGTTAATACAAAATAATAAGGATATTGAAATACCAAAACAAATAAGGTTCTTATTAAATACATTCTTTGTTAACGTTACCGATACAATGTGCCAATTGATGAGGTATATTTGGGGAAGTTTAGTCTTCACTTCAACATTTCCAGATTCGCTCAAGTCTGCTGTTGTGACTGCTACCAACAAAAGTGTAAGTGCTACGAGTCCAACTAATTATCGACCCATATCGGTCCTAAGCACTTTTTCGAAAATTATCAAAAATCGCCTAACTTCCTTCTTGAGAAATAACGCTATTCTCCACCAAAATCAATACGGTTTCGAAGAGAATTACAATACTACCGCTATGGATAAAAGCAAATACACTAGATGTATCTTTGTCAACCTTCAAAAAGCGTTTGATTGTGTCGATCATTAAATTTTACTTTGTAAATTATTCAAATTAAACTTAAGCATTGATGATATCACTCATCTACCACTCAAAGGGAGCATACAACTTTACGCAGACGATGCCGTTATCAAATATGCTATGGACAGTGAATGCGAAATAAAAAGCGCCATTTTATCCTATTTAGCAATTGTGGAGGAATGGCTTAAGAAAAACAAACTATCCTTAAATATTAAAAAGACAAAAATTATGTTATTTGAGAAAAAAACTTGGAATAACCTTAACATTAATTATAAACACGAATCATTAGAAATAGTCGATCATTTTAACTACCTAGGTCTAGTTATAGATAACAAAATCAAATGGTCTTCACACGTCGATCAGGTTATCAAAAATGTATCCCCATATATTTTTATTTTAGGGAGACTAAGAAATTCCTCAGTAAAGACGTTTTATTCATAAATTTCTCGTCCTACATTTGATCACACTTATGTTGCTTAAATTTTTATGGTGCCGAACGACGCAATTTTATATCAATAAATTAGATATTCTACACAAAAAAGCTATAAAATTCAAACATGGATATCCGTTAAGATATCCTACACATCAAGTGGATTCACGGCATTACATCTCTTTTGACAATCTATGGAAGCGTGAACTCTATCTTTTAGCGTTTAAAATAATAAATTACTAAATTAAACATCATTTCATTCTTAACCGGAATATATATTTTCACAATTACAGTACCAGGACCTATTCCAATTTCTATGTTTCGCTATTTAGAATGGACAAGCAAAATAATACTTGTCTCTACAATTGCCTACAGGCCCTTAATATTTCACCAATAAATTTCAAGAAAATCCAGAGAAACAAAAAAAAAATTAAAGTATTTTAAATGACCTACACTAAGTATTTTAAATGGAATTTTAGTAGTTTAAGTATTTTAATAAACATTATATTAGCAAAGCTTTAAGTAAATAATATACTTTATTAAGATACGAATAAAATAAAAAATAAAATAAAAACAAAAAAAAAATTATAATAACAAAACTATAATAAAATAATAAATAATATAAAAAAATAAAGATGTGTAATGAAAAAAAAAAAAAACAAAAAAAAAAAATTAATTGTAATCAAATAAAAAATGTACATAAGTCAAATAAAATTAAGAAGAAAACCCATTAACTAGATCTTGATACCTAATTTTAATTTTTATTATATTGTAATGATCCCAACAAAAGAAAACTAAAATAACAATATGAATGAAATTAAAAAAAAATTCTAGGTTAATTTACATCCTAGTTGTAATTATTTATGTATCAAATTAATTTTATATTAATTGTTAAACCAAAAAAAAAAAATAAAGTAAATATTTGATATTAAAAGTTTTAAAAGCTTATTTAGGTGAAAAGTTTTTAAAGTTTGCTTTCAATATAACATTAGTAAAGTTTAAACTTAATTTTATATACTTTTGAAAAATAAAAAAAAACTTTAGATAGCTAACCCGTTATGTTTAAAAATAAGGCTGTCAACTGCCATTTTAAAGTTGAGAGGTTTAAAAAAAGCCATGCAAATTTTTAATTCAATTGCGATCTTGACCAAAAAACTTTTGAAACAAATAATTATAAGTTTAAACTAGTTTGGTTTAAATACCTAATCTAAATATAATAAAATACAAACTGCTCTATTAGCGTATTGTAATATTACGCTGCTGATTAGCGTGCCCTATGTTATGTTAAGTGTTATTTACACATGTAACATACTTCTAATTACAAAAACTTACATATATAGGAAAAAGAAAAAATGAAACTGATAAAATGTAAATGATAAAAAAAAAAAAAAAAAATCAAAACGTATAAGAACTGCAATTTTTTTTATAGGGGAAAAAAAAAATCAAACCGTATAAGAAATCTGTTAGAAGATACAGAAAATTATAATAAAACGTGTAATGCTATTTTTTACATATGTGTATGTTTACTTCTATTTTAAAATCACCTGCAGCACTATAACAAACTATTATAATGTAAACTTAATGTTCTTTAGGTAACGAATTTCCTTTTATTAATTCTGTAGCGCAAGACTAGGAGAAAAAAGAATCAGATAAATTAAAAGAACGTCTTTATTTTTATTTTACAAACCAAAACAAGGTCGTTACAAAAAAAAATTCTTAAAAATTATTACTTATATTTAAAATTATACAATATCATAATATTTAATCGGCTTATTTTTTCCCATACAAATATAAACATCCTTTTTCTGGGTAAACTATTTAACCAATTTTAATGAAACAACAACCAAAAGAAAGGTTTTTTTTGTTTTCATAGGACAATCATATTTTTTTTTAAGAATATTGCGTTTTTTCAGGTGAAAACCTGTCTTTAATTTGACGTAATTTTGAATTTAACGGTCATGCGGTTAAAAGTTGAGGCTTATGACTCTAATATTATGCGCCGACTTACTGTGTAAATGTAATTCATTTTCGGTTGTAACTCGCAGCTAAATCTAATTCAAAAGATTATAGGCGCCGACTTATGTATATCTTTCTTTTTTTTGTTTAGTTCAAATATTCAATGAACAAGGAGATTTTAATTTTTTAAAAATTTTTTTTTTTGTTTTTGTTTTTTCTTTATCTTAAAAAGTGAACGAAAAAAAATGAGTTCTGTGGAAATGAAAGAAATACATTTGGTTTATACAGTAGTTTTCATTTATATCGAACTCGATGCAATTTTAATTATAATAATCTTTACACTTTTTGCCAAAGAATTAAATTTTACCTAAAAACGAGAGTTTTTTATTACATTGATATTTCTTTTATTTAAAATTATTATATCTAATTATGTTGCTTGGTGATTAATTTAGTATTTTTTTATTTATTTTTGAATATAAAAAAAATCATAATAACGCATCAAAAATACAAAAAAAATTTCATTAGAAGAAAAAGCACTATACATAGGCTTGAGGCTGACACATTAAATAAAATTTTAGCAAATGTATAGTCTTATACTAATTTTTCAAAATTCACAGCATTCTTTTAAAACGACATTCGTTTATTACGACGAATATTTTCCATCCCATCATGGTCGTTATAACCGAAAAGTACTGTACTTTGTTTTCGTTTGCTTAAAATTTTTTTTTTTTTAAATCGTATATTGTTGTTGGTTTTTGTTAAGTTTTTTGAAAAATAAAAAACCGACTTCTGATAAATAATATTTCTTAAGAAAAATGATTTGTTACTTATGGATCAACCAAATTCAGCATGTACGGCGTTCAGTTTCTGTCAAAAAATTTTGAAATAAGTTGTTATGTAAATAAATTTACATGAAAGCATACGCGACGTACTATACCTCGGAGTTTTAAAATTTAAAAATTGACAATGCGTATAAAAATATTGTAATTGTTTTTTCTTATGTTGCTACGATTAAATTTTAAAAATAAAATATTTTAAAATAATATTTTTTTAAAATATTTTTTTATAAAACATATATTCAAAATAATTGAAAATACCAACAATATGTTTGCAAAACTAAAAAAATTATCTTTCTTAAAAAAAATTATTTGTTCCTTACGTCCCAACCTAAATAAAAGCGTACGGCACGTGATGGATTTAGTATTTTCTTATTTATTTTTTAATATAAAAAAAAAACATAACGTATCAAAAATACAAAAAAAAATTTCATTAGAAGAAAAAGCACTATACATAAGCTAGAAGCTGGAACATCATGTAAAATTGTAGCAAATGAGTTCGAAGAGTCCGCTCAAAAATTAGCATATTCTACAATGTTTTATTCTAATATTCACAATTATACCTTATATTCACAATTATTGAAAATACCTATAGTATGTTTCATAATCTTCACTAATTCAGAAAGGAACATACGGAAGCAAAAACAAAAAAAATAAACTTTCTTAAAAAATATTTTGTAATTTAAATGTTTTGTAACTTAGGGCCCTACCTAAATCAACGCGTACGGCGAAAAATTTCTGTCAAAAAATTTTGAAATAAGTAATTATGTAAATAAATTTACATGAAAGCAACCCAAATACGCGTAACGCGATATACTGTACCTCGGATTTTTAAATTTTAAAAATTGATAAATAGTATAAAAATATTGTCTTCGGTTTTTCTTATATTTTTAAATGTTTATTTTTAAATTGTACGTTGTATGTTTTGATTAAGGTTAAGCCCTGATAATTAAAAATTTTATTTTACATTTTAAACATCGAATAATGTTTTTTTATGAGAAAAACTTTTTTTAGTTTTACTTTGACATAACGAACGAATATTATATAAGGCGATTTTTTTTAAATCACAGCAGAGATCTGAGCACGCTCTAAACAACATAAGCACGTTCTAATGAACAGATCATGAACAGAGTACGCTCAGAGCGTTCAGATTTATTAAAAAAACACGAAAAATTAAATTAAATTAAAACATTTTGATTTTTATTTTACAAGTAAAATCTTAAACAAACGTCAAAATGTCTTTAAGAAAAAAAATGAATCACACGCTCTGAGCGCTCAGAGCTAAAAAAAACACGTTTTTTTTTTTGACATGAACTGTCTCTACTCAGATTTAAAAAATGCCTTTAAAGGAACTGAAGCATGTATTCATCAATTTTTAATTAGGAAACAGAATACATACGGAACGGATACAAAAAAATTCAAATCGTACTAAAATGTTTAGTTTTCTATATGACGAACACCATTAACTCGAATTTTGGCTACTTGACTTCAGTAAATATACCTATGTATATGTTTAGAAATTAAATCAAATTCTCAGAACATTGTATATTAGAACAATATTTATATTAAGAATTTAAATCGCTTTGTTTTGTGTAATAACTGTACCACATTATACTCTCTTTAAAGCGACTTTAGCTATAGGAATAAAATTCAAAAATACAACAACGTTTTTATAACTGAAAAAATTATAAATTTTTTTTTTAGCAAATTTCAAGCGCAAGAATTGTTGACAACATTGTTGCAATATATTTTATTACGTATAGGAAAAAAAATATAATTTTTCGTGTTAAATTAGTCTATTATAAATTTCAAAAAACTAATTTTGTATGTAAATTTAAAAGCAAAAATAGCTCGAATCTCGAGCACTGTGCGATATTAGTTATTTATTTAATTGATTATATTACACGTTTTAACTTGTGCAATAATTAAAGTTAATTTAAGTTCAATAAAATATTATTTAAGTTCATTCATTTTAGATATCAAATTACAATTTTAAGTTTAATAAAATATTATTTAAATTTATTTATATTGAAAATATTACATTACAAATTGCTTTTATTTCGTAATTTACATTTGACCTGGATATTACTAATCAAGTCATCACTAACGTAACACGCACGTATCGATTTACCGATAATGGATATGTAGACAGACGTATTGACGTACTGCCGTATAAAAATTGTACGTCGTATGTTTTGATTTCATTCTAATAATTGAAAAGTTTATTTCACACTTTCAACATCGAATAATGTTTCTTTATAATAAAAAAAATATTTTTAGTTTTACTTTGACAAAACGAACAAATTTATATATCAAAAAGTGTACATAAAGATTAGATAGGCGTAGTTTGTAAATGGAACGCTCGTTTCAGGAGTACATAATTGTCAGATTAATCGTCATATATATATTTGACATTTTAAAACTACCTCTCATTTGAGAAGTTAATTATATTTAATATATTTAAATAATAAAAATTAAAAAATTAAGGTTTATTGCTGATATAAATATAAAGAATATTTTGTAAAATTGAAGGGGGAATTTTTTTTAATAAATACTTTTTTTTTTGCTATAAATCTTAAGATTGAGATTTAAAAAAAGACTTCGGTCAACTTGACTATTATTTGTACTTCTGGCAGCTTCAATATAATATAATACTACATACTAAACTTATGAATTATGATATGTTAAATTTTGTTGAACATATTATGTATTCATAGAGTTTGTTAATTAGGATACAGAATACGTACAACATAGTTCAAATCGTACTAAAATGTTTAGAAACGAGGAAGATTATAGTTGCCCTTGTCAACTTTTAGATACCCGTGCATACCCACTAACCGTTATTTATTTCCCCTATGCTATTATAAATATTACAAAAAAACGAGGAAGATTATAGTTGCGCTTGTCAACTTTTAGATACCCGTGCATACCCACTAACCGTTATTTATTTCCTCTATGCTATTATAAATATTACAAAAAAAATATAAGAAAGTAAAATAGTTAAAAAAAAATTTACCTTTTTATCCCATAATTTTAGCTTAAAAAAAAAATTAAATTTTTAATTCCATTATACTACCATAATTTTTGCTTAAAAACAAAAAAAAAAAACAAAAACAAAAAAAAAAAAAATAGCCCGCCCTAAAAGTTGGTCCGAGTGATGTCCAACTTTGCCAACTAACTTGCCCTATTACTTTATCTGCCCAGTTTTGATTTTAACCTCGTAGCTTCATTAGATTCACAGTTATCGAATTGATTACTTTGTATGGCAGTTGCCCGAAAACGGGGCCTTAACATTTTGAAACTTCATATAAGTGCTCGATTCATTATATATCTAAAAGTGTGTAATTTTCATCCTCGTAGTATAATCAGTTTTCAAGAAATTCATATTGGTGCAAAAAAGTTGTATGGCAGCCCCCCGAAAATGAAGTCGTAACATTTTGAAACTTCATATAAGTTCTTGATTCATTATAAAACTAACCGTGTGTAATTTTCATTTTCCTGGTATAATTACTTTTGAAGAAATTCAAATTGATTTAAATAAGTTGTGTGGCAGCTCCCCGAAACCTTGATCTGGTCTTAACCAAAAAAAATAGGGAACCTAAAAAATGTCCCAAAAATGTTTTGTGTGAATTTCAAAACTCTTGCTCTAATTTTTCAATTCCATCTCTTATAATTAATTTTTAATTCACGAATATATTAAACTTAAGCCAAATCAACTTCATATGATCATATTCATATAATAATCATCATGATAGATAATACTCATCATATTCATATATGATTCATCATATATATTCATAATTATCTATCAATATCAATAAGCCATTTACTTAAAAAAATCTTTGTCTTCTTTTTTTTTGCTTATCTTAAATAAACTAGGCATCATTTAAATCATATGAAATTCTAACTCGAAATCTTTATCTACTTTTTGTAACAAAAACAAAAAACAAAAAAACAAAAAAACAAAAACAAACAAAATTCATATAATTTCATGTTAAATACTTCATGTTAAAATTTTTGTATGAAAATATTGGAGTTAAAAAAGTTAGCTGTTCGAGAGCTACCCGAAGTTTTGGTCCGATCTTAACCAAAAAAAATAGGGAACCTAGAAATTGATTGAAAAATATTTTGTGAAAATTTCAAAACTGTAGCACTTTTAGTTTTTGAGTTATCGTGCTGACACACAGACGGACGGACGGACGGACGGACAGACACACATAGCTAGATCGACTAATTTTTCGATTCTGAGCCGATACGTACCCTTGACACTATATCTAGCTCGTCTAGATCGATGCGTTACAAACGGAGGAGCAAATCTAATATACCCGATGTCATATATGTATGCACGGGTATAAATATAAGAAAGTAAAATAGATAAAAAAAAATTTAACTTATTAGGTATCCCATAATTTTTGATTAACTTATTATCCCATAAAAAAAAAAAAAAAATAGCCCACCCTAAAAGTTGGTCCGAGTGATGTCCAACTTTGCCAACTAACTTGTCCTATTACTTTATCTGCCCAGTTTTGATTTTAACCTCGTAGCTTCATTAGATTCACAGTTATCGAATTGATTACTTTGTATGGCAGCTGCCCGAAAACGGGTCCGTAACATTTTGAAACTTCATATAAGGGCTCGATTCATTATATAACTAACAGTTTGTAATTTTTATCCTCGTAGTATAATCAGTTTCCAAGAAATTCATATTGGTGCAAAGAAGTTGTATAGCAGCCCCCCGAAAATGGGGCCGTAACATTTTGAAACTTCACATAAATGCTCGATCCATTATATAACTAACAGTGTGTAATTTTCATCCTCGTAGTATAATCAGTTTCTAAGAAATTCATATTGGTGCAAAGAAGTTGTGTGGCAGCTCCCCAAAACCTTGATCTGGTCTTAACCAAAAAGAATAGGGAACCTCAGAAATGTCCAAAAAATGTTTTGTGTGAATTTCAAAACTCCTGCTCTAATTTTTCAATTCTATCTCTTATAATTAATTTTTAATTTACGAATATATTAGACTTAAGCAAAATCAACTTCATATGATCATATTCATATAATAATCATCATGATAGATAATAATCATCGTATTCATAATCTATCAATCTATCAATATCAATAAGCCATTTACTTAAAAAAATCTTTGTGTTCTTTTTTGCTTATCTTAAATAAACTACGCATCATTTAAATCATATGAAATTCTAACTCGAAATCGTTATCTACAAAAAAAACAAAAAACAAAAAAACAAAATTCATATAATTTCATGTTAAATACAAGATGCATAGCAAAATTTCAAATTTTTGTATGAAAATATTGGAGTTAAAAAAGTTAGTTGTTCGAGAGCTACCCGAAGTTTTGGTCCGATCTTAACCAAAAAAAATAGGGAACCTAGAAATTGATTGAAAAATATTTTGTGAAAATTTCAAAACTGTAGCTCATTTAGTTTTTGAGTTATCGTGCTGACACACAGACGGACGGACGGACGGACAGACACACATAGCTAGATCGACTCATTTTTCGATTCTGAGCCGATACGTACCCTTGACACTATATCTAGCTCTTCTAGATCGATGCGTTACAAACGGAGGAGCAAATCTAATAAACCCGATGTCATATATGTATGCACGGGTATAAAAAGTACAGTTTGCTATATGAAGGACAGCATTAACTCGAATTTTGGGTTCTTGACTTCAATAAATATATGTATATGTTTAGAAATATGTATTTATTAGAATAATATTTATATGTATTTAGAATTTTAATTTAATTTAATTGTACCAATTTATCCTCTTTTTAAAGCGGCTTAAGCTATAGAAATAAAACTCAAAAATCGGTACTTAACAACGTTTTAATAATTAAGAAAAATTATAAATTTTTTTTAAGCAAATTTCAAGCGAAAAAATTGTTGACAACACTGTTGGCATAATTTTTATTATGTATAGTCTAATAAAATTTACACAAAACGTATTTTATATGTTAGCTTAAAAGGAAAAATAGCTCGAATTTCGACAGACACACATAGCTAGATCGACTAATTTTTCGATTCTGAGCCGATACGTACCCTTGACACTATATCTAGCTCGTCTAGATCGATGCGTTACAAACGGAGGAGCAAATCTAATATACCCGATGTCATATATGTATGCACGGGTATAAATATAAGAAAGTAAAATAGATAAAAAAAAATTTAACTTATTAGGTATCCCATAATTTTTGATTAACTTATTATCCCATAAAAAAAAAAAAAAAATAGCCCACCCTAAAAGTTGGTCCGAGTGATGTCCAACTTTGCCAACTAACTTGTCCTATTACTTTATCTGCCCAGTTTTGATTTTAACCTCGTAGCTTCATTAGATTCACAGTTATCGAATTGATTACTTTGTATGGCAGCTGCCCGAAAACGGGTCCGTAACATTTTGAAACTTCATATAAGGGCTCGATTCATTATATAACTAACAGTTTGTAATTTTTATCCTCGTAGTATAATCAGTTTCCAAGAAATTCATATTGGTGCAAAGAAGTTGTATAGCAGCCCCCCGAAAATGGGGCCGTAACATTTTGAAACTTCACATAAATGCTCGATCCATTATATAACTAACAGTGTGTAATTTTCATCCTCGTAGTATAATCAGTTTCTAAGAAATTCATATTGGTGCAAAGAAGTTGTGTGGCAGCTCCCCAAAACCTTGATCTGGTCTTAACCAAAAAGAATAGGGAACCTCAGAAATGTCCAAAAAATGTTTTGTGTGAATTTCAAAACTCCTGCTCTAATTTTTCAATTCTATCTCTTATAATTAATTTTTAATTTACGAATATATTAGACTTAAGCAAAATCAACTTCATATGATCATATTCATATAATAATCATCATGATAGATAATAATCATCGTATTCATAATCTATCAATCTATCAATATCAATAAGCCATTTACTTAAAAAAATCTTTGTGTTCTTTTTTGCTTATCTTAAATAAACTACGCATCATTTAAATCATATGAAATTCTAACTCGAAATCGTTATCTACAAAAAAAACAAAAAACAAAAAAACAAAATTCATATAATTTCAAGTTTGTAAATCTAATAAGCTTGATTGAAGTATAACTGCATCAGAATTATCTTTTACAACTTTATATATTTTTAAGTCGTCAGCAAAAGCAATATGTGGTATGGCGTCTAAATATTCCGAAAGGTCAGAAATAGAGACATTGAAAAGAAGTGGCCCCAAACGACTTCCTTGTGGTACACCAGAAGTAACATTAATAGATTTGGACAACAGACCTTGAAATTTAACGTTTTGGGTTCTTTCTGATAGATAAGAATTAAGCTACGAAAGAAAAGAACCCGTAATGCCAAAAGTGGATAGCTTATTTAGCAAAATTAAGTGATCTACACGATCGAAAACTTTACTAAAATCTGTGTAAATTGCATCAACTTGGTATCCTTTCTCCATTTGGTTCAGTATTTCGGACGTATACATCATAAGGTTAGGTGTAGTAGAACGACCCTTTCTGAAACCATGTTGTTGTTCATTAAGTTTAACATTAATAATAGGGGTAATTCTATCATCGACAATCTTTTCAAATAATTTAGGAATAGTTGATAGAATGGCTATAGCCCGATAGTTTATAACTGAAGCTCTATCACCTTTTTTAAAAGTGGGAGTTAAATGGGAGGATTTCCACACTTGTGGAAAAATGCCATCTAAAAGCGACTTGTTGAAGATGGAGTGAAGAGGTATAATTAGATTTTGAGCACAGCTGTGTAAAAAGATTGGGGGGATAAGATCAGGACCAGCACCTTTTTTTATATCCAGACTAAAAATTGCTTCAAGAATATCATTTTGCGAAAGACGTAAGTTTGAAATTAGCAAATTTGAGCTGGTAGATAAAAAATTAGCAGAAAAAGCCATTGGTGCCTTAGGACGATAAATTTTCTGAAAATTATCTGAAAAGAAGTTACAAATTTCTTTAGGACAAGAAGAAAGCACATTGTCCTTGGACATCATTGAGTTAGGATATCCAAATAACTTACGCTTTGTGTTAACAAAGTCGAAAAATTTTTTGGGCTCAGCGATTAGTTTGTTGCCTATATCAGCAACATAGTTATCGTATGCTGTATTGGCTTTATGTTTAAATTTAATGGCAAGTTGCTTATAATAATTCAATAAATCGTCGCTTGGTGCTGATGAATAATTGATTTTTTTAAATATTTTATTGCGTCGATTTCTCAGATTCCTAAGATCTCTATCTAACCTAACCAAGGTTCTGTTGTTTTATTTTATTTTATAAATTTTGGGAACAAAAGTGTCAATAATTGCAAACAGCCTTGAATAAAAGATAGAGATTAGCGAATTAATATCCTGTTGAACTAACAGTTCGTCCCAGTTAATAAGTGACAAAGCATTATTAATACTTTGATAGTCAGCATTAAAAAATCGTATACAATTTCATTATTGTAAGATTTAGCGAAGAGTGGGATAGTAGTGGAGAGCTCGAAAATGATTGCGTTATGATGACTAGTGTTAGTAAAAAGATTATCTGCATCATCAGCGAGATTACCCACCACTTTATCATATGCATTTGAAAATGCAAGATCTAACCACTTGTCATTACTATTGGGATAACTAATAATTTGTCGTAAATCAGTACTATAGAACTTACTAATGAGTTCGAAGTCAATTTCATCTTGGAAGTTAATAGGTAATAACAAATTATCAGAGTCATCGACAATAAACGAAAGAGAAGGACGATTGAAATCTCCGAAAATAAAGATTAAGTCATCCTCATGCATATCCGAAATAATATTGTGATAAACAGTGTAAAATTCAGAATATTAGGAATTGTCTGAGCACGGAGGAAAATATACAATACCTAGGTATAAATTATTCGTACCTAGGTTTAATTTAATAAATTGGTGATCAAAAGAATTATATGTACCAGTAATTATTGGTACACTAGATAAGTTATTATTTACCGCAAGAAGTACACCACCCCCTCGCGAACAATTTACAGAATGATAGTTACGGTCTTTTCTGTATATGGACCAGTTCCCATCAAGAATTTCTTCGTTCTTAAACGAATCATTTAGCCATGTTTCAGTTATAGCTAGTATATTGAAATTACATGACTTAGCATCAACATAAAGCTTTTTAAGCTTACCTCTCATACCGCTATAGTTATGATAAAATATTCTGATGTTATTGATATTGTTAGTAGATTGAGAGGTTTTTTTAGATCTCGTAACATTAGATAATGAAATGAGTTTAGGATTTTGTTCGAGACTTGCATAATTATTTCGTGTTTGGACGAAAAAACTTGTTATAGTTCTCGCGAGATTGGTACAAATGATTATAGTAGTTACTATCACAATGACTACGAAAAGCCTTAAGGTCCTCTTCGACATCTTTAGCAGTGAAGCCTATATTTTCATGAAATCTGAGATAGAGGCTTTACAAATCTTTATAATTAGATGGCAGTCCTTCATTGTGAATAAGAACTGATAAGTGAGTCCTCGTTTTGCCTTTTAAGATGCGATTATTGGATTCATTATTTAGATAAGCAAGAAAGAGTCTCACATTATAAAGAACTCTCTCATCTCTGAATATAGACAGTGCATATCTACAATCTTCAGTTAATGATTGCTTTGTCATTCTAATGATTGGAGATATGAGCGGATCTTGTGAGAGCAAGAGCTTATTATTGTTATTGTTATTAATAATATGTTGATTGCTGTTATTATTATTAATACTTGTATTAATTTATTACTAGTATTATTATTGTTGTTATTATTATTGTTGTTTTTGTTGTTGTTGTTGTTATTATTATTATTATTATTATGATTATTATTATCACTATTATTATTATTATTATTATTATTATTAATGTTATTACTATTAATTTTAACAATTGGATTACTACATGACGGTACCAACGTGTCTCCCTGAACAAAATTTGGATAATTATTGCTTTTATTTAATTTAGCTTCATTGTTATTATTTAAACCCGGTTTCAACGTTACACCTTGAACAAAATTTCCATCTTTTTTTCTTACCGAGGATTGTTTATCTGTGTTAATTGTTTGAGTGCTGAAATGAACTTTTTTTGGTTTAACAGTGTTAAAAGAGATAGCAAAAGGATTGAGAAGAGTTTTATTTGAACTTGTTTTTGATTTGTTAAGTGTAGAATCTTTAAAGTGTTGAACTATGGTACCATTTTTCCAGTGTTTATAAGCTCCAACTTATCATCAATTATCATTATTATCAATTTATCATTAACATTGGAAATAGGTACCAAAACCTTAAACGATTTGTAATTCGGTTTATATTTTAAATTTTTTGGTGTAATGTTAACTATACTAATATTATTACATTTAAACTTATTTTTTAAAAAACTATTTAAACTTCTTACAGTTGTAAATGCTGGACATTTTGAAAAGTAGAGGGCGATGTTACCAGAAGTGCCGTTGAATGTAGGTTTATTTGAAAAGTTGGTGGAACCATTGGTTGGTAAGGTAGCAATATTTGTTGAGTTAGAAGAATATTCCGTTTTGCTAATTCACTATGTAATGAGATGTCATTCACGGCATTAGTGGATAAATTCGACATTGTTTTGACAGCCGATACAGTAGTTGTCGGTTTGAAGTACTCAGGCCCCAGAGTACTAGTAGCAGTATCGATAGAAGAAATAAAACTGACAAACTGATCCATTTGAGACCAAACTTCGTTAACGGTCTTTTTTTCATTTATTTGAAAGGATTTGTTCACATGACAGCCGGCTTCGACTTTTTCAGAAAGCTTCCTTATATCTGTTTTTAGTGAACAGATATCGTCTTTCAGTTTGTCTACATTGTTTATAGACGTATTGGAAACTTTCGACCCAATGACACCAAGCTTCCTAATATCCGTTTTCAGAGAAGATATTTCATTCTCTAGCCTGTCCGTTTTATTTATTTTTTCCAATTTACCGAAGATCATTGATTTCATTTCTGCCAGGTTGTGGGCAACTTCGTTCTTTATATCTGCCATCGTCACCGTCTCGTTAGTTGACGTAGATAAAACTAATGGATTTGTGTCGTCGAAGCGTTGACACAAATTTAATAAGACATTGTTAGTGTTGTCTATAACTTTGATCGCTTTATTTAACACTTGCATTTGATCATCTTTGATATCAAGCAAGCTTGTTAAGGTTTTGTAGTTCATATTTGCCAAGAGATCATGAATGTTAAGGCATTCATCACACACGAAATTGTTACAAAGTCTAGAAGAATGCCAATTTCTTCCTAAACCTACGCAAGTTCCATGTAGTTTTTTACCGCAGAAGCCTTTACATTTCAGCAAAACCAATTTTGCGTCATGATTACCGCACGTGACATGAGCACATTTAACTACGGAAGAATTGTTGTTAAGAATTTTGTTTGACATTGTGAATAGTTAATGAAAAAAAAAGATTTAGAGGTCAACAAACAAAACAATTACTAATTAGCACAAATTCAAAAGTTTGCGAAATTATAATACACTTTACAGAAATTTTATCGTTAATGTTTATATTTAATTTTTTTTTTTAATTTAAATTTAACGCAAGTGTCAGCAAAATTGTATTATTATTATTGTACTTTTAAAGTTTAAATGTTTTTATAGTTTTATTGTTGTATTTATTTAAATTTAAATAGTGTATGATGATTCACTAAATACTTTCATTAAAATTAAAACAAAGCGAAAGAGTATGTCTTAACTGTACTAACGATAGAATAAGAATGAATACATATTCATTCTATGTATATGAATACATATAAATTATTTATCAATCCATTTACTTAAAAAAAATCTTTGTGTTGAAAATTTTTTAATACTTCGACTAATATATATTTAAATTACGTTTTGTATAAATATTGCTAAAAAAATTAATATTCAAGTTTTTAAATTTTTTTGTGACCATTTTATTAGTGAGAAACTAAAAATTATCTTTTTATTACTTTAAAATTTTTCTGAATATCGTCCTTGCTTTCCTATAACAATTTTAACAAAAATAAAATTCAATTCATATTCTATTTCAAATACATATATGTTGCTGTTCTATCAATACAATTGATGTTGGAATTAAATAATGATTATATATCAATATCAAAATATAAAGCATGCAAAATGTTATACTTATACATATTATATGAATCCATATAAATTATTAATCAATCTATTTACTTAAAAAAAATTTTTGTGTTCTTTTTTTTCCTAAAAATTTTTAAACCACACAACATTTAAATCATATGAAATCGTAACTCGAAGGATTTCTTATCTACAAAAAAAATAACAAACATAAATCAAAATTCATATAAATTTATGTTGTGTACAAGATGTACTGCAAAATTTCAAATTTTATATGAAAATATTGCAGTTAAAAAAGTTAGTTGTTCGATAGGTAACGAAGTTATGGTCGGATCTTAACCAAAAAACTAGGGAACCTAAAAATTGTGTGAAAAATATTTTGTGAAAATTTCAAAACTGTAGTTCCTTTAGTTTTTGAGTTATCGTGCTGACGCACGGACGGACAGACGCATATAGCTAGATCGATTTTGTTTTTCGAAGCTGACCCGATTAGTACCCTTCACACAATATCTAGCTCGTCTAGATCAATGCGTTACAAACGGAGGAGCTAATTTAATATACCCGATATCATATATGCTAGGGTATAAAGAGGAAGAGTGAAGTTATATGGCAACTAAAGCAAATAGCAAACTAAACTATTTTTGGCAAAATTTCAGACACCCAGCTTCATTAGGTATAGAGTGTTCATATTAAAAAGGAAGTTGTATGACGGGTACTCGAATCCACTGCAGTGTAAATAATATCGACATTTGACCAACCAAATGTTGCACAAATTTTGGCCATAGAACTGAAATATTTTTTGCAAAATTTCAGACACCCAGCTTAATTAGGTGTAGAGTAATGTCCATAAAAAAGAAAAGTTGTATGGCAGGTACTCGAATCCGTCGCAGTAAACCAACCAAATTTTTCACAAACTTGGCTATAAAACTACACTATTTTTGGCAAAATTCAGGACACCCAGCTTCGATATGTATAGAGTAATGCTCATATAAAAAAAAATTGTATGGCAGGTAATCAAACAAGTAGAATCGAAAACTAGATTGATTTCAATAGCGACGACTATTGCTTAAAAACGTAATGGCACATTTAGTATACACTTTTGAGCTATAGTCATACGGTTATAAAAAAAAAAAACGAAGCAAAAATTTTAATCTCCTTGTTCATTGAACAATTGAACTAAAAAAAAAACCTTCCTGGTTGTTGTTTTATTAAAATCGGTTCAATAATTTGCTCTGAAAAGCGACATTTATATTTTTATGGGATAAAATTTTGAGATTGCATTATCAGCAAAATCAATAAACTACGGCTGCGTGGCAAAGTGGTTGAGTGCTGAACTTTCATGCGAAAGGCCTGGGTTCAAATCCTAGTGAAAGCGCAAAAAAATATTTTGGTTTTCGATTCGATTCTGCTATAATTCGCCATTGGGTTCAAATTAATAGGTTAATCAATAATTATTTTTCATAGATCTTTAATAAAAAATACATTAATTTTACAATATAATAAAATACAAAATATAAACATATAAGTTAATTAAATAATATACTCATATATATAAAATACCATATAACTCAAATACACAATATTACAATGTAAACAAAAATAGAATTGTATCTATTGAAAATCTAAGATTTTTTGCTGTAGTGCATTTACTGTTGAATGATTTAGAACCCTTGATTATTTATTTCAATTTTAAATAATTTTTAAATATATTGTATATATTTACTTATTTTTTAATGTTATATATAATTCAATTTTTAATATTTCAATTCTTTTAAGTTGAAAAATTCTGGTTAGATTTAATTTATAGATTTTGAGGAATCCCATTTAGTTTTCCTTGAAATATGTCGTGATCTAGGTCACAGGTATGGAAAAGATTAATTTCAGATTAAAATATTGGGATTACAATTGTTTAATTCTCATCTTTTATATTTATGATAAGGAATTTTGTATACTTCTGTTATAAATAAGTACTGGTAGGTCATTCGTGCAATTGCACAGGATTTTTTATACCCGTATCCCTATTAGTCAAAAGGGTATACTAAATTTGCCATTACGTTTGTGACGCAGAAGAATAGGAGGGTAGATATGGACTCAAGCGCAGGGATCGAATCAGAATCGAAAAATAAATCAAAAAAACTCAAAAAATAAAGGAGCTAGGATTTTGAAATTTTCACAAATTTTTTTTTATGCAATAGTCGTCATCGTTATTTAAATCCAGCCATTTACATTACAATTCCAGCAATACAACTTATTTCTTTATATGAGCATGACTTTGTGCTTATCAAAGCTGGGTGTCTGAAATTTCCCGAAAGTAGTTTAGCTTTATGGCCAAAGTTTTTGCAAAATTTAGTTGGTCTACTGCAGTGGGTTCGAGTAGCTGCCATCAACTCCTTCTTTTAAATGAGCATTAAACTACACCTAATGAAGCTGGGTGTCTCAAATTTTTCCAAAAATAGTTTAGTGTAATAGCCAAAGCTCCTGCAAAATTTGGTTGGTCTATTGCAAATGGTTCGAGTAGCTGCCATACAACTCCTTCTTTTATATGAGCATTACACTACACCTAATAAATCTCTATGTTTGAAATTTTGCCAAAAGTAATTAATCGGATGATATAATGTTTATAATACGGTCATACGGGTATCCCCGAGTTGACACAGTCTACTCAACACTTTTTCTCGTTTTGATATGAAAGTATTTTAACTCTTTAACATTAGATACCTAATGCTGTCATTTTGAAGTGCTTTGTAATATCGAGTTACTTTAGAAAATTTTTTGATACTTCGGCTAATATATATATAAATTATGTTTTGTATAAATATTGCTAAAAAATATAAATATTCAAGTTTTTAAAAATTTATTTTCGACCGCGTTACTATTTGATTAGTGAGAAACTAAAAACTTATATTTTATTACTTTAAAATTTTTCTGAATATCATCCCTGCTTTCCTACTACAGTTTTAACAAAAATAAAATTCAATTCATATTCTATTTAGAACACATATCTGTTGGTGTTCTATCAATACAATTGTTGATGGAATTACATTGTATGAAAATGATTTGTTATGTGAAATAGCTAAGTCTTGTTAACATATTTGTGTATTAGTATTTTGCAAGTACCTTTGAATATAGCTTAAGTATTGTACACAATGCCTTAACTATATATCACATTTGGTAATAATTCAATAAAATATATGATATAATAAAAATTATAAAAAAAGAATTTAATCGTTTATTTAATAAATATTTTGTTTTTAATTTATAAAATATTATACAAAATATGTTTTACGGTAAAATTCTTAGCCTTTTAAAAATGTAAAAGTGTTAATTAAAAACGGAAATAAGACAGAACCCTCGTGTATAAAATTTAAAGTTTCAATCTTCATAAATTTCGAAGATAAGCTTTTTAATTTTGGGATTTCTCAGAAGGCATCTGAACCACCACTGCAGTTAAGTCTCAATTTCGGGGACACAAAGGAAAAAATAAATGTTTCTTTGGCTTCAAAATTATACTCGTTTGACTTCAAATCGATCAAAAACTTCTAGAATCCAAACTCATTGACCGAATTCGACCAGAACCAATTCCCATGGTAGTTTCATTACTAGTAACCTAGAGTTTAAATTTCATCAAAATAGCGGCATCGTTTTCTGAGTTATGCTGTTTTTAAGATATATGTTTGTTAGCCCTTGAACTTTTCAAAAGTCCCAGAACCCGAAACATTGGTACGATTTCGTACATATGCAGTCTGTACTTTTAATACTAGTTAACCCTTGAACACATCCAGCCGATGGCGCAGTGGTTGTGGCGTCGGCCTTTCATGCGAAAGGTCTCGGGTTCGAGCCCTGGCTGGGTAATATATAATATATCAATAAAAAAAAAAAAAAAAAAAAAATAATAATAATAATAATAATAATAATAATAATAATAACTATAATAATAAATAGAATAACAATAACATCATGCATACCAGTAACATCAAAATACCACTAAGGCTCCCTGAGACGACACTATAACATCGCCCTCAGTGGTACTGGACCAGACTCAGGACGTTGTTTCTAGGCAACGACAGATGGCAGCCCCATCCCTAGGATAGGCTACAGCAGACCAATCACCTGCTTAGCTGAAAAGAACGATTACAGAAACTGAAACAAGGCAAGAAAACAGGATGGATCTTACGGCAACAACCTTTGGCTTACGAAATAGGACGCGCTTAGCGCAATGGAATGTGAGAACTCTTCGTGAAGCATCAAGGCTGTCCCAAGTAGAACAACAAATGACATCATATAAGATCGAAATCCTAGGAATAAGTGAAATGAGATGGAATAACACCGGCGAGCTTGTTACAGCAAATGGCAATACTCTAATATACAGTGGTGCGGAAACTGGAGGTCAAGGTGGAGTTGGAATTATAATATCGAGGAAAATGCGCAACTCTCTAATATCCTGGTTACCAACATCAGATAGGATAATCACAGCTCGTTTCCTCGGCAAAATTAGAAACATAACCATCATACAATGCTACGCACCCACTGAAGATGCAGAAATAGCCAAGAAAGAAGAATT
Source organism: Dolichopus griseipennis (assembly GCA_963082915.1). Taxonomy (NCBI): domain Eukaryota; kingdom Metazoa; phylum Arthropoda; class Insecta; order Diptera; family Dolichopodidae; genus Dolichopus; species Dolichopus griseipennis. Next base: position 238,824,898 of record OY720441.1, on the reverse strand, counting down.
CTACGAACAATTAACATCAACGCTTAATAATGTACGAAAAAGAGACATTGTCATACTAATGGGAGATTTCAACGCCAAAATAGGAAACACCAACCAAGAAAACATCGTGGGAAAACATGGTTGTGGAGTTCGAAATAACAATGGAGATAGATTAGTCGAAATATGTCAAACATTTCAATTAGTCATCGGTGGCACCATCTTTCCCCACAAAGAGATACACAAGTATACTTGGACATCACCTGGAGGCCGCACTCGCAATCAGATAGACCACATATGTGTGAGCAGAAGATGGCGTAGTTCATTAATAGATGTCAGAAATAGAACAAAATTAGCACGATGCGTTGGATTGGAGATAAATATCCAGAAAACTAAGGCCATGCGAATTAACACCTGCAATAGAGGAAACATTAGCATTGAAGGAAACACCATCGAATATGTAGATGCCTTCTGCTACCTAGGCAGTACAATTACAACAGATGGCGGTGCAGAAGCAGATGTTAATAACAGACTTCGAAAAGCAAGATCGGCATTCGGACAATTAAGAACCATATGGAGAAGCTCTCAGATCTCCAGAAACACGAAGCTAAGAATATTCAACGCATGCGTAAAATCAATACTAACATATGGTAGCGAAACCTGGCTAATTTCAAACAACATCATACAGAAATTGCAGGTATTCGTCAACAAATGTCTTCGTATCATATGCGGAATATTCTGGCCTAACACCATCAGCAACGTGAATCTGTTAGAGATAACAAGAGAAGAACCAATTGTGAAACAGATAAGGAAACGCAAATGGAAATGGATCGGACATACCATCAGGAAAACAGCCGATAGCATAACCAGAATGGCGTTAGAGTGGAACCCTCAGGGAAAAAGAACAAGAGGTCGTCCCAAAAACACCTGGAGGCGATCAGTACTCCTGGAACTAGGAAGATGCAATCTCACTTGGAACGATGTAAGAACAACAGCAACAAACCGAGTGAGATGGAGATGCCAAGTGGAAGCCCTATGCTCCTTTGGTATGGTGTTTGTAACCACCTAAAGGAAGCGAGCTAGATATGGAAAAGTTATATATATTTGTGATCAGCGTGACCGCCTTAGTCGATATAGCCATGTCCGTCCGTCCGTAGGCACGATAACTCAAAAAATAATGGAGCTATCTTGATGAAATTTTAACTGTAGGTTACTATGACTGAAAGTACGGCGAAGATTGCATATGGGCGAAATCGGCCCATGGGTTCGGATTCTAGACCTTTTAATCGGTTTCAGGGCTAACGAACAAATATAAAAAAACACGATAACTCAACAACTAATGACACTATCTTCATCAAATTTGTGCTGTAGGTTACTAGTAATGAAACTACTTCGAGGATTCCGTAAGGTCGGGATTGGACCATGGGTTCGGAACCTAGAACTTTTTGATCGAATTTAGGCCAAACGAGCATAATTCCGAAACCAATGAAGATAGAACCACCAAATTTAGTATCAGGGTGTCCCTTCCTATTTCCTAAGTGTCTTTGAAATTTGGGCCCCATTGGAGTAGTGGATCGGGGGCCAGCCACTCAGTTCTTAGGCCCTTAAAGCATATTTTCGAAATTAATAAAGATAGTAACTTGAAACAAATGTAGAAGCTTCCAATTTGCCACAAAGGTGTTCTTTACTATTTCTTGCGTGCCCCCCTAATTTGGGATCAATTGGAGTGGTGGTTCAGAACCTCTCTTAGACCCCGCAATGTGTAAAAGCTTATCATCGAAATTAATAAAACTAGTAACTTAAAATTAAGATAGAGCCTTCCAATTGTGTACAAGGGTTAACTAGTATTGAAAGTATGACGGGACTGCATATGGGCGAAATCGTACCATAATTTCGGGTCCTGGAACCCTTGAAAAGTTCAAGGACTAACAAACATATATCTTACAAACACCATAACTCAAAAAATAATGCCGGTATTTTGATGAAATTTAACAGTAGGTTACTAGTAATGAAAGTACCATGGGAATTGGTTGTGGTCGAGTTTAATTTCGAAGCCAAAGAATATATTTCCTATGTCCTATGTGTCTCCGAAATCTAGACTTAATTGTCGTGGTTCAGCTATGTTCAAAGGTACTTGCTGCATTTATGTAAAATTTATTTTTATATTTAAATGAATTATATAAAAAGTGTAAATTTTTAATTGTATTTTAGAAATACATTTATTGCATATTTTGCGTTTATAAGCTTTTCTATTAGGTATATAAACTAACCATTTAAAATAATTGCAATTTTTAAAAATTTGGATTATTAAATATATTATGCTTTGATTATCTTTTTATCACAAATTTAATAATTAGAATTTTTTCATTTTGTAATTGAATTGGAATAAATATATTTTCATTTATTTCAAGTTTGTTTGTTTTTTAATATTTTTAAATAGATAAATTATTAAGAATTTGTAGTATTTTTTAATAGATAGGGTAATTAGAAAATGTTTTTAGTATTATACAGTTAATTTGGTTAGCTATGTCTTACGATCAAATTAATAACAGCTTCTATGGTGTTAAAATGACTTATGGATATGTCCTTAAATTTGAACCAAATAGGTGTAGGTTATCTCTAAGTCGGTTGCACCGACTGACTGTTTCTTTACTTGTTTTTAATGTTAATCATATCATATATTTTATTGAATTATTACCAAAGGTGATATATAATTAAGGCATTGTGTACAATACTTAAGCTATATTCAAAGGTACTTGCTGCATCTATATAAAATTTATATTTATATTTAAATGAATTATATGAAAAGTTCTAAAATTGTAATTGTACTTTAGATATATATTTATAGAATATTTTGCGTTTATAAGCTTTTCTAATAGGTACATAAACTAAAGATTTAAAATAATTGCAATTTTGAAAAATCTGAATTATTATATATCCTATGCTTTGATTAGCTTTTTATCACAAAATTTAATTATTCAAATTTTTTCACTTTTGTAATTGAATTGATGCCGAAACCGTGCCCTGATTTCGACAATGTGTAGTCCCCGCCATACCTTTAATACTAGTTAACCTTTGTACACGATTCGGGATGCGTTTTACCCTTTCTACTACTTTTTGCATTAGCAGATTTACTACTTGCTGTAAATAAAAATTTTTATGATAGTCTTCATTTTGTTACCATAAGAATAAAGAATTAATATACTGGGTCGGTAAGGGTCATGTAGGTATACTGGGAGATTTGACCATGGGTTCGGAACCTAAAACTTTTTGATCGAGTTTAGGCCAAACGATCATAGGTCCAAAACCAATGAAGATAGAACCTCCAAAGTACCCCTCTTAGACCTATCAAGGTGTCCATTCCTATTTCTTTAGTGTCCTTGATTTTTGAACTTGATTTTTGGAGTAGTGGGTCGGGGACCACTGGACCAGCCACACATTTCCCAAGACCTTAAAGCATATCTATAAAATTAATAAATATAACAATTTGAAATAAATGTAGAAGCTTCAAATTTGGCGCAAGGATGTTCTTTTCTATTTGTGTGGCTCCCTAAATTGGGAGCAATGGGAGTGGTAGTTCAGTACCCCTCTTAGACCTACCAAGGTTTAAAAGCTTATAATCGAAATTACCAAAAATAGTAACTTAAAATTAAGATAGAACGTTCCAATTGTGTACAAGGGTTCACAAGTATTTAAAATACAGCACGGACTGCATATGGGCGAAATCATACCATGGTTTTGGGTTCTAGAACCTTTGAAAAGTTCAAGGACTAACAAACATATATCTTAAAAATAGCATAACTCAAAAAATGATGCCGCTATTTTGATGAAATTTAAACTGTAGGTTACTAGTAATGAAAGTATCATGAGAATTGGTTCTGGTCGAGGTTGGTCAATGAGTTCGGATTATAGAAGGTTTTGATCGATTTGAAAACGTTGAATTATTAAATATATTATGCTTTGATTAAGTTTTTATCACAAAATTTAATAATTCAAATTTTTTAACTTTTGTAATTGAATCGAAATAAATATATTTTCGTTTATTTCAAGTTTTTTTGTTTTTCAATATTTTTAAATAGGTAAATTAGTAAGAATTTGTGATATTTTTGAATAGATAAAGTAAATAGAAAATGTTTTTTAGTACTATAAAGTTAATTTGGTTAGCCACGTCTTAAGATCAAACTAATAAAATCTTTTATGGTTTTAAAATGACTTATTAACTTCCCATTAAATTTGAACCAAATAGGTGTAGGGTATTTCTAAGTCGGTTGCACGGACTGACTGTTTCTTTACTGGCTTTTACCACATTTTCAAAAAATTTTGTAAAAATGTGCCTATATAGTTTCACTCTGTCCGTCCGTCTGTCCGTCTGTCCGTATGTTTACAAAAACTTTTACATCGTTTGAAATAGAAAAAAGAAATTTTAACCAAGAGTAGGTATTACAAAAAAAATAATTTCGCAGAACCAAACCCGTTACGGAGCTGCAGCCCACCAAAGTTGGGAAAAGCCCTATATTCAAATTGTTATAACAAGAGTTCTGTTAGGTCAATTTTCAATCTGAAAACGGCAAAAGATAGCTGATTTCATAAACTTTATAAATTTCTAACAGGAAAATTATTAAGGTTGCCATACGGTGCTAAAACTTACAATTATGCAAAACTCAATTTTTGAAAAATTTTTGGCTACACATATCTTATGAACGGGACAAGCTAGGGTCTTGAAATTTTGGGAGTAGTTAGATCTTCAGAAATAAATTGAAGTCGGATCGAAAATTTTTTTTGTCACGTCCCCTGTTTAGCAGCTAGAAGGGCCCGAAAATTTAAATTTTCCTATTTTTAAACATCTGTAACTTGAATATCTCTGCAAAATTTACAAACTTGTAAGCTCTTTAATTATATTTCAACATGTGTCAAAGTTTTTCTTAATTTTGAATGGTTACAAAACTACAGCTCCCGCATATTCCAAAAAAGCCCTATATTTAAATTAGTATAATAAGAGTTCTGTTAGGTTTATTTTGAATCTAAAAACGGTAAAAGAATATATATTAATTCTTTATTCTTAATGTAACAAAATGAAGACTATCATAAAAATTTTTATTTACAGCAAGTAGTAAATCTGCTAATGCAAAAAGTAGTAGAAAGGGTAAAAGGCATCCCGAATCGTGTACAAAGGTTAACTACTATTAAAGGTATGGCAGGGACTACACATTGTCGAAATCGGGGCATGGTTTCGGCATCAATTCAATTACAAAAGTGAAAAAATTTGAATTATTAAATTTTGTGATAAAAAGCTAATCAAAGCATAAGATATTTAATAATTCAAATTTTTAAAATTGCAATTATTTTAAATTGTTAGTTTATGTACCTATTAGAAAAGCTTATAACGCAAAATATGCTATTAATATATTTCTAAAGTACAATTACAATTTTAGAACTTTTCATATAATTCATTTAAATATAAATATAAATTTTACCTAAATGCAGCAAGTACATTTGAATGTAGCTTAAGTATTGTATACACTGTCTTAATTATATATCACCTTTGGTAATAATTCAATAAAATATATGATATGATTAACATTAAAAAAAAGGAATTTAACCGTTTATTAAAAAAATATTTTGTTTTTAATTTATAAAATATTATAAAAAATATGTTTTATGGTAAAATTCTTAGCCTTTCAAAAATATAAAATTGTTAAATAACAAGTTAAGGAACAGTCAGTCGGTGCAACCGACCTAGAAATACCCTACACCTATTTGGTTCAAATTTAAGGACATATCCATAAGTCATTTTAACACCATAAATGCTGTTATTAATTTGATCGTAAGACATAGCTAACCAAATTAACTTTATAATACTAAAAATAGTTTCTAATTACACTATCTATTTAAAAATATTAAAAATTCTTACTAATTTATCTATTTAAAAATATTAAAAAACAAATAAACTTGAAATAAATGAAAATATATTTAATCCAATTCAATTACAAAATGAAAAAATTCTAATTATTAAATTTTGTGATAAAAAGATAATCAAAGCATAATATATTTAATAATCCAAATTTTTAAAAATTGCAATTATTTTAAATGGTTAGTTTATATACCTAATAGAAAAGCTTACAAACGCAAAATATGCAATAAATGTATTTCTAAAATACAATTACAAATTTAGACCTTTTCATATAATTCATTTAAATATTCAAATAAATTTTACATAAATGCAGCAAGTACCTTTGAATATAGCTGAACCACTACAATTAAGTATAGATTTCGGAGACACATAGAACATAGGAAATATATTCTTTGGCTTTGAAATTAAACTCAACCAGAACCAATTCCCATGGTACTTTCATTACTAGTAACCTAGAGTTTAAATTTCATCAAAATACCGGCATTGTTTTTTGAGTTAGGGTGTTTTAAGATATATGTTTGTTAGTCCTTGAACTTGTCAAGGGTTCCAGAAACCCAAACCATGGTACGATTTCGCCCATATGCAGTCATACTTTCAATACTAGTTAACCCTTGTATACTATTGGAACGTTCTATCTTAATTTTAAGTTACTAGTTTTATTAATTTCGATGATAAGCTTTTACACATTTGGGGGTCTAAGAGAGGTCCTGAACCACCACTCCAAATGATCTTAAATTAGGGGGGCACGGTAGAAATAGTAAAGAACTCCCTGGGCCAAATTTGAAGATTCTACATTTGTTTCAAGTTACTATTTTTATTAATTTCGAAAATATGCTTTAAGGTCCTCGAAACTGAGAGCCTGGTCCCCGACCCACTCGTCCAATGGGGCCCAAATTTCAAAGACACTTACGCAATAGGAAGGGACACCCTGATACCAAATTTGGAGGTTATATCTTCATTGGTTTCGGAATTACGCTAGTTTGGCCTAAATTCGATCAAAAAGTTCTCAGTTCTGAACCCATTGTCCAATCCTCACCGTACGTAGTCACCGCCGTAGTTTCATTACCAATAACCTACAGCACAAATTTCATGAAGAAAGCCTCATTAGTTGTTGAGTTATCGTGATTTTTAATATATGTTCGTTATCCCTGACACCGACTAAAAGGTCCAGAATGCGAACCCATGGGCTGATTTCGCCCTTATACAGCCCGCGCTTTACTTATAGTACTAGTTAACCCTTGTACACAATTTAAACGGTCTATCTTAATTTTAAGTAACTATTTTTAGTAATTTCGATTATAAGCTTTTAAAACTTGGGATGTCTGAGAGGGGTACTGAACCACCACTCCAATTGATCCCAAATTAAGGGAGCACGCAAGAGATAGTAAAGAACACCCTTGTGGCAAATTGGAAGCTTCTACATTTTTCCAAGCTGTTTTCTTTATTAATTTTAAAGATATGCTTTAAGGTCTTCGGAAATGTGTGGCTGGTCCCCGACCCAGTACTCCAATGGGACCCACATTCACAAGACACTTAGGAGATAGGAGGGGACACCCTGATACCAAATTTGGAGGTTCTATCTTCATTGGTTTCGGAATTATGCTCGTTTGGCCTAAATTCGATCAAAAAGTTCTAGGTTCCGAACGCATGGTCCAATCCCGACCTTACGGAATCCCCGAAGTAGTTTCATTACTAGTAACCTACAGCACAAATTTGATGAAGAAAGCGTCATTAGTTGTTGAGTTATCGTGACTTTTTATATATGTTCGTTAGCCCTTCGATCGATTAAAAGGTCCAGACTCCGAACCCATGAGCCGATTTCGCTCATATGCAATCCCCGCCGTACTTTCAGTCCTAGTAATCTACAGTTAAAATTTCATCAAGATGGCTCTATTATTTTTTGAGTTATCGTGCCTACGGGCGGACGGACGGACGGACATGGCTATATCGACTCAGGCGGTCACGCTGATCACAAATATATATACTTTTCCATATCTAGCTCGCTTCCTTTAGGTTACCAAAGTTAATATACCCCTTCACCTATTCTATAGGTGTAGGTTATAAAAACGGAAATAGGAAAGAACCCTCGTGTATAAAATTTAAAGTTTCTATCTTTTTGAATTTCGAAGATAAGCTTTTTAGTTTTGGGATTTCTTAGGAGGCATATGAACCAATACTACAATTAAGTCTAAATTTCGGGGACACATAAGGAATAGGAAATATATTCTTTGGCTTCGAAATTATACTCGTTTGGCCTCAAATCGACCAAAAGTTCTAGACTCCGAACTCATTGTCCGAACTCGACCAGAACCAATGCCCATGGTGCTTTCATTATTAGTAACCTAGACTTTAAATTTCATCAAAATAGCGGCATTATTTTTTGAGTTATACTGCTTTTAAGATATATGTTCGTTAAACTTTGAACTTTTGAAGGTTCCAGAACCCGAAACCATGGTACGATTTCGCCCATATGCAGGGCCCGTCAAACTTTCAATACTAGTTAACCCTTGTACACAATTGGAACGTTCTATCTTAATTTTAAGTTAATATTTTTATGTTGCTTTAAACTTTGTGGGTCTAAAAGGTGTACTGAACCATCACTCTGATTGATCCAAAATTAGGACGCGCAGGAAATAGTAAAGAGCACCCATGTACCAAATTTGTTGAGTTATCGTGATTTTTTATACATGTTCGTTAGCCCTTCGATCGATTAAAAGGTCCAGAATCCGAACCCATGGGCCAATTTCGCCCATATGAAATCCCCGCCTTACTTTTAGTCCTAGTAACCTACAGTAAAATTGGTTTTAAACTTTCTTTTAATTTTGGGCGCCTGAACCACCTCCACAATTAAACCTAAATTTCGAGAACACAAAGGAAATAGAAAAAAAGCACCATTGTACCAAATTTAAAGCTTCTATATTTATTTCAAGTTACTGTCTTTATTAATTATAAATATATTAAAATAATATTTTTGTAAAAAATTTGTTTATTAAAAAATACCTATAATATGTTTGCAGTAGCACAAAAAACAAATAATATTTCTTAAGAAAAATGATTTGTTACTTATGGATCAACCAAATTCAGCATGTACGGCCTTCAGTTTCTGTCAAAAAATTTTGAAATAAGTTGTTATGTAAATAAATTTACATGAAAGCATACACGACGTACTGTACCTCGGAGTTTTAAAATTTAAAAATTGACAAAGCGTATAAAAATATTGTAATTGTTTTTTCTTATGTTGCTACGATTAAATTTTAAAAATAAAATATTTTAAAATAATATTTTTTTAAAATAATTTTTTTTAAAACATATATTCAAAATAAATAAAAAAATACCAACAATATGTTTGCAAAACTAAAAAAATTATCTTTCTTAAAAAAAATTATTTGTTCCTTACGTCCCAACCTAAATAAAAGCGTACGGCACGTGATGAATTTAGTATTTTCTTATTTATTTTTTAATATAAAAAAAAACATAACGTATCAAAAATACAAAAAAAAATTTCATTAGAAGAAAAAGCACTATACATAAGCTAGAAGCTGGAACATCATGTAAAATTGTAGCAAATGAGTTCGAAGAGTCCGCTCAAAAACTAGAATATTCTACAATGTTTAATTCTAATACTAATTTTTCAAAATTCACAGCATTCTTTTAAAACGACATTCGTTTATTACGACGCATATTTGGTGTCCATTCAAGGTCGTTATAAGCGAAAATTACTGTATGTTTTTTTTTGTTTTTTCTAAAAAAATTATTTTGCTACTTCGTTTTTGTTGCTTTTTGTTAAGTTTTTTATAATAATAAAATAACCGACTTTTGAAATATATTCTGTAGTTGGTTTTACGTTTGAGAGATGTATAACAAATGTTGTTATAAAATATGTTTGCAAAAAATTAAAACGACAAATCTTTATTAAAAAAATAATTTGTAATTAAAATGTTTGGTTCCTTAGGGCCTAATCAAAATCAACGCGTATGGTGTATAATTTCTGACAAAAAATTTTGAAATAAAAAGTTACATACATTAAATACAAAATTTTATTTTACATTTTAAACATCGAATAATGTTTTTAGTGAAAAAAACTTTTTTTAGTTTTACTTTGACGTAACGAACGAATATTATATAAGGCGTTTTTTTTAAATCACAGCAGAGATCTAAGCACGCTCTTAACAACATAAGCACGTTCTAATGAACAGAGCATGAACAGAGTACGCTCAGAGCGTTCAGATTTAATAAAAAAACACGAAAAATTAAATTAAATTAAAACATTTTGATTTTTATTTTACAAGTAAAATCTTAAACAAACATCAAAATGTCTTTAAGAAAAAAAATGAATCACACGATCCGAGCGCTCAGAGCTAAAAAAACAACACGATTTTTTTTTTGACAGTTCATGCTCTACTCAGATTTAAAAAATGCCTTTAAAGGAACTGAAGCATGTATTCATCAATTTTCAATTAGGAAACAGAATACATACGGAACGGATACAAAAAAATTCAAATCGTATAAAATGTATAGTTTTCTATATGACGCATTAACTCGAATTTTGGCTACTTGACTGCAGTAAATATATGTATATGTTTAGAAATATGTATGTATATTAAGGAATAAAATAACATTGTATATTAGAACAATATTTATATTAAGAATTTAAATCGCTTTTTTTGTGTAATAACTGTACCACATTATACTCTCTTTAAAGCGACTTTAGCTATAGGAATGAAATTCAAAAATACAACAACGTTTTTATAACTGAAAAAATTATAAATTTTTTTTTAGCAAATTTCAAGCGCAAGAATTGTTGACAACATTGTTGCAATATATTTTATTACGTACAGGAAAAAAAATATAATTTTTCGTGTTAAATTAGTCTATTATAAATTCCAAAAAACTAATTTTGTATGTAAATTTAAAAGCAAAAATAGCTCGAATCTCTAGCACAGGGCGATACTAGTTAACGTTTAATTTAGGAAATATATACGTTGGTGACTAAGTTACTGCTTACTTATAAAAACAGTAAATTTTTTATTTTTAACTCCTAGTAGCCCCTCTATGGGGAAGGTTGCCAAATTTCTCGAGGATGTAATCCTCACTACTTCCCTTCACCCAAACATTTTTAGCTTTTAGGAATTAAATTGTGAATTCCTCCAAAATTTGGAATTTTTCTTAGAATTTTACTATTTAAACAAAAATGGTTAAAACTGAGAGACACTTTCTTTAAATTAAAGAATAAAAGAGGTTCTTTTAAGAAAATCTTTTAACCTGTGTTAAAATATAATGTTGGACCTTTAAATTTTTTGTATATTAAGGAATAAAATAATTAAAGAGGTATTCAAGTTAAAGGTGTTAAAAAATAACAAATTTTAAATTTTCGAGCCCTTATAGCTCCTAGACATGGAGCTTGACAGAAAAATTTTGTTAAGCGGCTGCGACTTTATTCTGAGGATCTAATTCGCCCAAAATTTCAAGACCCTAGCTTTAGCCGTTTAGAAGTTATGTGGGGCCATAAATTTTACAAAAATTGAGTTTTACATAATCGTGCATTTTAGTACCGTATGGCGACCCTAAACCTTTGCCTTTATAAAATGAAGTTTATAAAACCAGCTATCTTCCTACCCGTTGTTAAAATTTCTTAACTCTATATCACATGGTGTGAAAGTTTTTGTAAACATAGGGACGGACGGACGGACTAACGGACTGACGGACAGACGGACGGACAGAGTGAAGCTATATAGGCACATTTTTACAAAATATTATGAAAATGTGCTAAGACTTGGACAGGTATTCAAGTTACAGGTGCTAAAAATAGGAAAATTTCATTTTTGAACCTCTTACAGCTCTTAAACGGAGGAAAAATTGAGTTTTGGATAACGGATTTTTAAAATTTTGGAAAAATTGAGTTTTGGATAACGGTTAATTTTAGTACTGCACGGTAACCCTATACATTTGGCTTTTGAAAGTTTGTGAAGCTTATAAAAACAGCTGTCTTTTACGGTTTTCACAATTAATTTTATTGCAATACCTACCGGTTGCTGATATTTTTTAGTCAGCCGTTGGTAAAAAGGGACAAACGGACGTAAATTTTTAAAATGTTCTAAAAATCGGGCTTACGAAATTATGTATATAGATTTTACATAGAGAATTTTTGCTATCCTGCATTTAAGAGTACTGTTTAATTAATTAATCCATATTTAAATAATTCTTAAATTTATTTTCTTAATTTACTTATTTTTTAATATTTTAATTCTATTTATTGTTTTACTGTTAATATTTCAATTGACAAATTCTGGTTAGATTTAATTTATAGGATTTATTCCTATATTAGATTTATAGGAATCCTAATTAGTTTTCTATGAAATATGACGTGATCCGTACACAGTTATGGAAAGTATTAATTTCAGATTAAAATATTGGGATTTTTTTTTTTTTTTTTTTTCCGGTTACTCCTCTAGGATTTTTTTCCTGTTACTCCTTTAGGGAGCATAGGGCTTCCACTTGAAGTCATTGGTCTCTGTTTAACGCTATCTCTTCGACTTTGTTCCAGGACAAATCGCTTCTCTATAATTTTTCTAGGACGGTACGCTTCCAGGTCCTTTTAGGTCTACCTCTACTTCTCAAGAATACTTGTGGGTTCCAGCACATCGCAACTCTAGTTATGGCGATTTCGCCTTTTCTCAAGGTGTGCCCAATCCATTTCCATCTTCTTCTGGTAATTTGCTTTACAATGGGTTCTTCGTTTGCCACGTCCCATAGATCTTTGTTGCTAATTCTATTCGGCCAGAAGATTCTGTATATGATTCTTAGGTCTTTGTTTGTGAAAACTTTTAGCTTATTTTTGATGGAGTTTGTTAACAACCATGGCTCGCTCCATATGTTAGTGTGGATTTTAAACAGGAGTTGAATATCCTTATTTTTGTTCTTCTCGAAATTTGGTTACTTTTCCATATCACCCGAAGCCTACCGAATGCTGCTCTTGCCTTGTTAATCTGATTCTGGACATCTTCATTTGTTCCTCCTGTAGGAGTTATAATGCTACCAATTTAGCAGAATTCGTCTTCGATGTCTATATGGTAGCCTCCTAGTGTTATGGGTAAGCTGTTTGGACATACATTGCTTTGGTTTTACTTATGTTTATTTCAAGCCCTCTTTTCCGAGCTGCTTGTTGCAGAAGTTTCAGTTTTGACTGTGTTTCATTTTGGCTGTGAGATCAGAGGCAGATGTCGTCTGCATAGTCTAGGTTTGAGAGATTTCTGTCATCTGACCAGTTAATGACATTCCATGTGTTACTAATTTCTTTCATTATATCATTTAAGATTATATTGAATAATAGCGGAGATAGAGGGCATCCTTTTTTAACTCCCACATTCGTTGTGAATGGATCACTAATATTTCCACTATGTGATACGGAGAGTTCTGCATTGTCATAGAGGGCACGTATTTTATTGATGATTTTTCCTTATATTTCTGCTCTCTAGGGCATTCCATATGGCCTCTCTTTGTATTGAGTCGAATGCTTTCTTGAAGTCGACGAAGACCAGACAGAGCGGTGATCGCCATTCGTGTGACTGCTCCACTATTATCCTAAGTGTGTTGGCTTGATCGAGGTAGCTTCTATTTGGCCTGAAACCTGCTTGTTCATCCCTTAGTGTGTTCTGCATTGCTTCTTGCAATCTATTTAAGAGAATGCTTGTGATGATTTTGTATGTGGTGTTTAGCAGGGTAATGTCTCTTCAATTATTACAGTCAGCGAGATCCTCTTTCTTTGGGAGCTTGATAATTATTCCCTTTTTCCATGATGATGGTATTGCTTCTGATTCCCAAGTGGTTGTTATGTGGGGGTTGATGGGTTCCGCTGCCACCTGAGGATCAGATTTTAGTATCTCGCTTGGCAGACCATCGTCCCCTGCTGCTTTATTATTTTTCAGTCTTAGGATGGTGTCTAATGGATGGAGGGTGCTGAATCGGATATTGTGATGTTTTCTTCTTCACTGATGTTGCGTGTGTCAATTGGATATTGCTTATGTCCTCAAAGTGCGCTTCCATCGTTGAGTTTGCTCTTGAATGGTGGTCAGAGTGTTGCCATTACGGTCTTTTATGGGGTGACTAATTCTGAGGGTTCGGTTTGTGAAGCTGTTGATAGTATTATGCACTGCTCTCAAGTCATTCCTTTTGGCTCCTGTTTCTGCTTCTCTTGCTATTTTCTCAATATGTTTCCTCTTGTCAGCCCTAGCTCTTTCTTAATAAGGGTGTTCTGAAGCTGGCATTGTTGCCTGATTGTGCTAGAGTTATTAGTATTCATTTGGATTTTCAGTTGCCGCCTTTGTTTGATCAAATTCCATTTTTGGTTAGAAAACCATGGTTTTCTATTAATCTGGTTTGTGCCTAGGATGTTTAGTGACTTCTGTCGTATGGCTTTAGCTTTTTCCTCCCATGACTGCTGCATGTTTTCTGATACAGTTTGTTGCAGTGCCATTATGACATTCGATTTTATTGCTGGGTTTTAAGCTGTGTCAAGTTCAGTTTGGCGATGTACTGATAACATTACGCCTCAGTTTCATCTTAAGGTCAGCTGTTATTAGCTAGTGATCGCCGTGAATGTCTGCACCTCTTCTATTCCTAACATCTAGTAGTGAGTAACGCCATTTCCTGCTTACGCATATATGGTCAATTTGGTTCTTTGGACTACCACCAGGTGAGACCCATGTGTATTTGTGCATGTCTTTGTGCCGAAACAGCGTTCCTTCTATGACTAGTTAATTGGATTGGCATAGTTCTGTCAGCCTGTCAGCATTATTGTTACGAACTCCTAGACCATGTTTCCCTATTGTGCCTTCAAGGTTGACGTTGTTACTACCTATTCGCATATTGAAGTCGCCCATTAAGATTATCAAGTCACCTCTGTCGATATCGTTCAGTGTGCCGTTTAGTAGACTATAATATTCATCCTTCGCGTCAGCTTCTGCGTTTTCTGTTGGGGAGTAACACTGTATGATCGAAACATGTCTGACTCTGCAACGAAATCGTGCCATAATGATTCTATCTAATACAGCTTTCCAAGAGGATACAGCTTTCCTATGTTTCTCTCAATTAGTATGCCAACTCCGTTTTCCCCACAAGATTCTTTGCCACTGTAAAGAAGAGTGTTGTTGTTTGCCGTTTTCATTTCGCCAGACCCATTCCACCTTAATTCGCTTAAGTCTAAGATGCTTATCTTGTAAGCAGCCGCTTGTTGTACTGGTTTCCAAGCCTTGATGCTTCCCTAAGTGTCCTAACATTCCATTATCCTACTCGTGTCCTTATTTTCATGCCAAAGGTCGTTACCGTGTTTCCAGATCTATTGTACCCGAGCCTTGTTGCTTCCGTTTCTTGAATCTTTTTCAATTTAAGTTGAACAGGGGATTGGCCTGTTGCAACCGATCCTAGTGTGTGCTGGGAGTATAGTTTATTCATTGTTATTATTTTTGTTATTGTTATTGAATATTTTTTTTGTGGATTGTATGTGTGAACAGAAAATCTTTTATGAAATTGTTATTAGGAGTTGTTATTGAAAATTGTTTCTGCGAGTTATAATTATTAGGTTTTTTTTTTTGGAATGGAATCTTCAAAAGACACAATGAGCCCCGTAGCTTGCCATTACGTGTGGGATTCTTACCCACCAAACCACACCCTTCCATGAGCAATTTTTATCTGGCTTTATTTTAGTTTTAAATGTAGATTCCATCCAGCGATGTCTATCTAACTGTTTCTTTCTCTTATTATAGCTACACTAACTCAAAAGGCTTTACTCTTTTGAGTCGTCTGGCTGTATTTGTATTATCCAGAAGCTGGACTACCACGACATTTACATGGTTTTGGAGTCTTTTTTCGTGACTTCTTGCAAAATTTTGGATTTCTTTGTCTACAAATTCTATTTGCATATCTCTATGTAGGTCATAGTTTCTGATGAACCAGGGCGCTTTCACAATATTTCTTAGAACTTTATTCTGGAACCTCTGAATCTCTATTACTCTTTTTGATGCTTCCCTATAGCTGGATGCCATATGACCATACTGGTTTCAATATTTGGTTATAGAGCAGAAGTTTGTTTTGTATTATCAAGGTAGAATGCTTACCTATGAGCCAATACATTTTTCTATAACGGATTTGTAGCTCTTCTTTCTTGTATTTGATGTGGGCTTTCCAGCGAAGCTTCGCATCTAATGTCATACCATGAGATTGGTCTATAAGACGATATCTCATTTGGTGGTTTTCCTGCTTTGGGTATCATAATGACCTCGGCACCTTTCCACAATTTCGGCACATATTTCAGCCTGAATGCAGCATTTATAAGATTTGTTATTTTAACTAATTCTGGTAACAGCTTCAGAATTTGTCCGGTTATTAAATCATATCCCGGCGCTTTTTTAGATTTAATGTTGTTTTTAATTTCTTTTTTCACTTCAGCTGGATTTGTTAATGCGATTTCCTCTTGCTCCTGAATTTGTTCTACATCTAGATCTTCATCTTCTTCTCCAGTGTTTACTTGAAATATCTTTTCTGGGTGTTCCGCAAATAATTTGGCTTTTTCTTTATTATCTCTCGCCCACTTTCTGTCCAATTTTCTAATTGGAGGAATTGCTGCAATAGGTTTTTTCAGATTTTTAGCTGCCTTCCAAAGAGAGTAATCAGTACTTTTATCATTTATTAGCATTTCCATATATAAAATTATCGATTTGTTTTTCACTTCCTTAATTCTTTTTCTTAGTTGCTGGGTGAGATTATTCAGCCTAGTTTTATCTTGTGGAGCTCTAGTTTGGTGCCATTTTTTTCTTGCTCTGCGTTTGATTGCAATTAGTTCTAAGATTTCGGCTGGATATTTATTTTCTTTTACTCTTTGTTTAATTACTGGAGTATTTTCCCACACTGTTGTATATCTTTAATGTAGTTTTCCACCTCCGCATCCAATTGTTCTTTGTATTGCAACGATACAGCTAGTTGTATTTTTTCTTCCAAACATACTTTAAAGCTTTTCCAGTCAGTGTATTTATTGGCGAGAATCGGAATGCTCTGCTTTTAAATAGCGTTTTCACTTACAGTAGCAGAATTGGTGAGTGGTCAGAGTCCATTTCCTGGCTATCTTCTATCTGTATGAAATTATTCGAAATGTTTTTAATTATGAAAAAATCTATTAAATCAGGTATTTTATTTGGATCTGTAGGCCAATATGTAGGTTTTCCTGTTGATATGATTTCACACCCAAATTCGCTTGTTGCTTGGAATAATTCCCTACCTTTGGTTGTTGTTAGCCGTGATCCCCAGTGTGTATTTTTGGCATTAAAATCACCTCCTATAACAAACTTTTTTCCTAGTTTCTTAAAAAGATCTTCTTCAGAGAGTACTTAGGTGGATAATATATACTTGCTACTACAATAAGGTAGTTTTTACATTTTACGTTTACGGCCATAGCTTGTATTTCTTCTATTTCAAATTTGGCTTCTTCAAAATGTTGTATACTTTGTTTTATAATCACTGCACTTCCTCCTCTAGCAGAGTTACCTGGATGTATGCTATGATAAACTTTATAACCATGAAAATTAATATGCGTTTGTTTGTCAAAGTGTGTTTCTGCTATAAGACAAACATCTATATTATTTATGTCAAGGACTGCTTGTAGCTCTTGTTGGTGTTGTAGCAGTCCATTGGCATTCCATGAAAGAATTTTTAGTTTATTCATCTTTACGATTTCGAGGCAGGTTTTTGGTACTGCCCTCTAGTGCTCCTATTCTACAATCCGTATCGACCATAGAACTTTCTATTTTAGTTAATTTTTTTAGTATAAGCAGAATGGATTGCTATTATTATTAAGTTTTTTACCCGCAACAA
The DNA here is from genome assembly GCA_963082915.1 of Dolichopus griseipennis. NCBI lineage: Eukaryota > Metazoa > Arthropoda > Insecta > Diptera > Dolichopodidae > Dolichopus > Dolichopus griseipennis. Next base: position 238,807,149 of record OY720441.1, on the reverse strand, counting down.
CTTGGGCATAAGCTTTACTGCTTCTATTTGTCTGGAAATCTTGCTTTACTTGCGACGTTTGCAGATGGTTTTTGATTTGCTTTTTAGCGTATTCTGGAATATTCCGTTGTTGTGAATTTGGGCTCATATTCTTAAATTTGATTTTTTGCATTTCTTTTGCGATTATGCAGCCTCTATAATTAGATGGATGTTGATTTCCGCAATGAACACATTTTGGTGGTTTAGTTTTAGGTTTTAAACATTCCCTGGTATGGTGCCTACCTGCACATTTTACGCATCTTGGGGTATTTCCACAATATTTTTGTGTGTGACCGTATGCCTGGCATGATTTACATTGTACTACAAGCTTATTTTTTCTTAGGGGCTCGATATTCACAATACATTTTAGAATACTTTTAATCTCGTATATTCTGCTAATATCTTCTTCAGCTTTGAAGGTTAACATGTTTAATGGTTCTTTATTCTTCCAGCTACGTTTATCTGCAGCTTCTATTATTTTATATTCTCTATTTTCAAGATCTTTAATTATTTCTTCTGTTTTACACGAGTGAGGCAGGTTCTTCACCATAACTCTTATTGGCCTTTGCTGTTTGCTTTTGTATGAGTGCCAACTATATTTATACTCTGATAGTGCTTTTGTTAAAGTTCTGTAAGCATCTTCATCTAACAAATTGATTTTTATACAATTCTTTCCAAGAAGTTTCATCTCAAATTGTTTTCCTGTTATTACTTTTTTTACTCTCTCGCAGAATTCATTATAGTTATTAAATTCATCCACAATTATTGGCGGTGGAGATTGTTTTTTCTTAACTTTTTCCGAATCGGTTATTTTTTTTGGTGAAACAACATTTTTTGAAGAAGTTTTTTTACTTGGAGTGGTTTTATAGTCCATCACACAGTCTCTTTTGCTAATTCTTCCTTATCTGTAGAGTATTTTTTTACTGTTTTCTGATTTTGATACATGTTGAACTTGTGAAACTTGTAGAACTTGTGGTTTCTGTATCTTTCAATTAATAATTTCATTTTTAAGATCCTGTATTTGTTTTTCCATATTGCTTATCAACTGCTTTAGTTGTGTTGTTTCATCGACAGCCTTCTGCCATTTGTTATACAGTGCATGTTCATTTTGGAGTTCTCTAATTGGTGGTGATCTGTTAATTTTTCCGCTCTTCTTAAATGGGTCCGCTATATTGTTTTTTGAATTTTGGGCCACTAGCGACTCCTCTGACCTTCTTATAAGATCAGCAAAGCCGACGCCGGCAGCCGTGGCTTCTGCCGACACTTTGGTAGATATCCCTATCGGATTTTATTCTTTATTATAGTTATTCATACTTTTTATTTTATATATTGGTTGCATTTTACCTACTGCCAGGAGTTTAACTGCCATCCCTCAGGGATCAGACGCAGATCAGAGAGCCGCTCGTTCCGAGTCAGTCGCTTCGGGATTTTTGTTTGAACTTTTAGTCGACTTTTACGACAAGCAGTTCATACTGCGGAAGTATTCTATTCCCCTACCGCAGGGGCGAATAATATTTAATAATTATTAAATGAAAATTTTTTGCTATTGTATATTGTATCTGTGAATTTTATGTATAAAGCGAAAAACTTATATGAAATTGTTATTAGGAATTTGTTATTGAAAATTGTTACAGAGATTTATAATTATTAAGTAAGAATTTTAATTGAAATAGAAAAGTTATTGAAAAGTTATTGAAAAATTATTTGTTATGTAAATATTCTATATATTTTATTTTATTAAATTCATAATGCTGTGATATCCGTGTCACTAAATTTCGTTAAACTCAAAGTTATTCGAAATAAATATTAATTTGTGATAATACATACAAGTTAACAATACTTAATATAGGTACTTAATATTTTAGTAACAAATTTTTTAACAAATCATTTATAATTTTTATACCCGAATGACATAGATCAAAGGGTATAATAAATTTGCCATTACGTTTGTGACGTAGAGAAGGTAGATATACACTCAAATGTATGGATCGCATCAGAACAGAAAAATAAATCGATTTAGCTATTTATGTCCGTTAGGCCGTCCGTCCGAAATCACGATAATTCAAAAAATAAAGGAGCTAGGATTTTGAAATTTTTATAAATTCGTTTTAATGCAATAGCCGGTTTCGCTATTGCAAACCAGCCATTTTGGTCCACGGGTTAGAATACCTGCCGTGCAACTTGTTTTTCGATATGAGTATTACTCAATACCTGCTGAAGATGGGTATCTGAAATTTTGGCAAAAGTAGTTTCATCTTAAGGTCAGCTGTTATTAGCTCGTGATCGCCGTGAATGTCTGCGCCTCTTCTATTCCTTACATCTAGTAGTGAGTAACGCCATTTCTTGCTTACGCATATATGGTCAATTTGGTTCTTTGTACTACCAACAGATGAGACCCATGTGTATTTGTGCATGTCTTTGTGCCGAAACATCGTGCCTTCTATGACTAGTTGATTGGATTGGCATAGTTCTGTCAGCCTGTCAGCATTATTGTTACGAACTCCTAGACCATGTTTCCCTATTGTGCCTTCAAGGTTGCCGTTGTTACTACCTATTTGCACATTGAAGTCGCCCATTAATATTATCAAGTCACCTCTGTCGATATCGTTCAGTGTGCCGTTTAGTAGACTATAATATTCATCCTTCGCGTCAGCTTCTGCGTTTTCTGTTGTAGTTTAGTTTTATGGCCAAAGTTTCTGCAAAGTTTGGCTGGTCTATCGCAGTGGGTTCGAGTAGCTGCCATACAACCCCTTCTAACATAGTAGCCTTACTCTACACCTAATGAAGCTGCGTGTCTGAAGAAATAGTTTAGTTTAAGGGCCAAAGTTTCTGTGAAATTTGAATGGTCTACTGCAAAAGATTCCAGTAGCTGCCATACAACCCGTTCTTTTATATGAGCGTTACTCTACACCTTATAAAATTGTATATTTAAAATTTTGCCAAAAGTAATTAACCGGATGGTATAATATTTATATTACGTTCATACGAGTACCCCAGAGTTAACACAGTGTACTCTACCACACTATTCCTCGTTTTTTAAGAACGTCCTTTCTTTCAATTTCAAATTCAACAAAAAAACAAAAAACAGAAAGCAGAGAGTAAGTAATATTTTCAGCCGCGTGTTGCCCAATAACCTAAGGTTTTTTAAAATTTATGCAACGCATTCAGTTAATTCTAATAATTCATTATAACCGTGCATACATATATGGCAGCGGGTATATTAAAATTCCTGCTTCGTTTGTAACGCATCGATCCAGACTAGCTAGATATAGTGTCAAGGGTACGTATCGAATCAGCATCGAATAGTAAATCGACCTAGCTATTTGTGTCTGTGCGTGTGTCCGTGTGCCAGCACGATAACTCAAAAACTAAAAGTGCTAGAGTTTTGAAATTCACACAAAATCATTTTTAGACAATTTCTAGGTTCCTTATTGTTTTTGGTTAAAATCGGACCAAGGCTTGAACTGCCACCGATATTAATTTCTTCAAAACTAATTATACTACGAGGATGAAATAACACACGGTTAGTTATAATATAATGAATAATGCACTTATATAAAGTTTCAAAATTTTACGGCCTCATTTTCGGAGGGCTACCATACAACTTCTTTGAACCAATATGAATTTCTTCAAAACTAATTATACTACGAGGATGAAAATAGCACACGGTTAGTTATATAATCAATCGAGCACTAATATGAAGTTTCAAAACGTTACGGCCCCACTTTCAGACAACTGCCTTAAAAAGTGGTCAATTCAATAAATGTGAATCTAATAGAGCTACGAGGTTGAAATTAAAACTGGGCAAGTAAAGTAATAGGGTAAGTTTAGATTTAGATTTATTTTATTAGTCTCTAAGAAACTTTACAATTTTACAATATAAAATTAAGATTATATTCTACATATATGCTCTGCTATTAATTTTTTAAATATACTAATTCTAGTTTCATTCTTTATATTATGGTGTAGTTCATTAAAAAGTTGCACTCCTTTGTACATTAGTGAATTTTGTGAGCTCGATTTTTTGTATAGCGGAAGTTTAAAATCTTCTCTGTTCCGTAAATAATAATAACCACCAACATATTCAATGTGTTTCTGCAGATAACTGGGCATCAAATTATGTTTTAGTTTAAACATGAGGATCAATATGTTGAACTTTAATTTGCTTTTCGCATGAAATATTATGGGTTCTAATACCACATTTTAAAATGATTCTCATAGCTCGATTTTGCAAAACTTCCAATATGTTTATTTGAGTTTCGTTACTTAAAAATAAAATTGAAGAACAATAGTTTAAATGTGGCAGTATAAGCGTATTATATATATTTATTACACAGCTTCTGGAAATTTTTGACCTTATTCTAACTAAAAAAGCTATTTTTTTTGCCATCTTTTTACATATATATTTACAGTGCATTTTGAAATTTAGCTTATAATCTATAATTACTCCTAGATATTTTATTTCATCGGTATTTTCAATTGCTACAATTTTTTTCCCTTTATCTGTATGTCTTTTCCATTCCTGCAATATCCAATTTAGTGCTGTCTCTGTTGAATATCCTTTCCTAAAGCCAGATTGCATTTCATCAGAAGATTTTGACTGTCCCTTGTGAAAATACTAGCATATATTATTACAAGAGAAAATTATGATTGTTTAATTTTACTTTATATGAGATAGCAAGCCACCAAGGTCATTGCTATATTTGGGATGAAACGGTGGGTAAAAGAGGTGCAAACGAGGTAGCTAGTTTCATTCTACAATTTATAGAGTCTCAAACTGAAAGAGGTATTAAAACATTTATTTTTTATTCTGACAATTGCCCCGGGCAAAATAAAAACATATGCTTATTCGTATTTTACGCTTGGGCTTGTAAAGTGATGAATATTGATATACAACATATATTTTTGGAGAAAGGGCACACGCAAAATGAATGAGATTCCATTCACGCTTTGATTGAAAAACTAAAAAAAATAAAAAAATTTATGTTCCGGCGCAATGGTATTCTCTAATTCGAAATTGCAAAATAACCGAACCAAAGAATATTGTTATTATTTTTTTAATTCAGATTTTAGAAGAAAAATTAAAATGCAGGTATAATCTTGACTATTTACAACGCTTTCTGTTGTAAAATCTGATTAAAAATTAAATGTTAAATTATGAATAAGTTCTTTTTTGTGTATTAAAAAACTATTTGTTTTATTAAAATAATTTCGAAAATAAAAAATCTTAAATAAGTATATAAATAAGTGATGGAAAAAGCCAAGGGTTTTTAAAAAAGCTCATTTTCAAAATAATATAGTGTTTCATACTAAGTATAGTTTATAAAACATTCTATCTTTGCCGTTTTCAGATTGAAAATACACCAAATACAACTCTTGTTATAACAATTTGAATATAGAGCCTTTTCCAATTTTGGGGGGGCTGTAGCTCCGTAATGGATTGGACTGCAGAAAAAAATTCTTCTACAAATATATTTTTTTCTCTCTTTATTTCAAACGGTGTAAAAGTTTTTGTAAACATACAGACGGACAGACGGACGGACAGAGTGAAGGTATATAGGCACATTTTTACATTACAATTACAATTTTTTGAAAATGTGCAAAAAACAAGTAAAAAAACAGTCAGTTGGTTCATCCGACTTAGAAATACACTACACCTATTTGGTTCAAATTTAATTAGATATCAATAAGTCATTTTAAAACCATAAAAGCTGCTATTAGTTAGATCGTAAGACATAGCTAACCGGATTAACTTTATAATACTAAAAACATTTTCTAATTACTTCATCTATTTAAAAATATTACAAATTCTTACCAATTTATCTATTTAAAAATATAAAAAAAATAAAAAACATTGAAGTATAGTAAACATATTTATTTCAATTCAATTAGAAAAGTGAAAAAATTTGAATTTAAAATTTTGTGATAAAAAGCTAATCAAAGCATAATATATTTAATAATTCAAATTTTTCAAAATGGAAATTAATTTAAATTGTTAGTTTATGTACATTTAAGAAAAGTTATAAATGTAAAATATGCAATAAATGTATTTCTGAAAAACAATTACAAATTTAGAACTTTTCATATAATTCATTTAAATTTAAAAATTAATTTAACATAATGTACCTTAGAATATAGCTAAAGTATCGTACACAATGTCTTAATTATATATCACCGATGGTAATAATTCAATAAAATATATGGTATAATAAAAATAAAAAAAATGCAATTTAATCGTTTATTAAAAAATATTTTGTTTTTAATATAAAAATTTTGTTTAAAGTATGGTAAAATTCTTAGCCTTTTAAAGATAGAAAAGTGTTAGATAAAAACGGAAATAGGAATATTTCATAAAAATAGCGGCATTATTTTTTGAGTTATGGTGTTTTTAAGATATATATTTGTGAGCACTCGAATTTTTCAAAGGTTCCAGAACCCGAAACCATGGTGTGATTTTGACCATATGCAGTCCCCGTCATACTTTCAATACAAGTTAACCCATTGTACACAATCTTAATTTTAGGTTACTATTTTTATTAATTTCGATGATAAGCTTTTAAACCTTGGGGGGTTAAGACGGATAAGAGGAGTACTGAACCACCACCACTCCGACTGATCCAAAATTAGGGGAACGCGTAGGATATAGTAAAGAACACAAATGTGTCAAATATAAGTTTCTACATATGTTTAAAGTTACTATCTTTATTAATTTCGAAAATATACTTTAAGGTCTTGGCAACTATGGGGCTGGTCCCCGACCCACTACTCCAATTGGTTAAAAGTTCTATGTTCCGAACCCATGGTTCAATCTCGACCAAACGTAATTCCCGCCGTAGTTTCATTACTAGTAACCTACAGCACAAATTTCATGAAGAGTGCCTCATTAGTTGTTGAGTTATCACGATTTTTAATTTATGTTCGTTAGCCTTAAACCGATTTAAGGGTCAAGAATCCGTACCCACGGCCGATTTCACTCATATAAAGTGCTCGCTGTACTTCCGGCACTAGTAACCTACATTACCAATTTCATCAAGTAGCTACAATAGTTTTTGAGTTTTCGTGTTTTTTGCATATATGTTCGTTAGCCCTTGAACCGACCAAAAGATTCAGAACCCGAACACATAGTTAGATTACGCCCAAATGCAATCCCCGTCTTTGTTTCAATACTAGTTAATCCTTGTACACACTTGGAAGTTCTATCTTAATTTTAAGCTACATTCTTTATTAATTTCAATGATATGCTTTAAAGTCTTCGGAACTGCGTGTTTGGCCGCTGACCCACTACTCCAATTGGTCCTACACTGATACCAAATTTGGAGGTTCTGTCTTCAGTGCTTTCGGAGTTATGCTTGTTTCGCCGAAATTCAATCAAAATGTTCTAGGATCCGAACCTATATTCCGAGCACGACTGTACGAAATTCCCTCCGTAATCTCAATACTAGTAACCTACAGCACAAATTTTATGAAGGTAGCGTCATTATTTGTTGAGTTATCATGATTTTTTAAATATGTTGATTAGCCATTAAACTAACTAAAAAGTCCAGAACCAGAACCCATGGACCGATTTCACCCATATGCAATCCCCGCCATACTTTCAGTACTAGTTAACAACATCTGAAATTTAAACAAGTTAGCTTCTTTAGCTTTTGAAAGAAAACCTATTAACAAGTGAGAAAGATAATGTTGAAGCTCCCATGTTAACGTTTACTTTTGGTAAAATATACAATGGTTAATAAGAAACTGATTTATGAAAACAGGAAAGGCTTATTATTCAAGTCCTCATAGTTCTTCAATGGAAAAAGTTCCTAAAATTTTTACTAAGCAAACTTGTGATGATTCTCGAGGAATTGTCCTTACCCAGTTGCTCCCACACTCTTTCAAAATTTTTTAGGTTCTAAATGTTTATTATCTGAGCAAAAATGGTTAAAACTAACAGACACTTTCTTCAATTTTAAGAACTCCTTTTAAATATAAGAAAAATCCTTAACTTTTATTTAAATATAATATCGCAGCATTAAATTTAGTATATTACTGAAGGAAAATTTAGGCGGGTATTTAAGTTGCTGCTGCTTATAAAAAGCAAAATTTCAATTTTCAACCACTTACAGTTCCTAAACAGGGGGGCGTGACAAAAAAATTTTGCTAGCGATACATACTAATTTTTGATGATCTAACTTCTTCCAAATTCCCAAGTCTTCAGCAAAAGTTGAGTTTTACATAATGTTAAAATTTAATGCCATATGGCAAACTTATACATTTGCCTTTTAAAAATTACAGTGTATAATAATTTTTGACAAATAATTTTCAAAGATTTAAATTTAGTTGTATAATAATTTTTTTCAAATTATTTTCAGAATTTTGAATTTACTTTTCAGTAAAGGATCCCCGCCTCAGATAAATTATAATTGCTTTTAACAGTATTATAATTCTTTTTACCTGTTTCGGTATTAAATCGAGTCGAAACTCAGTTAATTTTATTTATAATTTTTTGTATTTAAATTACTGTTTAGTTTCAATATGGTGAACTGCACAATTTGTAATAAAAACTTAATATTATCAAAATTACAAGTAGAATAAATTATAAATTAAATTAAAATTAAAAATAAATTTAATGTTAAACAAAAATACATTTCAAGCTTTTAAAATTAATATTAAATAACAATGAATAAGAAACTAATAATAATAAATTAATTTATTGTTTATTATTATATAATTTAGCTTATGCTAAGGTCTTTAAAATTTTATTATAACTGTTATATACTAAAGTAATTCATTGTAAATTTTATATTTATGATTTATATTACACTAATATTACACGAAAAATTATTTTTTTTCCTATTTACGTAATAACAATTATCGCGATTGTTGCCCTTGAAATTCGCTTGAAGAAAAGTTTAATTTACGGTTTTTTTCAATTCTGAAAACCTTATTAAGTTTTTATATATTTTTTGCTATGGCATAAAGAGCGCAAAAGTTTAGAACAGCAATAGCACAAAAAAAAAATAAAAAATTAAAGAATTAAATTCTGGAATTATTGAATTTCAAAAAAATCTCCACTCATTAAAAAAGTTTTACCTCCAAAAATTTTATTTCCATTTACATTCACAATAATATTTAATAACAATTTATTAGTTGACTTTAAATTAAAACTTGATATATTGAAATTTCATCGATAATAATAAACGAAGCGTCATTTATTTTATGAGCAGTAAAACTATTGACTTTAAAGCTTGGAGGAGAAGTTACAAACGCGAAATTGTTTTTTTAAAAAATATTATTCAAAATTTTTCCGTCTTGTAATAAAGTAGAAGAGATATCGCTACAACGCACATATAGAATGCATTGAAGTGATAATGAATTCATGAATAGTTAAATTTTGAGTAAAGTTTTTTCCAAAAACAAAACAGAAATTTTACCAGAACTGAATTTATTGTAAGACTTTATCGACATTATTCGTCAATAGCGAAATATATTCATTTCTTCAAATAATAATCGAAAATATTAATAACAGGATTACCAACTTAACTAAGTCTTAATTGGAATCAAATCATTGATTCTAAATTTAAAAATCAATATTTTATTGGACTATTCTCAAAGCCAATATTCTAAAATCAATATTTTGTGGGACTATTCTCTAAGTTCTATAAATTATTGATTTTGAAATTTAGTACCAATGATTTGATCCTAATTAAGACTTATTAAAGTTGGTAAGCATTTTATTAATATTCCTAAAATATCCTCATTAAAGTCCATAGGAAAATTTTTATATAAGAAGTATTTAAATTCATTCCAAGGTAAAAGTAAAGTACGCATTTAAGTTCATTAAAACTGCAAATGAAACTAAATAACTGTCGCAATTAAAATGGACATCATTCATTTAAAAAATCCCGCCATTCATTTCCAGTAGTGGATATTCATTAGCTATAAATATTATTTTATGTTTGCAAATGTTTTATGTTTGCACAACGAAATTGTAGATCGTGAAATACGTTACCGTTTACACGAATTCTTTCCGTCTACACTTCACTTTGTTCACTTTACTATTAACAGAAAGGTCTTGTTGGTTGAATTGAAAAAATGCTAGTTTTGTAAGTTGAGAATTATTTATTGTTTACTCTTTATTTACTTTTCTAAATGAAACCAAATAACGATTAGGTAAATGGAAATCAAGTCGAATTACTTTATGCGTTTGGTAATGCATTCTTATTCAAATATATGGAAATAGCTTTTGTTGAACCAATATATCTATACCAATCAAAAATGGATAAATATCATCATACCTAATCAAGATTTTCTATATTCTTCATTCGCTTTAGAAGAGCATACGATAGAGGGTTCTGTTACCAATGGCCTCTTAACCAATTTTTGACAATTAAATCCTTATAAATAATTTATTTAACACAACAAAAAAGAAAAGTTAAGTTAACATATTTCTTTAAAAGTGTGAAGATTTGAAAAATTCCTTTAAATTTTAAAATTATAATTATTATGTTAAAAGTGATTTTAGCAAAAAAGTCATTTTAACCTTTTTTCGACTTAGTGGTAGCTAAGTCCAACCTTTTAAGGACTATTAGCCAGCCGTCTATTATTAAAATTTTAATTCAGTGTAACTTGAGACAATATGTAAAAAAAAATATAGTTTTTTATTTTAATTTTATTAATATATTTGTCTAGAATGAGGTGTAACAAACGCATTCAATTAAATGTGTTTTGTTCGATGTGTTCAATTATAAAAAAATAAATATTAATGTTTTGTTGAATGTGTTTTATTTTAGAAAATAAAATATCATAAATTATCATAATATACAAAAAATATTTTATTTATTTTTAATAAAAAACAAAAAACAAAAACAAAAATAAATAAAATTTTTTTAGGAATTTAAATTATTTTAAATGTATGAATTTGTTCATTTACGTTTTTAAAACTCACAGAACATTTTCTGGAAATTTTATAGAAATAGTAAAACATTTTGTTAATAAAAATTAAGAAAACTATGCTTAGCAAGAAAATTGTGTAGTAAGTCTTAATTATTTTCAGTGAAAATCTGAAATAACCAATGTATGCTTTGTTGCATTGCTTGTATTGAAAAGCAAATAAACCAAGCAATGCAATCAAAGTATTTTCAAAGTTCCCTCAAAGTTCCATCATCTCTCTCTCTCATCCCTGCATCTTGCCCTCATAATTCCTTTTAATTATTTTTTCTATTTAAAAAAAGCTAAAAATGGAAAAAAATGGTGTAGAGGTTGGCAAAATGGCTTCAGGTGTACAATACTTGAGTTCGATGCACCAAGCTCAACAATAAGCACCATAGAAGCCAAACAAATATATTTTTTAACTTAATTCGGTATATTAAAAAAAAATTTCAAATTAAGTTTATAATTCAAAATTTATAAATAAAGCAAAACTCAATTCAAAAATCATCATTTAATACAATTTTACGTACATATAAATAGGTACATTTTAGCATGTTGGATGACATTGTAGAATGTTGTAGCAACAAACAAATATTTCGATTTGAATCTAAGCAATGGTTGTGAAAACTATGTATAGCAATATTTTTTAAAAATATGTATACAAAATATTAATAGATGGCGTTACGGTTGCGATTTCATTTAAGAATATGGTATTGATATGTATATATATATGTATATAATTAAATTAGAAATAGTTCTTAATTAGAAAAAGTTCTTCTTTCAATCCGTATGTTTACAAACACTTACGTCGTTTGAAGTAGACAAGAGAAATTTACATATGGGTTGCCATACGGTACTAAAATTTGCAAAACTCAATTTTGAAAATTTTTTGACTCCACATATCTTCTAAACGGATCAAGCTACAGAATTGAAATTTTGAGAGAAGTTAGATCCATAACAATTAATAGGAATTGCTTAAAACAATCTTTTTGTCACGCCCAAATTTTTTTTAGTAATAACCAAAATACAAAGCTCCAACATTTTATTTTTTTTTTAAGTTTTCTTAATTTTGAAGGGCGACGAAGCAAATTCCAAAAAAGCTCTATATTTTAATTAGTATAATTAGAGTATATGGTATACTTTCAATATAAAAACAACAGGTTCGAGTACCTGCCACACAACTTCTTCTTTTATATAAGCATTACTCTATACCTGATGAAGTTGGGTGTCTGAAAATTTGTCAAAAATAGTATAGTTTAATAGCTAAAATTAAGTTGGGGTAGTGCAGTTGGTTCGAGTTGTTGGCATTAAATTTCATTTTTTAAATGACCATTGGTCTATACCTAATAAAGCTGGGTCTCTGAAATGTTGCAAAAAAAAGTTTGGTAACATGGCAAAAGTTTGCACAAAATTTTGTTGGCCTACTGCAGTGGGTTGGAGTGGTTGTACAATTTTATTTTTTATATTACCATTACTCTATCTATATATTATATAAAAGCCAAAGTTTTTTTGCTTGTTTGTTTGTATATAGCAAATAGACTCCTAAATTGCTCCGCCGATTCTCCTGAAAATTCGTGAATAGAGGTTTTTGGTTACGGAAAGAAATCGTGGTCAAAATTTTGGCTCTAACGGACCGCTAAGTAGGGGCTGTGGTGTATGCATTTAAACTTTTTTGTTCTAAAATGATAACGATTTGACCGATTGACTTTAAATTTTGTTTACGTGATGCTTCTTGAGAATTGAGTCAAAACAAATGTTTGGAAGTAAATTACGTTTTTTTAAAATATTTCTTTAATACATTTTAAAACTAGAATCTACACCATGTGTAATTTTGTGTTAACTTTTTGCAGTAACATCAACTTAAATTAAACCTCCATTGAGAGGCATTGGTAAAGGAGAATGTTTAAAATTTTGTCAATAGTAGTTAACCTTAATGGCCAACGTCTGAATAATTGTAAGACATAGCTAACCAAATTAACTTTATAATATTAAAAACATTTTCTAACTACTTAAGCAATGACAAATTTAGAACTTTTCGTATAAATATAATATAAAAATAAATTTTAATACAAGCAGAAAGTACCTTTGAACACAACTTAAGTATCGTACATAATGTCTTAGTTATATATTACGTATGGTAAAAAAATTAAATAAACGTAGAAATGAGACGTAGAATAACCATGGCAAGCCGTTACTACTTCTGTTTATTATTTGACATCATCTTGGTTCAAAACTTCTATCGCGAAATACTAAAGTGCAATACGCTCATACTCCCAGTTCTGCTGTACAGTTCAGAACCATTGACACTGTCAAAAGCAAATGAACTACCACTAGTTATTTTTGAAAGAAAAATTCTACGTAAAATAGTCCTGTAAACGATAGTGCGGTCTGTCGGAGAAGATATAATGCCGAACTCTACGAACTGTTTAAAGACGTTGATGTAGTCACGAAGCCAAAATCAGACGATCACGTCCAGCGAATCACGTCCAGCGCATGTCAAACAATGGTCCAGTCAAGAGGATATTTGAAGACAGACCTAAAGGTTAAAAAAAAGACTTAAAAAAACTGCATATCGCCAATTGCAAGAAATCTGCGCAAAACCTTGAGGAGTGGAAGGGGATATTACATCAGGCCCAGAACTTTCATGGTTTGTAGTGCCTAACAAATAAGTCAGTAAGTAAGGTCATAATTCAAAAAAATATATGATTTAATTAAAACTAGAAAAAAGACATTTATAAAATTTGATACGAAATATGTTTTATACTAAAGTTTTTAGCCTTTTAAAAATATAAAAATGTTAAATAAGAATAAAAATAGTACCCTTGTATATGAATGTTAAAGTTTCTATCTTTATTAATTTCGAAGACAAGCTTTTTAGTTTTGGATTTCTTAAGAGGCGCTACAATTAAATCTAAATTTCGGAGACACAAAGAAAAAAGGAAAAAATACCGTTATTCCAAGTTTAAAGCTTCTACGAGAGTATTTATTTCAAGTTACACTCTTTATTAATTCCGAATATATTCTTCAAGGTCACTATTCCAATTTATCCAAAAATTTTACGAACACAAAGCAAACAAAACAAAACAAACGAAGGAACAACTGTGCCCCAAATTTTAAATTTCTATCTTCTTTGTTTTCGAAATTATACTCATTTGGCCTCAATATGGTCAAAAGCTTCTAGAATCAGAATGCTGTGTCCGATCTCAACCATAAGCAATCCGTTTATTACTACAATTATTAGTAATCTAGAGGTTAAATTTCATCAAAATAGCGTAATTGGTTTTTCAGTTAACGTGTATTTTGAATAAATTTTCGTTAGCCCTTGATCCGAACAAAGCGTGCAGAACCCGAAACCAATTTCAAATTTCACCCGTATGCAGTCCTCGCAGTACTTTCAAAACAAGTTAACCCTTGTATACAATTAGAACGTTCTATCTTTATTTTATGTTACTATTTTTTTAATATCAATGACAAACTTTTAAACCTTGAAAGGTCCAAGAGAGGTACGTGTACAACCACTCCAATTAATCCCAAACTGTTGGCACACGCAGGAAATAGTAACACCCTTGTGTGAAATTCGATGCTTCTACATTTGTTTGAAGTTACTATCATTATTATTTTTGAATATGATTTAAGGTCTTCGGAACTGTGTAGATGGTACCCGACCCACTACTCCAATTGATTCCAAATTTCAAGGACACTAAGGAATAGGAAGAGGAAGAGGCATCTTGATACCAAATTTTAAGATTTAGAATTATGCTCGTTTGGTCTAATTTTGATCAAAAACTTCTAGAGTACTAACCCATAGTCCGATCTCGAACGTACGCAATCTCCGAAGTTGTTTCGTTACTAGTAACATTCACCTACTTCCCTTAGAACAATTAGTAGGTGCAGAATCCGAACCAATGGGCAAATTTCGCCCATATGCAATCCCCGTCGTACTTTCAGTACTAATTACCTACAGTTAAAATTTTAATCAAGATACCTCCATTAGTTTTTGATTTATAGTGTCTACGGAATTGCTTACATGGCTAAGTCAACTCAGGAGGCCACATATGCATTTTGTGACGATTTGATATACCTGTGATTTTTATCACTATCTTTGTCATGATTTTTTAATGTGGTGGAAGTTTATCAGAATATGAGTTAGGCAATGTTATGGAGTCACTTCAGTTGAATGATGAAATTATAGCTATTGAAACTGGGAAAAAATATACATAACAGAAGAGCCTCAGAATAATATATTTAATGACGCAGAACTTTTAAAAATTGTCGGTGATCTGAAATATTTTCAAAAATAAAAAAGAAAATAGAAATTGGACAAGCAGACCTCTAGATTGCCTAAAAATTCCAGATTTTCTTATTATTCGTGAACGCCAAGGTTTGATGCCACAAAGGTCGGGAGATATGAAAACACATGGTAAATGCTTCAAGAAAATGTTTCCATCAGAATTTATATTAAAACGAGGAAGATTATAGTTGCCCTTGTCAACTTTTAGATACCCGTGCATACCCACTATTGTGTATAAAATAAACCGTAATTTACTTCCCTTATACATTTAACTCATTACCCCATAATTTTGACGTAAAAAAAAAAAAAAAAAATTAACAAAAAAAAAAAAAAATCACAAAACAAAAAACAAAATTTTCATTCATTGTCCCATAACTTTAGCTTAAAAAAAAAACAAAAAAAAAAAAAAAAAAAAAAAAAAAAAAAATTGGCCCACCCTAAAAGTCCGAAGATCCGAGTGATGTCCAACTTTGCCAAGTAACTTGCCCTATTAATTTATCTGCCCAATTTTAATTTTAACCTTGTAGCTTCATTAGATTCAAAGTTATTGAATCGAAAACTTTGTATGGCAGCCCCCCGAAAATGGGGCCCTAAAATTTTGAAACTTCATATAAGTGCTCGATTCATTATATAACTAACCGTATGTAATTTTCAGCCTCGTAGTATAATTAGTTTTGAAGAAATTCATATTGGTGCAAAGAAGTTGTATGGCAGCCCCCCGAAAATGGGGCCCTAACATTTTGAAACTTCATATAAGTGCCGGAGTCATTATAAAACTAACCGTGTGTAATTTTCATTCTCGTAGTATAATTACTTTTGAAGAAATTCATATTGGTGCAAAAAAGTTGTATGGCAGCTCCCCGAAGACTTGGTCCGATTTTAACCAATAACAATAGGGAACCTAGAAATTGTCTAAAAATCACTTTGCGTGAATTTCAAGACTCTAGCCCTTTTAGTTTTTGAGTTATCGTGCTGACACACGGACGGACGGACGGACGGACGGACGGACGGACGGACGGACGGACGGACGGACGGACAGACACGCATAGCTAGATCGACTAATTTTTCGATTCTGAGCCGATACGTACCCTTGACACTATATCTAGCTCGTCTAGATCGATGCGTTACAAACGGAGGAGCAAATCTAATATACCCGATGTCATATATGTATGCACGGGTATAAATAGTAACTGAAACCAATAAATAAGCAATTCTTTTTTATGTATTTAAAACTGGTATGAGCAGTTAAAAGAACTATGGGATATTGACAACCGACCATTTTACAAAGCTGTTTATACCCGTGCATACATATATGAACATCGGGTATATTAAAATTACTCCTCCGTTTGTAACGCATCGAAATATAAGAGCTAGATATAGTGTCAAGGGTACGTATCGAATCAGCATCGAAAAGTGAATCGATCTAGCTATGTGTGTCCGTCCGTCAGCACGATAACTCAAAAACTAAAAGGGCTAGAGTCTTGAAATTCACACAAAGTCATTTTTAGACAATTTCTAGGTTCCCTATTGTTTTTGGTTAAAATCGGACCAAGGCTTCGGGGAGCTGCCATACAACTTTTTTGCACCAATATGAATTTCTTCAAAACTATTTATACTACGGGGATGAAAATTACACACGGTTAGTTTTATATTGACTCCGGCACTTATATGAAGTTTCAAAATGTTAGGGCCCCATTTTCGGGGGGCTGCCATACAACTTCCTTGCACCAATATGAATTTCTTCAAAACTAATTATACTACGCGGATGAAAATTACACACGGTTAGTTATATAATGAATCGAGCACTTATATGAAGTTTCAAAATGTTAGGGCCCCATTTTCGGGGGGCTGCCATACAGCTTCTTTGCACCAATATGAATTTCTTCATAACTAATTATACTACGAAGCTGAAAATTACACACGGTTAGTTATATAATGAACCGAGCACTTATATGAAGTTTCAAAATGTTAGGGCCCCATTTTCGGGGGGCTGCCATACAAAGTTTTCGATTCAATAACTTTGAATCTAATGAAGCTACAAGGTTAAAATTAAAATTGGGCAGATAAATTAATAGGGCAAGTTACTTGGCAAAGTTGGACATCACTCGGACCTTCGGACTTTTAGGGTGGGCCAATTTTTTTTTTTTTGTTTTTTTTTTTTTTATTTTTTTTTTTTTTTTTAAGCTAAAGTTATGGGACAATGAATGAAAATTTTGTTTTTTTTTTTTGTGATTTTTTTTTTTTTGTTAATTTTTTTTTTTTTTTTTTTTAAGCAAAGTTATGGGACAATGAATGAAAATTTTTTTTGTTTTGTGATTTTTTTTTTTTGTTAATTTTTTTTTTTTTTTGTACGTCAAAATTATGGGGTAATGAGTTAAATGTATAAGGGAAGTAAATTACGGTTTATTTTATACACCATAGTGGGTATGCACGGGTATCTAAAAGTTGACAAGGATAACTATAATCTTCCTCGTTTTCCTTTGAAAAGAGTAGAACAGCTCCTTAGATTTATGAGTTTTGATGATGGCAGCACAAGAATAGAACGCTTACAAACAGATTAATTGGCAGTCTTTCGAGAAGTATGGTATATTTTTACAGACAATTTGAGAACATGGTACAAAGAATCCGCATTTTTAACAGTTGACGAGCACCTCGAAGCTATTCATGGCCGTTGCAATTTCCCGCAGTTAATTCCATCAAAACCGGGAAAATATGGAATTAAAATATTCTGGATCTGTGATGCAAAAAATGCTTTCCCACTAAATGCAGAGATTAATGTAGGTCGGCAGCCAAATGAAATGGTAGCAAAAGATATTTGCTACAGGTTAGTGCAGCGTTTATTACAACCTTTTTAAATGCAGGAAGGACAATAACAATGGACAATTATTTTACATCCTGCAAATTAGCCATGTAATTATTAGAAATAAAGACTTCTATCATTAACACATTCCGTGCGAAGCCGTATTTACCAGCAATATTTTTTATCAACAAACCTTGTAACACCGATCACGTGGGTCATCAGTCTTTGCTTCAATAACTTCCTAACTTCCGTGAGTTTTACAAATAAGATTGGAAAATTCATCACCCTTCTTTCAACTTTACATTATACATCTTCAGTTGATGAACAAAGTGGCAAGCCGAACATAATACTTGATTATAATGCTACAAAAGGTGGTGCCGAACTCTAGATAAGCATGTCAAGACATATACATGTAAGAGAATATGGTATCGTTGGCCAATGCTATTATTTTTCAATTTGGTCAATGTGGCTGCTCCAGCAGCATATAAGTTGCATCAGATTACAAATCCTAAATTATACTCTGCTAAAAAAAGTGCGTATCGGAAAGAATTTCAAAAACAATTAGCAGCAGATTTGGTTAGCGATCATGTCAAAAGTAGATTGAGCTATCCGAATGCGATGAGACCATCTGTAAAGACAGCCATTCAATTAATTGGCTGTGAAGTACGGAAGCTGCGTCGTCAATGAAAATGAACAATATAAAGGACGTCGGCGCTGCACGATATGTCCGAGGTCAAATAAGTTTAGTATGAAATAATAAAATTTAACCATAATGTTTCAAATGCAATAACCCAGTTTGCAAACAGCACCTCAAAATAATTTGTAATTCTTGTAAGGATGAAGAATTTCAAGATGAAAACAACAACTCTCAACAATCTGATCATGCTCCAGGCTAATTAAAACCATTTTTTTTTTTATTTTTTTTTTTATTTAAATTATTATTTTGCTCATTTTATATTAATTTGGAATATTTTTTTGTACGTTTTTGAATTTCATATAATAAATTATTTTATTCTTATTAAAAAAAAATATTATTATTTAAATTTTCAAGGGTCTTAATATTTTCAAGACACATTTTAGATCTTATATTACAAAACAATATAGCATAACTAACTCAATATGAAATAGTTTATAATTTAATCGACTTTTTTTTTTCCCAAACAAATATAAACGTCCCTTTTTAGGGACTATTTGATCAATTTTAATGAAACAACAAGCAAAAGAAAGGTTTTTTTTTGTTTTCATATTACAATGATATTTTTTTTTTAGAATATAGCGTTTTTCCAGAAAAAATTTAACGTAAACTTAAATATAATGGTCACGCGGTTCAAAGTTGTGGCTTATGACTTTAATATTATGCGCCGACTTTCTGTGTAAATGAAATTCATATTCGCCGCTCAATCAAACTATTAAAAACGCCGACATATAAGTCTTTTTTTTTTTTTTGTTCAGTTCAAATGTTCAATGAACAAGGAGATTGAAATCTTTTTAAATTTTTTTTTTGTTGTTTTTCTTTTTCTTAACAAGTGAATGAGAACTAAAATTCTTGTGAAAAAAAATAAGTTCTGTTAAAAGTGAAAGCAATACGTTTTGTTTATACAGTAGTTTTCAGTTATAACGAACTCGATTTTAACAATATTATATTTACAGCGACAGAAAGTAAGATAATAAAAATTGTATATATAATTTGTTTATATTTGTTTCCGTTTACTAAAACTTGGAATATAGCAATTATTCGGTTATACCGACACGTTCTTAAACGAAATTTTTTAAAATTATTCGGTTATATCTTAAAATTATAATTATATTGTTGATATATAATTATTGCTTATTTATATATCAACCGACATGTACATAGTTTATTGTATTCAATAAATTTTAGTTTTTAGCATTTGCTTTGTTATGTATTTATTAGATCAACGTAAAATAAAAATATGTTCATTTGATGTACATATCAATTTTAATTATAATAAACGTTACATTTTTTGACAAAGAATTAAATTTTACCTATATAAGCATTATACAAAGGCTTGAGACTGACACTTCAAATAAAATTCTAGCAAATGAGTTTGAATTGTCCATTCTGGAACTACCACATTCTACGATGTTCAAGTCTTATACTAATTTTCAAAACTAGAAATATTTCCCGTTCCATCATGGTCGTTATAAGCGAAAAGTATTGTATTTTTTTTTCTGTTTTGCAACAAAAAAAAAAGTTTTTAACATGGTATATTGTTGTTGCTTTTTGTTAAGTTTTTTGTAAAATAAAAAATTCGACTTTTGAAATATATTCTGCCATTCCGTTTGAGAGAAAAAAATGTTGTGATAAATATTTTTTATAAAATATTTGTTTATTAAAAAATACCTTATATTCAAAAATTGAAAATATATATAATATGTTTGCAGAAATATAAAAAACGTAAAATTTCTTAAGAAAAATGATTTGTTCCTTAGGGGTCAACCAAAATTAAAGCAATCGACGTACAATTTCTGTAAAAATAATTTTGAAATAAGTTGTAGTTTTGTAAATAAATTTACATGAAAGAATACGCGATGTACTGTACCTCGGATTTTTAAAATTTAAAAATTGCCAAAGCGTATGAAAATATTGTAATTGTTTTTTCTTATGTCGCTACGTTTAAGTTTTAAAAATAAAATATTTTAAAATTATATATTTTTAAACAATTTTTTTTTAAAACATACATTATATTCAAAATAATTCAAAATGCCCATAATATGAAATTGAAAAATTTTTTTATAATAAATTAAAACATTCGAATAAATTTTTTTCGAAAAATTAAATACTGTATAAGTTTTGAATTAGGTTAAGCCCTATTAATTGAAAAGTTTAAACAAGTAAAATCTTAAAAAAACGTCACAATATCTTTGTATTTTATTTTGCCCAGCCGTGTAAAAAAAACACGAATCACAAGTTCTGACCATTTAGAGTTAAAAAAATAACAATTTTTTTTTTGCCATTTCATGCTCTGCTCAGATTACAGAAAAAAACGCGTGTAATTATCTACTCCTGTCACCTACTCTTTTACAAGAGCTGGTGTAGCTGGCAGTAGTTGTGAGTACATAAAAGTAGTTTCCTCTTTATAAAGGAATGCAAGCAATAGCCTTTGTTTGTTTTAAGAAACTTATGAGATGCCTCATGACCATACATAGAAATAAATTTTTGCCATTAAAAACTTAAGAATATTTAAATTTGTAACCCAGCCAAATATTATAAAGTAAAGAATTCGAACCATTTTTTGCATACATATATTTGTAGTAAAAATTTCAGATTTTATTATTGAAATTTAGTTCCTACTTACTACCTACATACATATGTAGCTATTAAATTTAAAAATAAAATTATTGAAAAACTTTTATTCTATGTAGTAATTTTTTTTTTATCTATGTTACAAATTTTAAAATTGAGATTTAAAAAAAAATTTCAATTTCTGTCAACTTGCTATTATTTTTTAGTTCTGTCAGCTTCAATATAATATAATACTAGGTAATAAAGTTATGAATTATGATATGTTTAATTTTGTTGTACATATTATGTATTCATATAGCCTTTAAATTATGATACAGAAACATACAAATCGTCACTAAAATGTTTAGTAAAAAGCACAGTTTTCTATATGAAGGACAGCATTTACTCCAATTTTGTTAATAAAATTTTTAGAACACCTATATATATAAAAGCGATAGTTTGTTTGTTTGTTTATTTGTTTGTTTGTTTGTATGTAGCGAATAGACTCCTAAACTGCCCAGCCGATTTTCATGAAAATTTGTATATAGAGGTTTTTGGGTACTGAAAGAAATCGTGGCCCAAAAATTTTGCTCTAACGGACCACCAAGTGGTGCAAGTATTTAAACTTCTTTGGTCTAAAATGAAATTTGGTCAATTTTGCGCAATACTGCTTTGCCCAAAGGGAAAGTGTAGTTCCTTTAACCCATTGGGGCACAACGGCTTTTCATAGATTTTTGCGTTACTTAACTCTAAATTAGAAACGGAGTTGAGTCTGTTAACAGTGGGTCCTAAGATTGGTCAAAAAAATTTTTTTGGAAGTAACAGAATTTTGAATTACAGAAAGTTTAAAAAATTACTATAATAATCATAGAAATCTTGTACTAAAAAGATTGATGAAAACAATTAACATTTTAAACATTTTAAAATTTACATGTGTAAACCGTGTGTTATTTTTGTGTTAACTTTTTGCAGTAACATCAACTTCAATTAAATCTCCATTGAGAGGCGCAGCAACGCGCACCGGGTATTAGCTATAGTTTTATATAAGAACAATGTGTTTATTTAGAATTTAAATCGCTTTTTTTTATGTAATAACTGTACCAAATTATACTCCCTTTGAAGCTTAAGCTATAGGAATAAAATTCAAAAATACTAAACGTTTTTATAATCGAAAAAATTATAATTTTTTTTTTAAGCAAATTTCAAGCGCAAGAATTAGAAAATATAATAAATTACGTATGGAAAAAAAAAAAAATTTCGTGTAATACATAGTTAGCGCGAAGCTCTAATATAAATTACACAAAACGAATTTATTATATAAATCTAAAAGCAAAAATAGCTCGAACTTCGGGCACAGGTCCATACTAGTAGTTTATAATTTTTAAAAGTGGTTTTTTTTTTATTTTGTTGATTGATAGAAACCATTGGATTTTTTTCACATCATTTCATCACATCACTAGATCTGAGGGCAAACGAGTATCATTTTGAAGCCAAAGAATATATGTGTCCCCGAAATTTAGGCTTAACTGTAGTGGTGCTTCAGGTGTCTCCTAAGAAATCCCAAAATTAAAAAGCTTATCTTCGAAATTCATGAAGATAGAAATTTAAATTTGATATATGGATTCTTTCCTAGTTCCGTTTTTATTTAACACTTTTATATTTTTAAAAGGCTAAGAATATATTGTATAAAAATTTATAAATTACAAAAAAAATATTTTTATAATAAACGATTAAATTCCTTTTTCTTAATTTTTATTATATCATATATTTTATTGAATTATTACCAAAGTGATATATGATTAAGCTATATTCAAAGGTACTTGCTGCATTTATGTAAAATTTATTTTTATATTTATATGAATTGTATCAGAAGTTCTAAGTTTGTAATTGTATTTTAGAAATACATTTATTGCATATTTTGCTTTTAAAAGCTTTTATAATGTACCTATTAAAAAACAATTTAAAAACTAACAATATAAAACTTTTAATTATTAAATATATTATGCTTTGACTAGCTTTTTATCACAATATTTAATAATACAAATTTTTTCACTTTTGTAATTGAATTGAAGTAAATATAATAAGAATATGCCAAGAATATGTCGAATTGAAGAATATGTGCCTCTATTATTGAATAGAGAAAATTTGAAGTCAATTCTATTATGTATTTAATATAATCAATAAAATAATAAAAATTTAAAATAATAAATTTTCAAAACAAACTAGGCATTTATTACTTAACATTCATTATTACTACGTGTAAAAGTTAACAGTTATTACTAAGTACCTATATATTTGAAGATGTTCATTTTACTAACTTGTACGTTCATATGACAAGTTTAAATTATAACAAGTAAAGAAACAGTCAGTTGGTGCAACCGACTTAGAAATACCCTACACCTTTTTGGTTCAAATTGAAGCACATATCTATAAGTCATTTTAACACCATAAAAGCTGTTATTAATTTCATCGTAAGACATAGCTAACCAAATTAACTTTATAACACTAAAAACTTTTTCTAATTACACTATATTTGAAAATATTACAAATTCATACTAATTTATCTATTTAAAAATATTAAAAAACGAAAACACTTGAAATAAATGAAAATATATTTATTCCAATTCAATTACAAAATGAGAAAATTTGAATTATTAAATTAATTTATTAATTATATTATGCTAATAAAAGCATAATATATTTAATAATTAAAATTTTTCAAAATTGCAATTATTTTAAATTGTTAGTTTATATACCTAATAGAAAAGCTTATAAACGCAAAATATGCAATAAATGTACTAAATACAATTACAAATTTAGACCTTTTCATATAATTCATTTATATATAAAAACAAATTTTACATAAATGCAGCAAGAACCTTCGAACATAGCTGAACCACTACAATTAAGTCTAAATTTTGGGGACACATAGGAAATAGGAAATATATTCTTTGGCTTCGAAATTAAACTCGACCACAACCAATTCGCATGGTACTTTCATTAGTAGTAACCTTGGAACGTTCTATCTTAATTTTAAGTTACTAGTTTTATTAATTATAATGATAAGCTTTTACACACTGGAGGGTTTAAGAGAGGTACTGAACCACCACTCCAATTGATCCAAAATTAGAGGGACACGCTGGAAATAGTAAAGAACACCCATGTGCCAAATTTGAAGCTTCTACATTTTTTTCAAGTTACTATCTTTATTAATTTCGAAAATATGCCTTAAGGTCCTCGGAATTCAGTGGCTGATCTCCACCTTCTACTCGAATTGGGCTCAAATTTGAATTTGGAGGTTCTATCTGCATTGGTTTCGCAATTATGCTAGTTTGGCCTAAATTCGATCAAAAAGTTCTAAGTTCCGAACCCATTGTCCAATCCTCACCGTACGCAATCACCGCCGTAGTTTCGTTACCAATAACCTACAGCACAAATTTCATGAAGATAGCGTCATTAGTTGTTGAATTATCGTGATTTTTTATATATGTTCGTTAGCGCTGAAACCGATTAAAAGATCCAGAATCCGAACCCTTGGGCAGATTTCGCCCTTATACAGTCCGCGCTGTACTTATTATAGTACTAGTTAACCCTTGTACACAATTTGAACGTTCTATCTTAATTTTAAGTTACTATTTTTAGTAAAACTTATTAAAACTTGGGAGATCTAAGAGGGTTACTGAACCACCACTCCAATTGAACCCAAATTAGGGGGACACGCAAGAGATAGTAAAGAACACCCTTGTGCCAAATTTGAAGCTTCTACATTTTGTCAAGTTGCTATCTTTATTAATTTTAAAGATATGCTACTATGCCCATATTCAATCCCCGCCGTACTTTCAGTCCTATTAACCTTCAGTTAAAATAAATTTTGTGAGTTATCGTGACTACAGATGGACGGACATGGCTATATCGACTAAGGAGGTCAGGCTGATCACAAATATATATACTTTTCCATATCTAGCTCGCTTCCTTTAAGTGGTTACAATCACCATTCCAAAATTAATATAGATATAAATTATATACTTATATAGGTGTAGGGTATAAAAACACTATCTCCAAAGATACCAACAAGGTAGAAAACAGAGTGATAAATAATGTAAACGCTACGTAAATATTTATCGTTCTAGGGATAAATTAAAAATAAATGTAATACAATTTTCAAATATACGAATTATGCATACTTACATCATCAAAGTCACTTTTGAAAGCGTCAAATGATTTTATATAACTTAACAATGTGTTCAACTCCTTCAATCTGTAATCCGATTTTAATTGTAGATGAGCTAAACAATATTGACCCTGTATATTTTTATTTGGATCATGTATTCCCAGGCACTGATCAAAATCTCCAAACTGATTTAAATTTCCATTTAGAATGCCAGAGGGTAATCGAGCGTTAGAATCGAGCACTAAAATATATTTTTAAATTATAATATGATACAGTATTTTTCAATATTAACCTTACTCTTTAAAGCCCAAAAATCTAATTGTTCAAGCCCATTATAAATTTCAAAAATGTGAGATCTGCATCGTAGAGATGTTGATGAATTAACAGCAAAATTTAACAATAATGATTTATTATATAGTGTTTTTATTCCTTTACTAAACACTGAAAAAATTAAAAAAAATTTATAAAGTAAATTGAATTGTTTCAATAATGCCGTGAGATATTTCACTGTTTAGAACATTTTCAAAGAATTTTGAAAAATTAGGTTATATAGTTTCACTCTATCTGTCCGTCCGTGGAATGTAGAACTACTAGACCGTTTGAAATACAGAAATTAAACTTTAACTATGGATAGATATGGCATAATATTTATTTCATAGAACAAATCTTTTCTGTAACCCTACCTGTTACGAAGCTATATCTAAATTGATATAACAAAAGTTCTATAAGGAGTATATACTATCTGGAAACGGTAACAGCTGCTTTTATTAAAAAATTTACTAAGAAAATTTACTCCTACCTTTTGTAGGTTGAAATTATGATTATTAGAACTCTTATTATATCAATTACGTAATAATGTCTTTTTTGGAATTCTGGAGGACTGTAGTTTTGTCGCCCTCCAAAATTAAGAAAAACCTTTGAAACATTTTGAAACATAGTATTGGAGCTTTGAAGTTTTTATATTACTAAAAAAAAAATTTTAACAGGTAATAAATTTACGGGTGTTCTAAAATTGCAAAACTGCAATTTTCGACCCCTTTTAAACAGTGAGCGTCGTACAAAACTTTTTGTACCCGTGCATGTATATATGAACATCGGGTATATTAGATTTGCTCCTCCGTTTGTAACGCATCGATCTAGACGAGCTAGATATAGTGTCAAGGGTACGTATCGGCTCAGAATCGAAAAATTAGTCGATCTAGCTATGTGTGTCTGTCCGTCCGTCCGTCCGTCCGTCCGTCCGTCCGTGTGTCAGCACGATAACTCAAAAACTAAAAGGGCTAGAGTCTTGAAATTCACACAAAGTTATTTTTAGACAATTTCTAGGTTCCCTATTGTTTTTGGTTAAAATCGGACCAAGGCTTCGGGGAGCTGCCATACAACTTTTTTGCACCAATATGAATTTCTTCAAAACTATTTATACTACGGGGATGAAAATTACACACGGTTAGTTTTATATTGACTCCGGCACTTATATGAAGTTTCAAAATGTTAGGGCCCCATTTTCGGGGGGCTGCCATACAACTTCCTTGCACCAATATGAATTTCTTCAAAACTAATTATACTACGCGGATGAAAATTACACACGGCTAGTTATATAATGAATCGAGCACTTATATGAAGTTTCAAAATGTTAGGGCCCCATTTATGGGGGGCTGCCATACAACTTCTTTGCACCAATATGAATTTCTTCAAAACTAATTATACTACGAGGCTGAAAATTACACACGGTTAGTTATATAATGAATCGAGCACTTATATGAAGTTTCAAAATGTTAGGGCCCCATTTTCGGGGGGCTGCCATACAAAGTTTTCGATTCAATAACTGTGAATCTAATAAAGCTACAAAGTTAAAATTAAAATTGGGCAGGTAAATTAATAGGGCAAGTTACTTGGCAAAGTTGGACATCACTCGGACCATCGGACTTTTAGGGTGGGCCAATTTTTTTTTTTTGTTTTTTTTTTTTTATTTTTTTTTTTTTTTTTTTTAAGCGTAAGTTATGGGACAATGAATGAAAACTTTTTTCTTTTATTTTTGTGATTTTTTTTTTTTTTGTTAATTTTTTTTTTTTTTTTTTAAGCTAAAGTTATGGGACAATGAATGAAAATTTTGTTTTTTGTTTTGTGATTTTTTTTTTTTTTTTGTTAATTTTTTTTTTTTTTTTTACGTCAAAATTATGGGGTAATGAGTTAAATGTACAAGGGAAGTAAATTACGGTTTATTTTATACACCATAGTGGGTATGCACGGATATCTAAAAGTTGACAAGGGCAACTATAATCTTCCTCGTTTTAAACTAATTTCTATGCATCTAACTTTTTCCAAATTTCATAGCTTAAACCGTTCAAATGATATGAGTAGCAAAAAATTTTGCAAAAATTGAGTTTTACATAACGGTGAATTTTAGTATCTACTGTACAGAAACTCTCTGCGTTTTGCATTTAAAAACAAGTTAAGAAACAGTCAGTCGGTGCAACCGACTTAGAAATACCCTACACCTATTTGGTTCAAATTTAAGGACATATCCATAAGTCATTTTAACACCATAAAAGCTGTTATTAATTTGATCGTAAGACATAGCTAACCAAATTAACTTTATAATACTAAAAACATTTTCTAATTACACTATCTATTAAAAAATATTACAAATTCTTACTAATTTATCTATTTAAAAATATTAAAAAACAAAAAAACTTGAAATAAATGAAAATATATTTATTCCAATTCAATTACAAAATGAAAAAATTCTAATTATTAAATTTTGTGATAAAAAGATAATCAAAGCATAATATATTTAATAATCCAAATTTTTAAAAATTGCAATTATTTTAAATGATTAGTTTATATACCTAATAGAAAAGCTTACAAACGCTAAATATGCAATAAATGTATTTCTAAAATACAATTACAAATTTAAACCTTTTCATATAAATATTCAAATAAATTTTACATAAATGCAGCAAGTACCTTTGAATATAGCTGAACCACTACAATTAAGTCTAGATTTCGGAAACACATAGGACATAGGAAATATATTCTTTGGCTTTGAAATTAAACTCAACCAGAACCAATTCCCATGGTACTTTCATTACTAGTAACCTAGAGTTTAAATTTCATCAAAATACCGGCATTATTTTTTGAGTTATGGTGTTTTTAAGATATATGTTTGCTAGTCCTTGAACTTGTCAAGGGTTCCAGAACCCCAAACCATGGTACGATTTCGCCCATATGCAGTCCCGTCATACTTTCAATACTAGTTAACCCTTATATACATTTGGAACGTTCTATCTTAATTTTAAGTTAGTTGTTTTATTAATTTCGATGATAAACTTTTACACATTTGGGGGTCTAAGAGAGGTCCCGAACCACCACTCCAAATGATCCCAAATTAGGGCGGCACAGAAGAAATAGTAAAAAACACCCTGGGCCAAATTTGAAGCTTCTACATTTGTTTCAAGTTACTATTTTTATTAATTTCGAAAATATGCTTTAAGGTCCTCGGAACTGAGTGCCTGGTCCCCGACCCACTAGTCCAATGGGGCCTAAATTTCAAAGAAACTTACGCAATAGGAAGGGACACCCTGATACCCAATTTGGAGGTTATATCTTTATTGGTTTCGGAATTACGCTAGTTTGGCCTAAATTCGATCACAAAGTTCTCAGTTCCAAACCCATTGTCCAATCCTCACCGTACGTAGTCACCGCCTTAGTTTCATTACCAATAACCTACAGCACACATTTCATGAAGATAGCCTCATTAGTTGTTGAGTTATCGTGATTTTTAATATATGTTCGTTATCCCTTACACCGACTAAAAGGTCCAGAATCCGAACCCATGGACTGATTTCGCCCTTATACAGCCCGCGCTTTACTTATAGTACTAGTTAACCCTTGTACACAATTTAAACGGTCTATCTTAATTTTAAGTAACTATTTTTAGTAATTTCGATTATAAGCTTTTAAAACTTGGGAGGTCTGAGAGGGGTACTGAACCACCACTCCAATTGATCCCAAATTAAGGGAACACGCAAGAGATAGTAAAGAACACCCTTGTGGCAAATTGGAAGCTTCTACATTTTTTCAAGTTGTTATCTTTATTAACTTTAAAGATATGCTTTAAGGTCTTCGCAAATGTGTGGCTGGTCCTCGACCCAGTAGTCCAATGAGACCCAAATTCCCAAGACACTTAGGAGATAGTAGGGGACACTCTGATACCAAATTTGGAGGTTCTATCTTCATTGGTTTCGGAATTATGCTCGTTTGGCCTAAATTCGATCAAAACGTTCTAGGTTCCGAACCCATAGTCCAATCCTGACCTTACGGAATCCCCGAAGTAGTTTCATTACTAGTAACCTACAGCACAAATCTTATGAAGAAAGCGTCATTAGTTGTTGAGTTATCGTGATTTTTTGTATATGTTCGTTATCCCTTCGATCGATTAAAAGGTCCAGAATCTGAACCCATGGGCCGATTTCGCCCATATGCAATCCCCGCCGTACTTTCAGTCCTAGTAACCTACAGTTAAAATTTCATCAAGATAGCTCCATTATTTTTTGACGGACATGGCTATATCGACTCAGGCGGTCACGCTGATCACAAATATATATACTTTTCCATATCTAGCTCGCTTCCTTTAGGTGGTTACAAACACCATACCAAAGTTAATATACCCCTTTACCTATTCTATAGGTGTAGGGTATAAAAAAGTGAAACTTTTTAGTAAAATTTTTTTAAAATATCTTGACAATGTGCAAAAAAAACAAGAATCAATAGGAATTTTAAACGAAAAAAATAATGTTTTTTTATGAATTTAACTATATATACAAAAATTATAAAAAAAAATCTACGCCTTTCCTTTATTATTTTGGATGTAAAATAAATATGTAGGGTTACCATACGGTACTTTAGTTTGTAAAAGTCAGTTTACGAAAAATTTTCAACCTCTCATAATATCTTCTAAACAACTTAAGTGTAAAAACTTGAAATTTTCTTAGAAGTTATATCCATAGTACGAGCCATTTAAGGAAATTTTTAATAGAATTCTAGGTAAAATTTTTTACAAGTGTAAAATTGATATTTTGCTATTTTAAGCACCTGTAACTTCAATACCTGTCCAAATTATACAATAAACCTATGAAATAGGATAAATGGTATATTAACTTTGGTATGGTGTTTGTAAAGGAAATTAATGACGATAATAACTTAAAACAAATGTAGAGGCTTCAAATTTGATACAAGATTGCTTTTTACTATTTCCTTCGTATCCCCGAAATTGGAATGGAAGTTCAAATTCCTTTCTTAGACCCCCCAAGGTTTAAAAGCTTTTCATCGAAATTAATAAAAATAGTAAATTAAAATAAAAATAGAATCTCCAATTTTGGTACAAGGGTTAATAAGATAACAAATACCTTTATTAGACCTCCCAAGGTTTAAGAGTTTGTCATTGAAATTAATAAAAATAGTAACTTAAAATAAAAATAGAACCTTCCATATTTGGTACAAGGGTTAATTAGTCATAAGGATGCGGTGGGGACTGCATATGTGCAAAATAGGACCATGGGTTCGATTTCTGAAACTTTTAACCGGTTCTAGGGCTAACAAAAAAAATTTACGTATATTGATCGGAAACAATCCGTTTTCCTTTATTATATCCTGAAAAATGTACATATGGTGTGGTTTAAATAAACGAGGCATCGCTATATATTTCTTTCGGTTCATAAAAACGATGCTGGGACTAATGTTATAATACGTGGTGCTCATTACGGATTAATAATAAAAAAAATTTTGGGTTTACAGTTAGGTTGGTTTCGAGCCGCTCTAACACTTCTAACGCGACAACTGATTTATTGAAAGTAAATATTGAAAATAATATTACGAAAACAAGACGCTTCAGAAGCCAACATAATCCATGCTATTGATGAAATAACTTGATAAAGTGATCGAAAATTTCTCTGATCGAGTGCGCTTCCTTAGAGCTAGTCGTGGTGAACATATGCCGGAAATTAAACATAAGTTTCATAAAATTATCTTTCAAATAACGAACAAAAAATTTGGCTTTAATCTTAATTTAATTGCTTATTTCAATTTATAGCATTTTGTGAAATTTACATGAAAAGATTGATAATTAAGGATTATAACAAATATAATATACAAGTATACAATTACATGTAATTACAAATAAAACAACACGTGTAATTCAAACAGCAACAACAAAAAAATTAAATATAATTAAACATGTACTATCAGAGTTTACTAATTATATTACATTGTTTTGATTGTATGTATATTGATATTAGTGAGAATTATTAGAAACATTAGCATATATCTATCGGAAGAAGATATATTGTTTTCTTTACCACTAAAATAAATAAAATTTATAAAAATAATTAAATAACAATTGAGATGAAATTAAAATAAAATCGTGTTTTATAATTTTAAAAGAACAGAATTTATTTATGCATTACTGAAGTTAAATATAAAAAATTTTCCTTTAATTAATTAAAATAAAAAAACAAGTAAAGAAACAGTCAGTCGGTGCAACCGACTTAGAAATACCCTACACCTATTTGGTTCAAATTTAAGGACATATCCATAAGTCATTTTAACACCATAGAAGCTGTTATTAATTTGATCGTAAGTCATAGCTAACCAAATTAACTGTATAATACTAAAAACATTTTCTAATTACACTATCTATTAAAAAATACTACAAATTCTTACTAATTAATCTATTTAAAAATATTAAAAAACAATTATTCCAATTCAATTACAAAATGAAAAAATTCTAATTATTAAATTTTGTGATAAAAAGATAATCAAAGCATAATATATTTAATAATCCAAATTTTTAAAAATTGCTATTATTTTAAATGGTTAGTTTATATACCTAATAGAAAAGCTTATAAACGCAAAATATGCAATAAATAGTATTTCTAAAATACAATTACAAATTTAGACCTTTTCATATAATTCATTTAAATTTAAAAATAAATTTTACATAAATGCAGCAAGTACCTTTGAACATAGCTGAACCACTACAATTAAGTCTAGATTTCGGAGACACATAGGACATAGGAAATATATTCTTTGGCTTCGAAATTAAACTCGACCACAACCAATTCCCATGGTACTTTCATTACTAGTAACCTACTGTTAAATTTCATCAAAATACCGGCATTATTTTTTGAGTTATGGTGTTTTTAAGATATATGTTTGTTAGTCCTTGAACTTTTCAAGGGTCCCTGAACCCGAAATTATGGTACGATTTCGCCCATATGCAGTCCCGTCATACTTTCAATACTAGTTAACCCTTGTACACAATTGGAACGCTCTATCTTAATTTTAAGTTACTAGTTTTATTAATTTCGATGAAAAGCTTTTACACATTGGGGGGTCTAAGAGAGGTTCTGAACCACCACTCCAATTGATCCCAAATTAGGGGGGCACGCAAGAAATAGTAAAGAACACCCTGGGCCAAATTTGAAGCTTCTACATTTGTTTCAAGTTACTATCTTTATTAATTTCGAAAATATGCTTTAAGGTCCTAAGAACTGAGTGGCTGGTCCCCGATCCACTACTCCAATGGGGCCCAAATTTCAAAGACACTTACGAAATAGGAAGGGACACCCTGATACCAAATTTGGAGGTTCTATCTTCATTGGTTTCGGAATTATGCTCGTTTGGCCTAAATTCGATCAAAAGGTTCTAAGTTCCGAACCCATTGTCCAATGCTCACCGTACTTAATCACCGCCGTAGTTTCGCTGCCAATAACCTACAGCACAAATTTCATGAAGATAGCCTCATTAGTTGTTGAGTTATCGTGCTTTTTTATATATGTTCTTTAGCCCTGACATCGATTAAAAGGTCCGGAATCCGAACGTTGGGCTGATTTCGTCCTTATATAGTCCGCGCTGTACTTATAGTACTAGTTAACCCTTGTACACAATTTGAACGGTCTATCCTAATTTTAAGTAACTATTTTTAGTAATTTCGATTATAAGCCTTTAAAACTTGGGAGGTCTGAGAGAGGTACAGACAGAACCACCACTCCAATTAATCCCAAATTAGGGGAACACGCAAGAGATAGTAAAGAACACCCTTGTGGCAAATTGGAAGCTTCTACATTTTTTCAAGTGGTTATCTTTATTAATTTTAAAGATATGCTTTAAGGTCTTCGGAAATGTGTGGCTGGTCCCCGACCCACTACTCCAATGGGACCCAAATTCACAAGGCACTTAGGAA
Source organism: Dolichopus griseipennis (assembly GCA_963082915.1). Classification (NCBI taxonomy): domain Eukaryota; kingdom Metazoa; phylum Arthropoda; class Insecta; order Diptera; family Dolichopodidae; genus Dolichopus; species Dolichopus griseipennis. Next base: position 238,773,466 of record OY720441.1, on the reverse strand, counting down.
ATAGGAAGGGACACCCTGATACTAAATTTGGAGGTTCTATCTTCATTGGTTTCGGAATTATGCTCGTTTGGCCTAAATTCGATCAAAAAGTTCTAGGTTCCGAACCCATGGTCCAATCCCGACCTTACGCAATCCCCGAAGTAGTTTCATTACCAGTAACCTACAGCACAAATTTGATGAAGATAGCGTCATTAGTTGTTGAGTTATCGTGATTTTTTATATTTGTTCGTTAGCCCTGAAACAGATTAAAAGGTCCAGAATCCGAACCCATGGGCCGATTTCGCCCATATGCAATCCCCGCCGTACTTTCAGTCCTAGTAACCTACAGTTAAAATTTCATCAAGATAGCTCCATTATTTTTTGAGTTATCGTGCCTACGGACGGACGGACGGACGGACGGACGGACGGACGGACGGACGGACATGGCTATATCGACTAAGGCGGTCACGCTGATCACAAATATATATACTTTTCCATATCTAGCTCGCTTCCTTTAGGTGGTTACAAACACCATACCAAAGTTAATATACCCCTTTACCTATTCTATAGGTGTAGGGTATAAAAAAACTATAAAACCGAAGCCGGATTTGTTTCAACGAAGATTGAACAACAAATCTGATAACAATTCTCTCTCTCGAAATAAAACATTTGTTTTATTTTTTTGTTTTTAAAAAGGTGTTGTCAATTTAGGTTGAATAAATCGTACACAAATAAACGTTTCAACTAAGAGAAAAGAGAATTTTTTTGAAAATTTGAAGAAAATCTGTCAAACTTAGAGAAACCTGTTGGGTCGCAATGGGTTAACGGAACTCAACAAAAGTTTTTTTGCTGCTTTGTTTTTAGCCAAAATTTTTTTTAACCAACTGGGCCGACATGGATTAACAAATTCAAAAACTGTTAATAGTGTCACCTCAATTCTCAAGGAACATCACGTATACAAAATTTGAAGTCAATTGGTCCAAAAACCTCTATATAAAAATTTTCATGATAATCGGCTGAGCAGTTTAGGAATCTATTCGATACATACAAATAAACAAACAAACTTTCGCTTTTATGTATCTAAATAGCATCAAGTGCTAATATTTCTTTTTTTATACCCTTGCATACATATATGACATCGGGTAAATCAAAATTGCTCCTCCATTTGTACCGTATAAATCTAGACGAGCTAGATATAGTGTCAAGTGTACGTACCGGATCAACATCGAAAAGTAAATCGATCTAGCTATGTATATCTGTCCGTCCGTCCGTCCGTTTGTGTGTCTGCATGATAACTCAAAAACTAAAAGGCCTAGAGTTATGAAATTCACACAAAGTCATTTTTAAACAATTTCTAGGTTCCCTATTGTTTTTGGTTAAAATCTGTCCAAGGCTTCGGGGAACTGCCATTAAACTTTTTCGCACCAATATGAATTTCTTCAAAACTAATTATACTACGAGGATGAAAATTACACACGGCTAGTTTTAGAATTGAATCGAGCACTTGTATGAAGTTTCAAAATGTTACGGCTTTATTTTCGGCGGGCTGCCATACAACTTCTTTGCATCAATATGAATTTCTTAAAAACTAATTATACTACGAGGATGAAAATTACGGTTAGTTATATAATGAATCGATCACTTATGTGAAGTTTCAAAATGTTACGGACCCATTTTCGGAGGGCTATCATACAACTTATTTGCACCAATATGAATTTCTTCAAAACTAATTATACTACGAGGATGAAAATTACACACGGTTAGTTATATAATGAATCGAGCACTTATATGAAGTTTCAAAATGTTACGACTCATTTCCAAATAGCTGCCATACAAAGACTTCAAATCAATAACTGTGAATCTAATGAAGCTAAGAGGTTAAAATTAAAATTGGGCAGGTAAAGTAATAGGGCAAGTTACTTGGCAAAGCTGGACATTACTCGGACCAACTTTTAGGTTGGGGAATTTTTTTTTTTATTTTTTTTAAGCAAAAATTATGAGATAATGCATTAAAATTTTTTTTATTTTGATTTTTTTGTTTATTTTTGTGGTATTTTCTTTTATGGTTTTGTTTTTTTTAAGCAAATGAACTAAATTTTTTTTTGTAATATATAGCTAAAGGGAAATAAATAGCGGTTTATTTTATGGCATACATCATAGTGGTTATGCACGGGTATCTAAAAGTTGACAAGGGCAACTATAATGTTCCTCGTTATACCCTACACCTATAGAGTAGGTAAAGGGGTATATTAACTTTGGTATGGTGTTTGTAACCACCTAAAGGAAGCGAGCTAGATATGGAAAAGTATATATATTTGTGATCAGCGTGACCGCCTTAGTCGATATAGCCATGTCCGTCCGTCCGTCCGTCCGTAGGCACGATAACTCAAAAAATAATGGAGCCATCTTGATGAAATTTTAACTGTAGGTTACTAGGACTGAAAGTACGGCGGGATTGCATATGGGCGAAATCGGCCTATGGGTTCGGATTTTGGACCTTTTAATCGATCGAAGGGCTAACGAACATATATAAAAAATCACGATAACTCAACAACTAATGACGCTATCTTCATCAAATTTGTGGTGTAGGTTACTAGTAATGAAACTACTTCGGGGATTGCGTAAGGTCGGGATTGGACTATGGGTTCGGAACCTAGAACTTTTTGATCGAATTTAGGCCAAACGAGCATAATTCCGAAACCAATGAAGATAGAACCTCCAAATTTGGTATCAGGGTGTCCCTTCCTATTTCCTAAGTGTCTTGGGAATTTGGGCCCCATTGGAGTAGTGGGTCGGGGACCAGCCACACATTTCCGAAGACCTTAAAGCATATCTTTAAAATTAATAAAGATAACAACTTGAAAAAATGTAGAAGCTTTCAATTTGCCACAAGGGTGTTCTTTACTATCTCTTGCGTGTTCCCTTAATTTGGGATCAATTGGAGAGGTGGTTCAGTACCCCTCTCAGACCTCCCAAGTTTTAAAAGCTTATAATCGAAATTACTAAAAATAGTAACTTAATATTAAGATCATCATCATAGCTGGCTCGGCGATCCAAAATGAATCTTGGCCTCCCCTAGAAAATTTCTCCATTGCTCTCTGTCTCTAGCTATCATCCGCCAATTTCTCGCGTTTATACTCGTTGCACTTTTTTCAACGTTGTCAATCCACCTTAGCTTTGGACGACCTATGTCTCTTCTACCTTCTGGTCCATTTACAAATGTTTTGTACGTAGATCTGTCACGATTCATTCTTATTACATGACCGGCCCATTTAAGTTGCTGTATTTTTATCCGACTACTCAATGGTGGTTCTTTAAACTCCTCAAAACATTCGTTATTGTAACGCAATCTAAATGAGCCATCTTCATCTCTAATTGGACCAAGAATGCGTCGGAGTATTTTACGTTCAAAAACATCAATTTTATTTTCATCTTGTTTTCTCACTGCCCAAGTTTCTGAGCTGTACATAAATACTGGTACAACCAGTGTTTTGTATAGCCTAAACTTTGATGTTTTTGATAGTAAGTTTGAGCCAAAAACTTTGTATAGTGAAGCAAACATTTTGTTTGCAGCTTTAATACGCTCATCAATTTCTAATTTACAGTCGTTTGTTTTATTCACTGTTGAGCCAAGGTATTTGAAATGATTTACTGATTCGAAATTGTGGTTACTAATGGTGATATTTTGTCTATTTGCAGTTCTAGAATTACTCATATATTTGGTTTTTGTCTCGTTAATGTTTAATCCAAAATTTTTTGCAGATTCTTCAAATCTATGAAAATTTTCTTCCAGGATTTGCATATTTCTTGCCAGTAGATCAATGTCATCTGCAAAACCTAATAATTGCGATGATTTATTCCAAATTGTACCTTTTGTTTCAAGTCCTGCATCACGTATAATTTTTTCTAGTGCAAAATTGAACAATGTTGGTGACAAAACATCGCCTTGTCTTACACCAGTATGAGTTTCAAAACAGTCTGAAAGATCACCTTGCACTCTTACATAGTTTTTTGCTCCATTTGTAGCCATTTTCGATAGAGCAACTAGTTTTTCAGAAAGATAGACCGTTCAAATTGTGTACAAGGGTTAACTAGTACTATAAGTAAAGCGCGGGCTGTATAAGGGCGAAATCAGCCCATGGGTTCGGATTCTGGACCTTTTAGTCGGTGTCAGGGATAACGAACATATATTAAAAATCACGATAACTCAACAACTAATGAGGCTATCTTCACGAAATTTGTGCAGTAGGTTATTGGTTATGAAACTACGGCGGTGATTACGTACGGTGAGGATTGGACAATGGGTTCGGAACTGAGAACCTTTTGATCGAATTTAGGCCAAACTAGCGTAATTCCGAAACCAATGAAGATATAACCTCCAAATGTGATATCAGGGTGTCCCTTCCTATTTCGTAAGTGTCTTTGAAATTTGGGCCCCATTGGACTAGTGGGTCGGGGACCAGCCACTCAGATCCGAGGACCTTAAAGCATATTTTCGAAATTAATAAAAATAGTAACTCGAAACAAATGTAGAAGCTTCAAATTTGGCCCAGGGTGTTCTTTACTATTTCTTCCGTGCCCCCCTAACTTAGGATCATTTGGAGTGCTGGTTCAGGACCTGTCTTAGACCCCCAAATGTGTAAAAGCTTATCATCGAAATTAATAAAACTAGTAACTTAAAATTAAGATAGAACGTTCCAATTGTATACAAGGATTAACTAGTATTAAAGTATGACGGGACTGCATATGGGCGAATCGTACTATGGTTTCGGGTTCTGGAACCCTTGACAAGTTCAAGGACTAAAAAACATATATCTTAAAAACACCATAACTCAAAAAATAATGCCGGTATTTTGATGAAATTTAAACTCTAGGTTACTAGTAATGAAAGTACCATGCGAATTGGTTCTGGTCGAGTTTAATTTCAAAGCCAAAGAATATATTTCCTATGTCCTATGTGTCTCCGAAATCTAAACTAAATTGTAGTGGTTCAGCTATGTTCAAAGGTACTTGCTGCATTTATGTAAAATTTATTTGAATTTTTAAATGAATTATATGAAAAATTCAAAATTTGTAATTGTATTTTAGAAGTACATTTATTGCATATTTTGCGTTTATAAGCTTTTCTATTAGGTATATAAACTAACCATTTAAAATAATTGCAATTTTTAAAAATTTGGATTATTAAATATATTATGCTTTGATTATCTTTTTATCACAAAATTTAATAATTAGAATTTTTTCATTTTGTAATTGAATTGGAATAAATATATTTTCATTTATTTCAAGTTTGTTTGTTTTTTAATATTTATAAATAGATAAATTAGTAAGATTTTGTAATATTTTTTAATAGATAGTGTAATTAGAAAATGTTTTTAGTATTATAAAGTTAATTTGGTTAGCTATGTATTACGATCAAATTAATAACAGCTTTTATGGTGTTAAAATGACTTATGGATATGTCCTTAAATTTGAACCAAATAGGTGTAGGGTATTTCTAAGTCGGTTGCACCGACTGACTGTTTCTTTACTTGTTTTATTACTAACTTCTAACAAAATAATCAGCATTAAATCATTTCACCCTGAAATAGGAAAAGTGTATATCCACTTTGGTATGGGGTTTGTAACCACCTAAAGGAAGCGCGCTATATGTGGAAAAGTATATATATTTGTCATTAGCGTGATCTCCTGAGTCGATATAACCATGGCCGTCTGTCTGTCCGTTCGTCTATAGGCACGATTGATGAAAATCTTGAAATGTTTTGATACAAAAAAAATCAGCCGGTCCCAAGGGTATTACAACTTCCGCCATCAAAAACATACATACTTCCATTTCGGTAGCTCCACGATCGACAATACTGGTTCGGAGCCCGTCGTAAAAAGAGCCCGCTTCTGATTTTATCTAATTATCTCATGACTTAACCGCGCGAGGTGCTTAATATCAACCTTCAGCATTCTGACAAGTAGATTTGGATATTGTAGATTTGGATATTTCAATAGAGTTTTCATTGAGGTCTTATTTGCAAAATGCAGGGCTTAAGGTCTAGATAGGGTCTTTGTTAAATGGGTTGAAGATTTCCTTTCGTGTTCTTTTCCATGCATATTCATCCAAAGAATTTAAAATAAATGTTAGCTGAGAAACACCTGATGTGAGATTTTATCTGTTTTATCTCTCAGTTTCTTCGTAAATGACCTACCTATAAATGACCTACATTCAATATCTTCCACTGCAATCCATAGGTGACCCTGATTGCTTCCTATAATTTCATAGCCGCCGTAATATATGTAATCCGATTAATACTACAGTAAAAAATTTCAATTTAAGTGAACTAAACAAATATTTACTTAAAATCCAAAGCAAAACAAAGGAGAAGCTTTGCATAATACTCCGGACTTGAACATTTTGAGGATTGAGCTAAACTAAAAATTGACTTAGTCAAATTATATTCTTTAGTAGTTAAGGAGGCTACGTGTTAGCCTTTCTTGTATAGCTGCTAAACTCACTTCTTTTTCTCTGGTCTCCTTAACATCCACAAAACTTATACTTGGCTGAAAATGGATATAGAGCACACATTTGGGCTGGTATCCAATTACAGTACTGGAATATCTTGTGAAAGTGAAAATTAGAGCGACCCGTCTTATAAATGATCCCAGTGCTGTCTTAATGCTCACTCCACTCAGTCGTACAGTTACGTGGCTGACCTTATTTTATAGATGTCTTTTAGAGACTAACACTTTTTCTGAAGAAATTAAACAACTAATTCCTTCACTTAAGATTTTTCGACGGGACAAGGGGAGGGCAGCAGATGGTCATCCCTTCACAGTGAGGTACCAAGTGAGGTATCAAGATGGTATAACACGGCTTATGGAAATAATTTTGTCATATGCTCAGCACGATTATGGTTCCATATTCTAGAAAAATCAAGGTATCAAAGTTGATAATGTGTATATAATAGTAAACTGCTTTCTTTTTAATGTGAATTGCATATTAATGTCAGTATAAATTAAGAAAGAAAGATAGGAGTACTTTACCAAGGGAATCCCCTATGAAAATTTTTAATTTTAAAGAATTTTCTAACATATTTCTAACAATTAATCGAGTTCCATTTACTAAACCTAAACTTATATACATATTCCTTATTAGAATGATTACATACCCTATTTTTAATTTTAGACAATGTAGGATTACCCTGCGGGTGTCAAAGTATTAATATATTCTGTCGGAAAAATAATATTATCTGTTAAATCTGATTTGACGCAATTCACACAAGAATAACGTTTTCCGGCGATTAATTTTAAAATCTTATTTATTTTTAAACAACTCTCATTTAAAGAGCACATAATAACTTTTGAAGCCATATTCTAAAATTCATCAATCGTTTCCCCAAAATTATGAGTTATTATTGATCCGGAACAAATAAATTTATTGGGTATTTTAATAATCCCTTCACTCAATTTAATGGGAACCTCACTATTACCTAATAGCAAAAGCCATTTTGAAGGGTTTATCACATTTCGATTTGATTTGTGAATTAAAGTTACTTTAGGTCAGATTACACTACTTTATATACATGCTTCAACTATTCTAACTCTGTCCCCATGGAAAACAACTGGAAGATTTGTTGAAAAACACTACCAAATACACTTACATTTCCACGCACTGATTCATTACATTGAGTTATATCTTTCAACAAACGATCAATACAATTAATTTCTAAAGCAGGAATAATTGAAGCTTCATCAATTAAAATAAAATTTGGTTGACGAAGTACCTTAGCTTTTTGAAAACTAGGTTGTATAGAAGAAACTGAACTATATGATTTACATTTTTATACCCGTATGACTATATAGTCAAAGGGTGTAATAAATTTGCCATTACGTTTGAGACGCAGAGAAGGAGGGGGGTTAGATATAGAGTCAAGTGTATGGATCCGATCAGAATCGAAAAATAAATCGATTTAGCTATGTACGTCCGTCCTTCCGTCCGTCTGTCTGTCCGCCCGTCCGTCCGCACGATAACTCAAAAATTAAAAGAGCTAGGATCTTGAAATTTTCGCAAATTAGTTTTTCTGAAATAGCCGTCATAGCTATTTAAATCCAGCCATTTTGGTCGATGGGTTCGGGTAGCTGCCATACAACTTATTTTTTTATATGAGTATTACTCTGTACCTATTATAGTTGCGCGTATGAAATTTTTCCAAAAATAGTTTAGTTTTACGGCCAAAGTTCCTGCAAAATGTGGTTGGTCTACTGCAGTGGGTTCGAGTAGCTGCCTTACAACTTCTTATTTTATATGGCCATTACTCTCCACCTAATGAAGCTGGGTGTCTGAAATTTTGCCAAAAATAGTTTAGTGTAATGGCCAAAGTTACAGCAAAATTTGGTTGGTTTACCGTACAGGGTTCGAGTAGCTGCCATACAACTCCCGCTTTTATATGAGTATTCCACTACACTAAATAAAGCTGCATGTTTGAAATTTTGCCAAAAGTAATTAACCGGATGATATAATGTATATGTTACGGTCATACGGGCATCCCAGAGTTGACACAGTTACTCTACTGCACTCTTCCTCGTTTTTGAATATATTTGCATTATTTAATTTTCAAATTAAAATTTAAATATGAATTAAGAAAAAATATGGGTATTTGTATCAATTTAATAAATTTTACACACAAATTTAACAAATCATAATATTTAATCGGCTTATTTTTTCCCATACAAATATAAACATCCTTTTTTAGAGCAAACTATTTGACCAATTTTAATGAAACAAAAACCAAAATTAAGGTTTTTTTTGTTTTCATAGGACAATGATATTTTTTTTTAGAATATTGCGTTTTTTCAGGTGAAAATTCGTCTTTAATTTAACGTAAATTTGAATTTAACGGTCACGCTTTTAAAAGTTGAGGCTTATGACTCTAATATTATGCGCCGACTTTCTGTGTAAAAGTAATTCATTTTCGGTTTTAACTCGCAGCTAAATCTAAATCAAATATTATATGCGCCGACTTATGTATATCTTTCTTTTTTTTGTTATGTTCAAATATTCAATGAACAAGGAGATTTAAATTTTTTTAAAATTTTTTTTTTGTTTTTGTTTTTTCTTTATCTTAAAAAGTGAACGAAAAAAATGAGTTCAAAATGAAAGCAATACATTTGGTTTATACAGTAGTTTTCATTTATAACGAACTCGGTTCAATATTAATTATAATAAACGTAACACTTTTTGGCAATGAATTAAATTTTACCTAAAAATGTAAGTTGTTTATTACATTTATATTTCTTTTATTTGAACTTATTATATCTAATAATATTGCTTGGTGATTATTTTAGTATTTTTATATGTATTTTTGAATATAATAAAAAATCATAATAACGCATCAAAAATACAAAATAAATTTCATTACAAGAAAAAGCATATATACATCTATAAACATAGAGGTGAGGCTGACACATCAAATAAAAATCTAGCAAATGAGTTCAAAGTGCCCATTCTAGAATTAGCACAATCTACAATGTTCAATTTTTATACTAATTTTTCAAAATTCACAGCATTCTTTTAAAACGAAATTTTTTTTTTACGACGAATATTTTCTGTCTCTTCATGATCGTTATAAGCGAGCTTTACTGTATTTTTTTTTGCTATATGTTTGCAGAAACAAAAAAATTACATTTCTTAGAAAAAATTATGTGTTCTTTAGGAATCAACCAGAATAAATGCATAATGGCGTGCAGTTTCTGTCAAAAAATTTTGAAATAAGTAGGTATGTTATGTACTGTACTTCGGAATTTAAAATTTTAAAATTTGACAAAGCTTATAAAAATATTGTAATTGTTTTTTCTGATGTTGCTACGATTAAGTTTTCAAAATAAAATATTTTAAAATAATATTTTTTTTTAAAAAAACATACATTCCAAATAATTGAAAATACCTATAATATGTTCGCAAAAAAAAACTAAAAAATAATCTTCAACTGAAATAAAAGTTGACGTATAATTTCTGTCAAAAAATTTACAAATAAATAGGTACATACATGAATTTACATGAGAGCTCTTCGAAATGAAAATAGCACATTTGGTTTATACAGTAGTTTTCATTTGTAACGAACTCGGTTCAATTTTAGTTATATTAAACTTTACACTTTTTGATAAAGAATTAAATTTTACCTAAAAATGTAAGTTTTTTATTACATTGATATTTCTTTTATTTAAACTTATTATATCTAATAATGTTGCTTGGCGATTAATTAAGTGTTTTTTATTTAGTTTTGAATATAAAAACAATCATAATAACGCATCACAAATACAAAAAAAATATCAATAGAAGAAAAAGCACTATACATAGGCTTTAGGCTGACACATCAAATAAAATGTTAGCAAATGAGTTCGAAGTGTCAATTCTAGAATCAGCACATTCTACAATGTTCAAGTCTTATACTAATTTTTCAAAATTCACAACATTCTTTTAAAACGACATTCGTTTATTACGACGAATATTTTCAGTCCCATAATGGTCGTTATAACCGAAAAGTACTGTATTTTGTTTTTGTTTGCAATTTATTATAATACAGTAGGTACTAAAAAAAAAATTTTTTTGTAAATCGTAAATTGTGGTTGCTTTTTGTTAAGTTTTTTGTAAAATTAAAAACCGAATTCTGAAATATGCAGAAACTGAAAAAAAAAAATAATATTTCTTAAGAGAAATGATTTGTTTCTTATGGATTAGCCAAAATCAGCATGTACGGCATTCAGTTTCTGTCAAAAAATTTTGAAATAATTCGTTACGTAAAAAAATTTACATGTAAGCATACGCGACGTTTTAAATTTTAAAATTTAAAAATTGACAACGTGTATAAAAATACATATTGTAATTGTTTTTTCTTATGCTGCTGCGATTAAATTTTAAAAATAAAATATTTTAAAATAACATTTTTTTTTAAATACATAATTTAGTTTAAAACATACAAATATTCTAATAAACTAAAAGTACCTACAGTACAATATGTTTGCAAAACTAAAAAAAATATCTTTTTCAAAAAAAGTTATTTGTTCCTTAGGTCCTAACCTAAATAAAAGCGCGCAGCGTATAATTTCTGTCAAAAAATTGAGAAATAAATAGGTTCATAAATTTACATTAGATCAGCGAAAATACGCGTAACGCAATGTACTGTATCTCGGACTTTTAAAATTTACAAATATTGACAAAATGTATAAAAATATTATTATTGGTTTTTCTTATATTTCTAATATTATGTTTTAAAAAATAATATTTTTTTACAATAATTTTTATTAAAAAATATATTATATTCAAAATACCTATAATATGAAATTAAAAATATTTTTTGTAGGTACTAAATTAAAACATTCAAATAAATATTTTTGATATATTAAATATTGTACGCGTGTATCGATTTACCGATAATGGATATGTAGACAGACGTATTGACGTACTGCCATATAAAAATTGTTCGTCGTATGTTTTAGATTTCATTCTAATAATTGAAAAGTTTATTTCACACTTTCAACATCGAATAATGTTTTTTTATAATAAAAAAAACTATTAGTTTTACTTTGACAAAACGAACGAATTTTATATATCAAAATTGTACATGAAGATAGATAGGCGTAGTTTGTAAATGGAACGCTAATTTTTGTTTCAGGAGTACATAATTGTCAGATTATCATCATATATATATTTGACATTTTAAAACCACCTGTCATTTGAGAAGTTAATTATATTTAAAACTATTTAAATATTAATAAAATGAAAAAATTAAGCTTAATTGCTGATATAAATATAAAGAATATTTTTTAAGATGAAAGGGGGTAAGTGCTTATTGGTTATCAAATAAAAAATATGATTTGACATAAACTATTCAAGAGAATTTTAATTAAAGCCATCTGCCGAAAATTATTTATCTACTCTGTCTGTCATATACTCTTTTACAAGGGCTGAAGTAGCTGGCAATAGTTGAGAGTAGAAAAGAGTTTACTCCTCTTAAAGGAATAAAAGCAATAATATTTATTTGTTTTAAGAAACTTATGAGCTATGGCTCACGACCATGTATAGAAATATATTTTTGTCAATAAAAAACTTAGGAAATATAAAATAAATAAACTAGACAAAAAGGTATAAAGTAAACTAAGCAATTCGGAATCATTTTTCGCATGTTTTCAGATTTTTAAATAGGCATACATTTGTAGTAAAAATTTACCTATGTAGTTATTAAATTTAAAAATGAAAAAAGGGTAGGAAATATTTATTCTTTGATTTATTGAAAAACTTTTTTTTTTGCTATAAATCTTAAGATTGAAATTTAAAACAAGACTTTGGGCAACTTGACTATTATTTGTACTTCTGGCAGCTTCAATATAATATAATACTAATTACTAAACTTATGAATTATGATATGTTATATTTTGTTGTACATATTATGTATTCATAGAGTTTTTTAATTAGGATACAGAATACGTACAATATAGTTCATATCATACTAAAATGTTTAGAAAAAAGTACAGTTTGCTATATGAAGGACAGCATTAACTCGAATTTTGGATTCTTGACTTCAATAAATATATGTATATGTTTAGAAATATGTATTTATTAGAATAATATTTATATGTATTTAGAATTTTAATTTAATTTAACTGTACCAATTTATCCTCTCTTTAAAGTGGCTTAAGCTATAGAAATAAAACTCAAAAATCGGTACTTAACAACGTTTTAATAATTAAGAAAAATTATAAATTTTTTTTAAGCTAATTTTAAGCGCAAGAATTGTTGACAACACTGTTGGCATAATTTTTATTATGTATAGTCTAATATAATTTACACAAAACGAATTTTATATGTTAACTTAAAAGCAACGAGGAAGAGTGTAGTAGAGTAGACTGTGTCAACTCTGGGATACCCGTATGACCGTAACATATACATTATATCATCTGGTTAATTATTTTTGGAAAAATTTCAAACGTACAGCTTTATTAGGTGAAGAGTAATGCTCATATAAAAGAAGGAGTTGTATGGCAGCTACTCGAACCTTCTGTAGTAGACTAACCAAATTTTGCTGTAGTTTTGGCCATTACACTAAACTATTTTTGGAAAAATTTCAGACACCAAGCTTCGTTAGGTGTAGTGTTATGCTCATATAAAAGAATGAGTTGTATGGCAGCTACTCGAACCCATTGCAGTAGGCCAACCAAATTTTGCAGAAACTTTGACCATAAAACTAAAGTACTTTTAGCAAAATTTGAGACACGTAGCTGTAATAGATACAGAGTAATACTCATATAAAAAAAGAAGTTGTATGGCAGCTACCCGAACCCATGAACCAAAATGGCTGGATTTAAATAGCGATGACGACTATTGCAAAAAAACTAATTTGCGAAAATTTCAAGATCCTAGCTCCTTTAGTTTTTGAGTTATCGTGCGGACGGACAGACGGACGGACGGACGGACATACATAGCTAAATCGATTTTTATTTCGATTCTGAACCGATCCATACACTTGAGTCTATATCTACCCCCCCTATTTCTCTGCGTCACAAACGTAATGGCAAATTTATTATACCCTTTGACTATATAGTCATACGGGTATAAAAATAGCTCGAATTTCGAGCACAGGGCGATACTAGTATATATAAGTATACTTAAATTTTAAATATAGAACAATGTTAAAAAAATCTGTATCTCAATAGACATATTAATATGCAAATCAATGTTTAAAAAAAATTTAAAGCTACAGTGTTTAACATCGACAACCCTTGCGTTCATAAAAAAACTTATTTAAATTAGTCTAAACACATATATATTACCAAAATTTTTGAGAAATAATTAAGAATTTAATTTACAGTTATGCTTGATCACTAGCATGAAATAGTTAATGAATAAATATTGATATAGAAAGAATTGTATCAGTTTCTTAAACAACGAATATGTAGTTGATATATTAGGTCCAAGGGCTAACGAACATATATAAAACAGCACGATAACTCAACAACTAATGTCGCTACCTTCATCAAATGGTCGGAATTGGACCATGGGTTCGGAACCTAGAATTTTTTGATCGAATTGAGGCTAAACGAGCATAATTCCGAAACCAATAAAGATGGAATCTCCAAATTTTGTGTCAAGGTGCCCCTTCCTATTTTCTTAATGTCCTTTGGGACCCTTTGGAGTAGTGGGTCGGGGACCAACCATACATGTCCGAAGACGTTAAAACGTATCTTTAAAACTTATAATGATAGCAACTTGAAACAAATGTGGAAGTTTCAACTTTGGCACAATGGTGTACTTTACTATTTGTTGCGTGTCCCCCTTATTTGGTATCAGTTGAAGAGGGTGTTCAGTACCTCTTTTGGACTCCCCAAAGTTTAAAAGCTTTTCATCGAAATTAATAAAAATATTAATTTAAAAATAAGATAAAACCTTCCAATTGTCTACAAAGGTTAACTAGTATTGAAGGTATGGCGAGGACTACATATGGAAGAAATCGGCGCATGGTTTTGGGTTTTGGTACTTTTGAAAAGTTCAAGGGCTAACGAACGTATATATAAACAAGTCATAAAAAAAACCAAGGGTTTTTAAAAAGCAGATTTTCAAAATCATATAGGGTTTCTTACTGAGTATTTTATCATTTTTTTTTTATAAAAATACATATTATCATTTATATATTATAATTTCGTTATTTCATCAATTAAAGAATTATGAATAATAGTGCAATGCACTCAAGAAAATATATTAACAAGTGCAAAATATAATGTTGAAGCTTCAATGTTATAGTTTAGTTTTGGAAAAACATACACTAGTGAATAAGTTACTGTTTTATAAAAACATAAATGTTTTAATATTTAAGTCCTAATAGCCCTTGAATGGAGAAAGTTCTCAAATTTTTGATAAGCAAACTTAAGATAATTCTCGAGGATCTGTTCATCCCCCTCCAGTCACCACCATTCCATTTTTATAGGTTCTAGGAAATCAATTGTGAACAAAAACCAAAATTTTGGAAATTTACCTAGAATTTTATTATCTTAGCAAAAATGTTTAAAACTAAGAGACAGTTTCTGCATTTTAAAGAACGCCTTTTAAATTTCAGAAAAACCTTTAACATATGTTGAATTATAATGCTGCAGCTTTAAATTTTGTATATTTGTAAAAAAAATTTTTAAGTTACAGGTGTTTAAAAATAGAAACAGGGGACGTGACAAAAAAATTTTTTTAACCGACTCCTACTAACTTCTGAGGATCTAACTTCTCCCAACATTTCAAGACCCTAGCTGAAACCGTTTAGAAGATATGCAGGGCCAAAAATTTTGCATAAAATTTAGTTTTTGCATAATTGTAAATTTGAGTACCGAATGCAATTCTATATATTTTATCAATGTATTTTTGTAAATTCTATAAAAACAGCTCTTTCGTACAGTTTTGAGATTGAAAATTCATTCAACAGAACTGTTGTTATAACAATTTAAATATAGGGTTTTTTCCAAATTTGTGGGGCTGTAGCTCCGTAACGGGGGGCCACAAAAAAAAGTTTTTAACATTAAATTATTTTTATTGCAATTCCTACCCGTTGCTGATATTTTTTAGTCAGCCATAGGTAAATAGGGACGGTCGGACAGACGGACTGACAGATTGAAGCTATATAGGCTCATTTTTATAATTTTTTTTGAAAATGAGTTAAAAAGACCATAACTCAAAAACTAATGACGCTTTTTTGATGAAATTTAAACTCTAGGTTACCAGTAATGAAAGTAACGCGGGGATTGGTTCTGGTCAAGATCGGACAATGAGTTCGGATTCGAGGAGCTTTTGATCGAATTTAGGTAAACCGAGTATAATTTCGAAACAAAATAAGATAAAACGTTAAAACTTGGTGCACAGGTGATTCTTCTCATTTGCTTTGTGTACGTAAAATTTTAGATTAATTGGATTAGCAGTTTTCGTATCACCCCCACTACTAGCAATACTTTAAAACATATATTCAAAATTAATAAACATAGTAACTTAAAATAAATATAGTACCTTTAAATTTGGTGTAACGGTTTATTTTCTAATTTCCTTTTTGTCCCCGAAATTTAGACTTGTATTGGTGCTCAGGTGCCTACTGAAAAAACCGCAAAATAAAATGTTTAACTTCGAAATTAATAAAGATAGACACTTCAAATTTTTTACAATATTTCCTATTTCCGTTCTTATTTTACACTTTTATATTTTTAAAAGGCTAAGAATTTTACAATAAAACATATTGTGTATTATATTTTATAAGTTAAAAACAAAATATTTTTTTAATAAACGATAAATTTTTTTTTTTTTTATTATTATTATTATTATTATTATCTAATATATAAAGGAGAAAATTTGTTTTTTTTTTGTCCAGGATTCAAGTGAAAACCACTGGTCCGATTGTCACAAAATTTTAAAGGAATAATTCTGAGAGCACGTTGGGCGACATAGGCTATGTCACATTTTTATAAGTCAACAGGTTGCAGCTCCAGAGCCGTTGTAAGCTTTTTCGTTTTCTGGATGTCGAGGCAAAACGGTTTGACCGATTGCTTTGAAATTTTGCCCAAATGTTCCTCTTAGCAACCGAAATTAGTTGTATAAATTTGGTTGGAAATAACCCATTTCGGCTTGGAGAACTTTCAAAAAATTTTTGATTTTACAGGTTGATTTTGCAGTCTTAAAAAAGAGAGGCTGCAAAAAGTTTTAGTTAAGTTCGATTAACCCGTTTTCCACGACGCCATGAAGGTTTCTATAAATTTTATTTGCTTAAACGATTAAAACAATATTATTGAAAATTTTACAGTCTTGTACAAGAACTGTCTCTAAACAGACGTTAAATCGGAATTAATTAATTAAATAAAAATTTCTAATTTTTGTTCAATAAAACAAACCGGTTTGTCCTTTCAAAACAATTATTACAAAGCAAAAAAAAAAAAAAAAAAATATAATACTTTTTATTAATCTAGAGTTTTAATCTCTAATTTTTAATTAAAAAAAAAAAAAATCAAACAAAACAAATAAACAACAACAACATTTAAAAAGAAACTAGAAAACGGAAAAAACAAATATAAAATGGATATAAAAGTGAAGCCACCTGATGAACTTGTTAAAATTGATAAAAATTTAAAAATTATAAATACGAGCCCTGGACCAAAATTTCTCGTAATGGAAAGAAAAGATGAATGTGTTAACATGACTAAAGTTTCCGCTGGTAACATTAAATCGGCAAAAAAACTGAGAAATGGCACAATCCTAATTGAAACCAAAAGTATATTTCAAGCATCAAAAATCATACAGATAACGAATTTTCACAACATTGAAGTAAAGGTATCAGAACATCGTTCTCTAAATAATTCTAGAGGAGTTGCATATTGCCCAGAATTCAATTATATTAGTGAAGAAGAACTACTGAATGAATTAAAAGAGCAAACTGTCATAGGAGAATGAATTAAAAGAGCAAACTGTCATATAAAAAAGAAAACCGATAATCAACTAATAAACACTGGGTTGTATATAAGGACTTTTTCATTGGGTTCCTTACCAAACGATATTAATGCTGCATATGAATCTTATCCAGTTAGAGAATATATACCCATGCCGTTACGATGCCTACAATGCTTCCGCTTTGGACATTTTGCATCTCGTGTATTCATGAAAAAAAATGCAACAACTGTGGCAATAATAAACATACTGAAGAGGGAAAGGAATGTGAAAAAGAAAAAAAATGTGTTAATTGCACCGAAGAACATAATGCCTTTTATAAAGAGTGCCCTGAATTTATAAAAGAAATATCAATACAAAAAATAAAAACTATAGAAAAGGTTAGCATGCTAGAAGCAAAACAAAGGTATAAAAATAGGACTCGTACTTTTACAAAATCGTTTGTTCAAATATCCAGCAATTTAAATACTATGAATAATTCAAATAAATTAAATACAATGAACACAACACAGACAAACACTTCTACAATTAATAATCCATCTACACTAAGTACATGTTCAAGTCCAACTCTATCAACAACTTCATTCCAGGAATGTAACAGTGACTCAATTAAAACTAATAATAATTCGGAGGAGTCAACATTTAAAGAATATAAAAATGAGAATGTAATTGATAAGAGTAAAATCCAAATACTGCCAAAAAAAATGTCTAAAAGAGAGAAGGCTTTTTTTAAAAGAGAAGCCAAATTAAGTTCACGAATAACAGAAAAAAACAAAAATTTCGACTTTTGATGACATTGAACTAATGGAGTAAGAATTTTTTATTTTTTGTTCCTTTTTCATTTTGTTTCAATTTTTTTTTATGGCTGAAATAAATAATTTAAGTATCATTCAATGGAATTGTAATGGCTTTTACAAACATTATAACGAATTTAAAATTCTATTACAAGAATATAGTTCTTTTATAACATGTATACAAGAAACCAAGTTTAGCCAACTTCATGTACCAAATTTAAAAAATTTGAATGTTTATCATAAAAACAATTTGCTGGGAACTATAGCTCAAGGTGGTGTAGCCACGTTGATTAATAGTAAATTTAGCAGTGAAGAATTTGATATTAATACCAGCCTTCAGGCAGTAGCTGTTAAGGTATTTTTTCCGATTAAGTTTATTATATGCAATGTCTATTTACCAGGTTCAAGCAACATTACAGAAAACGATTTAGAAAATTTAATTAAGCAATTTGACGCTCGATTTATGATTTTTGGTGATTTTAATTGCCACAACCCTTTATGAGGGTCAAATAAAATGGACAATAGAGGAAATATAATAGAATCCATAATAAATAAAAATAATTTAAATATCGTAAATAATGGTGATCCCACTCATTTTAGTTTAGCTTATAAATAATCATTTAGTAGTATAGATCTTTCACTAGTATCACCAATTCTTCAAAACTATTTTGATTGGTTTGTTGATAATGATTTACATAATCGTGATCATCATACAATAATTATGCCATTAATTAATTCAAATAATATATATACTTTAAGACAAAAATTTTTAGTCAAAAAGGCCGATTGGAACTTATTTCAAAGTAATTTGAATCTTAATTTTGAAAATGAATTTAAAGACATTAACGAATATGAAAATTTTATCACATCAATTATAGAGGCTGCCAAAAAATCTATTCCAATTTTACATACAAATATAAAACATAAGATTGTACCATGGTGGAACGATGAAATTAAAAATTTAATCCGCGATAGGAAAAAACATTTACGTAAATTTAAACGAACTAGTAGTTTAGAAGATTATAAAAAATTTGTTAAAGCTAGACTTGACACAAGAAATCTAATTAGGAAATGTAAAAAAAAGTCATGGTCAGAATATATTAGTTCCATTAAGAACCACGCCAACTAAAATATTTGAAAAGTTAAGAAGCCTAAACGGTAAAAGTAATTCTACTAATGTAACCTCTATAATTGATGGGCAGGACATTTTAATAGATAAATTTAAAATTTGTGAAAAGTTAGCAATTGATTTTGAAAAAATGAGAATTACTCTTTTTTAAATTTTAAATTATCAAAAGAAAGCAATAAAATACTTATAAAACCAAATATAAATCAGCCGTATAACCAAAAAATCACAATAGAAGAATTTCATAATGCTCTTGCATGTTGTAAAGGTTCATTTGCTGTTCCAAATATGATACATTATGATATGATTAAAAATATGTCTATAACGAAACAAAAAATTATACTCAGTTTTTTCAATAAAATTTATACTAGTGGTAAATTTCCAGACAATTGGGGAAAATCAATTATGATTCCCATTTTGAAGCCGGCTAAGGACCCAAAAATTACGTCCAATTATAGACTAATTTCTTTGACTAACATCCTATGCAAAATGTTGGCAAGAATTATAAACAAAAGGTTAGTATGGTTTTTGGATAAAATACATAAATTAAATAAATTTCAGTCAGGCTTTAGGAAGAACAGGAGCACAATAGGACTTATCTAGAATCTGAAATTACAGAAAGTTTTAATAAAAATCAATTTCTCGTTTCTGTCTTTTTTGATATAAAAAAGGCGTATGATACAGCATGGAAATACAAGATTATTCAGGAGGTAGTTCATATGGGACTAGAAGGAAAAATAGTAAAGTTCATAGAAAATTTTTTATATAATCGTAGGTTTCGAGTATGTTTAGGTAACACATTCTCTAGTGAAAAGCATATGGAAAACGGTATCTCGCAAGGATCCGTTTTGAGTGTATCACTTTTCCTGATACTTATGAATACTGTAACTAATTTTTTACCACCATCTGTTAATTTTGCTCTTTACTGTGATGATTTAGTTGTTTTTTCAAGTTCCAAAAAAATAAATATTTTACAAAACAAATTGCAAAACGCTTTAAATATGCTTCTAAATTGGTTATCTGAAGTTGGACTTTCCTTTTCCTTGGAACAAACAAACGCTTTGCTTTTCACAAGAAAAAGAAAAAACGTTCACTCTCCCATCTTGAAATTAGAAAACAATTGCATTAGATTTGTTGAAAAACAAAAATTTCTAGGAATAACTTTCGACCAGAAACTTACTTGGACAAAACATATTGATGATATAAAAGCTAAAGCTAACAAAAGCCTTAACTTACTAAAAATTTTATCGCATTCTAATTATGGAAGTGATAGAAAACTTTTATTGAGACTCCTAAACTTAGTCATTCTTCCCATATTAGACTACGGTGGATTTTTATATTCAAACGCTAGTAAAACACTATTGAAAAAACTTGATAGTATTCTTAACTTAGGTACTAGAATAAGCACAAGTGCGTTTAGAACTAGCCCAGTCGAAAGTATTTTAATTGATGCAGGGCAATTAAACCTTTATCATAGAAGAATAAAACATTCTCTAATATACGGTATAAAAGTTTTAGGTTCTAAAGATAATCCTGTCTATGACAAAATCATTAATCGAGAGCTTTGTGATAAGTTTAAACGAAAATCCATAAATTACCAGCCATGTTATTCTAGAATCCGAAACAAACTTGACGATTGGAATATTATTCATAATATTAACTTTATTGGTAAAAAATTACAAAATAATCCTCCTTGGATATCAGCCTACATCAAAATTGAGCTAGCTTTGACTAATTTAAAAAAAAAATGAAAATAATGAAGAATTTTTTCGATCACATTTTAACAAACTCATAAATACTAAATATAGTAATTTCGAAAAAATTTACACTGATGGTTCTGTCTTAAATGAAAATTCTGGCTGTGCCTATTAATGTGAAAATATCGAAAAATCTTACCACCTCCCAAATTAAATGAACATTTGTACAGCTGAGCTTTATGTAATTTTTAAAGCCGTAAAATATGCTTATAAAATACCTCACAAAAATTTTGTTATTTGTACAGACTCATTAAGTTCACTATTAATTTTGGATCAAATGTATCCAACTAACCCATTTGCTATAAAAATTAAAGAAATTATACATAAAACAAGGAATGATATTCTATTCTTTTGGATTCCTAGGCATATGAATATTGGTTTTAATGAACGTGTAGATAAATTAGTCAAAGAGTCCATATTAAAAGAAGTAGATAACGAAATTAAATTTTACTATCATGATTTAAAATTTTTAATTAACAAAATAATAAAAGAAAAATGGAATGACAAATAGATTAATATCCCAATTATAAATAAATCGAGATCTATAAAGAATGATAGTAAATATTCTAAAGTAATTGATGACTTAAATCCAAAGGACTCCATGATTATTACCAGAATTCGCATTGGATATACTCATATTACGCATAGTTATTTGATAGAGAAAACTGACCAACCTATTTGTCCTTGCGACCAAACATATTTAACCATCAAGCATATCTTTAATGACTGTAACAAATTTTACTCTCCAAGAATGAATAATAAAGTTAATCTCGAAACTTTGAAATCAAATGAAATAAATGATCTCAGAAATATATTGAAATTTTTGAAGGATATTAATATTTATGATAGAATTTAAATTTGTGTACAGGAACTTGGCTATACTGTTTTGAAACATAATCTGAATTATTACTTACTAGCTAATACCCGGTGCGCGTTGCTGCGCCTCTCAATGGAGGTTTAATTGAAGTTGATGTTACTGCAAAAAGTTAACACAAAAATTACACTCGGTTTACACATGTAAATTTTAAAATGAATGAAAGCAATCTTTTTAAAACCATTTTTCTAGGTTTTAAAAAGAATAATGTTCTAGTAATTTTTGAAACTTTCTGTAATTCAAAGCAGTACAAACTACTTTCCATATTTTGACGTAATTTACTTCCAAAAAATTTTTTTTGAACAATCGTAGGACCGACTGTTAGCAGATTCAACTCTATTTTCAAGTTGTTTCACACATATAAAATTTGAGGAAAACCGGTCAAATCGTTTCTAATTTAGAGTTAAGTAACGCAAAAATCTATTAAAAGCCACTGTGCCCCACTGGGTTAACGGAACTACACTTTCTCTTTGGGCAAAGCAGTATTACGCAAAAATGGACGTAATTTGCTTCCAAATCACTCAACAAAATTTTTTGAAGCTTTCTTTTTAGTCAAAGCAGTACTTCGCAAATTTTGACAATATTATCTTCCAAAATTATTTTGACCAACCGTCGGGCCGACATGGGTTAACAATTTCCACATCTGTTAATAGTGTCAACTCAATTCTCACAGGGGAGCACGTATACAAAATTTGAAGAAAATCGGTCAAACCGTTTTTAATTTAGAGTTAGGTATTGAAAAAACCTATAAAAAGCTGTTGGGCCCTAATGGGTTAATGCAAGTCAATAAAATTTTTTTGTGGGTTTTCTTTTTAGCCAAAGCAGAATTTCATAAAATCGGACAAAATTTGAACCCAAATTTTTTTTTGACCACCCGTCGGCCCGGCATGGGTTAATAAATTCCAAAACTGTTAATAGTGTCTACTCAATTCTCAAGGAGCATCACGTATACAAAATTTGAAATCAATTGGTCAAACCGTTTCGAATTTAGAGTAAAGTATTGAAAAAACCTATAAAAAGCTGTTGGGCCGCAATGGGTTAATGGAACTCAACAAAATTTTTTTTGGGGCTTTCTTTAAAGCCAAAGCAGAATTCCGTAAAATCGGACAAAATTTGGACCCAAAATTTTTTTTGACCACCCGTCGGCCCGACATGGGTTAACAAATTCCAAAACTGTTAATAGCGTCTACTCAATTCTCAAAGAGCATCACGTATACAAAATTTGAAGTCAATCGGTCAAACCGTTTCGAATTTAGAGTAAAGTATTGAAAAAACCTATAAAAAGCTGTTGGGCCGCAATGGGTTAATGGAACTCACCAAAATTTTTTTTGGGGTTTGCTTTTAAGCCAAAGCTGAATTTCATAAAATCGGACAAAATTTGAACCCAAAATTTTTTTTGACCACCCGTCGGCCCGACATGGGTTAACAAATTCCAAAACTGTTAATAGCGTCTACTCAATTCTCAAAGAGCATCACGTATACAAAATTTGAAGTCAATCGGTCAAACCGTTTTCATTTTAGAACAAAGAAGTTTAAATACTTGCACCACAGCCCCAACTTGGCGGTCCGTTAGAGCAAAATTTTTGGGCCACGATTTCCTTCCGTACCCAAAAACCCCTATATACAAATTTTCATGAAAATCGGCTTGGCAGTTTAGGAGTCTATTCGCTACAAACAAACATACAAACAAACAAACAAACAAACAAACAAACAAACAAATAAACAAACTTTCATTTTTATATATATAGATTATATAATTTATTTTTTTTTTATTACAATAAATTACAATAAATAGATTTAAAATTGAAACTCAAAATGGAAGGAAAAAGTAGAATAAATAATGTATATATATATTTACAAGAAGTAAAAATTGTAAAATTTTTAAGTTAGTAATTAAAAGAAAAATTTATGTTTCCTTTTGAAAAAAAAAAAAAAGATTTTGCTATCTTAGCTTTAAGTTTATAAAAAAAAAAAAAAAAACAAAGTAATAATAATAATTTTATTTATATTAAAGATATTTACTTTTCAACAAGAAATGTTTTTTGGTTTAGGTTAAGAAAATATTAAATGAATTGTAAATGTGATTGAAAATTTGTTTTTAAGAAATGTGACAAATAGGGCCTGAAAAAACCCAAATGAGCGCTAGAAGGCCCGTTAAATAAAAAATATTTAATAATAGTAATTGAAAATTTTATACCAGCATTTTAATTATTAAAACCCACAGGGTTAATTTTGTTTTGACCTGTTTACATATTTTGCACAAAAATTCAATGAAATTTTCAAATTTTTGGTATTAACGCAAGTTAACCTTTCTGCCAAAAGCTTACTTAATTAATAAGACTCATTTTTTTTCTCTCCTTAAAAAGTCTCAAATAATGCAAAAGGTAAATAAGATAATATTAATAATAATAAAAATAAAGCTTAGAAAGAATCCGAATAATAATATGTATATTCAAATTTAAATATCGTAACATTTTCCTTCTCTACATTTTTTCGTAAGTTTTTGTTTTTTATCTACTTTTGCAGTTGTTGTTTTTTAAAAAAAGATTTCAGTGTAAAATTGCAGTTTAAATTTTACACTAAAATTATGCTTAAATACATAGTAATTTAAAACAAATTTTTCAAAAAAGAAGCCTGCATTTCTCTCATATTATCATAAAAAAACGAGGAAGAGCGTAGTACAACTTTAAAGTAAGTACAAAACAAAATATAAGTTGAAAAGCAGATTTTAAACGTTTTATAAACCATCGAATATATTTTATTTAAACGTTGGCAATTCAAGAAAACTACTATTGACATAGTATAATGACATAATGGTAAATTTAGTATATCCTTTTGACCTATAATCAAACGGGTATAATAATACTTATATGTATACTACCTTTTACCCGGCGCACCGGGGAAACGCCATTCAATGGAGTTTTAATTTAAGTTGATGATATTGAAAAAAGTTAACACAAAAATTACACATGGTGTACATGTTAATTTGAAAATGTAATAAAGAAATTTTTTTATAACGCTTTTTATAGAATTATTCTTGCAATCTTTTAACAAATTTATCAAATTTCACTTGAAACTTTTCATAATTATTAAATAATAATAAAAAAAAAATTTTAATTCAGTTAACATTATTCGCTGGAAACCCACCATCCTCAATACTCTATCGTCAAGGACCACCAAATTGTCAAGAAGCACCACATACAGAAAAATTAGAGATAATCGTTTAAACTGTTTTGCAAAAGTTTTTGTTTCACAATCGATTAAAAGAACTCGACTCGACGAAAATTTTTTTTAAACATTACCCTAATTCAAAGAAGTTTTACCTATTTTCGAAAATTGGACGTAATTTACTTACAAATTTTTTTTTGAACAACCGTCGGATCAGTATGGGTTAGCAAATTCCAAGTCTGTTAATAGAGTGAACTCCATTTCTAATTTATTGTAAAGTAACGAAAAAACCTATAAAAACTGTTGAGCTACAATGGGTTAACGGAACTCCACAAATATTTTTTGAGGCTTTCTTTTTAACAAAAGTAGTACTTCAAAAAATTGGCTGAAACTTGCTTTTTTACAATTTCCACGTTCCCGGGCAACGCCGGGTAAATCTGTTAGTTTAATATATAAAGGAGAAAATTTGTTTGTTTGTTTGTCCAGGATTCACATGATGGTCCGATTGTCACAAAATTTTAAAGGAATAATTCTGAGACCCCAGGGGTGACATAGGCTATGTCACATTTTTGGATGTCGAGGCAAAATGGTTAGACCGATTAACTTGAAATTTTGCACAAATGTTCCTCTTAGCAACTGCTGTTAGTTGTATAAATTTGGTTGGAATAAATTAACCCATTTCGGCCTGGTGGGCTTCCAAAAAATTTTGTGTTTCCGATTTGTGTCCAATTTTACAGGTTGATTTTGCAGTCTAAAGAGAGGCTGCAAAAAGTTTCAGTTAAGTTCGATTAACCGATTTTCCACGACGACGCCATGAAGTTTTCTATAAATTTTATTTGCTTAAACGTTTAAAAGAATTTTATTAAAAATTTTGTACCAGCATTTTAATTATAAAAACCCACAGAGTTAATTTGGTTTTGACCTGTGTACGCGTTTTGCACAAAGATTCAATGAAATTTTCAAAATTTTGGTATGAACGCAATGTAACTTTTATTCCAAAAGCTCACTTAATTAAATAGGCTAATTTTTTTCCTTAAATAGTCTCAAATAGTTAAAAGCTAAATTAGATAATATTAATAATAATAAAAATAAAGCTAATATAGAATCCGAATAAAAATATCTTTAAAATTAAAGAACATAGCATTTTCCTTGTCCACATTTTTTCGTAAGTCTTCGTCTTTTATCTACTTTTCAGTTGTTGTTTTTTAAAAATAGATTTCAGTGTGAAATTGCAGTTTTCTTCAAATGAAATCTTAAAATCAAAAATTTAAATTTTTTATATATAATGCTTAAATACATAGTATTTTAAAACAGTTTTTCTAAAAAAGAAGCCTGCATTTCTCTCATAAAATCTTAAAAAAAAACGAGGAAGAGCGTAGTACAACTTTCATGTAAGTACTAAACCAAATATAAGTTGAAAAGCCAAATATAAGTTGATTTTTAAACCTTTTCTTAACCTTGACTATATTTTATTCATACGTTGGCAATTCAAGAAAACTACTATTGACATAGTATAATGATATAATGGCAAATTTAGTATACCCTTTTGACCTATAGTAAAACGGGTATAATAAAACTTATATGTTAACGAGCTAATACCGGCGCACGTTGCCTCGCCACTCAATGGAGTTTTAATTAAGTTGATGTTATTGAAAAAGTTAACACAAAAATTACAGATGGTGTTCATGTTAATTTTAAAATGTAATAAAGAGATTTTTTTAAAACGCTTTTTTTAGAATTATTCTTGCAATTTTTCAACAAGTTTATTATTTTATTAAATAATAATCAAAATTATAATTCAGTTAACATTATTCCCCGAAAGCCCACTATCTTCAACTATATCGTCAAGGAGCACCAATTTATCAAGAAGCACCACGAATAGAAAAACTAAAGATAATTGTTCAAACTGTTTTGCAAACTGTTTTTTAAAGTTTCTGTTTCGCAAAATTTTTTTTTAAACATTCCCCTAATTCAAAAAAGTAATACCTACTTTCAAAAACTGGACATAATATCCTTCCAAAATTTTTTTTTGGAAAATTGTCGGGCGGCAAGGGTTAACAAATTCCAAGTCGGTTTATAGAGTGAACACTATTCTGAAAGAGGAACACATATACAAAATTTGATGTCAATCGGTTAAACCTTTTATAATTTATAGCAAAGTAACGAAAAAACCTATAAAAAGCTGTTGGGCCGCAACGGGTTAACGAAACTCCACAAATATTTTTTTGAGGCTTTCTTTTGAACTAAAGCAGTATTTCAAAAAGTTGGAGGAAACTTGCTTTTTTGAAATTTGCACGCTCCCGGGCAACGCCGGGTAAATCTGCTAGTATCTAATATATTATTGAATTATTACCATAGGTAATATATAATTAAGACGTTGTGTACGATACTTAAGTTATGTTCAAAAGTACTTGCTGTATACATGTAAAATTTATTTTTATATTTAAATTAATTATAGGAATAGTTCTAAATCTGTACTTGTATTTTAGAAATACATTTATTGCATATTTTGCGTTTATAAGCTTTTCTAATAGGTACATAAACTAAGAATTTAAAATAATTGCAATTTTGAAAAATTTGAATCATTAAATATATTAATGCTTTGATTAGCTTTTTATAACAAAATTTAATAATTCAAATTTTGTCACTTTTATAATTGAATTGGAATAAATATATTTTCATTTATTTCCGATTTTTTTGTTTTTTAATGTTTTTAAATCGATAAATTAGTAAGAATTTGTAATATTTTTGAATAGATAAGGTAATTAGAAAACTTTTTTAGTATTATAAAGTTAATTTTCTTAGCTATGTCTTTCGATCAAACGAATAAAAGCTTTAACGGTTTTAAAATGAATTATGAACTTCTCATTAATATTGAACCAAATAGGTGTAGGGTATTTCTGTTTCTTTACTTGTTTTTTATTCTTATTCATAAATAATCTCAAACATTTATTTTATCATTATAAAAATTTAGGAGCAAATAATAGTTCTATTATTTATTGAAAAATGTTTATAATAAGTAATATAAAAAGTAATAATTATGTGTGGGTAGATAAGTACCTTATAAATGATTTTTTACTAATCCGTGTTATTGAGATTGAAAATAAAATGTTTGTAATTCAACTGCCCGTGAAAAAAATTGTAGCGTAGAAAATAAAAAGAAAAAAATTCATGCATGATTTTTAACAGATTTGTTTATATATTGATTTTTCTTTTCTTTTTATGGCGAAATATATGAGCCTATGTTCTACTCCTTTTTTTTCTTTTATTAATATATAATAAAAACCTTGCTTTAGATATGGTTTGAATAATAAGAATTCTAGATACACATATTATATCATATTCATAGATATAGCAATTTTTTTATATTTAACTCTTTCAGAACTTATTCTATATATAATGTACTATAGCTATTTATATTTCTTCACATTGTATTGTTCTTGTTGTACTTTTTTTCCAATGCATATTATACGTTATAACGTATGTTATTTTGCCTATATTTTTGGCGAAATATATGATGAACATTCAGTACATATTCAATATAGACTATAGCTATATATATATTTTTATACCCGTGCATACATATATGAACATCGGGTATATTAAAATTACTCCTCCGTTTGTAACGCATCGAAATATAAGAGCTAGATATAGTGTCAAGGGTACGTATCGAATCAGCATCGAAAAGTGAATCGATCTAGCTATGTGTGTCCGTCCGTCCGTCCGTCAGCACGATAACTCAAAAACTATAAGAGCTAGAGTTCTGAAACTTTCACAAAGTAATTTTTAGACAATTTGTAGGTTCCCTATTGTTTTTGGTTAAAATCGGAGAAAGGCTTCGGGTAGCTGCCATACAAATTTTTCGATATTTTATGAGTATTTTTAAAATTAATAACGAAATAGAAACCAAATATAAAACCAAACAAATTGTTGTTTAATTATTAATCGATTCATGGTGTAGTGGTTAGGACGTGTTACTTGTAGCAAAAATGTCTCGGTTCGAATGCAGGCTAAGGAAAATTTATTTTTTTTTTTTTTTTATCTATTTTTTTTTTAATAAAATATATGTATTTATTTTATGTTTGAAAAAATTTTATTTTATAGAAAATTAAACAGAAGACTCATTTATATTAAAAATTATTAATTTTTTTTAATATTTCTATAAAAAAATTCAAAACTGTTATTTAAAACAAACAATTGATACCATAGCAACTGCGATTATTTAAAACTGTTATTTAAAAAAAACAATTGATACCATAGTAACTATAATTATTTAAAAAAAAAAAATAATGAGATAAATAAAAACTCGTTTTGTAAAGAAATTATTAATTGTTCTATGGTATAGTGGATAGGACATGGGACTGGTAGTCAAAACGTTTCGGTTCGATTCCTTGCTGGGGCAAAATTTTTTTTTTTTTTTAAATTCATCTTAAAATTCTCATTTATAAATTATTTATTTTTTTTAATACATTTTTAAAAAAATTCAAAACAGTTATTCAAAACAAACAATTGATACCATCGCAACTATAATAACTTAAAAAAAAAATTGAGGTGAATATAAAGTCGATGGCTTAGTGGTTAAGACGTCGACATTTTAACTGGAAAGTGTGGGTTCGAATCTCGTTGAGAGCATATTTTTTTTTTAAATTCATCTTTTTTTTTTAATTCATTTTTTTTTTATTATTTTTTTTTCAATCTATATATATAAAAATGAAAGTTTGTTTATTTGTTTGTTTGTTTGTTTGTTTGTTTGTATGTTTGTTTGTAGCGAATAGACTCCTAAACTGCCCAGCCGATTTTCATGAAAATTTGTATATAGGGGTTTTTGGGTACGGAAGGAAATCGTGGCCCAAAAATTTTGCTCTAACGGACCGCCAAGTTGGGGCTGTGGTGCAAGTATTTAAACTTCTTTGTTCTAAAATGAAAACGGTTTGACCGATTGACTTCAAATTTTGTATACGTGATGCTCTTTGAGAATTGAGTAGACGCTATAAACAGTTTTGGAATTTGTTAACGCATGTCGGGCCGACGGGTGGTCAAAAAAAATTTTGGGTCCAAATTTTGTCCGATTTTACGAAATTGTGCTTTGCCTTTAAAGAAAGCCCCAAAAAAATTTTTGTTGAGTTCCATTAACCCATTGCGGCCCAACAGCTTTTTATAGGTTTTTTCAATACTTTACTCTAAATTCGAAACGGTTTGACCGATTGACTTCAAATTTTGTATACGTGATGCTCTTTGAGAATTGAGTAGACATTATTAACAGTTTTGGAATTTGTTAACCCATGTCGGGCCGACGGGTGGTCAAAAAAAATTTTGGGTCCAAATTTTGTCCGATTTTACGAAATTCTGCTTTGGCTTTAAAGAAAGCCCCAATCAACAATCCTAGAAAAATGGTTTTAAAAAGATTGCTTTCATTCATTTTAAAATTTATATGTGTAAACCGAGTGTAATTTTTGTGTTAACTTTTTGCAGTAACATCAACTTCAATTAAACCTCCATTGAGAGGCGCAGCAACGCGCACCGGGTATTAGCTAGTTAAATATAAAAAAAACAAATATTTTGAATTTTCTGTCAAACAGTTCAATTGCAATATAAGAATTTCTTATTTATTTAATACACGCACGGGTATCTAAAAGTCGACAAGGGCAACTATAATCTTCCTCGTTTTTTTGTTATTATTCAGTTTCTATTAAATATATAGGCCTTTTATATTTTGTCTATTTTATGTGTTGGGTAAAATGTTGATAAGATGTTGATGTAAACCATATGGTACAGAAATGTAAAGAAAAAGAGAAAGGTATAGAAATTTATGTAATTTCTCTTAAAAATTTGTTGAAAATTAGAAATCTTATTGATAAAATTAGAAATCTTATTGATAAAATATTTCTTTATTCAATGTTTGCGGATGATACCATAATTTTATATAAAGGCAAAAGCAGTAATCTACTAGAAGAATATATTAATTTGGATTTAAATAAAGTTAGTGAGTGGCTAGACCAAAAGAGACTAACGATTAACGTAACTAAAACTGATCTCATAATTTTTAAGCAAAAAAATAAAGAAAACATTAACCTATCAATTTCTATTAATCAACAACAAATAAAAAGAGTTAAATCTTCTAAATATTTGGGATTAGTTATTGATGAAGACCTATCTTGGAAAATACACATTGAAAAATTAAAAAAAACAATAATTTCAATAATAGGTGCCATTGGAAGATGTCCTAAATTAAGCGAACAAGTTGCAAAATTAGTCTTTTACTCTCACATTCAGTCTAAAATACGGTACTTAATTCCAGTTTGGAGCCAGGGTTGCAAATACATTACCAATTCAATAAGCATCCTTATCAACAGAGCTATAAAAATTTTATACAGATTACCATATGATTACCCGACTACTCAATTGTATTATACTTGTAACTTGCCTTCTGTTGAACAAACAATATTTTTAGAAAACTGTAAGTTAATTTACAAATTATGAAATAACCTAATGAAAAGCAACCTAAAACTACAAACAAATGCTTCAGTTCATAATTACAACACAAGAAATGCACAAAATTACCGACTAGCAGCACCCAGAACCGAAAGAGGTAAAAGAGACGTTATGTTTAATGGTATAAAAATTTTCAATAGCCTTCCTAACAATATAAAATATGCTCCTAATTTAAAATTATTCAATAAAAGATTGAAAGCTGTATTGCCAAAAAATAATAACTAAAAAAAAAAAAAAAAATAATAAAAATAAATAATTAAACTAATAATATTTAAATTGTTTAATAAGATTGAATTGTATTTTATTAGATATAAGCTAGTTATAAGTGAGATTTATACCAGTTTTTTTGTAACTGTCTATCTCTATACAATAAATAAAAAAAAAAAAAAAAAAAAAAAAAAAAATTTTTGGAAATCATATGTTTAATGTAGGTCTGTAATGTATTTTTATTTATAAATTATGATTTTATTGTATTACATGAAGACATGATTTAATACTAGTTATGTTATGACTGAGAAAAGATGTATGCACTTACAAAAACAACTTATGAAAAAACCAAGGTTTTTTAAAAAGCACATTTTCAAAATTATGTAGGGTTTGTTACTGAGTATTTTATCATTTATTTTTATAAAAATAAATTATAATATTATAATTTAAATAATTAATCAATTTAATAATTATAAATAATAGTGAAATCAATACTTAGAGTAAAATCCCTGTTAACAAGTCCGAAATATAATGTTGAAGCTTCAATGTTAACGTTTAAATTTGGAAAAACATACGCTGGTGAATAACTTATTGTTTTATAAAAACATCAAGGTTTTAATTTGTAAGGAATAGTATCCCTTCATTGGGGGATGTTCCCAAATTTTTGCTGAGCAAACTTATGATGGATCCGCCCATCCCCCTTCTGTCCCCATCCTTCCATTAGGTTCGACCATTGATTAAGAATTATATATAGATAAACATTTTCATGTTAAAAATTTGTAGGAAACTTTTTTCGCATATTTTTTAAAACTCTCTCAAAACCCTTGGCACATTTTGAATGTATTGTAACTATTTCTATTTTATACCCTTTATTTTTATTCTCTCAAAAATTTTTCACTCTACATAGTACATGTAACATGATTCAAGAATATGAATAATATGATACTAAAGAAAAGAAAACAATCGAATAAGAAAAAAAACGAGGAAGAGTGTAGTAGAGTAGATTGTGTCAATTCTGGGATACCCGTATGACCGTAATATAAACATTATATCATTATAATTATAAACTTCTGGCAAAATTTTAAACATAACAGCTTTATTAGGTGTAGTGTAATGCTCATATAAAAGAAGGAGTTGTATGACACTTACTAGAATCCTAGATTTTTAAACTGAAATACTTCTAAAATCGAGTTTTGTTTACGGTTTTCTATGTATTTTTAAGATTTTTTTATTTTTATCGTTACCAAAGACAAATATTTATTGTACAATAAACATTTTTGAAAAGCGTTCAGTTTTTGGACGTAACATCGAAATATAAAATTAAAAAATACCCATGTAAAAATAAAATAAAAAAAAATATTTTTTTCAATATATACTTTTACTAGCAGATTTACCCGGCGTTGCCCGGAAGCTTGCAAAATGTAAAAAAGCAAGTTTTGGAATTTGTTAACCCCTGCCGAACCGACGATTGTTCAAAAAAAAATTTGTAAGTAAATTACGTTTAATTTTTGAAAGTAGTTGCAACTTCTTTGAATTAGGGAATGCTTAAAAAAATGTTTGTCGCATGTACATACAAAATTAAATAATTTTTTAAAAAAGAAGAAATCATTTCAAAACAAGTGAGGGAAAAAAACCAAGGGTTTTTAAAAAGCACATTTTCAAAATTATATACGGTTTCTTATATATGATTTATCATAATATATACTTTTATAAAAATAAATGATAAAATACTCAGTAAGAAACCGTATATAATTTTGAAAATGTGCTTTTTAACAACCCTTGGTTTTTTTCCCTCACTTGTTTTGAAATGATATCTTCTTTTCTAAAAAAATATTTAATATTATAATTTAGTTATTTCATTAATTTATTAATTATATGAAATGAAATTATGTGAAATACTTAGAATATAACTGCAATTCACTCAAAAAACCTGTTAAGAAGTGCGAAATATAATGTTGGAGCTTCAATGTTAACGCTAATTTTGGAAAATCTTACACTGGTGAATAAGTTACTGTTTTATAAGAACATAAAAGTTTTAATTTTGAAGACTTAGTAGCCCTTCAATGGAGAAGGTTCCCAAATTTTTGCTTAGCAAACTTATGATGGATCTACCCACCCACTCCGGTCCTCACTCTTTCATTTTTTTCGGTTCTAGGAAATCAATTTTGAACTCCAATAAAATTTGAAATTTTACCTAGAATATTATTATTTAAACAAAAATTGTTAAGACTAAGAAATAATTTCTTCAATTTAAAGAGACCCTTTCAAATTTAAGAAAAACCTTTAACATATGTTGAAATATAATACTGCAGCTGTATTTTTTGTATATTTGAAAAAAAATATTTGAACAGGTGTTAAAGTTACAGGTGATTGAAAATAGCAAAATTTAAATTTTCGAGCCCTTATTGCTCCTAAACAGGGGATGTGAAAAAAAAATTTTGTTAACCGACTCCTACTAATTTCAGAGGACCTAACTTCTCCCAAAATTGCAAAACCCTAGCTTGAATCATTTAGAAGATATATGGGGCTAAAAATTTTGCAAAAGTTGATTTTAGCTTAATGGTAAATTTTAATACCGTATGGCAACCCTATTCGTTTTAGCTTTATATTTTTGTGAAACCTATAAAACCAGCTATTTTTGCCGTTTTCAGATTGAAAATACCCTTAACAAAACTCTTGTTATAACAATTTAAAAATAGGGCTTTTTCCAACTTTGGGGGGCTGTAGCTCCTTAACGAGTGGGGCTACAGAAAAAAATTCTTCTACGAAATTATTTTTTTTGTAATATCTACCCGTGGTTAAAATTTCTTTACTCTATTTCAAACGGTGTAAAAGTTTTTGTAAACATACGGACGGACGGACGGACGGACAAAGTCAAAATTAAGAAAAACCTTTGACACTTATTGAAACTTTTGTTTTGGAGCTTTCAATTTTGTATATAAATAAACAAAAATTTTGACAGATATTCAAGTTATAGGTGTTTAAAAGCAAAATTTATAGCAAAATTTCAATTTTCGACCCCTTACAGCTCCTAAAGAGGGGGCGTGACAAAAAAAGTTTATTAGCTGGCTCTTAATTATTTCTAAGGATCTAACTTCTTCCAAAATTTCAAGTTTCTAGATTGAGCCGTTCAGAAGTTATGAGGGACCAAAAATTTTGCAAAACTTAGTTTTGGATAACGGTAAATTTTAGTGCCGTATGGTAACCCTATACAATTGGTTTATAAAAATTGGTAAAGCTTACAAGAACCGCTGTCTGTTACCGTTTTCAGATTGGAAATATACCAAACAGAACTCCAATTATAACTGTTTAAATATAGGGCTTTTTCCAACTTTGTGGGGCTGTCGCTCCGTAACGGGGCGGGCAACAAAAAAAAGTTTTGACATTAAATTATTTTTATTGCAATACCTACCCATTTCTGATATTTTTTAGTCAGCCGTAGGTAAAAAGGGACGGACGGACGAACGGACGGACAGAGTGATGCTATATAGGCACATTTTTACAAAATTTTTTGAAAATGTGCTAAAAATGAACTAGAATTTATGAAGGAAAAAATCATTGTTTTTTTTTCTTATTCTTGTGATTTTTTCTTTTCTTTGCTATCGTATTCATGAATCATATTACATATACTGTGTAGAGTGAAAAATAGTTACAATACATTTAAAATGTGCCAACCGTTTTGAGAGAATTTGAAAAAATATGCGAATATAGTTTCATACAAATTTTTAACATGAAAATGTTTAGCTATATATTATTCTTAATTAAAGATTATATATAACAAATTGAATTTTTTGATTTTTAGATATCATTTGAAGAAAACTGCAATTTCACAATGAAATCTATTTTTAAAAAACAACAACTGCAAAGTAGATAAAAAACAAAGACTTACGAAAAAATGTGGAGAAGGAAAATGTTTTGTTATTTAATTTTAAAGATATTTTTATTCGGATTCTTTATTAGCTTTATTATACCTTACACCTATAGAATAGGTAAAAGGGTATATTAACTTTGGTATGGTGTTTGTAACCACCTAAAGGAAGCGAGCTAGATATGGAAAAGTATATATATTTGTGATCAGCGTGACCTCCTGAGTCGATATAGCCATGTACGTCCGTCCGTCTGTCCGTAGGCACGAAAACTCAAAAAATAATGGAGCTATATTGATGAAATTTTAATTGTAGGTTGCTAGGACTGAAAGTACGGCGGGGATTGCATATGGGCGAAATCGGCCCATTGGTTCGGATTCTGGACCTTTTAATCGATCGAAGGGCTAACGATCATATATAAAAAATCACAATAACTCAACAACTAATGAAGCTTTCTTCATCAAGTTTGTGCTGTAGGTTACTAGTAATGAAACTACTTCGGGGATTGCGCAATTTCGGGAATGGACCATGGGTTCGGAACCTAGAACTTTTTGATCGAATTTAGGCCAAACCAGCATAATTCCGAAACCAAAGAAGATAGAACCTCCAAATTTTGTATCAGGGTGTCCCTTCGTATTTCCTTAATGTCTTTGAAATTTGGGCCCTATTGGAGTAGTGGGTCGGGGATCAGCCATACATTTCTGAAGACCTTAAAGCATATCTTTAAAATTAATAAAGATAACAACTTTAAAAAATGTAGAAGCTTCAAATTTGGCACAAGGGTGTTCTTTACTATCCCGTGCGTGTCCCCCTAATTTGGGATCAATTGGAGTGGTAGTTCAGTATCCGTCTTAGACCCCCTTAAGTTCTAAAAGCTTATAATCGAAATTATTAAAAATAGTAACTTAAAATTAAGATAGAACTTTCAAATTGTGTACAAGGGTTAACTAGTGCTTAAAGTTAAGCGTGGACTGCATAAGGGCGAAATCAGCCCAAGGGTTCGGATTCTGGACCTTTAAATCGGTTTCAGGGCTAACGAACATATATAAATAATCACGATAACTCAACAACTAATGACGGTATCTTCATGAAATTTGTGCTGTAGGTTATTGGTAATGAAACTACGGCGGCGATTGCGTACGGTGAGGATTGGACAATGGGTTCGGAACTTAGAACTTTTTGATCGAATTTAGGCCAAACTAGCATAATTCCGAAACCAATGAAGATAGAACCTCGAAATTTGGTTTCAGGGTGTAGCTTTCGATTTCCTTAGTGTCCTTGAAATTTGAGCCCAATTGGAGTAGTAGGTGTGGACCAGCCACTCAGTTCCAAGGACCTTAAAGCATATATTCGAAATTAATAAAGATAATAACTTGAAACAAATATAGAAGCTTCAACTTTGGCACATGGGTGTTCTTTACTATTTCCTGCGTGTCCCTCTAATTTTGTACCTTTCTTAGACCACCCAATGTGTAAAAGTTTATCGACGAAATTAATAAAACTAGTAACTTAAAACTAAGATAGAACGTTCCAATTATGTACAAGGGTTAACTAGTATTGAAAGTATGACGGGGACTGCATATGGGCGAAATCGTACCATAATTTCGGGTTCTGGAACCCTTGAAAAGTTTAAGGACTAACAAATATATATCTTAAAAACACCATAACTCAAAAAATAATGCCGCTATTTTGATGAAATTTAAACTCCAGGTTACTAATAATGAAAGTACCATTGGAATTGGTTCTGGTCGAGTTTGGTTAATGAGTTCGGATTCTAGAAGCTTTTGATCGATTTGAGGCCGAACGAATATAATTTCGAAGCCAAAGAATATATTTCCTATTTCCTATGTTTCCCCGAAATTTAGACTTAATTGTAGTGGTTCAGCTATGTTCAAAGGAACTTGCTGCATTTATGTAAAATTTATTTTTATATTTAAATGAATTATATGAAAAGGTGTAAATTTGTAATTGTATTTTAGAAATACATTTATTGCATATTTTGCGTATAAGCTTTTCTATTAGGTATATTAACTAGCCATTTAAAATAATTGCAATTTTGAAAAATTTGGGTTATTAAATTTATTATGCTTTGATTAGCTTTTTATCACAAAATTAATAACTAGAATTTTTTCATTTTGTAATTGAATTGGAATAAATATATTTTCATTTATAACAAGTTTTTTTGTTTTTTAATATTTTTAAATAAATAAATTAGTAAGAATTTGTAATATTTTTTAAGAGATAGTGTAATTAGAAAATGTTTTTAGTATTATAAAGTTAATTTGGTTAGCTATGCCTTACAATCAAATTAATAACAGCTTTTATGGCGTTAAAATGATTTATAGATATGTCATTAAATTTGAACCAAATAGGTGTAGGGTATTTCTAAGTCGGTTGCACCGACTGACTGTTTCTTTACTTGTTTTTATTATCGTTTGAATCACAAAAAGTAAACAAAAACTTAAATTTAAGTTTAGAATTCAAATTTATTAATGATTATATTTTACTTAAAATTACGTCTTTAAATACAATTTTATTTCCATAATTATTATACATTATGCAACGAAATTAGATGACATAACAAATATTTAATTTACTTTAAAACAATTAAAATAATGAATGTAGGTCAGTACAATGACTTTAAAGGTAGTTTATTAAGTTAAGTTCAATTAAATTATATTACAAAGAAATATGCATCATAAGCAAAAATGTACGTTAAACAATTATGAAATAATTAATATTAAAATTAGTTCTAAAGTTGTTATATATATTAATGTTAAGTTTATAATGTTAAAACTTATGTTCTGCGAACATTCTCCCCCCCCCCCCCCCCCCCCCAAAATGAATTAATAATTAAATGGATGTTCACAAGCGGTTGACGCTGTATTGCTTTCTGTAGGTGGTACTGCAGGTTTTGAATTGGTTTTTTCATCAATTGAGTTATGAGAGTTATGTATGCAATTGCATAATGATGAACATCATGTGTATTTATATTTCTTGTTGATGTTCTTTTTGTTAGAATACGTATGCTTTCTTTTGAAGGATGATTGAAATTTTTGGGATACTATTATTAGTAAAATTAAGTGCTTCTGGATTTCTATTTTTGATTTCATCATAGCTGAAATTATTGTCGTTGTCTATAATTGGCAACAACGATAGCTTAGTTATAGGGCGTTTTAATATTGAAGTTTTTTTTTTAAAGTAGCAACTCTAACAAGACCATTATCATCACAGCTTGTCTCAATAATTTTTCCCAAAGCCCATCTGATTGGAGGGCAGTTATCCTCCTTTATTAGCATTATGTTTCCAACCCTTAAATTTCGTTGTTGTTGGGTCCATTTTGGTCTTTGCTGTAATCTGGACAAGTATTCTTTAGAACATCTTTCCCAAAACTTCTGGTGTAAATGATCTAACAGCTGCCATCTAGTTAATATATTAGGATTCTTATTTACCACATTTTCCTTTTGAACTGTTAATAATGGTGCTCTTATTAAAAAGTGACCAGGTGTTAAAACTTTCAAGTTTTCTGGATCATTATTTAACGGGCATAAAGGACGAGAATTTTAACAAGCTTCAATTTTTACAGTTAAAGTTGTAAGTTCTTCAAAAGTTAATGTTGTGGCCTTTATTAATCTCTTCATATGATATTTTGTTGATTTTACACAAGCTTCCCAAAGACCTCCAAAATGAGGGGATGTGGGTGGTATAAAATGCCATTGGATTCCTTCCCTATTTAATGAGTCTATATTTTAATTTTTATAATTGGATTCTTTGAACAAATCACTCAAAATTTTGCTGGCTCCGCAAAAATTTGTGGCATTATCACTATACACATTGGCAACTGGTCCTCTTCTGCTAACAAATCTTTTAAATGCTGCAAGAAAGGCACTTGATGTTAAGTTACTAACTACTTCTAGGTGTATTGTCTTGGTACTTAAGCATACAAAAAGTGCTATGTAACCCTAAAAAGTTTTATTTCCACGACCTACTGATGACTTTAAAGTAAAGGGTCCAGCGTAATCAACACCACAATTTGTGAATGGCCTGGACATAGTTACCCGAGGTTTAGGAAGATTTCCCATTAGTTGAGATGCCGAAGTTGCTTTAAATCGATGACAAACCGTACATCTGTGAATACATCCCTTGACTGCCTTTAATGCATTTAGTATCCAAAATCTTTGTCTAATATATTCTAGGGTTTGATTGCTGCCACCATGTAATGAATGCAAATGTGCATGATTTATGATTAAATTTGTTAAATCACTCTTGTAGGGAAGTATGAGCGGATGTTTTGGTTTATATGAAAGTTCAGATTCAGACAATCTTCCACCTAAGCGAAGAAGGTGACTAGAATCTAAGAACGGATTTAAACTTAATAATCTGCTTGTTTTATGTAGTGGTTTACCATTTAAAAGTTGCTCAATTTCCTCATAAAAGTATTGATACTGTGTAACCTTTATTAATGTTATAAACGAAATTTCTACTTCATCAGCAGTTAATGTTCCGGCTTTGCGGTTTTTTGGACTGCATATTAAATTTTTACAAAAGCGAATACAATAAGCTAAAACACGTTTTATTTTTCTTAAGAATGAATAGTTATGAAGTAAATTTTCAATCAAAGAGTTGTCTACTTCTGTTTTAACAATGTTAACTACAAATTTGGTTTTAATCTCTAAATTAGTATTGCTTATTGGGGTTTTGGACGCCTTGAATTCATTTTGTTTTAACCATGTGGGACCTTCCCACCAAAGATTATTATTTTCTAATTTCGATGGATAAATTCCACGTGACGCTAAATCAGCTTAATTACTTCAGGAGTTTACATGGTACCAATTATAGCTTGAATTTCAAAAGGTGTGGAGCCCCTTGAAACCATGATAATACAATAGTTGAGTCTGTCCAGGCAAAATTTTCAATGTTTTGTATGTCCAATGCATTCTTAACTTCTTTCATTAGTCTTGCTAATAATAAAGCTCCGCTTAATTCTAAACGTGGTAATGAAAATTGAAATCTTAGCGGTGCTACCTTTGTTTTTGAAGCGATGAGTGTGACAGTAATATTGCCTACGGTTGTTATTATTTTGAGAAATACAACCGCACCATAGGCCTTTTCAGATGCATCAGAAAATCCATGAAGTTGGCAAACTTTGGTGTCATTTCCAAATCGATTAAAAGAACTCGACTCGACGAAAATTTTTTTTAAACATTACCCTAATTCAAAGAAGTTTTACCTATTTTCGAAAATTGGACGTAATTTACTTACAAATTTTTTTTTGAACAACCGTCGGATCAGTATGGGTTAGCAAATTCCAAGTCTGTTAATAGAGTGAACTCCATTTCTAATTTATTGTAAAGTAACGAAAAAACCTATAAAAACTGTTGAGCTACAATGGGTTAACGGAACTCCACAAATATTTTTTGAGGCTTTCTTTTTAACAAAAGTAGTACTTCAAAAAATTGGCTGAAACTTGCTTTTTTACAATTTCCACGTTCCCGGGCAACGCCGGGTAAATCTGTTAGTTTAATATATAAAGGAGAAAATTTGTTTGTTTGTTTGTCCAGGATTCACATGATGGTCCGATTGTCACAAAATTTTAAAGGAATAATTCTGAGACCCCAGGGGTGACATAGGCTATGTCACATTTTTGGATGTCGAGGCAAAATGGTTAGACCGATTAACTTGAAATTTTGCACAAATGTTCCTCTTAGCAACTGCTGTTAGTTGTATAAATTTGGTTGGAATAAATTAACCCATTTCGGCCTGGTGGGCTTCCAAAAAATTTTGTGTTTCCGATTTGTGTCCAATTTTACAGGTTGATTTTGCAGTCTAAAGAGAGGCTGCAAAAAGTTTCAGTTAAGTTCGATTAACCGATTTTCCACGACGACGCCATGAAGTTTTCTATAAATTTTATTTGCTTAAACGATTAAAAGAATTTTATTAAAAATTTTGTACCAGCATTTTAATTATAAAAACCCACAGAGTTAATTTGGTTTTGACCTGTGTACGCGTTTTGCACAAAGATTCAATGAAATTTTCAAAATTTTGGTATGAACGCAATGTAACTTTTATTCCAAAAGCTCACTTAATTAAATAGGCTAATTTTTTTCCTTAAATAGTCTCAAATAGTTAAAAGCTAAATTAGATAATATTAATAATAATAAAAATAAAGCTAATATAGAATCCGAATAAAAATATCTTTAAAATTAAAGAACATAGCATTTTCCTTGTCCACATTTTTTCGTAAGTCTTCGTCTTTTATCTACTTTTCAGTTGTTGTTTTTTAAAAATAGATTTCAGTGTGAAATTGCAGTTTTCTTCAAATGAAATCTTAAAATCAAAAATTTAAATTTTTTATATATAATGCTTAAATACATAGTATTTTAAAACAGTTTTTCTAAAAAAGAAGCCTGCATTTCTCTCATAAAATCTTAAAAAAAAACGAGGAAGAGCGTAGTACAACTTTCATGTAAGTACTAAACCAAATATAAGTTGAAAAGCCAAATATAAGTTGATTTTTAAACCTTTTCTTAACCTTGACTATATTTTATTCATACGTTGGCAATTCAAGAAAACTACTATTGACATAGTATAATGATATAATGGCAAATTTAGTATACCCTTTTGACCTATAGTAAAACGGGTATAATAAAACTTATATGTTAACGAGCTAATACCGGCGCACGTTGCCTCGCCACTCAATGGAGTTTTAATTAAGTTGATGTTATTGAAAAAGTTAACACAAAAATTACAGATGGTGTTCATGTTAATTTTAAAATGTAATAAAGAGATTTTTTTAAAACGCTTTTTTTAGAATTATTCTTGCAATTTTTCAACAAGTTTATTATTTTATTAAATAATAATCAAAATTATAATTCAGTTAACATTATTCCCCGAAAGCCCACTATCTTCAACTATATCGTCAAGGAGCACCAATTTATCAAGAAGCACCACGAATAGAAAAACTAAAGATAATTGTTCAAACTGTTTTGCAAACTGTTTTTTAAAGTTTCTGTTTCGCAAAATTTTTTTTTAAACATTCCCCTAATTCAAAAAAGTAATACCTACTTTCAAAAACTGGACATAATATCCTTCCAAAATTTTTTTTTGGAAAATTGTCGGGCGGCAAGGGTTAACAAATTCCAAGTCGGTTTATAGAGTGAACACTATTCTGAAAGAGGAACACATATACAAAATTTGATGTCAATCGGTTAAACCTTTTATAATTTATAGCAAAGTAACGAAAAAACCTATAAAAAGCTGTTGGGCCGCAACGGGTTAACGAAACTCCACAAATATTTTTTTGAGGCTTTCTTTTGAACTAAAGCAGTATTTCAAAAAGTTGGAGGAAACTTGCTTTTTTGAAATTTGCACGCTCCCGGGCAACGCCGGGTAAATCTGCTAGTATCTAATATATTATTGAATTATTACCATAGGTAATATATAATTAAGACGTTGTGTACGATACTTAAGTTATGTTCAAAAGTACTTGCTGTATACATGTAAAATTTATTTTTATATTTAAATTAATTATAGGAATAGTTCTAAATCTGTACTTGTATTTTAGAAATACATTTATTGCATATTTTGCGTTTATAAGCTTTTCTAATAGGTACATAAACTAAGAATTTAAAATAATTGCAATTTTGAAAAATTTGAATCATTAAATATATTAATGCTTTGATTAGCTTTTTATAACAAAATTTAATAATTCAAATTTTGTCACTTTTATAATTGAATTGGAATAAATATATTTTCATTTATTTCCGATTTTTTTGTTTTTTAATGTTTTTAAATCGATAAATTAGTAAGAATTTGTAATATTTTTGAATAGATAAGGTAATTAGAAAACTTTTTTAGTATTATAAAGTTAATTTTCTTAGCTATGTCTTTCGATCAAACGAATAAAAGCTTTAACGGTTTTAAAATGAATTATGAACTTCTCATTAATATTGAACCAAATAGGTGTAGGGTATTTCTGTTTCTTTACTTGTTTTTTATTCTTATTCGTAAATAATCTCAAACATTTATTTTATCATTATAAAAATTTAGGAGCAAATAATAGTTCTATTATTTATTGAAAAATGTTTATAATAAGTAATATAAAAAGTAATAATTATGTGTGGGTAGATAAGTACCTTATAAATGATTTTTTACTAATCCGTGTTATTGAGATTGAAAATAAAATGTTTGTAATTCAACTGCCCGTGAAAAAAATTGTAGCGTAGAAAATAAAAAGAAAAAAATTCATGCATGATTTTTAACAGATTTGTTTATATATTGATTTTTCTTTTCTTTTTATGGCGAAATATATGAGCCTATGTTCTACTCCTTTTTTTTCTTTTATTAATATATAATAAAAACCTTGCTTTAGATATGGTTTGAATAATAAGAATTCTAGATACACATATTATATCATATTCATAGATATAGCAATTTTTTTATATTTA
Source organism: Dolichopus griseipennis (assembly GCA_963082915.1). NCBI lineage: Eukaryota > Metazoa > Arthropoda > Insecta > Diptera > Dolichopodidae > Dolichopus > Dolichopus griseipennis. The sequence goes on along the minus strand of OY720441.1, from coordinate 238,729,310 downwards.
ACTCTTTCAGAACTTATTCTATATATAATGTACTATAGCTATTTATATTTCTTCACATTGTATTGTTCTTGTTGTACTTTTTTTCCAATGCATATTATACGTTATAACGTATGTTATTTTGCCTATATTTTTGGCGAAATATATGATGAACATTCAGTACATATTCAATATAGACTATAGCTATATATATATTTTTATACCCGTGCATACATATATGAACATCGGGTATATTAAAATTACTCCTCCGTTTGTAACGCATCGAAATATAAGAGCTAGATATAGTGTCAAGGGTACGTATCGAATCAGCATCGAAAAGTGAATCGATCTAGCTATGTGTGTCCGTCCGTCCGTCCGTCAGCACGATAACTCAAAAACTATAAGAGCTAGAGTTCTGAAACTTTCACAAAGTAATTTTTAGACAATTTGTAGGTTCCCTATTGTTTTTGGTTAAAATCGGAGAAAGGCTTCGGGTAGCTGCCATACAAATTTTTCGATATTTTATGAGTATTTTTAAAATTAATAACGAAATAGAAACCAAATATAAAACCAAACAAATTGTTGTTTAATTATTAATCGATTCATGGTGTAGTGGTTAGGACGTGTTACTTGTAGCAAAAATGTCTCGGTTCGAATGCAGGCTAAGGAAAATTTATTTTTTTTTTTTTTTTATCTATTTTTTTTTTAATAAAATATATGTATTTATTTTATGTTTGAAAAAATTTTATTTTATAGAAAATTAAACAGAAGACTCATTTATATTAAAAATTATTAATTTTTTTTAATATTTCTATAAAAAAATTCAAAACTGTTATTTAAAACAAACAATTGATACCATAGCAACTGCGATTATTTAAAACTGTTATTTAAAAAAAACAATTGATACCATAGTAACTATAATTATTTAAAAAAAAAAAATAATGAGATAAATAAAAACTCGTTTTGTAAAGAAATTATTAATTGTTCTATGGTATAGTGGATAGGACATGGGACTGGTAGTCAAAACGTTTCGGTTCGATTCCTTGCTGGGGCAAAATTTTTTTTTTTTTTTAAATTCATCTTAAAATTCTCATTTATAAATTATTTATTTTTTTTAATACATTTTTAAAAAAATTCAAAACAGTTATTCAAAACAAACAATTGATACCATCGCAACTATAATAACTTAAAAAAAAAATTGAGGCGAATATAAAGTCGATGGCTTAGTGGTTAAGACGTCGACATTTTAACTGGAAAGTGTGGGTTCGAATCTCGTTGAGAGCATATTTTTTTTTTAAATTCATCTTTTTTTTTTAATTCATTTTTTTTTTATTATTTTTTTTTCAATCTATATATATAAAAATGAAAGTTTGTTTATTTGTTTGTTTGTTTGTTTGTTTGTTTGTATGTTTGTTTGTAGCGAATAGACTCCTAAACTGCCCAGCCGATTTTCATGAAAATTTGTATATAGGGGTTTTTGGGTACGGAAGGAAATCGTGGCCCAAAAATTTTGCTCTAACGGACCGCCAAGTTGGGGCTGTGGTGCAAGTATTTAAACTTCTTTGTTCTAAAATGAAAACGGTTTGACCGATTGACTTCAAATTTTGTATACGTGATGCTCTTTGAGAATTGAGTAGACGCTATTAACAGTTTTGGAATTTGTTAACGCATGTCGGGCCGACGGGTGGTCAAAAAAAATTTTGGGTCCAAATTTTGTCCGATTTTACGAAATTGTGCTTTGCCTTTAAAGAAAGCCCCAAAAAAATTTTTGTTGAGTTCCATTAACCCATTGCGGCCCAACAGCTTTTTATAGGTTTTTTCAATACTTTACTCTAAATTCGAAACGGTTTGACCGATTGACTTCAAGTTTTGTATACGTGATGCTCTTTGAGAATTGAGTAGACATTATTAACAGTTTTGGAATTTGTTAACCCATGTCGGGCCGACGAGTGGTCAAAAAAAATTTTGGGTCCAAATTTTGTCCGATTTTACGAAATTCTGCTTTGGCTTTAAAGAAAGCCCCAATCAACAATCCTAGAAAAATGGTTTTAAAAAGATTGCTTTCATTCATTTTAAAATTTATATGTGTAAACCGAGTGTAATTTTTGTGTTAACTTTTTGCAGTAACATCAACTTCAATTAAACCTCCATTGAGAGGCGCAGCAACGCGCACCGGGTATTAGCTAGTTAAATATAAAAAAACAAATATTTTGAATTTTCTGTCAAACAGTTCAATTGCAATATAAGAATTTCTTATTTATTTAATACACGCACGGGTATCTAAAAGTCGACAAGGGCAACTATAATCTTCCTCGTTTTTTTGTTATTATTCAGTTTCTATTAAATATATAGGCCTTTTATATTTTGTCTATTTTATGTGTTGGGTAAAATGTTGATAAGATGTTGATGTAAACCATATGGTACAGAAATGTAAAGAAAAAGAGAAAGGTATAGAAATTTATGTAATTTCTCTTAAAAATTTGTTGAAAATTAGAAATCTTATTGATAAAATTAGAAATCTTATTGATAAAATATTTCTTTATTCAATGTTTGCGGATGATACCATAATTTTATATAAAGGCAAAAGCAGTAATCTACTAGAAGAATATATTAATTTGGATTTAAATAAAGTTAGTGAGTGGCTAGACCAAAAGAGACTAACGATTAACGTAACTAAAACTGATCTCATAATTTTTAAGCAAAAAAATAAAGAAAACATTAACCTATCAATTTCTATTAATCAACAACAAATAAAAAGAGTTAAATCTTCTAAATATTTGGGATTAGTTATTGATGAAGACCTATCTTGGAAAATACACATTGAAAAATTAAAAAAAACAATAATTTCAATAATAGGTGCCATTGGAAGATGTCCTAAATTAAGCGAACAAGTTGCAAAATTAGTCTTTTACTCTCACATTCAGTCTAAAATACGGTACTTAATTCCAGTTTGGAGCCAGGGTTGCAAATACATTACCAATTCAATAAGCATCCTTATCAACAGAGCTATAAAAATTTTATACAGATTACCATATGATTACCCGACTACTCAATTGTATTATACTTGTAACTTGCCTTCTGTTGAACAAACAATATTTTTAGAAAACTGTAAGTTAATTTACAAATTATCAAATAACCTAATGAAAAGCAACCTAAAACTACAAACAAATGCTTCAGTTCATAATTACAACACAAGAAATGCACAAAATTACCGACTAGCAGCACCCAGAACCGAAAGAGGTAAAAGAGACGTTATGTTTAATGGTATAAAAATTTTCAATAGCCTTCCTAACAATATAAAATATGCTCCTAATTTAAAATTATTCAATAAAAGATTGAAAGCTGTATTGCCAAAAAATAATAACTAAAAAAAAAAAAAAAAATAATAAAAATAAATAATTAAACTAATAATATTTAAATTGTTTAATAAGATTGAATTGTATTTTATTAGATATAAGCTAGTTATAAGTGAGATTTATACCAGTTTTTTTGTAACTGTCTATCTCTATACAATAAATAAAAAAAAAAAAAAAAAAAAAAAAAAAATTTTTGGAAATCATATGTTTAATGTAGGTCTGTAATGTATTTTTATTTATAAATTATGATTTTATTGTATTACATGAAGACATGATTTAATACTAGTTATGTTATGACTGAGAAAAGATGTATGCACTTACAAAAACAACTTATGAAAAAACCAAGGTTTTTTAAAAAGCACATTTTCAAAATTATGTAGGGTTTGTTACTGAGTATTTTATCATTTATTTTTATAAAAATAAATTATAATATTATAATTTAAATAATTAATCAATTTAATAATTATAAATAATAGTGAAATCAATACTTAGAGTAAAATCCCTGTTAACAAGTCCGAAATATAATGTTGAAGCTTCAATGTTAACGTTTAAATTTGGAAAAACATACGCTGGTGAATAACTTATTGTTTTATAAAAACATCAAGGTTTTAATTTGTAAGGAATAGTATCCCTTCATTGGGGGATGTTCCCAAATTTTTGCTGAGCAAACTTATGATGGATCCGCCCATCCCCCTTCTGTCCCCATCCTTCCATTAGGTTCGACCATTGATTAAGAATTATATATAGATAAACATTTTCATGTTAAAAATTTGTAGGAAACTTTTTTCGCATATTTTTTAAAACTCTCTCAAAACCCTTGGCACATTTTGAATGTATTGTAACTATTTCTATTTTATACCCTTTATTTTTATTCTCTCAAAAATTTTTCACTCTACATAGTACATGTAACATGATTCAAGAATATGAATAATATGATACTAAAGAAAAGAAAACAATCGAATAAGAAAAAAAACGAGGAAGAGTGTAGTAGAGTAGATTGTGTCAATTCTGGGATACCCGTATGACCGTAATATAAACATTATATCATTATAATTATAAACTTCTGGCAAAATTTTAAACATAACAGCTTTATTAGGTGTAGTGTAATGCTCATATAAAAGAAGGAGTTGTATGACACTTACTAGAATCCTAGATTTTTAAACTGAAATACTTCTAAAATCGAGTTTTGTTTACGGTTTTCTATGTATTTTTAAGATTTTTTTATTTTTATCGTTACCAAAGACAAATATTTATTGTACAATAAACATTTTTGAAAAGCGTTCAGTTTTTGGACGTAACATCGAAATATAAAATTAAAAAATACCCATGTAAAAATAAAATAAAAAAAAATATTTTTTTCAATATATACTTTTACTAGCAGATTTACCCGGCGTTGCCCGGAAGCTTGCAAAATGTAAAAAAGCAAGTTTTGGAATTTGTTAACCCCTGCCGAACCGACGATTGTTCAAAAAAAAATTTGTAAGTAAATTACGTTTAATTTTTGAAAGTAGTTGCAACTTCTTTGAATTAGGGAATGCTTAAAAAAATGTTTGTCGCATGTACATACAAAATTAAATAATTTTTTAAAAAAGAAGAAATCATTTCAAAACAAGTGAGGGAAAAAAACCAAGGGTTTTTAAAAAGCACATTTTCAAAATTATATACGGTTTCTTATATATGATTTATCATAATATATACTTTTATAAAAATAAATGATAAAATACTCAGTAAGAAACCGTATATAATTTTGAAAATGTGCTTTTTAACAACCCTTGGTTTTTTTCCCTCACTTGTTTTGAAATGATATCTTCTTTTCTAAAAAAATATTTAATATTATAATTTAGTTATTTCATTAATTTATTAATTATATGAAATGAAATTATGTGAAATACTTAGAATATAACTGCAATTCACTCAAAAAACCTGTTAAGAAGTGCGAAATATAATGTTGGAGCTTCAATGTTAACGCTAATTTTGGAAAATCTTACACTGGTGAATAAGTTACTGTTTTATAAGAACATAAAAGTTTTAATTTTGAAGACTTAGTAGCCCTTCAATGGAGAAGGTTCCCAAATTTTTGCTTAGCAAACTTATGATGGATCTACCCACCCACTCCGGTCCTCACTCTTTCATTTTTTTCGGTTCTAGGAAATCAATTTTGAACTCCAATAAAATTTGAAATTTTACCTAGAATATTATTATTTAAACAAAAATTGTTAAGACTAAGAAATAATTTCTTCAATTTAAAGAGACCCTTTCAAATTTAAGAAAAACCTTTAACATATGTTGAAATATAATACTGCAGCTGTATTTTTTGTATATTTGAAAAAAAATATTTGAACAGGTGTTAAAGTTACAGGTGATTGAAAATAGCAAAATTTAAATTTTCGAGCCCTTATTGCTCCTAAACAGGGGATGTGAAAAAAAAATTTTGTTAACCGACTCCTACTAATTTCAGAGGACCTAACTTCTCCCAAAATTGCAAAACCCTAGCTTGAATCATTTAGAAGATATATGGGGCTAAAAATTTTGCAAAAGTTGATTTTAGCTTAATGGTAAATTTTAATACCGTATGGCAACCCTATTCGTTTTAGCTTTATATTTTTGTGAAACCTATAAAACCAGCTATTTTTGCCGTTTTCAGATTGAAAATACCCTTAACAAAACTCTTGTTATAACAATTTAAAAATAGGGCTTTTTCCAACTTTGGGGGGCTGTAGCTCCTTAACGAGTGGGGCTACAGAAAAAAATTCTTCTACGAAATTATTTTTTTTGTAATATCTACCCGTGGTTAAAATTTCTTTACTCTATTTCAAACGGTGTAAAAGTTTTTGTAAACATACGGACGGACGGACGGACGGACAAAGTCAAAATTAAGAAAAACCTTTGACACTTATTGAAACTTTTGTTTTGGAGCTTTCAATTTTGTATATAAATAAACAAAAATTTTGACAGATATTCAAGTTATAGGTGTTTAAAAGCAAAATTTATAGCAAAATTTCAATTTTCGACCCCTTACAGCTCCTAAAGAGGGGGCGTGACAAAAAAAGTTTATTAGCTGGCTCTTAATTATTTCTAAGGATCTAACTTCTTCCAAAATTTCAAGTTTCTAGATTGAGCCGTTCAGAAGTTATGAGGGACCAAAAATTTTGCAAAACTTAGTTTTGGATAACGGTAAATTTTAGTGCCGTATGGTAACCCTATACAATTGGTTTATAAAAATTGGTAAAGCTTACAAGAACCGCTGTCTGTTACCGTTTTCAGATTGGAAATATACCAAACAGAACTCCAATTATAACTGTTTAAATATAGGGCTTTTTCCAACTTTGTGGGGCTGTCGCTCCGTAACGGGGCGGGCAACAAAAAAAAGTTTTGACATTAAATTATTTTTATTGCAATACCTACCCATTTCTGATATTTTTTAGTCAGCCGTAGGTAAAAAGGGACGGACGGACGAACGGACGGACAGAGTGATGCTATATAGGCACATTTTTACAAAATTTTTTGAAAATGTGCTAAAAATGAACTAGAATTTATGAAGGAAAAAATCATTGTTTTTTTTTCTTATTCTTGTGATTTTTTCTTTTCTTTGCTATCGTATTCATGAATCATATTACATATACTGTGTAGAGTGAAAAATAGTTACAATACATTTAAAATGTGCCAACCGTTTTGAGAGAATTTGAAAAAATATGCGAATATAGTTTCATACAAATTTTTAACATGAAAATGTTTAGCTATATATTATTCTTAATTAAAGATTATATATAACAAATTGAATTTTTTGATTTTTAGATATCATTTGAAGAAAACTGCAATTTCACAATGAAATCTATTTTTAAAAAACAACAACTGCAAAGTAGATAAAAAACAAAGACTTACGAAAAAATGTGGAGAAGGAAAATGTTTTGTTATTTAATTTTAAAGATATTTTTATTCGGATTCTTTATTAGCTTTATTATACCTTACACCTATAGAATAGGTAAAAGGGTATATTAACTTTGGTATGGTGTTTGTAACCACCTAAAGGAAGCGAGCTAGATATGGAAAAGTATATATATTTGTGATCAGCGTGACCTCCTGAGTCGATATAGCCATGTACGTCCGTCCGTCTGTCCGTAGGCACGAAAACTCAAAAAATAATGGAGCTATATTGATGAAATTTTAATTGTAGGTTGCTAGGACTGAAAGTACGGCGGGGATTGCATATGGGCGAAATCGGCCCATTGGTTCGGATTCTGGACCTTTTAATCGATCGAAGGGCTAACGATCATATATAAAAAATCACAATAACTCAACAACTAATGAAGCTTTCTTCATCAAGTTTGTGCTGTAGGTTACTAGTAATGAAACTACTTCGGGGATTGCGCAATTTCGGGAATGGACCATGGGTTCGGAACCTAGAACTTTTTGATCGAATTTAGGCCAAACCAGCATAATTCCGAAACCAAAGAAGATAGAACCTCCAAATTTTGTATCAGGGTGTCCCTTCGTATTTCCTTAATGTCTTTGAAATTTGGGCCCTATTGGAGTAGTGGGTCGGGGATCAGCCATACATTTCTGAAGACCTTAAAGCATATCTTTAAAATTAATAAAGATAACAACTTTAAAAAATGTAGAAGCTTCAAATTTGGCACAAGGGTGTTCTTTACTATCCCGTGCGTGTCCCCCTAATTTGGGATCAATTGGAGTGGTAGTTCAGTATCCGTCTTAGACCCCCTTAAGTTCTAAAAGCTTATAATCGAAATTATTAAAAATAGTAACTTAAAATTAAGATAGAACTTTCAAATTGTGTACAAGGGTTAACTAGTGCTTAAAGTTAAGCGTGGACTGCATAAGGGCGAAATCAGCCCAAGGGTTCGGATTCTGGACCTTTAAATCGGTTTCAGGGCTAACGAACATATATAAATAATCACGATAACTCAACAACTAATGACGGTATCTTCATGAAATTTGTGCTGTAGGTTATTGGTAATGAAACTACGGCGGCGATTGCGTACGGTGAGGATTGGACAATGGGTTCGGAACTTAGAACTTTTTGATCGAATTTAGGCCAAACTAGCATAATTCCGAAACCAATGAAGATAGAACCTCGAAATTTGGTTTCAGGGTGTAGCTTTCGATTTCCTTAGTGTCCTTGAAATTTGAGCCCAATTGGAGTAGTAGGTGTGGACCAGCCACTCAGTTCCAAGGACCTTAAAGCATATATTCGAAATTAATAAAGATAATAACTTGAAACAAATATAGAAGCTTCAAATTTGGGTGTTCTTTACTATTTCCTGCGTGTCCCTCTAATTTTGTACCTTTCTTAGACCACCCAATGTGTAAAAGTTTATCGACGAAATTAATAAAACTAGTAACTTAAAACTAAGATAGAACGTTCCAATTATGTACAAGGGTTAACTAGTATTGAAAGTATGACGGGGACTGCATATGGGCGAAATCGTACCATAATTTCGGGTTCTGGAACCCTTGAAAAGTTTAAGGACTAACAAATATATATCTTAAAAACACCATAACTCAAAAAATAATGCCGCTATTTTGATGAAATTTAAACTCCAGGTTACTAATAATGAAAGTACCATTGGAATTGGTTCTGGTCGAGTTTGGTTAATGAGTTCGGATTCTAGAAGCTTTTGATCGATTTGAGGCCGAACGAATATAATTTCGAAGCCAAAGAATATATTTCCTATTTCCTATGTTTCCCCGAAATTTAGACTTAATTGTAGTGGTTCAGCTATGTTCAAAGGAACTTGCTGCATTTATGTAAAATTTATTTTTATATTTAAATGAATTATATGAAAAGGTGTAAATTTGTAATTGTATTTTAGAAATACATTTATTGCATATTTTGCGTATAAGCTTTTCTATTAGGTATATTAACTAGCCATTTAAAATAATTGCAATTTTGAAAAATTTGGGTTATTAAATTTATTATGCTTTGATTAGCTTTTTATCACAAAATTAATAACTAGAATTTTTTCATTTTGTAATTGAATTGGAATAAATATATTTTCATTTATAACAAGTTTTTTTGTTTTTTAATATTTTTAAATAAATAAATTAGTAAGAATTTGTAATATTTTTTAAGAGATAGTGTAATTAGAAAATGTTTTTAGTATTATAAAGTTAATTTGGTTAGCTATGCCTTACAATCAAATTAATAACAGCTTTTATGGCGTTAAAATGATTTATAGATATGTCATTAAATTTGAACCAAATAGGTGTAGGGTATTTCTAAGTCGGTTGCACCGACTGACTGTTTCTTTACTTGTTTTTATTATCGTTTGAATCACAAAAAGTAAACAAAAACTTAAATTTAAGTTTAGAATTCAAATTTATTAATGATTATATTTTACTTAAAATTACGTCTTTAAATACAATTTTATTTCCATAATTATTATACATTATGCAACGAAATTAGATGACATAACAAATATTTAATTTACTTTAAAACAATTAAAATAATGAATGTAGGTCAGTACAATGACTTTAAAGGTAGTTTATTAAGTTAAGTTCAATTAAATTATATTACAAAGAAATATGCATCATAAGCAAAAATGTACGTTAAACAATTATGAAATAATTAATATTAAAATTAGTTCTAAAGTTGTTATATATATTAATGTTAAGTTTATAATGTTAAAACTTATGTTCTGCGAACATTCTCCCCCCCCCCCCCCCCCCCAAAATGAATTAATAATTAAATGGATGTTCACAAGCGGTTGACGCTGTATTGCTTTCTGTAGGTGGTACTGCAGGTTTTGAATTGGTTTTTTCATCAATTGAGTTATGAGAGTTATGTATGCAATTGCATAATGATGAACATCATGTGTATTTATATTTCTTGTTGATGTTCTTTTTGTTAGAATACGTATGCTTTCTTTTGAAGGATGATTGAAATTTTTGGGATACTATTATTAGTAAAATTAAGTGCTTCTGGATTTCTATTTTTGATTTCATCATAGCTGAAATTATTGTCGTTGTCTATAATTGGCAACAACGATAGCTTAGTTATAGGGCGTTTTAATATTGAAGTTTTTTTTTTAAAGTAGCAACTCTAACAAGACCATTATCATCACAGCTTGTCTCAATAATTTTTCCCAAAGCCCATCTGATTGGAGGGCAGTTATCCTCCTTTATTAGCATTATGTTTCCAACCCTTAAATTTCGTTGTTGTTGGGTCCATTTTGGTCTTTGCTGTAATCTGGACAAGTATTCTTTAGAACATCTTTCCCAAAACTTCTGGTGTAAATGATCTAACAGCTGCCATCTAGTTAATATATTAGGATTCTTATTTACCACATTTTCCTTTTGAACTGTTAATAATGGTGCTCTTATTAAAAAGTGACCAGGTGTTAAAACTTCCAAGTTTTCTGGATCATTATTTAACGGGCATAAAGGACGAGAATTTTAACAAGCTTCAATTTTTACAGTTAAAGTTGTAAGTTCTTCAAAAGTTAATGTTGTGGCCTTTATTAATCTCTTCATATGATATTTTGTTGATTTTACACAAGCTTCCCAAAGACCTCCAAAGTGAGGGGATGTGGGTGGTATAAAATGCCATTGGATTCCTTCCCTATTTAATGAGTCTATATTTTAATTTTTATAATTGGATTCTTTGAACAAATCACTCAAAATTTTGCTGGCTCCGCAAAAATTTGTGGCATTATCACTATACACATTGGCAACTGGTCCTCTTCTGCTAACAAATCTTTTAAATGCTGCAAGAAAGGCACTTGATGTTAAGTTACTAACTACTTCTAGGTGTATTGTCTTGGTACTTAAGCATACAAAAAGTGCTATGTAACCCTAAAAAGTTTTATTTCCACGACCTACTGATGACTTTAAAGTAAAGGGTCCAGCGTAATCAACACCACAATTTGTGAATGGCCTGGACATAGTTACCCGAGGTTTAGGAAGATTTCCCATTAGTTGAGATGCCGAAGTTGCTTTAAATCGATGACAAACCGTACATCTGTGAATACATCCCTTGACTGCCTTTAATGCATTTAGTATCCAAAATCTTTGTCTAATATATTCTAGGGTTTGATTGCTGCCACCATGTAATGAATGCAAATGTGCATGATTTATGATTAAATTTGTTAAATCACTCTTGTAGGGAAGTATGAGCGGATGTTTTGGTTTATATGAAAGTTCAGATTCAGACAATCTTCCACCTAAGCGAAGAAGGTGACTAGAATCTAAGAACGGATTTAAACTTAATAATCTGCTTGTTTTATGTAGTGGTTTACCATTTAAAAGTTGCTCAATTTCCTCATAAAAGTATTGATACTGTGTAACCTTTATTAATGTTATAAACGAAATTTCTACTTCATCAGCAGTTAATGTTCCGGCTTTGCGGTTTTTTAGACTGCATATTAAATTTTTACAAAAGCGAATACAATAAGCTAAAACACGTTTTATTTTTCTTAAGAATGAATAGTTATGAAGTAAATTTTCAATCAAAGAGTTGTCTACTTCTGTTTTAACAATGTTAACTACAAATTTGGTTTTAATCTCTAAATTAGTATTGCTTATTGGGGTTTTGGACGCCTTGAATTCATTTTGTTTTAACCATGTGGGACCTTCCCACCAAAGATTATTATTTTCTAATTCCGATGGATAAATTCCACGTGACGCTAAATCAGCTTAATTACTTCAGGAGTTTACATGGTACCAATTATAGCTTGAATTTCAAAAGGTGTGGAGCCCCTTGAAACCATGATAATACAATAGTTGAGTCTGTCCAGGCAAAATTTTCAATGTTTTGTATGTCCAATGCATTCTTAACTTCTTTCATTAGTCTTGCTAATAATAAAGCTCCGCTTAATTCTAAACGTGGTAATGAAAATTGAAATCTTAGCGGTGCTACCTTTGTTTTTGAAGCGATGAGTGTGACAGTAATATTGCCTACGGTTGTGATTATTTTGAGAAATACAACCGCACCATAGGCCTTTTCAGATGCATCAGAAAATCCATGAAGTTGGCAAACTTTGGTGTCATTTCCAAATCGATTAAAAGAACTCGACTCGACGAAAATTTTTTTTAAACATTACCCTAATTCAAAGAAGTTTTACCTATTTTCGAAAATTGGACGTAATTTACTTACAAATTTTTTTTTGAACAACCGTCGGATCAGTATGGGTTAGCAAATTCCAAGTCTGTTAATAGAGTGAACTCCATTTCTAATTTATTGTAAAGTAACGAAAAAACCTATAAAAACTGTTGAGCTACAATGGGTTAACGGAACTCCACAAATATTTTTTGAGGCTTTCTTTTTAACAAAAGTAGTACTTCAAAAAATTGGCTGAAACTTGCTTTTTTACAATTTCCACGTTCCCGGGCAACGCCGGGTAAATCTGTTAGTTTAATATATAAAGGAGAAAATTTGTTTGTTTGTTTGTCCAGGATTCACATGATGGTCCGATTGTCACAAAATTTTAAAGGAATAATTCTGAGACCCCAGGGGTGACATAGGCTATGTCACATTTTTGGATGTCGAGGCAAAATGGTTAGACCGATTAACTTGAAATTTTGCACAAATGTTCCTCTTAGCAACTGCTGTTAGTTGTATAAATTTGGTTGGAATAAATTAACCCATTTCGGCCTGGTGGGCTTCCAAAAAATTTTGTGTTTCCGATTTGTGTCCAATTTTACAGGTTGATTTTGCAGTCTAAAGAGAGGCTGCAAAAAGTTTCAGTTAAGTTCGATTAACCGATTTTCCACGACGACGCCATGAAGTTTTCTATAAATTTTATTTGCTTAAACGATTAAAAGAATTTTATTAAAAATTTTGTACCAGCATTTTAATTATAAAAACCCACAGAGTTAATTTGGTTTTGACCTGTGTACGCGTTTTGCACAAAGATTCAATGAAATTTTCAAAATTTTGGTATGAACGCAATGTAACTTTTATTCCAAAAGCTCACTTAATTAAATAGGCTAATTTTTTTCCTTAAATAGTCTCAAATAGTTAAAAGCTAAATTAGATAATATTAATAATAATAAAAATAAAGCTAATATAGAATCCGAATAAAAATATCTTTAAAATTAAAGAACATAGCATTTTCCTTGTCCACATTTTTTCGTAAGTCTTCGTCTTTTATCTACTTTTCAGTTGTTGTTTTTTAAAAATAGATTTCAGTGTGAAATTGCAGTTTTCTTCAAATGAAATCTTAAAATCAAAAATTTAAATTTTTTATATATAATGCTTAAATACATAGTATTTTAAAACAGTTTTTCTAAAAAAGAAGCCTGCATTTCTCTCATAAAATCTTAAAAAAAAACGAGGAAGAGCGTAGTACAACTTTCATGTAAGTACTAAACCAAATATAAGTTGAAAAGCCAAATATAAGTTGATTTTTAAACCTTTTGTTAACCTTGACTATATTTTATTCATACGTTGGCAATTCAAGAAAACTACTATTGACATAGTATAATGATATAATGGCAAATTTAGTATACCCTTTTGACCTATAGTAAAACGGGTATAATAAAACTTATATGTTAACGAGCTAATACCGGCGCACGTTGCCTCGCCACTCAATGGAGTTTTAATTAAGTTGATGTTATTGAAAAAGTTAACACAAAAATTACAGATGGTGTTCATGTTAATTTTAAAATGTAATAAAGAGATTTTTTTAAAACGCTTTTTTTAGAATTATTCTTGCAATTTTTCAACAAGTTTATTATTTTATTAAATAATAATCAAAATTATAATTCAGTTAACATTATTCCCCGAAAGCCCACTATCTTCAACTATATCGTCAAGGAGCACCAATTTATCAAGAAGCACCACGAATAGAAAAACTAAAGATAATTGTTCAAACTGTTTTGCAAACTGTTTTTTAAAGTTTCTGTTTCGCAAAATTTTTTTTTAAACATTCCCCTAATTCAAAAAAGTAATACCTACTTTCAAAAACTGGACATAATATCCTTCCAAAATTTTTTTTTGGAAAATTGTCGGGCGGCAAGGGTTAACAAATTCCAAGTCGGTTTATAGAGTGAACACTATTCTGAAAGAAGAACACATATACAAAATTTGATGTCAATCGGTTAAACCTTTTATAATTTATAGCAAAGTAACGAAAAAACCTATAAAAAGCTGTTGGGCCGCAACGGGTTAACGAAACTCCACAAATATTTTTTTGAGGCTTTCTTTTGAACTAAAGCAGTATTTCAAAAAGTTGGAGGAAACTTGCTTTTTTGAAATTTGCACGCTCCCGGGCAACGCCGGGTAAATCTGCTAGTATCTAATATATTATTGAATTATTACCATAGGTAATATATAATTAAGACGTTGTGTACGATACTTAAGTTATGTTCAAAAGTACTTGCTGTATACATGTAAAATTTATTTTTATATTTAAATTAATTATAGGAATAGTTCTAAATCTGTACTTGTATTTTAGAAATACATTTATTGCATATTTTGCGTTTATAAGCTTTTCTAATAGGTACATAAACTAAGAATTTAAAATAATTGCAATTTTGAAAAATTTGAATCATTAAATATATTAATGCTTTGATTAGCTTTTTATAACAAAATTTAATAATTCAAATTTTGTCACTTTTATAATTGAATTGGAATAAATATATTTTCATTTATTTCCGATTTTTTTGTTTTTTAATGTTTTTAAATCGATAAATTAGTAAGAATTTGTAATATTTTTGAATAGATAAGGTAATTAGAAAACTTTTTTAGTATTATAAAGTTAATTTTCTTAGCTATGTCTTTCGATCAAACGAATAAAAGCTTTAACGGTTTTAAAATGAATTATGAACTTCTCATTAATATTGAACCAAATAGGTGTAGGGTATTTCTGTTTCTTTACTTGTTTTTTATTCTTATTCGTAAATAATCTCAAACATTTATTTTATCATTATAAAAATTTAGGAGCAAATAATAGTTCTATTATTTATTGAAAAATGTTTATAATAAGTAATATAAAAAGTAATAATTATGTGTGGGTAGATAAGTACCTTATAAATGATTTTTTACTAATCCGTGTTATTGAGATTGAAAATAAAATGTTTGTAATTCAACTGCCCGTGAAAAAAATTGTAGCGTAGAAAATAAAAAGAAAAAAATTCATGCATGATTTTTAACAGATTTGTTTATATATTGATTTTTCTTTTCTTTTTATGGCGAAATATATGAGCCTATGTTCTACTCCTTTTTTTTCTTTTATTAATATATAATAAAAACCTTGCTTTAGATATGGTTTGAATAATAAGAATTCTAGATACACATATTATATCATATTCATAGATATAGCAATTTTTTTATATTTAACTCTTTCAGAACTTATTCTATATATAATGTACTATAGCTATTTATATTTCTTCACATTGTATTGTTCTTGTTGTACTTTTTTTCCAATGCATATTATACGTTATAACGTATGTTATTTTGCCTATATTTTTGGCGAAATATATGATGAACATTCAGTACATATTCAATATAGACTATAGCTATATATATATTTTTATACCCGTGCATACATATATGAACATCGGGTATATTAAAATTACTCCTCCGTTTGTAACGCATCGAAATATAAGAGCTAGATATAGTGTCAAGGGTACGTATCGAATCAGCATCGAAAAGTGAATCGATCTAGCTATGTGTGTCCGTCCGTCCGTCCGTCAGCACGATAACTCAAAAACTATAAGAGCTAGAGTTCTGAAACTTTCACAAAGTAATTTTTAGACAATTTGTAGGTTCCCTATTGTTTTTGGTTAAAATCGGAGAAAGGCTTCGGGTAGCTGCCATACAAATTTTTCGATATTTTATGAGTATTTTTAAAATTAATAACGAAATAGAAACCAAATATAAAACCAAACAAATTGTTGTTTAATTATTAATCGATTCATGGTGTAGTGGTTAGGACGTGTTACTTGTAGCAAAAATGTCTCGGTTCGAATGCAGGCTAAGGAAAATTTATTTTTTTTTTTTTTTTATCTATTTTTTTTTTAATAAAATATATGTATTTATTTTATGTTTGAAAAAATTTTATTTTATAGAAAATTAAACAGAAGACTCATTTATATTAAAAATTATTAATTTTTTTTAATATTTCTATAAAAAAATTCAAAACTGTTATTTAAAACAAACAATTGATACCATAGCAACTGCGATTATTTAAAACTGTTATTTAAAAAAAACAATTGATACCATAGTAACTATAATTATTTAAAAAAAAAAAATAATGAGATAAATAAAAACTCGTTTTGTAAAGAAATTATTAATTGTTCTATGGTATAGTGGATAGGACATGGGACCGGTAGTCAAAACGTTTCGGTTCGATTCCTTGCTGGGGCAAAATTTTTTTTTTTTTTTAAATTCATCTTAAAATTCTCATTTATAAATTATTTATTTTTTTTAATACATTTTTAAAAAAATTCAAAACAGTTATTCAAAACAAACAATTGATACCATCGCAACTATAATAACTTAAAAAAAAAATTGAGGTGAATATAAAGTCGATGGCTTAGTGGTTAAGACGTCGACATTTTAACTGGAAAGTGTGGGTTCGAATCTCGTTGAGAGCATATTTTTTTTTTTAATTCATCTTTTTTTTTTAATTCATTTTTTTTTTATTATTTTTTTTTCAATCTATATATATAAAAATGAAAGTTTGTTTATTTGTTTGTTTGTTTGTTTGTTTGTTTGTATGTTTGTTTGTAGCGAATAGACTCCTAAACTGCCCAGCCGATTTTCATGAAAATTTGTATATAGGGGTTTTTGGGTACGGAAGGAAATCGTGGCCCAAAAATTTTGCTCTAACGGACCGCCAAGTTGGGGCTGTGGTGCAAGTATTTAAACTTCTTTGTTCTAAAATGAAAACGGTTTGACCGATTGACTTCAAATTTTGTATACGTGATGCTCTTTGAGAATTGAGTAGACGCTATTAACAGTTTTGGAATTTGTTAACGCATGTCGGGCCGACGGGTGGTCAAAAAAAATTTTGGGTCCAAATTTTGTCCGATTTTACGAAATTGTGCTTTGCCTTTAAAGAAAGCCCCAAAAAAATTTTTGTTGAGTTCCATTAACCCATTGCGGCCCAACAGCTTTTTATAGGTTTTTTCAATACTTTACTCTAAATTCGAAACGGTTTGACCGATTGACTTCAAATTTTGTATACGTGATGCTCTTTGAGAATTGAGTAGACATTATTAACAGTTTTGGAATTTGTTAACCCATGTCGGGCCGACGGGTGGTCAAAAAAAATTTTGGGTCCAAATTTTGTCCGATTTTACGAAATTCTGCTTTGGCTTTAAAGAAAGCCCCAATCAACAATCCTAGAAAAATGGTTTTAAAAAGATTGCTTTCATTCATTTTAAAATTTATATGTGTAAACCGAGTGTAATTTTTGTGTTAACTTTTTGCAGTAACATCAACTTCAATTAAACCTCCATTGAGAGGCGCAGCAACGCGCACCGGGTATTAGCTAGTTAAATATAAAAAAACAAATATTTTGAATTTTCTGTCAAACAGTTCAATTGCAATATAAGAATTTCTTATTTATTTAATACACGCACGGGTATCTAAAAGTCGACAAGGGCAACTATAATCTTCCTCGTTTTTTTGTTATTATTCAGTTTCTATTAAATATATAGGCCTTTTATATTTTGTCTATTTTATGTGTTGGGTAAAATGTTGATAAGATGTTGATGTAAACCATATGGTACAGAAATGTAAAGAAAAAGAGAAAGGTATAGAAATTTATGTAATTTCTCTTAAAAATTTGTTGAAAATTAGAAATCTTATTGATAAAATTAGAAATCTTATTGATAAAATATTTCTTTATTCAATGTTTGCGGATGATACCATAATTTTATATAAAGGCAAAAGCAGTAATCTACTAGAAGAATATATTAATTTGGATTTAAATAAAGTTAGTGAGTGGCTAGACCAAAAGAGACTAACGATTAACGTAACTAAAACTGATCTCATAATTTTTAAGCAAAAAAATAAAGAAAACATTAACCTATCAATTTCTATTAATCAACAACAAATAAAAAGAGTTAAATCTTCTAAATATTTGGGATTAGTTATTGATGAAGACCTATCTTGGAAAATACACATTGAAAAATTAAAAAAAACAATAATTTCAATAATAGGTGCCATTGGAAGATGTCCTAAATTAAGCGAACAAGTTGCAAAATTAGTCTTTTACTCTCACATTCAGTCTAAAATACGGTACTTAATTCCAGTTTGGAGCCAGGGTTGCAAATACATTACCAATTCAATAAGCATCCTTATCAACAGAGCTATAAAAATTTTATACAGATTACCATATGATTACCCGACTACTCAATTGTATTATACTTGTAACTTGCCTTCTGTTGAACAAACAATATTTTTAGAAAACTGTAAGTTAATTTACAAATTATCAAATAACCTAATGAAAAGCAACCTAAAACTACAAACAAATGCTTCAGTTCATAATTACAACACAAGAAATGCACAAAATTACCGACTAGCAGCACCCAGAACCGAAAGAGGTAAAAGAGACGTTATGTTTAATGGTATAAAAATTTTCAATAGCCTTCCTAACAATATAAAATATGCTCCTAATTTAAAATTATTCAATAAAAGATTGAAAGCTGTATTGCCAAAAAATAATAACTAAAAAAAAAAAAAAAAATAATAAAAATAAATAATTAAACTAATAATATTTAAATTGTTTAATAAGATTGAATTGTATTTTATTAGATATAAGCTAGTTATAAGTGAGATTTATACCAGTTTTTTTGTAACTGTCTATCTCTATACAATAAATAAAAAAAAAAAAAAAAAAAAAAAAAAAAATTTTTGGAAATCATATGTTTAATGTAGGTCTGTAATGTATTTTTATTTATAAATTATGATTTTATTGTATTACATGAAGACATGATTTAATACTAGTTATGTTATGACTGAGAAAAGATGTATGCACTTACAAAAACAACTTATGAAAAAACCAAGGTTTTTTAAAAAGCACATTTTCAAAATTATGTAGGGTTTGTTACTGAGTATTTTATCATTTATTTTTATAAAAATAAATTATAATATTATAATTTAAATAATTAATCAATTTAATAATTATAAATAATAGTGAAATCAATACTTAGAGTAAAATCCCTGTTAACAAGTCCGAAATATAATGTTGAAGCTTCAATGTTAACGTTTAAATTTGGAAAAACATACGCTGGTGAATAACTTATTGTTTTATAAAAACATCAAGGTTTTAATTTGTAAGGAATAGTATCCCTTCATTGGGGGATGTTCCCAAATTTTTGCTGAGCAAACTTATGATGGATCCGCCCATCCCCCTTCTGTCCCCATCCTTCCATTAGGTTCGACCATTGATTAAGAATTATATATAGATAAACATTTTCATGTTAAAAATTTGTAGGAAACTTTTTTCGCATATTTTTTAAAACTCTCTCAAAACCCTTGGCACATTTTGAATGTATTGTAACTATTTCTATTTTATACCCTTTATTTTTATTCTCTCAAAAATTTTTCACTCTACATAGTACATGTAACATGATTCAAGAATATGAATAATATGATACTAAAGAAAAGAAAACAATCGAATAAGAAAAAAAACGAGGAAGAGTGTAGTAGAGTAGATTGTGTCAATTCTGGGATACCCGTATGACCGTAATATAAACATTATATCATTATAATTATAAACTTCTGGCAAAATTTTAAACATAACAGCTTTATTAGGTGTAGTGTAATGCTCATATAAAAGAAGGAGTTGTATGACACTTACTAGAATCCTAGATTTTTAAACTGAAATACTTCTAAAATCGAGTTTTGTTTACGGTTTTCTATGTATTTTTAAGATTTTTTTATTTTTATCGTTACCAAAGACAAATATTTATTGTACAATAAACATTTTTGAAAAGCGTTCAGTTTTTGGACGTAACATCGAAATATAAAATTAAAAAATACCCATGTAAAAATAAAATAAAAAAAAATATTTTTTTCAATATATACTTTTACTAGCAGATTTACCCGGCGTTGCCCGGAAGCTTGCAAAATGTAAAAAAGCAAGTTTTGGAATTTGTTAACCCCTGCCGAACCGACGATTGTTCAAAAAAAAATTTGTAAGTAAATTACGTTTAATTTTTGAAAGTAGTTGCAACTTCTTTGAATTAGGGAATGCTTAAAAAAATGTTTGTCGCATGTACATACAAAATTAAATAATTTTTTAAAAAAGAAGAAATCATTTCAAAACAAGTGAGGGAAAAAAACCAAGGGTTTTTAAAAAGCACATTTTCAAAATTATATACGGTTTCTTATATATGATTTATCATAATATATACTTTTATAAAAATAAATGATAAAATACTCAGTAAGAAACCGTATATAATTTTGAAAATGTGCTTTTTAACAACCCTTGGTTTTTTCCCCTCACTTGTTTTGAAATGATATCTTCTTTTCTAAAAAAATATTTAATATTATAATTTAGTTATTTCATTAATTTATTAATTATATGAAATGAAATTATGTGAAATACTTAGAATATAACTGCAATTCACTCAAAAAACCTGTTAAGAAGTGCGAAATATAATGTTGGAGCTTCAATGTTAACGCTAATTTTGGAAAATCTTACACTGGTGAATAAGTTACTGTTTTATAAGAACATAAAAGTTTTAATTTTGAAGACTTAGTAGCCCTTCAATGGAGAAGGTTCCCAAATTTTTGCTTAGCAAACTTATGATGGATCTACCCACCCACTCCGGTCCTCACTCTTTCATTTTTTTCGGTTCTAGGAAATCAATTTTGAACTCCAATAAAATTTGAAATTTTACCTAGAATATTATTATTTAAACAAAAATTGTTAAGACTAAGAAATAATTTCTTCAATTTAAAGAGACCCTTTCAAATTTAAGAAAAACCTTTAACATATGTTGAAATATAATACTGCAGCTGTATTTTTTGTATATTTGAAAAAAAATATTTGAACAGGTGTTAAAGTTACAGGTGATTGAAAATAGCAAAATTTAAATTTTCGAGCCCTTATTGCTCCTAAACAGGGGATGTGAAAAAAAAATTTTGTTAACCGACTCCTACTAATTTCAGAGGACCTAACTTCTCCCAAAATTGCTGGGGGGGCTGTAGCTCCTTAACGAGTGGGGCTACAGAAAAAAATTCTTCTACGAAATTATTTTTTTTGTAATATCTACCCGTGGTTAAAATTTCTTTACTCTATTTCAAACGGTGTAAAAGTTTTTGTAAACATACGGACGGACGGACGGACGGACAAAGTCAAAATTAAGAAAAACCTTTGACACTTATTGAAACTTTTGTTTTGGAGCTTTCAATTTTGTATATAAATAAACAAAAATTTTGACAGATATTCAAGTTATAGGTGTTTAAAAGCAAAATTTATAGCAAAATTTCAATTTTCGACCCCTTACAGCTCCTAAAGAGGGGGCGTGACAAAAAAAGTTTATTAGCTGGCTCTTAATTATTTCTAAGGATCTAACTTCTTCCAAAATTTCAAGTTTCTAGATTGAGCCGTTCAGAAGTTATGAGGGACCAAAAATTTTGCAAAACTTAGTTTTGGATAACGGTAAATTTTAGTGCCGTATGGTAACCCTATACAATTGGTTTATAAAAATTGGTAAAGCTTACAAGAACCGCTGTCTGTTACCGTTTTCAGATTGGAAATATACCAAACAGAACTCCAATTATAACTGTTTAAATATAGGGCTTTTTCCAACTTTGTGGGGCTGTCGCTCCGTAACGGGGCGGGCAACAAAAAAAAGTTTTGACATTAAATTATTTTTATTGCAATACCTACCCATTTCTGATATTTTTTAGTCAGCCGTAGGTAAAAAGGGACGGACGGACGAACGGACGGACAGAGTGATGCTATATAGGCACATTTTTACAAAATTTTTTGAAAATGTGCTAAAAATGAACTAGAATTTATGAAGGAAAAAATCATTGTTTTTTTTTCTTATTCTTGTGATTTTTTCTTTTCTTTGCTATCGTATTCATGAATCATATTACATATACTGTGTAGAGTGAAAAATAGTTACAATACATTTAAAATGTGCCAACCGTTTTGAGAGAATTTGAAAAAATATGCGAATATAGTTTCATACAAATTTTTAACATGAAAATGTTTAGCTATATATTATTCTTAATTAAAGATTATATATAACAAATTGAATTTTTTGATTTTTAGATATCATTTGAAGAAAACTGCAATTTCACAATGAAATCTATTTTTAAAAAACAACAACTGCAAAGTAGATAAAAAACAAAGACTTACGAAAAAATGTGGAGAAGGAAAATGTTTTGTTATTTAATTTTAAAGATATTTTTATTCGGATTCTTTATTAGCTTTATTATACCTTACACCTATAGAATAGGTAAAAGGGTATATTAACTTTGGTATGGTGTTTGTAACCACCTAAAGGAAGCGAGCTAGATATGGAAAAGTATATATATTTGTGATCAGCGTGACCTCCTGAGTCGATATAGCCATGTACGTCCGTCCGTCTGTCCGTAGGCACGAAAACTCAAAAAATGAGGGGATTGCATATGGGCGAAATCGGCCCATTGGTTCGGATTCTGGACCTTTTAATCGATCGAAGGGCTAACGATCATATATAAAAAATCACAATAACTCAACAACTAATGAAGCTTTCTTCATCAAGTTTGTGCTGTAGGTTACTAGTAATGAAACTACTTCGGGGATTGCGCAATTTCGGGAATGGACCATGGGTTCGGAACCTAGAACTTTTTGATCGAATTTAGGCCAAACCAGCATAATTCCGAAACCAAAGAAGATAGAACCTCCAAATTTTGTATCAGGGTGTCCCTTCGTATTTCCTTAATGTCTTTGAAATTTGGGCCCTATTGGAGTAGTGGGTCGGGGATCAGCCATACATTTCTGAAGACCTTAAAGCATATCTTTAAAATTAATAAAGATAACAACTTTAAAAAATGTAGAAGCTTCAAATTTGGCACAAGGGTGTTCTTTACTATCCCGTGCGTGTCCCCCTAATTTGGGATCAATTGGAGTGGTAGTTCAGTATCCGTCTTAGACCCCCTTAAGTTCTAAAAGCTTATAATCGAAATTATTAAAAATAGTAACTTAAAATTAAGATAGAACTTTCAAATTGTGTACAAGGGTTAACTAGTGCTTAAAGTTAAGCGTGGACTGCATAAGGGCGAAATCAGCCCAAGGGTTCGGATTCTGGACCTTTAAATCGGTTTCAGGGCTAACGAACATATATAAATAATCACGATAACTCAACAACTAATGACGGTATCTTCATGAAATGTGTGCTGTAGGTTATTGGTAATGAAACTACGGCGGCGATTGCGTACGGTGAGGATTGGACAATGGGTTCGGAACTTAGAACTTTTTGATCGAATTTAGGCCAAACTAGCATAATTCCGAAACCAATGAAGATAGAACCTCGAAATTTGGTTTCAGGGTGTAGCTTTCGATTTCCTTAGTGTCCTTGAAATTTGAGCCCAATTGGAGTAGTAGGTGTGGACCAGCCACTCAGTTCCAAGGACCTTAAAGCATATATTCGAAATTAATAAAGATAATAACTTGAAACAAATATAGAAGCTTCAAATTTGGCACATGGGTGTTCTTTACTATTTCCTGCGTGTCCCTCTAATTTTGTACCTTTCTTAGACCACCCAATGTGTAAAAGTTTATCGACGAAATTAATAAAACTAGTAACTTAAAACTAAGATAGAACGTTCCAATTATGTACAAGGGTTAACTAGTATTGAAAGTATGACGGGGACTGCATATGGGCGAAATCGTACCATAATTTCGGGTTCTGGAACCCTTGAAAAGTTTAAGGACTAACAAATATATATCTTAAAAACACCATAACTTAAAAAATAATGCCGCTATTTTGATGAAATTTAAACTCCAGGTTACTAATAATGAAAGTACCATTGGAATTGGTTCTGGTCGAGTTTGGTTAATGAGTTCGGATTCTAGAAGCTTTTGATCGATTTGAGGCCGAACGAATATAATTTCGAAGCCAAAGAATATATTTCCTATTTCCTATGTTTCCCCGAAATTTAGACTTAATTGTAGTGGTTCAGCTATGTTCAAAGGAACTTGCTGCATTTATGTAAAATTTATTTTTATATTTAAATGAATTATATGAAAAGGTGTAAATTTGTAATTGTATTTTAGAAATACATTTATTGCATATTTTGCGTATAAGCTTTTCTATTAGGTATATTAACTAGCCATTTAAAATAATTGCAATTTTGAAAAATTTGGGTTATTAAATTTATTATGCTTTGATTAGCTTTTTATCACAAAATTAATAACTAGAATTTTTTCATTTTGTAATTGAATTGGAATAAATATATTTTCATTTATAACAAGTTTTTTTGTTTTTTAATATTTTTAAATAAATAAATTAGTAAGAATTTGTAATATTTTTTAAGAGATAGTGTAATTAGAAAATGTTTTTAGTATTATAAAGTTAATTTGGTTAGCTATGCCTTACAATCAAATTAATAACAGCTTTTATGGCGTTAAAATGATTTATAGATATGTCATTAAATTTGAACCAAATAGGTGTAGGGTATTTCTAAGTCGGTTGCACCGACTGACTGTTTCTTTACTTGTTTTTATTATCGTTTGAATCACAAAAAGTAAACAAAACTTAAATTTAAGTTTAGAATTCAAATTTATTAATGATTATATTTTACTTAAAATTACGTCTTTAAATACAATTTTATTTCCATAATTATTATACATTATGCAACGAAATTAGATGACATAACAAATATTTAATTTACTTTAAAACAATTAAAATAATGAATGTAGGTCAGTACAATGACTTTAAAGGTAGTTTATTAAGTTAAGTTCAATTAAATTATATTACAAAGAAATATGCATCATAAGCAAAAATGTACGTTAAACAATTATGAAATAATTAATATTAAAATTAGTTCTAAAGTTGTTATATATATTAATGTTAAGTTTATAATGTTAAAACTTATGTTCTGCGAACATTCTCCCCCCCCCCCCCCCCCCCAAAATGAATTAATAATTAAATGGATGTTCACAAGCGGTTGACGCTGTATTGCTTTCTGTAGGTGGTACTGCAGGTTTTGAATTGGTTTTTTCATCAATTGAGTTATGAGAGTTATGTATGCAATTGCATAATGATGAACATCATGTGTATTTATATTTCTTGTTGATGTTCTTTTTGTTAGAATACGTATGCTTTCTTTTGAAGGATGATTGAAATTTTTGGGATACTATTATTAGTAAAATTAAGTGCTTCTGGATTTCTATTTTTGATTTCATCATAGCTGAAATTATTGTCGTTGTCTATAATTGGCAACAACGATAGCTTAGTTATAGGGCGTTTTAATATTGAAGTTTTTTTTTTAAAGTAGCAACTCTAACAAGACCATTATCATCACAGCTTGTCTCAATAATTTTTCCCAAAGCCCATCTGATTGGAGGGCAGTTATCCTCCTTTATTAGCATTATGTTTCCAACCCTTAAATTTCGTTGTTGTTGGGTCCATTTTGGTCTTTGCTGTAATCTGGACAAGTATTCTTTAGAACATCTTTCCCAAAACTTCTGGTGTAAATGATCTAACAGCTGCCATCTAGTTAATATATTAGGATTCTTATTTACCACATTTTCCTTTTGAACTGTTAATAATGGTGCTCTTATTAAAAAGTGACCAGGTGTTAAAACTTCCAAGTTTTCTGGATCATTATTTAACGGGCATAAAGGACGAGAATTTTAACAAGCTTCAATTTTTACAGTTAAAGTTGTAAGTTCTTCAAAAGTTAATGTTGTGGCCTTTATTAATCTCTTCATATGATATTTTGTTGATTTTACACAAGCTTCCCAAAGACCTCCAAAGTGAGGGGATGTGGGTGGTATAAAATGCCATTGGATTCCTTCCCTATTTAATGAGTCTATATTTTAATTTTTATAATTGGATTCTTTGAACAAATCGCTCAAAATTTTGCTGGCTCCGCAAAAATTTGTGGCATTATCACTATACACATTGGCAACTGGTCCTCTTCTGCTAACAAATCTTTTAAATGCTGCAAGAAAGGCACTTGATGTTAAGTTACTAACTACTTCTAGGTGTATTGTCTTGGTACTTAAGCATACAAAAAGTGCTATGTAACCCTAAAAAGTTTTATTTCCACGACCTACTGATGACTTTAAAGTAAAGGGTCCAGCGTAATCAACACCACAATTTGTGAATGGCCTGGACATAGTTACCCGAGGTTTAGGAAGATTTCCAGGGTTTGATTGCTGCCACCATGTAATGAATGCAAATGTGCATGATTTATGATTAAATTTGTTAAATCACTCTTGTAGGGAAGTATGAGCGGATGTTTTGGTTTATATGAAAGTTCAGATTCAGACAATCTTCCACCTAAGCGAAGAAGGTGACTAGAATCTAAGAACGGATTTAAACTTAATAATCTGCTTGTTTTATGTAGTGGTTTACCATTTAAAAGTTGCTCAATTTCCTCATAAAAGTATTGATACTGTGTAACCTTTATTAATGTTATAAACGAAATTTCTACTTCATCAGCAGTTAATGTTCCGGCTTTGCGGTTTTTTGGACTGCATATTAAATTTTTACAAAAGCGAATACAATAAGCTAAAACACGTTTTATTTTTCTTAAGAATGAATAGTTATGAAGTAAATTTTCAATCAAAGAGTTGTCTACTTCTGTTTTAATAATGTTAACTACAAATTTGGTTTTAATCTCTAAATTAGTATTGCTTATTGGGGTTTTGGACGCCTTGAATTCATTTTGTTTTAACCATGTGGGACCTTCCCACCAAAGATTATTATTTTCTAATTTCGATGGATAAATTCCACGTGACGCTAAATCAGCTTAATTACTTCAGGAGTTTACATGGTACCAATTATAGCTTGAATTTCAAAAGGTGTGGAGCCCCTTGAAACCATGATAATACAATAGTTGAGTCTGTCCAGGCAAAATTTTCAATGTTTTGTATGTCCAATGCATTCTTAACTTCTTTCATTAGTCTTGCTAATAATAAAGCTCCGCTTAATTCTAAACGTGGTAATGAAAATTGAAATCTTAGCGGTGCTACCTTTGTTTTTGAAGCGATGAGTGTGACAGTAATATTGCCTACGGTTGTTATTATTTTGAGAAATACAACCGCACCATAGGCCTTTTCAGATGCATCAGAAAATCCATGAAGTTGGCAAACTTTGGTGTCATTTCCATAATCGATCCATCTACAGATTTCTATTTTCTTCAATAAGTGCAGTTCTTCTTTGATTTGTAGCCATTCTTTCAAAATGTTGTTAGATGCTGGTTGATCCCAGTCAGTCTCTTCTAACCATATTTGTTGAAATAATAATTTAATTTTTATTATTATTGGGGCTAGCAATCCATTGGATCAAAAATACGAGCCGCCTCTGATAATATAGAACGTTTTGTAAACAGTTCCGATTTTATCTCAGTATTTATGTTGAATTTTAATTTGTCAGTTTTTGGAACCCAATGTATTCCTAATGCTTTAACAGCTTTTCCGTCATCAAAAGTTTTGTTATTTGCACAGTCTCTTAATTTCGATGGTATTTGTTTCAACAAGCGACGATCACTGCAATCCCATTTACGTAAATTAAAACCTCCAGCTTTTAATAAATTTATTAACTGGGTGCATTTTAAATTTGCTTCTTCATAGGTATATGCTCCCGAAACCATATCAACCATATAAGTATCCTTACAAATAGCTTTAGAAGCCAAAGGATATAAGTGTCCATTATCTGCAACTAATTGACGTTACGTTCTTATTGCTAAGAAAAGCGCAGGCCCAGTCCCATAAGTGACGGTTGTTAGCTTGTACTCTTTAATAGGTTCGTTAGGTGATTTTCTCCAAAGTATTCTTTGGAAATCTTGATCGCGATTGTCTATTCGAATTTGACGGTACATTTTCTCGATATCTGCTGTATATACTACCTTATATTTGTGCCATCGTATTAGTATTTCGTTTGTATTTTGCTACAAGTTTTCTCCAATCATTGTTACGTCGTTCATTCTTTTAGATGAGTTTCTTTTTGCAGAGGCGTCTAAAAGTTCTCTGAATTTTGTGGTTGAACTATCGTGCTTAAAAACGGCATGATGGGGTAGATAGTATTTACCTTCAACTGTTTCTTGAGCTGGAACCATATGACCGAACTGCTATATTCTGTTATGAAATCTTTGTACATAGTTTCCAATAATTTATTCGTCTTAAATTTTCTCTCAAGTTGAAACAGTCTAGCAAGTGCTCTTGATCCCTGAATTTCGTCCAAGTTAAAATGTTCGCGAAACGGTAATCGCACAACATATCTTCTATCTTTTGGCGTTGACAGGTAGATTTGAAATGAACTTTGCATTCCATTTCTTCAGCTGTTGTAGTTCTTTCAGGTAGAAGCTCTTCAGTTTCCCAAAATTTAGTTAGCTGCTGGCTTAGGTCGACTTCGCCAATAAAACAATTAATAGTATTTTCTGGTAATTCGTTTTTTATTTCACCTGATAAAATGTAGCCAAACTTGGTTTTCTGTGAGTACCTGATCTTCCTTTTATGAGCTTGATTTGTATTATTTGACTAAAAACGTCAGCTCCTAAGATTATGTCGATTCTACTTGGTTTGTAAAAGTTTGGATCTGCTAGCTCTAAGGTTTTATATGTCCCCAATTTTTATAATATGTTACATTTTCTGTCGGCAAATAACCAGTTAATTTTGAATTAATGCTTTGACCATACAAGAAAATGTTGAATTTAATCTGGATTTTAAAGAAAGTTCCACAAAATTTTGCAGTATACCAGATTTTGCATTTCCAATTCCAGATACAACTGCATGAACCTTGTGTTTTGACAGCTGCAAATATTGGACCATACTATCTGAAATTAGAGTGGCTTGAGAACCCAGATCGAAAAGGGCTCTAACTTCAGTTTAGGTTCCATCTAATTTTTGTACCTTTATTATTGCTGTGGGTAAAATAACCTTAATCTTTGTAATATTAGTTGCACAGGGAGCGTTAATATCCATTAATTTTGTATTGTTTGGTGATATTTTTTTTATTGAATAACTGTTTGTTATTCGTGTTTTCTTGAAATATGTGCAACAAGGTATGATATTTTTTGTTACATACTCTACATTTTGAAAAGCTTGTGCAGTCCTTTGCAAAATGACCAGGTGGCAAACAGTGTCCACATAAATTATATTTTCTGCTAGTTGCTATTCTCTTCTGTATACTCAGAAGTTTGAACTTTTCACAGCCATAAATTTTATGTGATTCTTGACATATCACGCATAAATTAGTAATTGAACTATGGTATGATTTGATTTTCGTTTCGTTAGTATTCGTTTCTAATGCTTCCAGACTTTGAAAACGGGTTTCTAAAAATTTAAAAAAATGCTTTGTATTTTGCACTTCTCGAGAATCAACTAATGATTGTTCATATAAACGATGAGTTTCCTTGTCCAATTTCTAGGTCAATAAGTGTATTAAGATTGGATCCCAGTTTGAGGTATCAATCTCCAAATTCTGAATAGCCAATAAGCATTCCTTTGAAGTGTCATGTAGTTTTTTTATAGCTCTGCCTGATTCTTTAGTTAGTATTGGTTGATTCAGAAAAGTTTTCAATTGTGTAGATAAAAGATTTGTATTATTGTACCTTTTATCTTAAATATTCCAAGCAGAGTCATAATTTTCAGCTGTAGCTGGAAAATGTTTGATTAACTCTGTAGGTTCTCCAACGACGTTAGCTTTTAAATAAAAAAATTTTTGAGCTTTCCCTATGTTTGTGTTATTGTGAATAACTTCCATGAATAAATCTCTAAAAGATTTCCAGTCGGAGTAGCTTCCAGAAAACTTTGGTATATCTATTTTTGGTAGATTCACATTAACATCTTGATTACCTTGTAACTGCCTGGTGTTATGTGCTCGAGCAGCCGGAGCTGGAGATATATTCATTAGGTTTGTATTTAGTTCTTTACTGTGTCTTTGTAAATATTCTCGATGTATTCAAATTTATTGTTCTTAAAATAATCATGGCTAATAGGCTCATTTTCTATCAGACTCAAGTGATTATTCATTATTAAGTTCCAGTACTCTTCTAAAGTTTTTAAGTTAAAGTTGATGAAAGCCAAATTCGGTTCTTGCTTCATTACTTCCTTTACTTTGTTTGAAATGCTTTCTACAGCCTTTATTAGCTCAATTTGTTTATTGAGCGCCTTAGATATTTTGGTCGGTATATTACTGGCAGGAGCGTTTGATAAAGCAGCTTCCAAAATACTCGTTATTTCGGATACTAAATTCCCCACACTTTCAAAGTCCTTGTTTTTGAAATATAAATGATCCAGGTAATTTTCTTTTAATTGTTCGATGACCTCGTTGTTTTTGATAATAGCTTGCCAGTACTCGTTTAAATTTTTTAAACGTACTTCTATATATTCTTTTGTTTTTCTGTCTACAGAATCCTTTATGAAGTTTGTCTGTACTCTTAGAATTTTTGTATATAGCTCCTTTTGAGCGTTGATTAATTTGTCCATATTGCTTTGATGATGCGGCCTTTAATGATTTTTATGTAAATTCGTTGTATCGTTGATGAGAACGCCTTTTTGTTGTATTACTGTCTTAAAATAAACGCCTTTAGTTGCTACTGTTTGCTTATTAACAGATACCTAGAAAAAACTTCCTGTAGACACTGGTTCTACAAGATTACCTTTTTTTTTAATATTAATTTATCTCTATAGACACTGGTTCTATAGACATAATTGAAAACACTAGTTTTACAATTAAATTAGCATGAAAAAGTTTAAGACACTAGTTCTAAAGTTTTTTCTTTTTGATTCAAATTCTAAAGACACTTGTTCTACAGAATCCGGTACGAAGGAGCAATGTTTGAATGACAAAAAATAAACAAAAACTTATTTAAGTTTAGGATTGAAATTTATTAATGATTATATTTTTCTTAAAATTACGTCTTTAAATACAATTTTTATTTCCATAATAATTATACCTTTTGCAACGAAATTAGCTGACACAAAAAATATTTAGTTTACTTTAAAACAATTAAAATAATGAATGTAGGTCAGTACAATGACTTTAAAGGTAGTTTATTAAGTTAAGTTCAATTAAATTATATTACAAAGAAATATGCATCATAAGCAAAAATGTACGTTAAACAATTATGAAATAAATAATATTAAAATTAGTTCTAAAGTTGTTATATATATTAATGTTAGGTTTATAATGTTAAAACTTATGTTCTGCGAACATTTATTCTTAATATTTAGCTTTTAACTATTTGAAACTATTTAAGGAAAAAAATTAGTCTTATTAATTAAGTGAGCTTTTGGAATAAAGGTGCGTTCATACAAAAAATTTGAAAATTTCATTGAATCTTTGTTCAAAACGCGCAAACAGGTCAAAACCAAATTAACCCTGTGGGTTTTAATTAAAATGCTGGTACAAAATTTTCAATAAAATTCTTTTAAACGTTTAAGCAAATAAAATTTATAGAAAACTTCATGGCGTCGTTGTGGAAAACGGGTTAATCGAACTTAACTAAAACTTTTTGCAGCCTCTCTTTTAGACTGCAAAATCAACATGTAAAATTGGACAGAAATCGGAAACACAAAATTATTTAAAAGCCCGCCAGGCCGAAATGGGTTAATATGTTCCAACCAAATTTATACAACTAATTTCTGTTGCTAAGAGGAACATTTTTGCAAAATTTCAAGTCAATCAGTCAAACCGTTTTGACTCGACATCAAAAAAACGAAAAAGCTTGAAACAGCTCTGGAGCCGAAACCTGTTGACTTTTAAAAATGTGACATAGCCTATGTCCCCCCCGGGATCTCAGAATTATTCCTCTAAAATTTTGTGACAATCGGACCAGTGGTTTTCACGTGAATCCTGGACAAACAAACTAACAAAAAAATTTTCTCCTTTATATATTAAATTAAAGTAGTTAGTACTAGCCCCCTAAAATGTAGGAAATAAAAAATTAAAGGTAGATCTTGGGAATTTGTTACTGTGTTAATATAAAAGTAAATTGCTGGTATAAGAAACAGTTCTATTAATATATGTAAACTTTTAAGCTTAAAATATTGAAAAATTTCATTAACCTAAAGTTGATGGTAGTTTTTTTTGTATTTAAAAGTGTTTAAGTATTTATTTATTTATTTATTAGTTTAACTCAAACTTTACAAATTTTTAACAATTAGTATTATACAACATATAAAAAGAATAGCTTATGAATTAAGTTACAATTTCATATTTCTTAAATTAAAATTTAAGTGAACAATAAAAAAAACTAAATATATACAAAAAAAAAAGAATTTATATTTCTATTTATACAATTTAAGTTTTTGTGTTTGTTTTGAAAGTGTGAAGTCGATGTTGTTCTTGTGTTTATTACCCATTATCAACATCCTATGAATTGGTTCATAATTGCCATAATTTGTTCTATGAAAACTTAACGTAAATAAATTAGTATTACGTAAACGACTATTTGAATTAATTTTAATGTTATTAAGGATTTGAGGAGAAGATATGTTACCTTTTATAACTTCAGTAATAAAAATAACATCAGCAACTTCTCGTCTTAATTTTAAAGTTTTCAAGTGAATTAAATTCAATCTATTTTCATAAGGAGGTAGGATCAGCGGGTTTGACCATTGAAGATTTCTCAAAGTAAATCTTAAAAAATTTCTTTGCACCGCCTCTATCCTATAAATATGTACCTCGTAAAATGGTGACCAAACTTGGCTAGCATATTCTAAATTAGGTCTAACAAGACAAGAATATAAAGATTTAAGAACATAAGGATCATTAAATTCTTTAGACCAACGTTTTATAAAACCAAGCATAGAATTAGCTTTATTTATAATATAACAGAAATGAAGTTTAAAGTTAAGCTTATCATCGAAGTAAACGCCTAGGTCTTTAATAGAATTCGTTTTAGAAATACTAATTCCGTTCAAGCAGTAATTAAAACAAATCGGATTAAGACGACGTGTGAAACACATAAGTGCACATTTATTTACATTTAGAAGAAGATTATTGTTTTTACACCAAATAAAAAAATTATCTAAATCATTTTGTAAGAGTAAAGCATCATTTAATGACTCAATTTTCTTAAAAATTTTCATGTCGTCCGCATATATTTGAAGCTCACTATTAACAATAACTGAAGAAACATCATTTACCGTGATTATAAAAAAAAGAGGACCTAAGTGACTGCCTTGTGGAACTCCGGAATTGGCGTTAAAAGGTTTAGAAGTAATGTTTCTAAATAAAACACTGTAGGTCCTATCAGATAAATATGAGTCAACCCATTTCACAAAAATATCTGGGAAACCAAGTTTTCTTAGCTTTATCAGTATTATAGAATGTGGTAAAACATCAAATGCTTTACTATAATCTGTAAAGATAACATCGGTTTGAAAACCTTCTTCCATATTTTTTGTAAAAGTTGAAACTGACTCAACAAGATTAGTAACTGTTGATTTTTTATCCATATATCCATGTTGATTATGAACTAAAAAAGATTTACAGTGACTATGAATAGAATCATACATTATTAATTCGAACAGTTTTGGAAGTGAAGAAAGTTTCGCAATTGGTCGATAATTAATAATTTCATTTTTGGCATTTTTCTTATGAATAGGTCTAACATATGAGTGTTTCCAGATAGAAGGGAAAACTCCTGAATTTAAAGAAGAACACTTGACTTTGAGTATAACTTCCGGAATACCATCAGGTCCAGAAAGAGTATTATTCCCAAGTTTATCTAAATACATTTTAATTACACCTTCATTAATATTTATATTAGACCAAGTAGTTGTCGGAAAAGTATCCAAATGAAAGAAATCATTATAATTTGGTGTAAAAATAGAATTACTATAAGAAGAACAAAAATATTTACGAAAGAAATTAGATATTATTTTAGAATCATTACTTGAAACACCATTATACTTCATATGGGAGGGAAACTCGTCACTTTTCCTCTTGGAATTAACAAATTTCCAGAAGCATTTTGGATTTGATATTAATTTTGAAGATGTACTAGAAATAAAATCATTATAGAGTAATTCAGAAATTATTTAAATTCATCAAAAAGAATTTTAAATCTATTATAGGCATGCGAATTCTTCGATTTAAGATAACAACGCCAAGCTTTATTCTTTTTATTTCTGAGTTTTCTCAAATCCGAATTGAACCATGGCGGACTTAATAAAGGGTTTCGGTTCTTAGATTTTGGTACAAATTGCCGAAAGCCTTCAAAAATAACTTCATAAAACCGTTTTGTAATTATATTAACATCTGTATTATTAAATACAGAATAAAAATCAAAGGAACTAATGAATTCATTTAAAGCAGCAAAATTAGCTTTGTTAAAATTAAAACTATAAGAATTAGAATAATCAGAATTGATTGGTGAATTAACACAAAGAGTAAAACTTAATGGTGGATGAAACTTATCAATACCTATTAAAGGGAAGGTAATTTCGCAGAAAATTAAATTGTTCCATTCAGAAGTAAACACTAAATCAAGTTGTTTACCCTGAAAGTTACAAATTTCTGAGACTTGTTGCAAATAATTAGAATTTAATTTATCAATAAATACATATTCACATTCGGTCCTAATATGTTTCGGAATCATAAAATATTCCTCGTCATGCTTTACCCATTTAAGATTGGGTAGATTAAAATCACCACATAAAATCAATTCATCTTTAGGACTAAAGTCATTGTAAATAAAATCTATCGTTTTACCTACAGAAGTATAAATATCAGAATCAGACGAAGGAGGAATATAGCAGTTAACAAGGTATAAATTTTTAGAAGGAAGTTCAATTTTCACAATAATAACTTCAAGGTCTTCTAATCCAGGGACATTGACTTGATTTGCATTAAAGTTATTTTTTACCGCAATTAAAACTCCACCCCCTTTAGGAATTACACCATTTGGGTAATCGGATGGATCAGAATATCTATCCTTCCTAAAAACTGTGTAACAATTATCAAAAAGTTCTAAGTCCAATATGTTTGGATTTAACCACGTTTCAGTTAATGCAAATACGTCAAAATTTAAAATAGATGAATTTAGAAAAACATCCCTAGTCTTTGTTCTCAAGCCTCTAACATTTTGATAATAAAAAGACATATTATCTTTATTTAAGTTACGGTTGATAGATACCTTGAGAAGATTATTTCGAGGCACTGGGGAGAAAAAACTTATTATAACTTTCACGAGCTGAGTTTAGATGTTTATAATAATTACTCTCACAGTGACTTCGATAAGATTTAAGATCATCTTTTACATCTTTTTCCGAAACATCTATAGAATTGTGAAATTTAATATATAACTTATATAGATCTTCGTATTTAGTTGGGAGTCCTTCATTATTAATTAAAACTTTAAGGTTAATACGAGTTTTACCTTCTAGAACACGATTTTACGAATCATTGTGAAGGTAAGCTAAAAATAACCTAACGTTATTATAAACTCGTTCCTCCCTAAATCTTGAAAGAGCATACGCGCTCTCTCCGAGTAGTGATTCATGAGTCATTCTAGTAATGGGTGGCATAAGAGGTTTAACAAACGATTTTTTTATTGTACCACCATTTACAGTATTAGAATGACTTTTGTCAAGTACATCTGTAGGTGAAACCGAATTAATGGCTACATTTGCATAGCTGGTAATATTATTACCATTGTCAATTTTACTATTGTGGATACCACCATTTACAAAAATAGAGTACTTATTTTTATTTTTATCAATAGAAGAAGTTGAATAAGTTACTGAAGTTAAAGAACTATTATTATTCGAAGTCGAATAAGTTAAAGTATTTAAAGAGCTAGTATTATTATTACTATTGTCTGTATTGCTATTATCAGTACTTATAATACTATTATCATTATTTATACTAATAATATCAACACTATCATTAACAACATTAATATTATTGGTAATCGGTAACATTAAATTAGTACTAAAAAATGTGGATTTGTTGAAAGAAGGTAGTAAACGGTGTTTTTCATAGTGTGGTGAGGTGCGGAAAGTAAAAATGTTATCAGATAGAATAGAAGTATTCAAATTAGTGTTGTTTTGTTGTGAAGTTGTAAGTAATTCTGTATGAGTGTTTGTTTCATTGTGGCTATTAAAACTAACCTGTTTCTTATTAGGACTAATTTTCGTATTTTTATTTTTATTTAATTTATTATTTTTATTTACTAATTTTTTTTTATTTTTATTTTGGTTTGTTATTACATTTTTAGAATTTAAATTTGTGTTTTTATATTTTTCATTTTTTTTATTTTTATTTTTTAGATTTGAATTACTTTGTTCTACTTGTATATTTTTACTTACAATTTTCTTTCTTAAATCCTTAAAATCCGTCACTATCGTACCTGGTTTCTATGCCTTAGATTTTTTGATAGCCTTCACCGTTGATGGAACGCTGATTTTATAAGTAAAATATTTCGGCTGAAATTTTAACCCTCGTGAAGTAATTAATTTACAGCAAATATTTTCATAATTGAATGTTGTCTTTATAAAATCAACCAAACGCTGTTCTGTAGTATTAGTGCTTAAATTTGAAATTCTTAAATTAAAATTCGGCTGAAGAACTACATCTGGTGCTTGATCATCTTTTTCAACGGGTATTAACGATGGAATCATAATGGGGTCTGACATCTGAGTATTGTTTTTTGCATGTGTTTCATCTAAGCAGTCAGCTATCCTTAATTCTTCCAATAAAGATACACTATTAGCCGGTTCAGGAACCACGGTTAGATTGTCAGTTCTAAAGTTGTCCTGAATTATTTCAAGTTTAGGTTTCACTAAATCTAAATCGGCTAAGACGACATCCCTAAAACTCATTGATATATCATGAACTGCAATACTTTGTTTTAGAGATGAGTACTGCTCATTCCAACTATCTACCAAATTCTTAAACTCGTCTTGGTTGAAATTTTTTTGTGCAGATAGCGGCTCAACAATACCCTTAAGTGATAATATTTCACTTTTTAACTCCATTAATTGTACGTTTAAATATTTTTTTATATCACCGGGGAAAATGCTAAAATTATTGTTTAATGACTCAAAATTTTTTTCCATTTCCTGGAAATTAGCAGCATTATTCTTAATACCGGTAGTTAGTTTTGCTACCGTTCCTTGATGATTATTTTTAATTTCGTTGATTACATCAAAGATTTTACTGTAAAATTGTTGAAAACTGTTATTTTGTATCAAACAATTCTCGCAAACAAAATATTTAGCAAGAAATGTGCTATACCAATTTCTGGGTGCATTTATACATGTGCCATGAAATTTTAAATGACAAGCACCTTTACAGGTAACAGTTTCAGTTTTGCGTCATTGATTAAACAAATTTTAGCATTGCATTTGAATTCCATGATTTGGTTTATTGTACCTATATTGTTTTTTTTTATTGAATTTTAAAAAATTAAATGGGGCAGATCAATAAATTAATTATCAGCAGATTTTGTAAAATTTTTTTTCTTTGTAAATATAAAGTCTTAAGTATGAGAAATTGTGAAATTTATTATTATTATTTTTTTTTTTTTAAATTAAAACAAATTAAAAAATTGCAACCGTTAACAAAAATTTAATTTAATATAAAATAAAATATTTTTGTTGTTAAAACTTTTTTAATTAAGTAAAATAAAACACGTTATTGAACTTTGAAAACTGAATGAAGACTTAAGTATAAAAATATATTGCTGAAAAGAGAGACAGTTCTATTTTCAGTTCATCTTAATCCAACAATTTACTTTTATATTAAAACACTTTTAAATTCAAAAGATCTAACATTAATTTAGTTGTCATTATTGTTTAATTATGGATTTGAATACATGTTTTCATTTTTAAAGAAACTTGGTATAGCTATCTATACAAATAGGTTCTCAAGTTTTATGTGATAGTAATTCTTATGATAATTTCTATAATGAATAATAAAACATTTTATACCTAGTTCTTTGTTTATAGTCTTTTATAATTTAGTTATGATTTTATTGTATTACATGAAGATGTGATTTAATACTAGTTTTGTTATGACGAAGCCAAGGGTTTTTAAAAAGCACATTTTCAAAATTATGTAGGGTTTGTTACTGAGTATTTAATCATTTATTTTTATAAAAATATTTATAACGAGGAAGAGTGTAGTAGAGTAGACTGTGTCAACTCTGGGATACCCGTATGACCGTTATATAAACATTATATCATTATTATTATAAACATTAATTACTTTTGGCAAAATTTCAAACATACCAGCGTTATTAGGTGTAGTGTAATCCTCATATAAAAGAAGGAGTTGTATGGCAGCTACTCGAACCCTTTGCAGTAGACAAACCAAATTTTGCAGTAACTTTGGCTATTACACTAAACTATTTTTGCCAAAATTTCAGACACCCATCTTCAATAGGTAAAGAGTAATGCTCATATAAAATAAGAAGTTGTATGGCAGCTACTCGAACCCTTTGCAGTAGACAAATCAAATTTTGCAGTAACTTTGGCCATTGCACTAAACTATTTTTGGCAAAATTTCAGACACCCAGCTTTAATAGGTATAGAGTAATGCTCATATAAAATAAGAAGTTGTATGGCAGCTACTCGAACTCACCGCACCAGACCAACCAAATTTTGCAGAAACTTTGGTCATAAAACTAAACCACTTTGGCAAAATTTCAGACTCGCAACTGTAATAGGTACAGCGAAATACTCATCTAAGAAAAGAAGTTGTATGGCAGCTACCCGAACCCATGGACCGAAATGGCTGAATTTAAATATCGATGACGGCTATTGTAAAAAAACGAATTTCCGAAAATTTCAAGATTCTAGCTCTTTTAGTTTTTGAGTTATCGTGCGGACGGACGGACGGACGGACAGACGGACGGACATACATAGCTAAATCGATTTTTTTCGATTCTGAACCGATCCATACACTTGAGTCCATATCTACCCCCCCTATTTCTCTGCGTCAGAAACGTAATGGCAAATTTATGATACCCTTTGACCTACAGTCATACGGGTATAAAAATAAATTATAATATTATAATTTAAATAATTCATCAATTTATTAATTATAAATAATAGTAAAATTAATACTTAGAATAAATCCCTGTTAACAAGTGGAAATTAACAAGTAAAAATTTTTTGTACGTACATAAATATCCTCATAATAATATTACAATAACATGATTGAAAGTCTAATTAGAAATATTAATGTCATTAATGAAAAATATCCACTAAAATATTTTTAGCTTACATTTGCATATACATCAAAAATAAAATACGCGCACTTATTCATATAAGATTATTATTTTACAAAATATAAATAAACATACAATTAGATACATAATATTATAATATAATTAATACATATACATATATTGCATAGCAATACAAATTAATAAAATCATTTCGTTAACAATTACATTATGTATTACGAAGCTTATGCTTCGGTTTTAATATACACACACAGTAAAAGTAAACAAAAACAAATGACTGATATAAATTTTTGTTTCATTTTAAAAATTAAAAGATGAATAAATTAAGTATTCTACTTTTTGCATGTTACGTTTTTTATAAAATTTTGGAGTTGTTGGTTCAAATTCGCTTCGAGGTGAAATTTTTATACCCTTTATCTATAGAATAGGTAAAGGGGTATATTAACTTTGGTATGGTGTTTGTAACCACCTAAAGGAAGCGAGCTAGATATGGAAAAGTATATATATTTGTGATCAGCGTGACCTCCTGAGTCGATATAGCCATGTCCGTCCGTCCGCAGGCACGATAACTCAAAAAATAATGGAGCTATCTTGATGAAATTTTAACTGTAGGTTACTAGGACTGAAAGTACGGCGGGGATTGCATATGGGCGAAATCGGCCCATGGGTTCGCATTCTGGACCTTTTAATCCATCGAAGGGCTAACGAATATATATAAAAAATCACGATTACTCAACAACTAATGACGCTATCTTCATCAAATTTGTGTTGAATGTTACTAGTATTGAAACTACTTTGGAGATTGCGTAAGTTCGGGATTGGGCCATGGGTTCGGAACCTAGAACTTTTTGATCGAATTAGGCCAAACGAGCATAATTCCGAAACCAATGAAGATAGAACCCCCAATTTGGTATCAGGGTGTCCCTTCCTATTTCCTAAGTGTCTTGGAAATTTGGGCCCCATTGGAGTAGTGTTCGGAGATCAGCCACACATTTCCGAAAACCTTAAAGCATATCTTTAAAATTAATAAAGATAGCAACTTGAAAAAATGTAGAAGCTTCAAATTTGGCAAACTAGCATAATTCTGAAACCAATGAAGATAGAACCTCCAAATTTGGTATCAGGGTGTCGCTTTCGATTTCCTTAGTCTCCTTGAAATTTGAGCCCAATTGGAGTAGTGGGTGGGGACCAGCCACTCAGTTCCGAGGATCATAAAGCATATTTTTGAAATTAATAAAGATAGTAACTTGAAACAAATGTAGAAGCTTCAAATTTGGCACATGGGTTTTCTTTACTATTTCTTGCGTGTCCCTCTAATTTTGGATCAATTGGAGTGGTGGTTCAGTACCTCTTTTAATGATTGATTTAGATTTATTAAAATTATAATATACCTATATATACATAAATTAAAGACATATTTATTCCAACACATAGTCATATAGGTATATTTTATTTACTATTATCTAAAATCTTAATTTCTACCATTATTTGAATTACAAATACTTTTTTTTTCGTTTGCTTTTTATTCGTTTTTACTCGTTCCTTAAACTTATTATTTTGAGATCCAGTTTGAAAGTTTGGTATTTATAAGTTCTCAAATATTTTTATTGTCTTGAAATTTTGCATAAATGTTCCCCTTAGCAAGCGGAAGTAGTTTTAAAAAGTTGGTTGGAATGAATTAAACCCTTTCGGCTAGACGGTTTTCCAAAAAAAATGAAGCTTTTTGAATGCGCAATGAAGCTTTTTCAATATTGAAGATGTCGAGCCGAAAAGGTTTGATCGATTTCACGGTCAAACGGTCAAGCTCACTTAATTAATAAAACCAATTTTTTTGCTCTCCTTAAATAGTCTTAAATAGTGATTTGCTAAATGAAATAATAATATTTTATTTTATTTCATTAACCAAAACAAGGTTTTTACAAACAAAAAAAAAAGAAAATATCTTATACTATTATTCATAATTTAAAATTTTAAACAGAATTTACTAAATAAAAAAGTGTAAGAACAATTAACAAAAATTAGAATATTTAGGTCAAATTACAATACAAAGTTTTTTTTTACTGTACAAAATATTAAAAATTTACACAAAAAACATAAAATGCTTACCGAACAAAAACAAAAAAGCAAAAGCACTGTATGAACGTAATTACTTATGATATAATATCATATAATATGTTAATATGTACTTGAACTTGAAATTATTATTAAGTTTACAAAATAGGTTCATTTAAAAATTTTTGCTTAAGTTTATATTTAAAAGTGTTTTTAGATATATCTGTTGAAAAAAGATAACTATGTTTATTAAATGTAGTGCAACATCTGTTTATAGGTTCATTATTTGCGTATTGAGTTCTGTGAGTATTTTCAATCAAAAATTTAGTGTTTCTTGTTTGTCTAACTTCGTTATTTATTCTGACTTTATACGTTAGAAACTGAATATCAATATTTTTATTATAACATTAATAATAATAAAAATAAAGCTAATAAGGAATCCGAATAATAATATCCCTAAATTTAAATAACATAACATTTTCCTTCTCTACATTTTTTCGTAAGTCTTTGTTTTATATCTTCTTTGCAGTTGTTGTTCTTTAAAAATAGATTTCAGTGTAAAATTGCAGTTTTTCTTTAAATAAAATTTAAAAATAAAAAAATTCAATATTGAATATATTATGATTAAATAAATAGTATTTTTAAAAAAAAAAAGAGCCTACATTTCCCTTAAAAATCTTAAAAAAACGAGGAAAAGCGTAATAAAACTTTCAGGTAAGTACAAGACAAAACATAAATTTAAAAGCAGATTTTTAAACCTTTTCTAAACCATCGACTATATATTTTAATTCAAACGTTGGCAATTCAAATAAACTACTATTGACATAGTATAAAGACATAATGGCATATTGTGGTATACCGTTTTAACCTATAGTTAAACAGGTATAATAATACTTATATGTAAACTAGCTATTACCGGTGAACGTTGCTCCGCCCCTCAATGGAGTTTTTTTTTTTGAGTTGATGTTATTAAAAAAAAAATGTAAATAAAACAATTTTCTTAAAACGATTTTTTTTAGGATTATTCTAACAATATTTTAACAAATTTTTATCAACTTTCACATGAAACTGTTCATAATTATTAAATAATAATAAAAAAACCAATTTTTATTCAGTTAACATTATTCGTCGGAAACCAACCATCCTCAACTCTATCGTCAAGGAGCACCAAAGTGTTAAGAAGCACTACGTATTGAAAAATTAGAGATAATCGTTAAAACTATTAAAGTTTTTGTTTCGCAATCGGTTAAAAGAATTCGACAAAGCATTTTTTTAAACATTCCTCTAATTCAAAGAAGTTTTACCTACTTTCAAAAATTGGACGTAACTTACTTACAAACTTATTTTTTTTTGAAAAAACGTAGGAATGATTATTATATAAATGTACGTATACAAAATTCAAAGTCAATTGGTCAAACCGTTTCTGTTTAAGAGTAAAGTAAAGAAAAATCTGCAAACAGCTGCTGTGCCGCAATGGGCTAACGGAACTCAACAAATCTGTTTTTGAAACTTTGAACAAGCAATATTTCGCAAAATTGGATGTAATATTCTTCCAAAATTTTTTGGACAATTGTCGGGCGACAAGGTTTAACAAATTCCAAATCTGTTAATAGAGGGAACTCCATTCTCAAATATTTGAAGTCAATTGGTTAAACCATTTCTAATTTATACCAAAGCAACGAAAAAACCTATAAAAAGCCGTTGGGCCGCAATGGGTTAACGAAAGTCCACAAATATTTTTTTGAGGCTTTTTTATAACCAAAGCAGAATTTCGAAAAATTGGCCGAAACTAGCTTTTTTACAATTTACACCTTCTCGGGTAACGCCGGGTAAATTTGCTAATATATAATACTAAGTTTTAAACTTATGTAATATGATATGTTGAATGATTTAGTACTCTTGATTAATTATTTCAATTTTCAATAATTTTTAAATTTATTCTCTTAGTTTACTTATTTGTTAATGTTTTATATAATTAAACGCACAGTTATTCGAAGGAAATACTAATTTGTAAAAATATAAATATAAAAGTTTATACAATTTGATGGTTTTCAATTTTAATTAAAACGATTAATGCTTTCATTAGATTTTTATCACAAAATTTAATAATCAAAATATACAATAAATGTATTTGTGAAATACAATGACAAAATTTAGAACTTTTCATATAATTCATTTAAATACACAAATTAATTTTAAAACTTAAATATCTTACACAATTCCTTAATTATATATTACCTATGGTAATAATTCAATAAAATATAGATATGATATAATAAAAATTATTTAATTTATAAAATATAATACATAATATGTTTTATAGTAAAACTCTCAGCCTATTTTTAAAATTGTTAAATAAGAACGGAAATAGTGTATCAAATTTTAAGTTTCTATCGTTATTAATATATATGCTTTAAGTTCTTGGGATTAAAGGAGGTGGTACGCAAACTGCTATTCCAATTCATCCAAAATTTCACGTAAACAAAACAAATAACAAGAAACACCTCTGCCCCAAATATATGGTTCTATCTTTTTTGGTTTTGAAATCTTACTCGTTTGTCCTCAATTCGATCAAAAGCTTCTAGAATCCGAACTGGTTGTTCCAACTCGACCAGAACCAATTCCCATGTTACTTTCATTACTAGTATCCTAGAATTTAAATTTCATTAAAATAGTGTCACTAGTTTATGAGTTATGGTGTTTTTAGATAATATGTTTGTTAGCTCTTGAACTTTTCAAATGTTCTAGGATCCGAACCCATAGTCGGCTTTCGCCTATATCCAGTCCGAGCGGTTCATTCAATACTACTGAACCCTTATACACAATTAGAACGTTCCATCTTATTTTTAAGTTAATTGTTTATTAATTTCAGTGATATGCTTTAAAGTCTTCAGTACTTGAAGGACACTAGGGAAATAGGTCCTAAATTTCAAGGAATCTAAGGACATTGGAAGAGGCACACTGATACTAAATTTAAAGGTTCTATCTGAACTGTTTTCGGAAATATGATAGTTTTCCTTAAATTCGATGTAAAACTTCTAGGATTCGAACCTATGTTCCGATCTTAACCGCAAGCAATCCCCACCATAGTCTCATTACTGGTAAGGTGCAGCATAAAT
Source organism: Dolichopus griseipennis (assembly GCA_963082915.1). Classification (NCBI taxonomy): domain Eukaryota; kingdom Metazoa; phylum Arthropoda; class Insecta; order Diptera; family Dolichopodidae; genus Dolichopus; species Dolichopus griseipennis. Next base: position 238,684,518 of record OY720441.1, on the reverse strand, counting down.
TTCAGAAGTTAGCGCTATAAGCTGTTGAGTTATTCTCCTTTTTTTCTACCCTATAACTATGGAATAGGTAAAGGGTATGTTAAATTTGGTATGGTGTTTGTAACCATCTTAAGGAAGCGAGCTAGATATGGAAAAGTACATATATTTGTGATCAGCGTTACCTCCTGAGTCAATATAGCCATGTCCGTCCATCCGTAGGCACGATAACTTAAAAAAAAAGGAGGTATATTGATGAAATTTTAACTGTATGTTACTGTGATTGAAAGTACGGCGGGGATTGCATGTGGATAAAATCGGCTTTTGGGTTCGGATTCTGGAACTTTTAATCGAACGAAGGGCTAACGAACATATACAAAAAATCACGATAACTCAACAACTAATAACGCTATCTTCATCAAATTTGTGCTGTAGGATACTGGTAATGAATCTACTACGGGGATTGTGTACGATCGAGATTGGACAATGGGTTCGAAACTTAAAGCATAATTCCGAAACCAATGATGATATACCCACCAATTTTTTATCAGGGTGTCACTTCCTATTTCCCTAGTGTCCTTCAAATTTGAAAAATCACGGTAACTCTACAACTGATGACGCTATCTTCATGAAATTTATGCTATAGGTTATTGGTAATGAAACTACCGGCGATTGTAAACGGTAAGGATTGGACATTGGGTTCGGAACTTAGAACTTTTTGATCGAATTTAGGCTAATCGAGCATAATTCCGAAAGCAATGAAGATAGAACCTCCAAATTTGGTATTAGGGTGTCTCTTTGCCTATTTCCTATAAGTCTCCGAAATTTAGACTTAATTGTAGTGGTGGTTCAGGTGCCTCTTAAGAAATCCCAAATTAAAAAGCTTATCTTCGAAATTCAGGAAGGTAGAAACTTTAAATTTGATACACGAGGGTTCTTTCCTATTTCCGTTTTTATTTAACACTTTTATATTTTTAAAAGGCTAAGAATAATACCATAAAACATGTATACATTATAAATTAAAAACAAAATATTATTTTAATAAACGACTACTTTCTTTTTTTTTAATTTGGATTATATCATATATTTTATTGAATTATTACCATATATATAACCTATAATTAAGACATTCTGTTCGATACTTAAGTTATGTTCAAAGGTACTTGCTGCATGTATGTGAAATATATTTTTTGCATGTATGTTTTGCTGCATGTATGTGAAATATATTTTTTATATTTAAATGAATTATATGAAAAGTTCTAAATTTGTAATTGTATTTTAGTATCACATTTATTGAATATTTTGCGTTTATAAGCTTCTCTAATAGGTACATAAACTAACAATTTAAAATAATTGCAATTTTGAAAAATTTTAATTATTAAATATATTATGCTTTGGTTAGGTTTGACCACAAAATTTTATTATTAAAATTTTTTCACTTTTGTAATTGAATTGGAATAAATATATTTTCATTTATTTCAAGTTTTTTGTATTTTAATATTTTTAAATAAATAAATTAGTAAGAATTCGTAATATTTTTGAATAGATAAAGTAATTAGAAAATGTTTTTAGTATTATAAAGTTAATTTGGTTAGCTATGTCTTACGATCAAACTAATAATAGTTTTTATGGTTTTAAAATTAATTATGGATATCTCATTTAATTTGAATCAGATGGTGTATGGTATAATATATATATGTACATACATTAGATGTAGGGTATATTTAAGTCGGTTAAACCGACTGACTGTTTCTTTATTTGTTTATATATTCGTTTTCTTTTAGAACGATCAAAAGGTCCAGAATCCGAACCAATGAGCCGATTTTGCCCATATGTAATCTCCGCCGTACTTTAAGTCCTAGTAACCTACAGTTAAAATTTCATCAAGGTGGCTCCATTAGTTTTTGAGCTATCGTACCTACTAACGGAGTGATGGACGTGGTTATATCGACTCTGGAGGTCACGCTGATCACAAACATATATCATTTTCCATATCTAGCTCGCTTCCCTTAGGTGGTAACATACAGCATACCAAAGTTAAAATACCCTTTTCCAATTTGATAGATGTACGGTATAAAAAGTACAGTTTTCTATATGAAGAGCAGCATTAGCTCTAATTTTGGCTACGTGACTTCAATAAATATATGTATATGTTTAGAAATTTAATCAAAAATCTAGAACATTATATATTAGAACACTATTTATATTTAGAATGTAAATCGCGTTTTGTTGTGTAAAAGCTGTACCATATTATACAATATTTTTAATAATAACAATATTTTTATAATTGAAAAAACTATAAATTTTTTTATACGCTTGAAATATACAAGAATTGTTGACAACATTGGTGCCATAAACTTGATTACGTAAAGGAAAAACAGAAATAATTTTTCGTGTAATATTAGTCTAATATAAGTTACACAAAACAAATTTTTTATGTAAATTTAAAACAATAAATAGCTCGAATTTCGAGCACAGGGCTATACTAGTAATTAATTAGTCTATGATTTATATTTTTAAAGCTAAAAATTTTTAAAGAACTAATTTCTTTTTTGACGAAGATCGAACTTATATCTGTTTACATCCCAAGCCACTCCGGTAGTCACTGCACCATACAATTCTTACGAATTTATGGCCATGTTTCTAATATTAATATATATCTAGCTTAAAGAATGAAAAATAAAACCATAGGTATATAAAAGTATATAATAATCATAACTCGATTATTTTAAAATTGTAACATATATCCAAGATTCTGGGTATGAAAGCTAAGTTTTTTCTCAAAATTGTTATATTCATATACACATAAATTATTGAAAAATTATAATATGATGAACTTAACAAAAAAAACAAATCGCAACTGCTTGCCAATTATTGTTTATCAAATCTATTACTTTTGAATTTCAAGATCAATTTTTTGAATTTCAAAAAACTTAAGACATAAAAAAATTTTAGGATTTTAATTTTCATATATTTTTATAATACAAAAAAACATAAACAGCTATTAAACAAAATAGTAAATTATAAAAAATATTAAAAACCAATATAAGGTATCACAAGTTTTAAAATATTATTTACAATTACAAGGGGAAGACTATACATAAAAAGTATACCAGTACCAATAACAGATACCTCAGTTTCTTCTATAAAAGCGAGGTCTCAAAAAGCTAATGTACTTCGTACTCTTAAATCTTACTTAAGTGATTTGGCTTCAATAATTCCTGCTTTAGCAATTAATTGTATCGATCGTTTATTGAAAGATATAACTCAATGTAATGAAGCAATGGGTGGAAAAGTAAATGTATTTGGTGGTGATTTTCGACAAATCCTTTTGAAAAAGAATATGACATCTAATCTAAACGAGTTAAATTTATTAACTTTGGGATGGTGTTTGTAAACACATAAGTAAGCAAGGTAGATATGGAAAAGGATATATATTCATGATTAGGGTAACCTCCTGAGTTGATTTAGCCATGTCCTTCCGTCCGTAGGTACGATAAATCAAAAGTTAATGGAGTGGTCTTGATGAAATTTTAACTGTAGGTTACTAGAGTACGGCGGCGATTTCAAATAGGCGAAGTCGGTCCATGGGTTCGGATTCTGGACCATTTAAAAATTGGCGAAATTGGTTTCGGGTTCTGGAACCTTTGAAAAGTTCATCCACTAGCGAATATAAATCTAAAAGACACCATATCTTAAAAACTTATGACGCTATTTTAATGAAATTTAAACTCCGGGTTACTAGAATTGAAAGTACCGCGGGTATTGGTTCTGGTCGAGTCCGGATTCTAGAAGTTTTTGATCGAATTGAGGCCAAACGAGTACAATTTCGAACCTTAACATTGGGGACACAGGTGTTTTTTATTATTTGCTTTGTGTCCGTAATATTTTGGATGAACTGGAATAGCGCTTGGTGTACCACGCCCACTATTCCCAAGACCTTAAAGCATGTATTAGAAGTTAATCAAGATAGTAACTTGAAGTAAATATAGAATCTTTTTGAAGATTTTTGAAGATTTTAGAAGATTTTTCCTATCACTTTTGTGTCTACGAAACTTAGACTTAATTGTATTGCTGGTTCAGGTGCCACCTAAGAAATCCCAAAATTAATAAGTTTAACTTCGAAGTTAATAAAGATAGAAACTTCATATTTGTTACACTATTTTCTATTTCCGTTCTTATTTAACACTTTTATATTTTTAAAAGGCTAAGAAAAACATATTATGTATTATATTTTATAAATTAAAAAAAAATATTTTTTTAATAAACGATTATATTTTTCGGAATATATATTGTTTGAATTATTACCATTGGGGTATCATGTTGATTTTGCCGCCATTTTTTTTCTACCTCAAATTTTTATACGAGGTTTCTTTAGGTATATTCTAAATACATTCCGGTTAGTTAATATGGAACGTTACACGAAGGAACAACGTGTTTTTGTTATTACAACATTTTTTGAAAATGGTAAAAGTTTTCACGATGTAATTAGGAAATTTTTTTTTTGAAGGAAAAGTTCGAAGATCGCATTATTTCTCGTAGAGGAGGAGTGAATTGGTCACCTAGGTCATGCGATTTGACACCGTTGGATTTTTTTTTTGGGGTGTTTTGTGAAATCGAAAGTGTACAGCAATAATCTCACAACAATTCAAGAGCTTAAAAACAACATTATCGAGCAGATTTCAACCATTGAGAACAGGTTATTAAACAACGTCATTCAGAATTTTGGTAAAAGATTGGAAGGTGGGCGCACTTGGTCGACATAATTTTTCATTATTAACCGGAACCTATTTGTAATTAATTAAAATAAAAATATGTTTAATATTTCAAAAAAAAATTCTTTTTTTATTAAAATTAAAATGATACCTCAATTTTGAGCACCCCATAAAAGCTTTTATTAGTTTGATCGTAAGACCTATCTTACCAAATTAACTTTATAATACTAAAAACATTTCTAATTATTTTATATATTCAAAAATATTAAAAATTCTTACTAATATATCTATTTAAAAATAATAAAAACTAAAAAAACTTGAAATAAATGTTGAACACATTCAGTTTCAAAATTGAAAAAATTGGATTAGCTTTTTATCACAAAATTTAATAATTCAAATTTTTAAAAATTGAAAAAATAAATTCTTAGTACTTATATGTACCTATTAGAAAAGCTTAACAAATAACAAAATAACAAATTTAAAACTTTTCATAATTCATTTAAATATAAAAATTAATTTTAAATAAATGCAGCATGTACCGTTGAACACAATTTAAGTATCGTACACAATTTCTTAATTATATAGGGTTCTTACTGATAAAAAAATAAATGATAATATTATAATTTGATTATTTCATCAATTTATTAATTATGACTAATAGTGAAATCAATACTTAGAATATAATCCCAATGCACTCAAGAAAACCTGTTAACAAGTGCGAAATATAATGTTGGAGCTTCAATGTTAATGTTTAATTTTTTTTTTTTTTTTAAGTTGTTGAAAAAAAAATTAAAACAATTATATTAAACAATAAATATTTTATTTTTATCATATAATTCTTTGTAGGACTTCGGATGCTATTTTCATATAATCTCGTTTTTACAAAATCGTCAAAATCATTTTAAGAAGTCTATAAGTTATAAAATAATTACGCAAAATAAGGGAAATTTTAGGAAAAAATTTGTGGTTTAAAAGTTTTTAGGACTTTTGACGGGTTCTCATTCGGTTTTCGTACATTCCGGATTTTGAACATCCAAATTATGACACAAAAACTTTAGAATATCTTGTTTTTCTTTTATTTTTAATCTGGACCAGTCAAAATTAATTAAAAATAAAATAAAAAAAAAAGAAATTTTAAATAAATGGAGATTACAAAATTGCATTCGCAGTTTCCACTATTCATATATTTATTAAATGAAAAAAAACTTAATTCTCAAGAAATAATTAATGGTATTGATGATGCCGAGAATTACTGTAATCTTGATAACTGGTATCATGTTGTTGTTGCGGCTGCATTTGATTATACATACCCATTGGATTACCCATATTCATTGAGTTATGAGAATTGTAGCTGTCCATTGGAGGCTGAGGTTGGTTATAATTTTGCATATTATAATCTTGCATGCCATTATTTCCATAAAACATATTGCTTCATATTATGCATATTATTACCGCTTATATTATTCATATCAAACATACCCATTCTTTGCTGTGGTGGATAAGGATTATTTGAATTAAATTGTGGTTGCATTATCGATGTCTGTTATTGATAATAAGGAACAGTTTCTTTTTCATTATGAACTAATCGATTTTACTGCTTTTGATGATGTTGTTGTTGTTGTTGCTGAAAAGTTGTAGGTATTGGCTGAGCGTGTGTTGTATTTTGCTGAGATAAAGTTTTGCTCTTTTGTAGAGATCTTATCAAATTGGCAATTAAATTTTGTGTATCAACAAGAGAAATACCTAAATTAGTTGTAGAATTTGATGTAATACTACTAGCTTTTGATATATTTGATAATTCTTCATGCTGATGTTCATTTTGACCGGGACCGGGATAAGGAATCACCACGATAAGAATGAGTAGAAGATGATGACTGACGAGGAAAGCTATCATTGGGTAATTTCATTGAACGTTGAGTTGACTTGTCGGTGATTTTTCGACCGATATTTTTGGATGCTGCTTTAACAACATCATTAAAGTTGTAATCATCGTCATCATCTTCAGAATCAATCATTTTTTGCAATTTGCGATCGTCATCTTCTTCATCTGAGAACATATTATAAGTTTTCTTTGTGGGAGGCGTGTCTTTCGATTTGTTTAATTCATTAACTTTTTTATTATTATTGTTATTATTATTATTACCACTGACATTTCTAGTAGGATTTGTCATTTCCAATTTTTTCAAATGTGTTATTAAATGATGTTGTTCCTCACTTGATAAATGCTTAAGATTTTGCAATAAAGTTTGAGCATTGGTATCTTCTTCTTCTTCAATAGGTTCAACTACCTCTTCTTCTAAAGTACTTTGTTCACGATACCTTTCTTCTTGAACATTGTATTCTTCTAGTATTTCGGGAATTTCTTCTTCCTCTTCTTCAATAATTGGAGGCGGTGGTTCAATAATCCCCTATTCAATTAATAAATCTCGTGCAGTTATTGTACAATCCCGCTCTTTTGATAATTTTACCATTAGTATGAGAACATAAATTAATTTATTCATTTCATCAGTTGATATATCAGTACATTCTTGTAATACTAATGCAGCAGCTAATTTAGATGATATTATTTGCCGATCAATTGGTAAATCGTGTAGTAAATTTTTATTTTCAGTTGAGTTTGAATTTTTGGAATCTTCTTTTCCATTTTCTCTAGTTTCTTCTGGAGTTTCTTTTTGTTTCTTCATAGATCTTTCATTGGTCTGATGGATAATTCCGGCTATATTTTTAATTGCCCTTTTAACTGTTTTAATTTTGTTTGCATCAAAAACTTCTGGAATTAATTGTCCTTTAAGTTTTTCTTTAACAGTTTCAAAAAATACACATGAGCATCATTCATCAGCATGTCATCTGCTAAATTTGCTTTTATCTTTTCTAATGCTAGAGCTTTTGATAAGATATCAACAACTTTTGAACCTAAACTACCTAGGTTATCTTCCAATGCTGTTAATAAACGTAAAACTGCGACAACCGTCAATGAACCATCATCTTCAGGTTCAGTGGATTTTTCTTTTTCTTTGGCAGGTGATTTAGTCGCTGATATTTCTTTTTCGTACTTCACGTATTTATATGGATTAATTGGACGATATGTTGCATGTGTTGGATGAGAAGAAGCATAATATCTTGGTTTAGGTAATCGTGTCATACCAGCTGGGGGCATATGCGGTTTCAATATATAGTATTCATTTTGAGCAGCAGCTGACGATATATGAGGATACCCTGTTGTTATATGTAAAGGTGATCTAGATGAACGATTGTGTTCTCGATGACGAACGATACCACGAATTCGAATATTACTACGACTTCGAGATCTACTTCGACTACGACCACCACGTCGTTTATAATTTTTACTCTTACTACTACTTTGTCTGTCACTGAAATCACTTAAAGAACTTAACGATGGTGTAGGTGATCGCGACTTAGCTCGACGACGATTTCTACTTGAATAAGAAAATTTACTAGCATGCTTGGAAGGTACATCCATTTCATCATCACTTATATCAATTACAGTAGTTTCTTTAACAAAAAATTTTTATTAGCCGTTAAAGGTTGGGATTTCTGTAAATTTGTTTTAATTTTATATTTTTCTTTTAATTCATCAGTTTGCTCTTGAACATCTTCAGGTAAATTTAATCGTCTTCTTAATTCCTTTTTCTTTCTTTCTATCTCTTCTTGGTGTATTTCTTTCATACGTTTAGTCCAAAACAAAACCCATTCCGGTTCGAAGTCGTACTTATTCGGGTCTTTTTTTTCCACTTGTAGCTATCGACGATTCCAAAATAGTTTCCATTCTTCAGGATATAATGGATGTTTTTCTGGATTTTTTTCATCATTTTTAAATTGTTTATCGAGATCATGAACAGCAATTTCTAACATACAACGATATTTTTCCCACTTGTATCGTTCTTGGGCTATTTCAGATGCTTGTATTGACATTTCTTTTGGTGTGGGTAGATTAATTTTCTTTTTCCCAGTTTTAACAGTATCAATTTCATCAAATGGAGGAGAACGCTGAACTCTTCCACGCAAAATTGGTGGAGGTGAGGTTTTACGTTTATTTTTTAGCCTTTTATCATCGAATTTTCTAAAAGAAGACTTTCGCTCTTCCCCCAAACTTTTATTTAATGACGTATCTGAATCACTTGATATATCATCAAGACTATTACGATTTTTCCGAATCAGCGGAGCTGCTCCATCGGCTTTTTTAATTGGAGTTTTACTCTTGGTGGAGAAGGATCTTCTTCAATAATTTTTTTCTTTTCCACTAAACTTCTATCAATAGAATCATTTCTATCAAGAATTTGGACCACTTTTTTCATCAAAATGTTTTTCAGCGATAATTTCTTGTAAAATAATATTTCTTTTTCGTTTAAAACGTTATTTTCACACACAGATGGTGCTAAGCGACTGTGATGTTGTTCAATAGCTGATAACTCCCTCAATTAAACGTGGCATTATACTTTTAGCTTCCGGGTTATAACGAAATGGAATCAATTCTTTTACAATTGTTGGAAAATATTCTTCCAAATATTTGAGTCTATGATTATAGCTAGTCCAGTGACTAAAAATTGTTTTTTGATCTCCTCTTTTGTCACATAATAAACAAATATAATATGGTTCCTTTCCATCAACAGTCAATTCAACGCAATATTCAACACCGATTAAAGCGGCTTCTTTATATTCTGTTAAGAACGGCTGAATTGTTGATGGAATTTTGACTTCATCTTCAAATTCTGGTGGAACAGGTTCTCCTGACGCAATATTCATTTGAATTTTAGGTTTAACAGTTAATGGAATACGAAAACTATGCGCGTCTATATTCGGTTGTGATAAGTTTTGTTGATGTTTTTTTCCAGATATATGAGTTTGTAAAGAACGATCACTCGATAAAATAGTAACACCACACAAATGACAGTTGTAAACAAATTGTTGTGGATTATTTTTATTTGGTACACGTGAAAAAACGGGTCCCTCTGTACCGTCACTTAAGCGAACGGTTTGACTTAAAAAGTGTTTCAACATCCTGCGTTATACTATTGTCTTCTCCGGCCATAATTTTTAAAAACACCAATAAGTTAATGAAAAATGTTTGTTTTTTAACAATTATTTGTATTTCTTCACTAATAATCACTTTAAAATTAATATATCAATTTAAAATAATTAATACAGATTACAGGATGTTTGCTTTGCGTCTGTCTTTTGGAAAAACATACACTGGTGAATGAGTTCCTGATTTTTAACAACAAAAAATCGTTTTTTAAATTCATATTTTTGCTAAAGTCCTGAGCGGAGTTTAGTAAAATTGATGGAACACAATATTTTTTTTTGTCTCTTCACGAGCACTTCGTGCTTTTCCGATCGTTTATTTGATTGTGTAGCATTTTCATCCAATCAGTTCTCTGCAAAAACAACATTCCTATGTAAAAAGTTTGCAACGCAACAAAAAATTTGGATTAAAAATGATACGTTTATTAAAAAAATAATAAGCCTCAAGGCTAGTATTTTATTAACTTATGAAATGATACTAAGTTATTTTTATTTGACAACCAAAACTTTTACACCGTTTGAAATAGAGTAAAGAAATTTTAACCACGGATAGGTATTGCAAAAAAAATTATTTCGTAGAAGAACCTTTTTCTGTATCTCCACCCGTTACAGAACTGCTGCTCCCCAAAGTTGGAAGAAGCCCTATATTTAAATGCTTATAACAACAGTTCTGTAGGATGTGCTTTCAATCTGAAAACAGTAAAAGAGCTGCTTTTATAGACTTTACAAAAATAAATTGTTTAAATATATAGAGTTCCCATACGTTACCAAAATTTATCATTATGCAAAACTAAATTTTTGCAAAATTTTTGGCCCCACATATCTTATAAACGGTTTCAGCTAGGGTCTTGAAATTTTGGGAGAAGTTAGATCCTTAGAAATTAGTAGAAGTCGGTTAACAAAATTTTTTTGTCACGTCCCTTATTTAGGTGCTATAAGGGCTTGAAAATTGAAATTTTGCTATTTTTAAACAAACCTGTTCAAATTTTATTTTGCAAACATATAAAATTTCAAGCTGCAGCATTATATTTCAACATTTGTTAAAGAGTTTTTTGAAATTTAAAAGGGGTTCTTTAAATTGAAGAAACAGTCTCTTAGTTTTAAACAACACAACAACAGATAATAAAATTCTAGGTAAAATTAAAACAAGTTAAGAAACAGTCAGTCGGTGCAACCGACTTAGAAATACCCTACACCCATTTGGTTCAAATTTAAGGACATATCCATAAGTCATTTTAACACCATAAACGCTGTTATTAATTTGATCGTAAGACATAGCCAACCAAATAAACTTTATAATACTAAAAACATTTTCTAATTACACTATCTATTAAAAAATATTACAAATTCTTACTAATTTATCTATTTAAAAATATTAAAAAACAAACAAACTTGAAATAAATGAAAATATATTTATTCCAATTCAATTACAAAATTAAAAAATTCTAATTATTAAATTTTGTGATAAAAAGATAATCAAAGCATTATATATTTAATAATCCAAATTTTTAAAAATTGCAATTATTTTTAATGGTTAGTTTATATACCTAATAGAAAAGCATACAAACGCAAAATATTCAATAAATGTATTTCTAAAATACAATTACAAATTTAGACCTTTTTATATAATTCATTTAAATATTCAAATAAATTTTACATAAATGCAGCAAGTACCTTTGAATATAGCTGAACCACTACAATTAAGTCTAGATTTCGGAGACACATAGGACTTAGGAAATATATTCTTTGGCTTTGAAATTAAACTCAACCAGAACCAATTCCCATGGTACTTTCATTACTAGTAACCTAGAGTTTAAATTTCATCAAAATAGCGTCATTATTTTTTGAGTTATGGTGTTTTTAAGATATATGTTTGTTAGTCCTTGAACTTGTCAAGGGTTCCAGAACCCCAAACCATGGTACGATTTCGCCCATATGCAGTCATACTTTCAATACTAGTTAACCCTTGTATACAATTGGAACGTTCTATCTTAATTTTAAGTTACTAGTTTTATTAATTTCGATGATAAGTTTTTACACATTTGGGGGTCTAAGAGAGGTCCTGAACTACCACTCCAAATGATCATAAATTGGGGGGGGGGGGGGGGGGGGGGCACGGAAGAAATAGTAAAGAACACCCTGGGCCAAATTTGAAGCTTCTACATTTGTTTCAAGTTACTATTTTTATTAATTTCGAAAATATGCTTTAAGGTCCTCGGAACTGAGTGCCTGGTCCCCGACCCACTAGTCCAATGGGGCCCAAATTTCAAAGACACTTACGCAATAGGAAGGGACACCCTGATACCAAATTTGGAGGTTATATCTTCATTGGTTTCGGAATAACGCTAGTTTGGCCTAAATTCGATCAAAAAGTTCTCAGTTCCGAACCCATTGTCCAATCCTCACCGTACGTAATCACCGCCGTAGTGTCATTACCAATAACCTACAGCACAAATTTCATGAAGATAGACTCATTAGTTGTTGAGTTATCGTGATTTTTAATATATGTTCGTTATCCCTGACACCGACTAAAAGGTCCAGAATCCGAACCCATGGGCTGATTTTGCCCTTATACAGCCCGCGCTTTACTTATAGTACTAGTTAACCCTTGTACACAATTTAAACGGTCTATCTTAATTTTAAGTAACTATTTTTAGTAATTTCGATTATAAGCTTTTAAAACTTGGGAGGTCTGAGAGGGGTACTGGACCACCTCTCCAATTGATCCCAAATTAAGGGAACACGCAAGAGATAGTAAAGAACACCCTTGTGGCAAATTGGAAGCTTCTACATTTTTTCAAGTTGTTATCTTTATTAATTTTAAAGATATGCTTTAAGGTCTTCGGAAATGTGTGGCTGGTCCCCGACCCAGTACTCCAATGGGACCCAATTTCCCAAGACACTTAGGAGATACGAGGGGACACCCTGATACCAAATTTGGAGGTTCTATCTTCATTGGTTTCGGAATTATGCTCGTTTGGCCTAAATTCGATCAAAAAGTTCTAGGTTCCGAACCCATAGTCCAATCCCGACCTTACGGAATCCCCGAAGTAGTTTCATTACTAGTAACCTACAGCACAAATTTGATGAAGAAAGCGTCATTAGTTGTTGAGTTATCGTGATTTTTTATATATGTTCGTTAGCCCTTCGATCGATTAAAAGGTCCAGAATCCAAACCCATGGGCCGATTTCGCCCATATGCAATCCCCGCCGTACTTTCAGTCCTAGTAACCTACAGTTAAAATTTCATCAAGATAGCTCCATTATTTTTTGAGTTATCGTGCCCATGGACGGACGGACATGGCTATATCGACTCAGGCGGTCACGCTGATCACAAATATATATACTTTTCCATATCTAGCTCGCTTCCTTTAGGTGGTTACAAACACCATACCAAAGTTAATATACCCCTTTACCTATTCTATAAGTGTAGGGTATAAAATGTGGGTTTTTGTTCACAATTGATTTCCTAGAACATATAAAAATGGAAGGGTGAGGACAGGAGGAGGATGAACAGATCCTCGAGAATCATCTTAAGTTTGCTTATCAAAAATTTGAGAACTTTCTCCATTCAAGGGCTATTAGGACTTAAAAATTACTTATTCACCAGAAACTTTTATGTTTTTATAAAGCAGTAACTTATTCACCAGAGTGTTTGTTTTTCCAAAATTAAACGTTAACATTGAAGCTCCAACATTATATTTTACACTTGTTACCAGGTTTTCTTGAGTGCATTGGAATTATATTCTAAGTGTTGATTTCACTATTATTCATAATTATTAAATTGATGATATAACTAAATTATAATATAATTATTTATTTTTATATGTATTTTATAAAAATAAATGATAAAATACTCAGTGAGAAACCCTATATAATTTTGAAAATGTGCTTTTTAAAAACCCTTGGTTTTTTTCATCGCTTGTTTTTTCTGTAAAAGGCAAAGGTACAGTTTTATTTAAACTTAATCACACTTGGTTCAATTTCAGTGTTTTCGTTGTGTAAGAAAACATATCAAAGATTTTTTTTGTCTTGTTATAAAATGTCAAAATTGGGAACTGCTTTGTTTGTAATTCAAAATATTCAAACAATCAAAGCAATCGCTGACTTAATTTCAGTTAAAAATAAAAAAAATAATTTTTAATTCGTAACAGTCAATATAGAGCAGTTCCAAATTTTAACGTTTTATGGCAAATGAAAAATTAATTATATGAAGATATGTTTTTATTGTTTAAGACTAAAATTGTACGCATTGTGGGTAAATTTAAATAAAATAAATTTAAATAGGTATTGAAAAAAATATAAATATACTACATTCATAATTCAAATTAAAAAACGTTTTGGTTTTCTTATCTGTTTGGCACTTTTTCTAAAAAATCAGTTTGTATTGGTTATGAAAGTGTTGGTATGTACATTCACAATATTGAATATACCCGTCAAATCAAATAATTAAAAAAAATCTAATTTCTATTTTCCCTTATTCTATATTTTTCTTTTTCTAAAATTTGTGTTAAAGGAAAGCAATAATAAAAATTTGACAAATGTACGTGTAATGCAACCTATAATATGTCGAATTTCTAATAATAAATTTTTTAGGTAGGAGTATAGCTATCCTTATTTATTGTGTGAAGTATGTATATTTATAATAATTTTGATGTGAAATATTTTTTTCCATGTTGGCAAGGTCTCGCCAAATCTTGTGTATTATGTAGTTGGTAGCGCTTTTTCTGATTGGGGGGCTGTTGGTTCGTCACCCTTTAGACACATATGACTTTGAACTTGAAACCAACTTTAAGGAGAGGACTTAGAGTTGGCCAAAGAAATAAAGTTATATGCTCTTTTCAGAATATGGACCTTTTATTTGGCGCGTTGCTGCACCTTTAATTCGGAGTTTAATTTAAGTTGATATTACTGAAAAAAGTTAACACAAACACTACACTTCGAGTAAATGTTAATTTAAAAATATATCAAAATGATTTTTATAAAACAGATTTTCCGAGGCTTTTTCTTTTTAGCAATTTTTTAACAAATTTATGAAATTTCATTTGTTTCAAATCGTAATTTACAACAGATGCACAAAAATGTTTATTCACTTGATATTATTAGTCAGAAACCCAAAACAATCTTCAAAAGGTTGTTGTTCCGTAAAAGGTTAACAAAACTTGAGAAAAATTTTTTTCAAACTTTATTTTTGGTCAAAGTAGACTTTGCAAAATTAAATGTAATTTGCTTCCAAATTTTTTTTTTTTTTTGATTGATTTGTGTTAAGAAAATTCAAATGCTAAATATACTAAATATGCTGTTGTGCCATAATGGATTAAAGGAACACGACAAAGAATTTTGGGTAACTTCCTTTTTGATCAAAGCACTATTTCGCAAAATTGGGTGTAATTGTTTTTCCAAAACCAATGGTTATACCGACATTTGTTCACATATTCGAAGTCTGTTAATAGAGTCAACTCCACTGTCACGTATAGAAAATCACGAACATTCATGTTAATTCGGTTTTAATTTTTGATAAAAAAGTTTAATTACTTGGGCACCCTAATTTTTATTCAGAATTTGTTAATCCAGAAACACTTTTCGCACCCAAAAACCGTTATATACAAATTTTCATCATAATCCGCTGAGCAGTTTAAGAGTTTATTCGCTGTACACAAACAAATAAACAAATTTTTACTTTTATAATAGAAGATCATTTTGTAATATTTTTCCATTTTTTTGGGCCAAATTCGTGAGGCGTAAATTTGCTCAACCATCCAGTTTACCTTACAGTATCGTGAACGTAAAAATTTATTACACGATTATACTGTGAGAAGAATTATGTTCGTCCGTGTATAATACGGATGGTTAAAAAAAACATAAGAAAGGTAAAAACAAGTAAGGAAACAGTCATTCGATGCAACCGATTTAGAAATACCCTACACCTATTTGCTGCAAATTTAATGAGAAGTCCATAATTCATTTAAAAACCATAAAAGCTTTTATTAGCTTGATCGTAAGACATAGGTTACCAAATTACCTTTATTATACTAAAAACACTTTTTAATTACTTTAACAATTCAAAAATATTACAAATTCTTACTAATTTATCTATATAAAAATATTGAAAAACAAAAAAACTTGAAAAAAATTATATATATTATATTATATAAAAATTATATATATTATATATATAATTGCAAAATTATATATTTAAAACTTTTTATCCAATTTAATAAAATGTGTGTACAATTGCAGCAATTACTTCTTTTCAGGATTTTTATCTGTAGTGCATATACGAGAATTCTTGAATGATTTAGTACTCTTGATTAAATATTTTAATTTTAAATATTTTTTAGATATATTCTTTTAATTTACTTATTTTTTAATTTTATATATAATTTAATTTTTAACATTTTAATTCTTTTAAGTTGAACAATTTTGGCTAGATATTATTTATAGATTTTAAGGAATCCTATTTAGTTTTATTGGAACATGACGTGATCAAGATTACAGGTATTGAAAAGATTAATTTCAACAGAATTGGTTAATTCCCATATTTTATATTTATGATAAGGAAGTTTGAGCACTTTAGTTATAAATAAGTATTACAATTATAATGCTGCTGTTATCTATGTCACTAATTTCCATTAAACTCAAAGTTATTCATAAGAAATATTAATTTGTGATAATATATAAATTAAGAAAATAAAACAGATTTTCTTATAAAAAAATATTTTTTTAGGACAAATGTCCACTTTATTAAAAGTTATTACTAGTTTAAATTACAAACTTAAAATGAAACTTAATTGCTAAATTGAACTTAATTTATATATAATATATAATTTTTAATTTATAAGTTTCATTGTGAAAATCAATCACGAAGTTGCCTTTGAGATTTCTTACGTTATTGTTTGATTGAAGTGTTCCATTAAAATTGTGGAGGATTATTGTGCCTTTGTTGATGATTATGATTATCTCTTTATTGTTAATTTAAAATTCGCAATCATAGTCCGAGTTTCTTAGAATTCGGACGATGCAATAGCTTTCTTCGATTTGATCTATTCTACAAATAACGTTATTCTTGTAATTTTTACAATCTTAAGAGATGCGAAACATTTGATTGAGACTTGTCAGCAGACTTCTGAAGCCAGGAGTAGCATTTTGTTATTTTTGGTGGATGCTCTAATCCTGATATGGTTATATTCGAGGGCAGTTGTTTTTGGAAATGATAGAACATAGAGAAGTGTCATTTCTTTGAAAACAAAAGCTGGTGTTGCATACTAAATTGCTTCGATGATGTTGGAGTATAGTAGAGTTCCATTTCCATAATTAAGCGATTGATTTCTTCCTTATTTAATTTGTAATCTTTTCTTCCTTAGTAAATTTGTATACACAATTTTTCCTTTTACTAGTTGGACTGCTCTTATTATCTCTTTTCTTTTATATTGAGTCGATTATAGAGAGTTTGGTGGTTAATTTCAACAGAATTGTGGTTGAACCTTTGTCAGTTCATGAGCGTTTGGCTTTCGTAGGATGTTCAGTAAGTTCTGTGACACATGCTTTGGTTCCTGAATTGGAAATTTTAGCTGTGTCTTAATGAAATTACTTGATGGTGTTTGATTGACTTGCAGCTCTAATCTCTGCTGTATTTCTTTATAGTTGTCAATTTCAAACTTTCGAATTAGTTTAAGGTTCCTATTTAGTACATGTCCTATGCCTTTTTTATTGTACCTAATGATGATTTATATTCATATATCTGAAGGGCTTTGGTTGATACTCTAAGGAGACAGCTGAAAAGAAAAAGGCTTTGTCAGTTGGATGAATGTTATATGTGTGCTTTGTGAATTTTTCCTGCCTTTCTGTTGTTACAGTAAATTTATTATTCCTAGCGATTTTTTTTTTCCTTTTAAATATTTCTCTTTTTATTTTCTACAAGCAGATTTACCCGGCGTTGCCCGGGAACGTGTAAATTGTAAAAATGCAAGTTCAGCCAATTTTTGAAGTACTACTTTGGTTAAAAATAAAGCCTCAAGAAATATTTGTGGAGTTCCCTTACCCCATTGCTGCCAAACAACTTTTTAAAGGATTTTCGTTACTTTGCTATATATTAGAAATGATTTAACCGATTGACTTCAAATTTTGTATATGTGTTCTTCTTTAAGAATGAAGTTCACTTTATTAACAGACTTGGAATTTGTTAACACATGCCGACTCGACGAATGTTAAAAAAAAATTTTTTAAGTAAATTATGAAAGTAGGTATGACTTCCTTGAATTAGGAGAATGTTTAAAAACATGTTTTGTCGAGTTCTTTTAACCGATTGCGAAACAAAAACTTAAAAAAACAGTTTGCTAAACAGTTTTAACGATTATCTCTAATTTTCTTTACATTTTTCTTCTGCTTCTTGACAATTTGGTGCTGCCTGAATTTTTATTGTTATTATTTAGTAAATATCAAAAGTTTCAAGTGAAATTTGATAAATTTGTTGAAAAATTGCCAGAATAATCCCTAAAAAACTCGTTTTAAAAATATTGTTTTTTACATTTTAAAATTAAGATGTACACCATTCTTGTGTTAACTTTTTTTAATAACACCAACTTAAATTAAAACTCCATTGAGATGTCAAAATGGTATACTAAATGTGCCATTTTGTCTAAGTAAATAGTAGTTTACTTGAATTGCCAGCGTTGGAATAAAATATAGTCGATGGTTTAGAAAAGGTTTAAAAATCTGCTTTTCAATTTATATTTTGTTTTGTACTTACCTGAAATTTCTACTACGCTCTTCCTCTTTTGCTTGTGATTTTATGAGAGAAATGTAGGCTTCTTTCTTGGAAAAACTGTTTTAAAATACTATGTATTTAAGCATAATATATACGAAATTGATTTTTTTTGATTTTTAGATTTTATTTGAAGAAAACTGCAATTTTACACTGAAATCTTTTTTTAAAAGACAACAACTGCAAAGTAGATAAAAAACAAAGACTTACGAAAAAATATAGAGAAGGTGTTACATTATATAAATTTAAAGATATCATTATTCGGATTCTTTATTAGCTTTATTTTGATTATTAGGAATATTATCTCATTTAGCTTTTGCACTATTTGAGACTATATGAGAGCAAAAAAATTAGTATTATTAATTAAGTGAGCTTTTTGAATAAATGTTAACTTGCGTTAATACCAAAAATTAGAAAACCCTGTGGGTTTTTATAATTAAAATGCTGCTACAAAATTTTCAATAAAATTCTTTTAATCGTTTAAGCAAATAAAATTTCTAGAAAACTTCAAGGCGTCGTCGTAGAAAACAGGTTAATCGAACTAAATCCTAAAACTTTTGGACTGCCAAATCAACCTGTAAAATTGGACACAAATCGGAAACACAAAATTTTTTGGAAACCCGCCAGGCCGAAATGGTTTTTTTTATTCCAACTAAATTTATACAACTAATTCCGGTTGCTAAGAGGAACATCTGTGCAAAATTTCAAGTTAATCGGTCAAACCGTTTTGACTCGACATCAAAAACATTGAAAAAGCTTCATTGCGCCCTCGTGCCCAAACGGGTTAACCGTTTAAAATTTTGTGACAATCGGACCAGTGGTTTACACGTGAATCCTGGACAAACAAACAAACAAACAAATTTTCTTCTCTATATCTATATGTATAAAAGCGAAGGTTTGTTTGTTGTTTGTATGTAGCGAATAGACTTTTATATTGCCCAGCCCATCTTCATGAAAATTTGTATATAGAGGTTTTTGGGTACGGATAGAAATCGTGGCCCAAAAATTTTGCTCTAACGGACCGCCAAGTTGGGCCTGTGGTGCAAGTATTTAAACTTCTTTGTTCTAAAATGAAAACGGTTTGACCGATTGGCTTCAAATTTTGTATACGTGATGCTCTTTGAGAATTGTGTAGACACTATTAACAGTTTTGGAATTTGTTAACCCATGTCAGGCCGGCAGGTGATAAAAAAAATTTTGGGTCCAAATTTTGTCTGATTTTACGAAATTCTGCTTTGGCTTAAAAGAAAGCCCCAAAAAAAAATTTTGTTGACTTCCATTAACACATTGCGGCCCAACAGCTTTTTATGGTTTTTTCAATACTCTACTCTAAATTCGAAACGGTTTGTTCAATTGACTTCAAATTTTGTATACGTGATGCTCCGTGAGAATTGAGCCAATACTATTAACAGTTTTGGAATTTGTTAACCCATTTCGGGCCGATGGTTGATCAAAAAAAATTTGGGAGCTAATTTTGTCAAAATTTGCGAATTACTACTTTGGCTAAAAAGAAAGCCTCAAAAAAATTTTGTTGAGTTCCATTAACCCATTGCGGACCAACAGCTTTTTATAAATTTTTTGGTTACTTTACTCTAAATGATAAATTATAATTTTGTATAGGTATGTGTTTCGTTTTGAGAATGAAATTAATTCTTTTAACAGACTTGCATTTGGTTAACCCATACCGGCCTAACGATTGACAAAAAAATTACGTCCAATTTTTCGCAATACTGCTTTGCCCAAAGAGAAAGTGTAGTTCCGTTAACCCATTGGGCACAGTGGCTTTTTATAGATTTTTGCGTTACTTAGCTCTAAATTAGAAACAATTTAACCGGTTGACCTCAAATTTTATATGTGTGAAGCAACTTGAAAATGAAGTTGAGTCTGTTAACAGTCAGTCCTACGATTGGTCAAAAAAAATTTTTTCGAAGTAAATTACATAAAATTTTGGAATTACAGAAAGTTACAAAAATTACTAAAATAATCCTAGAAAAATCGTTTTAAAATTTACATGTGTAAACCGTGTGTAATTTTTGTGTTAACTTTTTGCAGTAACATCAACTTCATTTAAACCTCCGTTGAGAGGAGCAGCAACGCGCACCGGGTATTAGCTAGTATTAGATATATATCAGATTTCTTATTTTTCGAATTTTTTCTACGAGATCTTCTTGAACCTTTTACTTGAAATTTTGTAAATTTTGGTAATTAATCTGTTGTGTTCTACCATAGAAAGATCTGAATGTTTTTTTCAGGTAACAGAGTGAATGCTATTGTTATAGCGGTCAACTGCTATATTAACTATTTCCTTTAAGGTCAAATCTTTATGTTGTTGCTGTGAACACCGGGATATTTCCTCTATTGTGGAGTGGACCCTTTCTATTGTGCCATTTTCTTCACTTCTTTGTGATGGGGTGAAGTATCTTAAAAAGTCCGTAATGATGAAGCTTGCGAAACTTGGCTCGTTATCCATGACTATCATACGAGGTGTTGTATGGTAGTGAACGATTTTTGTTAGTCTCTGCCTTAAATTCACGGCTGACTTATTCTTAATTTTAAAAAATTTGGTGAGTTTGGTAAATTTATCTACACATGTCATAAATTTTTCTTTCTTTATTTCCATTAAATCAATATATCGGATCTCTGCTAGGTATGTGGGAATCAGTGTTTCAGATAAATGTGTGTTATTAGGGTGATGGTCGTACTTGCTGATGTGACATATATCACAATTAGAAGTGTACTCCTTTATAAATTTGGCATTTTGCGCAAAACAGTATTTCTCCATTATTTGTTCCTTGTTCTCTTCCCCAATCCTATGTGCACGTTTGTTTTCGTGAGCAATTATTTGGTGTCTGTTTTCAATATTGATATCGTAATTGTATTCTTCGATCCGCGGTTTCCATCGCTTCAGTTTACCATTGTTATTTTTGTTTCCCAAACTGAATGTTAAAGGTTGGTGATCTGGTAGAATTTTCACCTATTTTGCTCCACCAAAATATCATCTGAAATTATCCAAAACCCAAACTTTTGCTAAGAATTCTCGTTCAGTTGTTGCGTACCCTTCCACAATCTTGTTTATTGCTCTTGAAATATAAGATATTAGACGATGTTTTCCAATGTCTCCTTTTGACAAGAGGAGCTAGCTTAAATTCCTGTAGTTCATATTCCTTAAATTTTACGAAAAAACGAAAAACACCACATCACTGATAAATTATCTTTTTTAAGTTTTATATTTTTTTTGCAAGTAAAAAATTTTCGAAAAAATTTAAACAATAGTCGCGTTCAGAATGAAGTATCGCTACACTGAATCGCATTGGTATAGCATCTAGCGCTAAATTGTTGTATTTAACAATTTGCAGCAAAATTAAATGACATTTGATTTTTAGTGATGTTTGGTATATTTTTATTTTATTTAAATTATGTACATAACGGAAAATTTCTATGATATTCAAAATCATTTCTATAATTCTATTTCTATCCTTATTATTCTTTTATTTAACATATTATTAAAATTCCAATTTCTAAAATTAATCAAAAGCGTATGCTATTTTTAATCGTATATTTTTTATTTTTTTTAATCATTTTATATTTTTTATTTTAAAAGAAATGCTTTACTTTCAAAAATTGTTAGAAAAATCTTGTAAACACACACATTAAAATGTAAACACTTAAAGGTCAATTCAAAATCGCTACACAATACTATTCGTTCAGTACAAAATTTTATCTTGCGTTGCACTTCTGTATAACACAAAAGTACAATTTTATTTAAATTTACTCGCATTTGGTACGATTTCAGTCGTAAATAAAATTGTACATTTATTTTACGCAAAAAACAATATTGACAGCCTGTTATTAGTATAATTGATATAAACAGCCTGTTAATAATTGACATTCAAATAATCAAAGCAATTGTTAACTTTATTTCAGTTAAAAAAAAAAATCATTTTTAAAATCATTTGGATTCCGTTTGTGACTGTCATCAAATAAACATCTAATTTTTGATATTGTCTATGTGCTTTGTTGCTATTTCTATTTTTGATTTTTTTATTTTTTTTTGTTTTTATATTTATTAATTTTAGTGAAAATTTTAGTGAAGTTGGTTAAATTTAGATTTTAGTGGATTGGATTAACAGATTAACCAGGCTAAGTGGTTCTTTTTAATCTTTTTAATTTTTGTAGTGTTTTTTTTTTCTGTTAAATTTTGGTAATACTTTTTCTTTTTTTTTTTCTCTGTTACTGCAGTTTACAACATGGCTGCACTTTTTGCTTACTAATTTTGGGTAAAAAAATTTTCTTATAACTTCCTAATTTAAATAAGCCTCATATGTAAAAAAACAAAAAAAAATAGAGAAAAACAAAGGAAAGATAGAACCTTTAGTAATAAAAATTAAAAATTAAATAATTTTTCATTTTTTTTCAAAATTTTAGTTTATTATAATTAACTTACATCCTATCTTCTTTTACACTTTTTGGTACTCAAAATTATAACATATTAAAATGCACAAACTGGTTAAAATTATATTTATTTTATAACTAAAAAGAATAGATTAAATACTATTTGTTTTGTTTAATTATTTCATACATTTAATTATAAATAGCTGCATTTGTATTTATTTCATTTGTCTAACTTTGTTTACAATTTAAATTTAATTTCTTACAGCTATTAACAATTTTGCATCTAAAATTTTTATTAACCCTATTAACATCAATTAAATTTAATATAAATTCACAAAAATTAACCAAGTTACACTTAAATAACACACTTAATTATTAATTATGTTTTTTATGTGTTTTTTTTTTTTATGATATTTTAAATTAAACTTTTAGAATTTTTTCATAAAAATAAAAACTTATATGTCAATCTTATAATAAATAATAAACACAATTATCAAACGCTATAGCTATCCCTTTTACTCCTATTCAGTCAGCTATTCATCTAGTTGCATGTCAACTTGTTATATATACATATATTGTTACATAATAAAATTAATGTAAATAGATCCAGTAAATATCAAACTTTAATTCTCAGCGAATATCAAACGATAAATTTAAAATAAAGTTCTTCTCAAACTTTATTCTGAGAAAAATCTAAATTTAATTTCATAAATTTTTTTTCTTTATATATAATTTTTATTTTTTTTTCTCTTTAAGTTTTTTATATAAACTATTAACAAATGTAAATTTTACAATTAATTTTTTATGTTTTTTTCTTCTTTCTTCGATAATCTTATTTTAACTTTATGTACAAAGCCAAGTAAATAGGCGTTATTTTTTTGCTACAGTGATTCTGGTGTATATACTACAGTATGGGATAACTGGCCGTGGCTGCGTCATTGTAAGCAAACCCAATTAGATTGATAGTTTTAACTTAATCAAAAAATAATAAAATAAAATAAAAATTCCACTCATTATTTCGTATAGTTGTAATTCTTCTTGAAAACCAAATCTGATTTATGCTGAGTCAAACCAGCATAAATTTTGCAAATATTAGAGGGCTAGATTCCAATTATTTCGGAGTATATGTTCACCTTACGTCAAAAAATCCAGCCGTGTTAGCACTAAACGAAACTCAGGTTTTTTCAAACCAGGATGCGGTTAAGTTCAGTATTCCTGGTTAAAAACTTGAAACGTTTTTTAGTCCCCATAGAAGTATTGCTCTTTATATTCGTAACGATACGGCCGACCAAATTCTGGATAAATATAACATAGGTGCAAATCCAGAGTTTAACTATGTTTGGACCAAATTTATTTTTGGTGGCCATTCAACGCATTTTTGTTTTTTGTACAGAAGTCCAAAAATTTCGAAGGAGAACACAATTGTAGAATTTGATATTTTATCGGATTCTATAATTAGCATCCTTCAGGACATTCCCGAAACTGAAATCGTTGTAGCAGGCGATTTCAATATCCACAATAAAAATTGGCTTCTATACTCTCCTCATTCATCGGCAGAAAGCAAATATGTAGAACTTTTTAGTGCTCTTCACCAACTTACACAATTGGTGAAATAACCTACTCGCATACCAGACTGCTCAAGCCATAGTGCTTATACTCTGGTTCTATTTCTAACTTCTCATCCGGAAAAATACAACATTTCTGTCATTAGCCCATTAGGCAGCTCTGACCACTGCCATATCAGTTATCAATTTCCAATGAAAAATTTAATTAACCAAAAAGTTCCTCCCAATCATAAAATTTGGCTCCTAAATAAAGCCAACTGGGATCGTTTAAACTCCTTTTTCAAAAACTTTAATTGGTCTCTTTTTTTCAACAATATAAATGTTGATGTAGCTGCCAACGCATTAACTAGCGCTATTCTCCTTGGCATGAATCTTTTCATACCAAGTTAGATTAAAAGGGCTAAACACCGTAATCAGAATTGGTTAAAAAAAAATGCAGGCAAGCTATTAAGAAAAAAAATAAAGCTTTCTTTGAGTTCAAGAGGCAACCAACCGAAAGCAACCGGCTCTCATTTACAAAAGTTAACTCCACTCCACTGATTTATAATAATGCTGTCATTGCTGACCCTGAACAAAAGGCAGATTTGCTGGCTCAAATCTTCGCAGCCAATTCAACACTGCCGGCAACAACAGCCTCTCCTCCGGTCTATGTACCAACAAATTCAAAACTTAAAAAAATTTGTTTTCGCCCACGAGTTGTTGCTAAAGTTCTTAAGGGTCTGAATGTTCACAAATCTGCTGATCCTGACGATATTCCACCAATTGTCCTCCAAAAATGCACTAAAACACCCTAGCTGGTCAACTAAGCAAACTTTTTCACATATCCTTTGTTTCTGGAACTTACCCTTCTATATGGAAAGTTGCTTATGTTCAGCCAATCCCAAAAAAGGGTGCCCAGAGCAATCCTGAAAATTATAGACCAATTGCTCTAACATCAATGCTATCAAAGGTTATGGAAATAATAATTAATTTCCATTTAAAAAGATATCTGGAGAGTAATGACCTCATAAGTGACCAACAATATGGTTTTTGGTCAAATAGATCAACAGGTGACCTGTTGACATTTTTGACTGAAAAATGGGGTCGTTGCTTGGAAAAATATGGCGAGACGAAAATAATCGCTCTAGATATATCCAAAGCCTTTGATCGCGTTTGGCATGCCGCGCTACTAAAAAAGCTAGAAGCTTTTGGTCTAGGGAAAATCTTCAATTCATGGATAGAATCTTTCCTTTCACACGGTTCAATACAAGTTGTATTGGATGGTTTTACTTCCAAAAATTTTGAAATCAATGCTGGTGTCCCTCAAGGCTCGGTCCTATCACCAACCTTATTTCTAATATTTATCAATGATCTTCTATCCATTACCTCCAATAAAATTCATAGCTTTGCTGATGACAGCACTCTTGATTGCTCTTACCTTTTTGAGAGAGCAGCTGATGCTACCTCAACATCGGTAAACAATGAATGAACCAAAGTTTTAAGTTCCTCAAATAATGATCTACAAATAATTCAAGATTGGGGAAGCGTGAACAGGGTAAGTTTTAATGCTTCTAAGACCCAAAGCTGTTTATTATCAACCAAGCGAAGCGATCCTTTACTAAACATTTCTTTTGGCAATGTAGGTATTCAAAACTCCGAATCATTAAGAATTCTAGGCATGGAAATAAATGCAAAACTTTCATGGAACGACCACATTTTTTCGGTCGCAAAAGATGCCGCGAAATGCCTGGGATTCTTAAGTAGGAGTAGGAAATACTTTACACCTCCAAATCTATTACAAATTTATAAAACATATATTCGGCCGAGACTTGAGTATAACTCTCACATATTTGCTGGAGCTCCCAGCACCGCTCTTCAGTATCTGGATAAGATACAAAAGAGAGCTGTTCGTATTATCAATGATAATAACGTCACAAAAGACTTAACGTCTTCAAGTCACCGTCGTAATGTAGGAGATGCTTGTCTTTTTTATAAATATCTTCTAGGCAATACTTCAAAAAAAGAAATCAAAAACATAATGCCTAAAATCAAACCCTACAGCCGTAACACACGGTTAGCAGCTCAATCACATCCATATACAGTTGAGCTTTTCAGAAAAAAAAAGAAAAAAAAAAAAAAATTCGCAACTGTCAAGTTTATGTATATAATATAATATATAACTTGACGTTTTATAAAATGACTAATAAATTATATGATATGTTTTTATTATGTAAGATGCGAGTAAATTTAACGTAGGTAGGAACATTTACAATATTGAATATTGAATATAACTATCAAACAAATAAAACCAAAAACAAATTTCTATACTCCTCTATTCTATATTCTCTTTAGTTCTAAATTTTGTTTTAGAAAAAACAAACAAAAATAAAAATAAATTGACATGAATAGTTTTAATTTTTTTTTCTTTATTCATGTAGGGGAAATAAATTTAAAGGTATAAGTATTGCCATCATTATTTATTGTGTGAAGTATATTTATAATAATTTTGATGTGCAATATTTTTTTAAATGTTGGCAAGATCTCGCCAACACTTGTGTATTATATATATGATATACAAAAAAAGTAGAGAAGCTGTTATAATAAAAAATATAATTTTAATTCAAAATTCTTATCTTAGATAGGCATTTATAATATATAAAAAATTTTATAAATTTATTTTTTTAATAAGTTATAAGTGATTATATTAAACTGATAATTATGATGAAAAAAATCTCAAAAAGGCATAAGTGGTTATAATATAGTGGTGATATGACTACAAAAATCTTATCTTATGTATAAGATTGTATGTGGTAAGAATCAAATTTCAAAATGTTAAATCGATGTTATTACAATCTAATGAATATAACTATTAAAATCAATTTTATTTTAGTCATATTTTAAATTCAAACAAATTTATTGCAAAATTATTACTATAGATTTTAAAAAAATAAGTAAAAGTAATAAGTAAAATAATAAAATTTCATTCTTGTACGGTGTTTAGCGCATCTTTAGGTAATTTTAAATATTTATTTCTGTCTCTGTATCAATTTATGTTTCTTCAATATCATTAATCAAATCTGGGTGATAGTCTGCTACATTTTCGGCTTCAAGATTATTGTAAAAGTCGTGAAATGATGGATCGATGAACAAAAGCATATCTTGAACTAATTTTTGGTTTTTGTTCAATAATTAAAACATCGCTAATACTGACTGTTTTTACACCTCTTTTATTTAAATTCAAAATTTCAAATGGCTCATTTTCGTTAAGATTTGTCTTGTCTAAGATTTGTCTATAGTATTCATATTTTCAAAAATACATTAAACATAGTAATGACGTGTGAATTTTTATTTTGACCTACACACGAGGCACTATAAAAAATTATATGCTTTATTTGATTCAAAGAATGATATGTTGTAAATGCTTCAATAAACATGAAGCAATTTTATTTCCTCCGGGTTTTGCTGTTGCTTCGTGCCACATATAGCAAGAAGCATTTCCATTAAGACAATCGTGGACAGTTAAATTAAATGTTTTTTTTTGCAACGCTCTTAAAAAAACTGTCACTTTAATCGAAAGTTTTTTCCAATTTAGTTTTTGTCTCCTCAACATCGATTAATGGCGAAATATAAAGAATGTGTTGGTTATAGATACCTAATTGCCAATAAATATAAAAAAAATTTTTTTTTTACGTATATAGATATTTTATGCTTGTACTTATTTCTACAATTTTTTTCCAGGCGCATGAATTTTCTCTCAGTTACTTTACCCATTTTATTTACATGATTGTCCTAAACTTCGTTTTTTTTGTCTTAATTTTTGACCATCATACTTGTTAATTTTACAAGGAGACGATGACAAGTTAAACAAATTATTTTCTATTTGTTGTCCTAGAATTTCTAATAGTGTTTTGCTTTCACTGCTTTGATTAGCATTATTCAGAGCTGGTAGACAAAAATTTGGATCTGCAATGGTGTTGTCAGAATCAAAATCAAGCATTGAGTCTGAAAAAGTTGTTTTGGTATGATCCGCTTGGTATGATATGAGGTCAACTAACGACATTGAAGAACACCCTTTTGAGGTGGATGGTAAATTTTCTTTGTCTTGAAAGTTTTCAGATTTGTCAAAACAGAGAATAATGAATTTACATGTTTGGCGAGTGTGAACTATTTTTCTGGCCAATTCAAGAATATTTTTTGCCCGTGACGTCGTTTGATACTACAAATGCAAACTAATTTTATTACTTTTGTAATATTATTTTTCTGTAATTTTTTATAAAAGTAAAATTAAAAGGAAGCAATCAACGACAGTTAATGTACAAAGATAGAGAAAAATTAAAAACGACAAATTATGCCGAATTAAAGTTTATAAATATAAATAAAGATTTATTTACAAAGTAATTAAAATTTTTTATTAAAATATCGAAATATAAAGGTAACTTTTTAACTAATCGAATTAATTGCTGGAATTTATTTATTTTTTTTTTTTCGTACCTTCACTCTGCGAGGGAGCATAAGGCTTCCATTTGACATCCACCTCACCCGGTTTCCTGCTGCTATTTTTGCATTCTCCCAAGTGAGGTTGCACTGATTGAGTTCGCTTATTATGATGCGCCTCCAGGTGTTATTTGGACGCCCGCGTCTTCTGCTTCCTTGTGGGTTCCACTGCAAGGCCATATGGCTTATATTGTTCGGATTTGTTTTTAGCGTGTGGCCTATCCACTTCCATTTCATCTTTCTTAGTTGCCTCAGTATGTCCTCTCCTGTAAGTCTCCATAGGTCTTCGTTGCTTATTCTGCTAGGCCAGAATATTCTGCAGATTATGCGCAGACAGCGGTTAGTGAAGACTTGTATCTTCTGGAAGATGTTGTTGGATATTATCCATGTTTCGCTTACGGTCTTTAGCAAGCAATGAAGATCCTTACTTTGGGTATTCTTCCATACTGGGTACAATCTTCCGAATTATGCCCTTGCTTTGCTAAGTCTGTTGTTCACATCTGCCTCCGCACCACCATCAATAGTCACTATGCTACCGAGATAGTTGAACTGGTAAACATATTCGACTGATTGCGTTTTCAGCATGATGAGTTGGTTGGTGGTGCTGTTGATTTTCATCGCATTAGTTTTGCTGATGTTAATTTCAAGGCCTGCGTTAAGTGCTAGTCTTTCCAATTGTTCCAGTTTGGACTGCATATCGGTGACTTTGTGTGCTAGAAGTACTAAGTCATCTGCATAGTCTAAATTTTCTAAGTTATGAGAGAAGCTCCATGTAATGTGTCTTTTTTGCTTACAGACTTCGGACATTATGCTATCAACGACGATTGTGAATAGCAATCCTGTTTGAATTGGCATCCCTGTTTGATGCCGATGTTAGTTTGGAAGCGCTCACTGATGTTTCCGTTGTGAGTGACCGCTAGTTCGGAGTTTTCGTACAGCTCTTTTATGATCCGAATTATCTCGCATGGTACACCTTTCTCTTTTAATGTTGTCCATATGGCAACTCTTTTCACAGTGTCAAAGGCTTTCTTAAAGTCCACGAATAGCAGGTAGATGGAAGACCTTCGTTCGATCGATTGCTCGATGATGATTCTTGGGTGTTTTATTGGTCTACACAGCTCCTGTGGGGGCGGAAGCCTGCTTGCTCGTCGCGTAACTCTGGTTCGATCTTTTCTTGGATTCTGCTTTGTATTATAGTTGCTATGATTTTGAAAACTGTGTTGAGGAAAATGATTCCACGCCAGTTGTTGCAATCTTTGAGGTCGGCTTTCTTCGGCCGACCTCAACCTCAAAGCTTGACTATTGTACCCTTTTCCCAAGATGGGCATCTTTGATCTCAGTCATAGTTGGTGTTGAAGTGCTAACGCGCAGTTTTTTTGTACTGTTTTTCGCTAGTGATATATCTTCTGCTTCGTTTATTAAACTGTTCTCTCCATCTTTTCGTTTGTTCTCGGCCGTTAGTAATTGCTTTGCCATTTTTATCTTTAATGGGAATTTATGCTGTGCTCGTTTTATTGGTGAGTTTGTTCGCAATTTGATGGAGTTTCCTTGCATCATTTTGTCCAGCAGCTGTTTCTGCATCTGAGGCTAGCTTCTCAAAGAATTTTCTCTTTTCTCTTCTGGAGGCTCGTTTTACTTTCTTTGCTAGAGCTTTGGATTGCTCCTTGGTGATAACTTTGCTTTCTAGCTTTTTCTTTACCCCTTGCTTCTGTGATATGGGTTCCCATGTGCTTTCTGATATCCATGACGTTTGTTCTCTATTCTTTGTACCTAGTTTGTTCTTCGCAATCTCATAGACGGCTTTGATAACTTGATTCCAGTCTTCCTCGTTGCTTAGGCATCTTTCCCGAATTATGGTTATCATACTGCTTTTGGTGTGGATGTTGGAGGTTTCGGAGATTTAACTGTTGTTTTCTGTCAGGGCTCTTTTTGATGCACTTTACTTTCAATCTGATGTCGTTTATGATTAGTTCGTCGTCGCTATCTATGGCGGCTCCCTTTTTATTTCGTATATCTAGCATTGGACTTTTCTATCTACTACTAGTACATATATGGTCTATTTGTTTATGTATTTTCCCGTTCGGTGATTTCCACGCATACTTGTGAATTTCCTTATGGAGGAAGATGGTGCCGCCAATGGTCATGGTTGAAATGTTTTACAGGTCTCAATAAGCCTTTCTCCTTTTTGTTCTTTCTTTCGCATCCATGTTTTCCCATAAGGTTCTCTAATTCAGTATTTAGATTTCCCACTTTCGCATTTAAGTTGCCCTTTAGATTCAAGATATGTTATTTCCGGATAGTGTTGAGAGTATGGGTGAGCTGTTCGTAGAACCCGTCTTTCGCTATATCTTCGGCATCTTCTGTTGGTGCATAGCATTATACTAGGGAGATATTTTCTCATTTTACATCGTTAACGGCTGTAATAATCCTATCTAATACTGCCTTCCAGCTATGCAGGGAGTTACGCAGCTTTCTAGATATTATTATTCCCGCACCGTTAGTTCCACCTATTTCTTTGCTATACAACAGAGTATTTTCATTAGCCGTAATGATTCCGCCATTTCCGTTCCATCTAATTTCACCTAAACCCATAATCAAAATTCTATAATCTACCATTTGTTTTTCTAGTTGGGCAAGCCTTGATGTTTCTCGCATTGTTCAGACATTCCATTGTTTAATTCTAGTCATTGTTCGAGCGCCGAAGGTTGTTGCCGTGTTATCTTGCCAATTGTATCCGATTTGTCTAATTTCAGTTTCCTTAATCCGTTTAGTCTTTCTAAGCACAAAATTAACATACTGTGGAAGTTGCCTATTTTGTTTTTTGCTACAAAACGCCTAATAAGGGCATCGCTTGAACCACTGCGTCATCGGCTGGATAATTGCCAGCATTAACAAATCTTAATTAATAATTTCCATTTCTAAAAAAACAAGAATTAAATTATATCATGTATGTATATATGTACATATGTACCAGTGGCGGCTGCTCCTAAGATTTAACTGATTCATTGAATCAGTTGTAATTTTGGCTTTACTGAAAATCTAAAAGTTTTAAAAAAATTTATACTTTTTCGAACAAAACAAAAGAAACACATATTTTAGTCTAGATGCCAATATGTATTTAACCTTAGATTCAGTAGAACAAATTGAAACCACAATATTACATAATTCTTCTTCTTTATTTTTAATTTTGTTATTTGCATACATTTAGAAATATTTAATATTTATTATTCGCGTTAAGTTGTACGTATTATATTATTATGTGAAAGTACGCAATGTAATGTAGTACCATGTGCATGCCTAATATTCAATTTAGTTATTGAATCTATGAAGTATAAACTATGAAGAAAATATGAACCAACGATAAAATTTAATTTTCATTTTCTCTTCGGCGAATTCGATATTTTTTTCAACGAAGATTCAATTTTATGTTTTTAATCTAAGGAAAATGGAAAAATAGTTACCTATTTTGACTATTGATTATTGTATTTCATAAAAACAAAAATATAAAAAAATAAAATAGAAAAAGCAAAAACCATAGCAACGAAAAGAGAGTTAACAAACGAAAAATTGAGATTACTTTTACTTATAATTTCATAATAGAATATATAGTATAACAATAGTTTGACTTATGAGAAATACCTACATTGAATATCATTTTTAGCACATTTTCAAAAAATTTTGTAAAAATGTGCCTATATAGTTTCACTCTGTCCGTCCGTCCGTCTGTCCGTCCGTCCGTCTGTCCGTCTGTCCGTCTGTCCGTATGTTTACAAAAACATTTACATCGTTTGAAATAGAAAAAAGAAATTTTAACCAAGAGTAGGTATTACAAAAAAAATAATTTCGTAGAACAATTTTTTTCTGTAGCCCCACCCGTTACGGAGCTGCAGCCCACCAAAGTTGGGAAAAGCCCTATATTCAAATTGTTATAACAAGAGGTCTGTTAGGTGAATTTTCAATCTGAAAACGGCAAAAGATAGCTGATTTTATAAACTTTATAAATTTCTAACAGGCAAATGATTAAGGTTGCCATACGGTACTAAAATTTACAATTATGGAAAACTCAATTTTTGCAAAATTTTTGGCTGCACATATCATCTGAACGGGACAAGCTAGGGTCTTGAAATTTTAGGAGTAGTTAGATCTTCAGAAATAAATAGAAGTCGTAAAAGTAACAAATTTTTTTTTGTCACGTCCCCTGTTTTGCAGCTAGAAGGGCCCGAAAATTGAAATTTTCCTATTTTTAAACACTTGTAACTTGAATACCTGTTCAAATTTTTTGTTTGTGATTTACAAACATGAAAGCTCTTTAATTATATTTCAACATGTGTCAAAGGTTTTTCTTAATTTTGAAGGGTGACAAAACTACAGCTCCTGCAAATTCCAAAAAAGCGTTATATTTAAATTGGTATAATAAGATTTATGTTAGGTTTATTTTGAATCTAAAAACGGTAAAAGAAAGCTGCTTTCTTAGGTTTTCCAAAAATTTATCATTCAAATGTACAGAGTTTCCATACGGTACTAAAATTTACCATTATGCAAAACTCAATTTTTGCAAAATTTTTGGCCCCACATATCTTCTAAACGGTTTAAGCTAGGGTCTTGAAATTTTAGGAGACGTTAGATCCTCAAATTTGTAGGAGTCAGTCAACAAAATTTTTTTGTCACGTCTCCTGTTTAGGAGCTATAAGGGCTCGAAAATTGAAATTGGTCTATTTTTAAACACCTGTCCCTTGAATACCTGTTCAAATTTTTTTTTGTTAATATACAAAATTTGAAGGTCCAACATTATACTTTAACATATATTAAAAGATTTTCTTAAATTTAAAAGCGGTTCTTTAAATTGAAGAAAGTGTCTCTTAGTTTTAACCATTTTTGCTTGAATAGTAAAATTCTAAGTAAAATTCCAAATTTTGGTAGATTTCATAATTTAATTCCTTGAACCTAAAAAAGTTGGAGGAAGGGGAGTAGTGAGGATTAGATCTTTGAGAAATTGGGCAACCTTCCCCTATTGAGGGGCTATTAGGACGTAAAAATTACTGTTTCTATAAGTAAGTAGTAACTTAGTCACCAACGTATATATTTCGTAAATTAAACGTTAACATTGAAGCTTCAACATTATATTCCGATAAAGTACTCACTATGAAACACTATAATATTTTGAAAATGTGCCTTTTTAAAAACCCTTGGTTTTTTTTCATCACTTGTTTTTTTATTTATATATATTTTTCATATATGAATAAAAAAAATTTCATTTCTCCTAATAAGATATAACAGCAATCAAGAAAGATTCAATTGTATATTTTGCATCTAGGCAAACTTCTTTTAATAAGTATCAAAATAATAAAAATAAGAAAAGCAAAACAAAATACTGAAAAATACGAACCAAATTAAAAAATTATTCAAAATTATTATTTTTTAACGAATTTTAAACTACTTTTTTTTCAATTCAATTTCTTCTATGGATTCGTTAATTTTAATCCAATTTTTTCTATGGATTTAAAAAGTTTATAGTTCCTTGTAATTTGCAATTCCAACTTGTTGTCATTACATAAGTGTATGTCTATGAGTTTAATGTTTTTATAGCTTTGGCTTTTTTTATTTAGACTTCAGTACAGTTTGATATTTTTAAACAATTTCATATTAAAAATTTCCAACTAGTTACTTCAATTCATTAAAAGATAATTTGTTTTCAATTTTCGATTTTAGTTCTTTAAGAAATGATTTAATATTAGTTTATAGAATACAAGATTTCCGAACATTTCAAAATATTGCAGATTTTATAATATATTGTAAACAAAATAAGTTGATAATATAAAAGAAGCATTCAAACTTGCATTACTAAGAGAAGCTATACCAGCTTCTTCTGCGTCAGCAGAAAAATATTTTTCAGGTTTAAAAAATCTAAAAACTTAGACAGAATGTCTAGTTTGTCAATAATTTATATTGAAAAAAAAAATGTTGCAAGAACTCATACTTTTTATGAAGATGTAATAAATATTTTTGCAACTAAAGCAATAAGAATAATATAGAAAAGTATATATATTTGTCATCAGCGTGACCTCCAGAGTCGATATAAACATGTCCGTCCGTCCTTCCATCAGTCCGCAGGCACGACAACTCAAAAAATAATGGAACTATCTTGATGAAATTTTAACTGTAGGTTACTAGGACTGAAAGTACGACGGGGATTGCATAGAACTTTTTAATCGAATTTAGGCCAAACGAGTATAATTCCGAAACCAATAAAGATAGAACTTCCAAATTTGGTATCAGGGTGTCGCTTTCGATTTCCTTAGTTTCCTTGAAATTTAGGCCCAATTGGAGTAGTGGTCGAGGACCAGCAACTCAGTTCCGAAGACCTTAAAGCATATTTTCGAAATTAAAAAAGATAGTAACTTGAAACAAATGTAGAAGCTTCAAATTTGGCACATGGGTGTTCTTTACTATTTCCTGCTTGTCCCCATAATTTTGGATCAATCGGATTGGTGGTTCAGTACCTCTCTTAGACTTCCCAAGGTTTAAAAGCTTATCATCGAAATTGATAATAATAGTAACTTAAAATTAAGATAGAACGTTCCAATTGTGTACAAGGGTTAACTAGTATTGAGAGTATAACGGAGACCGCATATGGGCGAAATCGTACCATGGTTTCGGGTTCAGGAATCCTTGAAAAGTTCAAGGGCTAACAAACATATATCTTAAAAACACCATAACTAAATAATGCCGCTATTTTGATGGAATTTAAACTCTAGGTTACTAGTAATGAAAGTACCATGGGAATTGGTTCTGTTCGAGTTTGGACAATGAGTTCGGATTATAGAAGCTTTTGATCGATTTGAGGCCGAACGAGTATAATTTCGAAACCAAAGAATATATTTCCTATTTTCTACGTTTCCCCGAAATTTAGACTTAAATGTGGTGGTTGTTCTGGTGCCTCATAAGAAATCCCAACATTAAAAAGCTTATCTTCTAAATTCATGAATATAGAAACTTTAAATTTGATACACGAGGTTTCTTTCCTATTTCCGTTCTTATTTAACACTTTTTTTATTTTAAAATTTAACACTTTTTTAATTTTAAATTTATAAAAATATAAAAAGGCTAAGAATTTTACCATAAAACATATTATGTAATAATATTATAAAATATTACATAAATTAAAAACAAATTATTTTTTTAATAAACGATTACATTCCTTTTTTTTAATTTTTGTTATATCATATATTTTATTGAATTATTACCATAGGTTATATATAATTAAAACATTGAGTTTGATACTTAAGCTATGTTCAAATGTACTTGCTGCATTTATGTAAAATTTATTTTTATATTGAAATGAATTATATGAAAAGTTCTCAATTTGTAATTATATTTTAGAAATACATTTACTGCATATTTTGCGTTTATAAGCTTTTCTAATAGGTACACAAAGTAACCATTTAAAATAATTGCAATTTTGAAAAATTTTAATTATTAAATATATTATGCTTTTATTAGATTTTTATAACAAAATTTAATAATTCAAATTTTTTCACTTTTGTAATTGAATTGGAATAAATATATTTTCATTTATTTGAAGTTTTTTTATTTTTTAATATTTTTAAATAGATAAATTGGTAAGAATTTGTAAAATGTTTTAATAGATAGTGTAATTAGAAAATGTTAGTATTATTTAGAATATTTTAGTATTATAAGTTTTAGTAGTTTTTATTCGAATAAACAATTGAAGTTAATTCAAATAACGAACGAAATTTGCTAAACCAAATAAATTCTTATGGGTACATATATGTATATATTTAATTTTCTAAACAAACAATTAATCATTAATCGTTAGTCTGTCAAAAATTAATAAAAAGAAATGAGTCAATATATGAGTCCATAAAGTTATTATCAGACACAGAAAAATGTAAAATTTAAATTCTTTTTTTTATTTTGATCTAGCTTTTTATACTACATATAAATATTAGATACACAAATACATAATGCACATTAATTATGATTATATTTCATGTTGCAATGTTTTTGTTTTTATTGTTGTTTTATTATTATTTTTTATCTCTCTTCGTTTCGTAAGCAACCGCTCGTAGAGACTTTGTATAAACAATATTTCGTTTTTAGTACATTTTCAAAAAATTTTGTAAAAATGTGCCTATATAGCTTCACTCTGTCCGTCCGTCTGTTCGTCCTTACGTCCCTTTTTACCTACGTCTGACTAAAAAATATCAGAAATGGGTAGGTATTGCAATAAAAATAATTTAATGTTAAAAATGTTTTTTGTAGCCTCCCCGTTACGGAGCTACAGCCCCACAAAGTCGGAAAAAGCCCTATATTTAAACAGTTATAGTAAGAGTTCTATAAGGTATATTTTCAATCTGAAAACGGTTACAGACAGCTGTTCTTATAAGCTTTACAAATGGGCGAACAAAAACCAATTGTATAGGTTTACCATACGGTACTAAAATTTACCGTTATTCAAAACTAAGTTTTGCTAAATTTTTGGTCCCTCATAACTTCTGAACGGCTAAATCTAGAAACTATGTTTACAAAAACTTTTACACCATTTGAAATAGAGTAAAGAAATTTTAACCACAGGTAGGAAGATAGCTGGCTTTATAAACTTCATTTTTGAAAGGCAAAGGTTTAGGGTCGCCATACGGTACAAAAATGTACCATTATGCAAAACTCAATTTTTGTAAAATTTATGGCCCCACATAACTTCTAAACGGTCAAAGCTAGGGTCTTGAAATTTTGGGAGACGTTAGATCCTTAGAAATAAGTAAGAGCCAGTTAAGAAAATTTTTTTGTCAAGCCCCAAGTTTAGGAGCTATAAGGGCTCGAAAATTAAAATTTTGCTATTTTTAAACAACTGTAACTTCAATACCTCTTAAAATATTTTTTCCTTAATATACAAAATTTATAGGTCCAACATTATATTTTAACACATGTTAAAAGATTTTCTTAAATTTAAAAGCGGTTTTTTAAATTGAAGAAAGTGTCTCTTTGTTTTAACCATTTTTGCTTATATAGTTAAATTTTAAGTAAAATTCCAAATTTTGGTGGAATTCACAATTTAATTCGTAGAACCTAAAAAAGTTTGGTGGAAGGTGAGTAGTGAGGATTATATCCTCGAGAAATTCGGCAACCTTCCCCATTCAGGGACTACTACGACTTAAAAATCAAATATTTACTGTTTTATAAGTAAGCAGTAACTTAGTCACCAACGTATATTTCCTAAATTAAATTTAGTTAATATTGAAACTTCAACATTATATTCCGATAAAATACTTAGTATGAAACACTATATTGTTTTGAAAATATGCTTTTTCAAATTTTGTCTGAAATTTTGCCAAAGTAGTTTAGTGCAATTTGCAAAATTTGGTTGGTTTACTGGAGTGGGTTCGAGTAGCTGCCACACAACTTCTTATTTTATATGAGAATTACTCTTCACCTAATAAAGTAGGGTGTCCGAAATTTTGGCAAAAATAGTTTAGTGTAATGGCCAAAGTTACAGCAAAATTTCGTTGGTCTATTGCAGAGGGTTTGAGTAGCTCCTTCTTTTATATGAGTATTCCACTAAGCTTAATAAAGCTGTATGTTTGAAATTTTGCCAAAAGAAATTAAACGGACGATATAATGAATATGTTACGGTCA
Organism: Dolichopus griseipennis; assembly: GCA_963082915.1. NCBI lineage: Eukaryota > Metazoa > Arthropoda > Insecta > Diptera > Dolichopodidae > Dolichopus > Dolichopus griseipennis. Next base: position 238,645,936 of record OY720441.1, on the reverse strand, counting down.
TACGGGTATCCCAGAGTTGACACAGTCTACTCTACTACACTCTTCCTCGTTTTTTTATTTTTGATAGATTTCTACAGTTTATTTAAAAATTTGAAATTAATACTTACACTAAAATATTTAACTTGATATAGTTAATACGCTTTCATTTAGGTATAGTTAAAAAATCAATATATAGCTATGTATATCTCTATAATAAATTAAAAATAATATTATAGAGTAAAAAATTTCACAAACTTTTTTATTTAATATTATTTTAATTTGAAAAAATTGTTATTTTCATTTAAAATTACGTAAATAACTTTAACATTACACTCTTAAGTCCACATGTTAACTGAATCATACAATCGATATAAAGACTTTATTACAGTTTGTATTCAGTTAGAATGCCGTTACATTTTTATTTCCGTATGACTATATAGTCAAAGGGTATAATAAATTTGCCATTACGTTTGTGACGCAGAGAAGGAGGGGAGGTAGATGTAGACTCAAATGTAAGGATCGGCACAGAATCGAAAAATAAATCGATTTAGCTATGTATGTCCGTCCGTCTGTCCGTCCGCACGATAACTCAAAAACTAAAGCAGCTAGGATCTTGAAATTTTCGCAAATTCGTTTTTTCGAAATAGCCGTCATTGCTATTTAAATCCAGCCATTTTGGTTCATGGGTTCGGGTAGCTGCCATACAACTTCTTCTTTTATATGAACATTACACTACACCTAATGAAGCTGGGTGTCTGAAATTTTGCCAAAAATAGTTTAGTGTAATGGCCAAAGTTTTTGCAAAATTTGGTTGGTCTACTGCAGAGGGTTCGAGTAGCTGCTATACAACTCCTTCTTTTATATGAGTATTCCACTACACTTAATGAAGCTGGGTGTATGAAATTTTGCCAAAAGTAGTTTAGTTTTATGGCCAAAGTTACATCAAAATTTGGTTGGTCTACTGTAGAGGGTTCGAGTAGCTGCCATACAACTCTTTCTTTTATATGAGCATTATCTTGACTTAATTAAGCTGTATGTTTGAAATTTTGACAATAAACCGGATGATATAATGCATATGGTACGGTCATTTGGGATACCCCAGAATTGACACAGTCTCCTCTACTACACTCTTCCTCGTTTTATAATAGAACTACTACTACACTCTATCTCGTTTTAAGAAAAATTTTTATTTGCTATAATCGCTTAACTCAAACAAAAGCTTTTTTACTTCTTCAAGAATTTTTTTTAGTAAAAAATAAATGTCTTTTATTATAACGAATTAAATAGAAGTAAGCTGTTTTAATACTACTATAATTTTTTACTTTACTAATCTTTGATGGCTTAAGCCATTATAAAGTGTGCAAAGTTGTGTGTTGGTGACTTAAGAGAAATATTTTCCTAAATATTTCGAACAAGCGAAATGATATAAACGCCAAATTTGGCCAGAGCATAGTGCATTTTTCACTGATTACAATGGTATAAAATTTCACTTTTCTCTTATCTCGACTTGAGCAGTTTTAATTTAGTACCCCAGATATATTTCTCATTATATAATTAAATAAAATATAAGATGTATTGAAAATTAAAAGAAAAGAAATTTTGATCGTTTATTAAAAAAGACTTTTGTTTTTAATTGATAAAATATAATACAAAAATATTTGTTATGGTAAAATTCTTAGCCTTTTAAAAATAAACTAAATTTTTGGAATCCCTTTTATATTTAAGAAAAAACTTAAACTTTAACGTATGTTGAAATAAAATGTTCCAGCTTTATATTTGGTATATTAATAAAAGCGAGTAGCGAGTATTTAAGATACTCTTGCTTAAAAATAGCAAAATTTCAATTTTCGGCCCCATACAGCTCTTCAACAGGAGGCGTCACAAAAGTTTATTTAACCGAATCCTACTAACTTCTGAAGGTCTAACTTCTCCCGAAATTTGAAGTGAGGAGCTTCATCCTTTCAGAAGAATGTGGAGCAAAAAAAATTTGCAAAAATTGAGTTTTAAATAATGGTAAATTTGAGCACCGTATGTAAAAACAGCTGTCATTTACCGACTCAGATTGAAAATATACCGAACAGAATTTTTGTTATAATAATTTAAATATAAATCTCTCTCCAGCTTTTTTATTGCAATACCTACTCGTAGTTAAAGTTTCTTTTCTTTTTCATACATACAATTTTCAATTTTTTCATACATACAAATTTTTTAAATGGAAATTTCTATGAAAATTCTAAATTTAATTTTATTCATTAATAGCCTAAATCTATATTAATTCTAATTATTTTTATTTTTTATTATTATTTTATAAATTAAAAATATTTCTATTTCTTTTATATAGGTACTTCCATATAAAACCTAACTAAATTATTTTAAATAATTAAATAGTATTTTCTTTGGTATGAAAAAAGTAAAATTTCGAAAATTAAATAAATTTTTCTTTAGAAATAATTACACGATATACACATGCAATACGTTTCACTTAAATGGAAGAATTGAAAAAATCACCCAATTTTTTCATACATACAAATCCAAGCCACACAATTTTTCCATAATATATACAAATCCATACAAATCATGACGGGAACCAATTAAATTTTTTTTTCAGTGGAAACATTAATGGCGGGAGTTCCCGCAATCAAGGCGAATGTGATAATCACTTCGAATAAATTTAGCTAAATACATTATTTTATTTTATACGCACATCTTTATTTCGCCCGATTTTTTGACAGAATTGGTCTTCGTTGTTTTTCCGTTAAGAGAGACTCATTTTTCACTAAGGAAGATGCAAAAATTTTATGCTTGAAAGTAATAGAATTGAGAGGAAAATTAAGAGAATCGGAAATCAGGGAGCAAACCAGCACTAAGGAATAAATTACTAGAATATTTCAACCGTATTTGAGGATGAAAAATAAAGAGAAGTGCAATTTGAAATTGGAAAATTAGAGAACATTCGAGTTATGAAAGTGCAGCGCAGTAATTTTAATTTTTTAGATTCTTTAGTTTCTTCCATTGTAAAAAAATTGTTCTTTTTTTGATTTTCGTTATAATTTTAATTTTTTATATGTTTCTTATTTTTTTTTTTAATTAATCTTTTAAGTATTTTTTACTTAGGTTATAATTAGAGTAGTTTGCATTTGATCTAAGGGTTAATGTTTCCTTAGCTATTAAGAAGGTTCAGCTTCTTTGTATGGGTTTTTGAAATATAACGTAAGACTACCTGTTTAGTTCTGAGCTTTTATTCTCACAAAGGACCTACTGCGGCACGTTTATATTTACTTTGTATTCTGAATTGTGTTCCCACGGTTACAATAACTGAAAACTAGTTGTTCTTGGAGTTAAGTTATGCTCTCACGGGCATAACTTTACTTTTCAAGGTGTTGACCACTGTATTCTCACAGCTGCATCTTTTTGATGATCAAAATGTATTAGTTGGCGAGTATGTTCTCACGGGTATAGCTGAGTCAAATATTTCTGGATCAATCCTTGTAGAATATCTAATATTTCCTAGTTTTCTTCTGGGTCCTGTCATGGTCGCCAGTTAAGAATTTTAATACAAATTCTATAAAAAAATAATTATTTAGACTAATGTCCACTTTATTAATTATTATTTAATTGACAAATTTAAACTGTAACTTAACTAATAATTAACAGCTAATTTATATTATAAAATATACTGATATGACAATTTTACATTATTACGAAATTAATTATTTCCCGTGAAGTTTAAAAAATTATTAAAATATTGTAATTTGATATTTACAGCAAAATTAATAAATGACTTGAAATTTCTAGATATTCTTAAACTTAAAATTATGAGAAATATAAGTTTGCTGACTTAAGCATCTGGTTTTTAGCACATTTTCAAAAAATTTTGTACAAATGTGCCTATATAGGTTCACTCTGTCCGTCCGTATGTTTGCAAAACTTTTACACTGTTTGAAACAGAGTAAAGAAATTATAACCACGGGTAGATATTGCGAAAAAAAAAAAATTCTTTAGAAGAACTTTTTTCTGTAGCCGAATCCGTTGCGGAGCTACAGTCCTATACATTATTGGACAAAGCTCTATTTTTAAATTGTTATAACAAGAGTTTTGTTAGGAATATTTTCAATCTGAAAACGGCAAAAGATAGCTGGATTTATATACTTTCTTTTCCTATTCACTTAGTGTCCCTTCAAATTTAGATAGAATGTTCCAATTGTGTACAAGGGTTAACTAGTATTGAAAGTATGGCGGCAACTGCATATGGGCGAAATCTTTGCGAAGTTTAAGGGCTAACGAACATAACACATTTTATAATTTTTAGCACATTTTCAAAAATTTTTGTAAAAATGTGCCTATATAGCTTCACTCTGTCCGTCCGTCCGTCCGTCCGTATGTTTACAAAAACTTTTACACCGTTTGATATAGAGTAAAGAAATTTTAAGCATGAGTAGTTATTGCAAAAAAAAATAATTTCGTAGAAGAATTTTTTTTTCTGTAGCCCCACCTGCTACGGAGCTACAGTCCTCTAAAGTTGGAAAAAGCCCTATATTTAAATTGTTATAACAAGAGTTGTATTATATAAGTTAACAACACTTCTAATTTATTCAACAAAATTTCAAAGTGATACAATGTTGCCCAACAATACAATGTTTCTATGTAGTGCTGTACATTGAGTAATAAATAACTCATAATAAATATAAAAAAACTCAGCAAAAACTCAATAAATTACTCATTTTTTTATAATAAAATTATCAGAATTGTAATATGATATAATTTTATTTATCAAGTTCAATGTTTTAAAATTTTTTATTATTGTTAATGAATGAAATACTATGAACATAAATAAATATAAAATATTACCAAGTATAAATATTATAAATCAGCATCTTTTTTATTATTTTTTAATTTTGTACTACTTTAATGACCATTTGGGTTAAAATTGATTTTTGTTAAGTAAACATTTTTTAATATAAAATTATAATAATGACCATTTGGGTTAAAATTTGTTAATATTGATTTTTGTTAAATAAATATTTCTTTTGATTTATAATTCTTTAATTTTTATTTTCAAAACTTCAGAATGAGGAAATGCATTTTTAAATTAATTAACTAAATAAATAATTAAATTGAGATTATCATTTTGAGGTTTTGAGAATAGAGAAGTAAAGAATATTATAAATAAATGTAACTCTGTAAGAAAATTGTATTCTAAAATCAAAAGTCTAATAATAAAGACATAATTTCTTAAAAATTAAAATAAATCTTTTTATTTTTAAAATTTTTGAAAAAGGAAACAGATTACCTGTGAAACTTTAACTGGCGCCCGAGCAGGGATCCGAGGATCAAAAGATCCAAGGGATCAGGAACCGCGATTCGTTTAGTAGCGTGAATAACACTCGGTTAGTGAAAAATCAATAAATTTTTTTTTAAAATTATCTAAAAATTAATATAAAATTAAATGTTTAAAGTAAACATTGATTTTTACTAATTTTTTCTGAGATCAAGCCTTTTTTCTACGATACCTAGAGTGAGGCTGCCCCAGGCACAGTATAAGTAAATTAGTAAAGAATTTGTAAAAAAAATATTTAAAAAATACTGCAAGAGTATAAAAAGTGACTGAAAAGAAAAAACTAAATAAAATTAGAATTTTGTTATAAGAAAATAAACTGAAAGGTGTAAAAGTGAAATAGAAGGTGAAATAGTAAAGGTGAAATAGAAAAATAGGACAACAGAAAAAATCCAGGCAACGAGAGTAAAGATTGTTCATCTACTAAAGAAGCAGCGGTCAACAATGAATGTAGCAATATTTTTCATGTAAGTCGTAAAAATTAACATTATAAATTAATTACTAAGTTAAAATAAATAAAATTTTTATAGTAATAATAATTTATTAAACTTAAATTAAATATAAATTTTAATTTTAAAACCAATAAAAAAACATGAAGAAGGGAACATAGTGTTCCTTCCTAATCAATTTAAAAATTCTAAACCCTTGTAAGTTTTTACTTGGTGTTTGTTCCGTCAATAAGTATCTCCAAAAAGGGGAGAAGAGGAAATTTTAAAATATAAAATCCTCGTAAATTTTTTAAATTTTAAAATTATTTAAAAATTTTCCGTCATCAAAAAGGGGGGAAAAGGAAATATAAAAAATTTATAATTCTTCCCAATTTAAAATAAAAACAAAAAGATTTCAAAATAATAAAATAAAAAAATATATGAAAAATAAAAAGTAAAATATAAAAAATTTATAATTCTTGCCAATTTAAAATAAAAACAAAAAGATTTTAAAATAATAAATAAATTTAAATAAAAAAATATATGAAAATTAAAAAAAAAAAATTGAAAATGATTAGATAGAAATAAAAAATAAAGAGTATAAAGAAAATAAAGAAATAAAAGAATATTTAAAATATAAAAAAGAAAAGAAAAAAAAACGAATCAAAGTTTAGAAAAGAGTAGTGTTGCAACAAATTTAGGTTTTAACTATCCTTTATCTAACAACTTTTAATATATTTTACAAAAAAAAAAAAAAACTAACATCTAATTAAATTAACAAATAATAATTAATAATTATTTTTTTTTTTGAAATAAAGAAAATGATAAAATTTTTGTAAGAAATTTTTTAATTAAAAACATTTTTCTCTTTTGGTAGTGGGAAAAATATAAGAAATCTGATTATATTTGAGATTTTTATAAATCAAATTAATTTTTATGGAAAAAAATTTATTTAAGAAATTGTATTTTTGTATTAAAATCAATAAAATTTTTTTTATAAAATCTATTATTTAAGAAAATTTTTTAATTATACTTTTTAAAAAATAAATAATATTATTGAAAAATTTGAATATTTGTGAAACTAAATTTAAACAATTTTATAAATATATGAATTTTTTAATTATTAATCAAAACTATATTTTGAAAACTATAATTTTTGAGTTATATTGTTTTTGAAAAAAAAATTTAAATAAAATTAATTCAAAAATATTTTGACTCTGAAGAATAAGTAAGGTAAATTTTTTGTTATATTTGGTATATTTTCTTTTAAATTTTTGGTTTAGAGAAATATTATTATTTTTTTATTCTTATATTTTTTTTTTGTTTTTGCTTTTGTTCTTTTTATAAAAATTTTAAAAAAATGAAAAATAAAAGTACTATTGATAAAGAATCAGTACTTCAAATACACTATAAATTAAAACTAATTAAAGAAGAAGTAATAAACATAAAATATTCTGTCCACTGGGCAAAAGTAGGTGTACTTAATTCTATTTTACTTTCAAAACTTGAAATTGAATCTATAATATATATAATATATTAGATAAAGAAAATATACCATATTCAACGCCAGAAGAAGCGTTAAATTTTTCAAATATAAAAATTATTAGTAAAGGTACTTGCTTATTTTACATTATTGAAATACCAATGACTAGATTTGAAATTTTTGAATAAATATTAATAAAACCTGTAAAACGAAAAAATATTGTAACAAAAGTTAGATTTAATAAAATTTTAATCAATCAAGAAAAATAATTTGGAATTTTAAATGAATGTAAAAATATTAATTCAATAATTATTTGTAATAAAGAAAATTTAGTAAATTTAGAGAATTCAACTTGTATACCAAATTTGATAAAGGATGAAAACTCAATGTGCAATATAACTAATAATCAGCATATTCCAACAATCGAAGAGGTAACACCAGGCACAGTATTACTTAATCAATACGAGGGACAAATTAAAATTGACGGTCACAAACAAAATATTAATGGAACATTTTTGTTGATATTTAATAACTCCACAATAGAAGTTAATAACCAAATATTTAGATCAGCAGAGGTTATCAAAGTAAAACCCCTACCAGCCATTCTACAAACGAATTCAACTACTGGTAAAGTACACGAGCATTTGTCTTTGGAGTTATTGAAGGAAATAAATATCAATAATACCAAAGGAATTAACCTAATTGACGAAGCTAGGCAAAAAGATAAATATATTAATTTCAGTCTTACTACCATTATAATAGTAGTATTGTTAGCACTTTTATTAATTACTAAACGCAGAAGCAAGTTAATTATCAGCAATGAATGAAGACAAACATCAGAAAATGCAAATACAAATACAGTTAAACATATTGATTAAAATCATTCTTCAGTCATATTCGAATTTAAACCTATTGAAACGACGGATGAGGACATTCGAATTTAAGAGGGGAGGAGTTAACGACACTTCTAATTTATTCAACAAAATTTCAAAGTAATACAATGTTGCCCAACAATACAATGTTTCTATGTAATGCTGTAAATTGAGTAATAAATAACTCATAATAAATATAAAAAAAACTCATAATAATTTACTCATTTTTATACCCGTATGACTATATAGTCAAAGGGTATAATAAATTTGCCATTACGTTTGTGACGCAGAGAAGGAGGGGGGGTAGATATAGACTCAAGTGTATGGATCGGATCAGAATCGAAAAAAAAATCGATTTAGCTATGTATGTCCGTCCGTCTGTCCGTCCGTCCGCACGATAACTCAAAAACTAAAGGAGCTAGGATCTTGAAATTTTCGCAAATTCGTTTTTTTGCAATAGCCGTCATCGCTATTTAAATCCAGCCATTTTGGTCCATGGGTTTGGGTAGCTGCCATACAACTTCCTTTTTTATATGAGTATTTCTCTTTACCTATTACAGCTACGTGTCTGAAATTTTGGCAAAAGTAGTTTAGTTTTATGGCCAAAGTTTCTGCAAAATTTGGTTGGTCTACTGCAAAGGGTTCGAGTAGCTGCCATACAACTTCTTATTTTATATGAGAATTACTCTATACCTATTGAAGTTGGGTGTCTGAAATTAGTTTAGTGTAATGTCCAAAGATACTGAAAAATTTGGTTGCTCTACTGCCAAGAGTTCGAGTAGCTTCCATACAACTCCTTCTTTTATAAGAGCATTACACTACACCTAATAAATCTGATATGTTTGAAATTTTGCCACAAGTAATTAATGTTTATAATAATAATGATATAATGTTTATATAACGGTCATACGGGTATCCCAGAGTTGACACAGTCTACTCTACTACACTCTTCCTCGTTTTATAATAAAATTATCAGAATTGTAATATGATATAATTTTATTTATCAAGTTCAATGTTTTAAAATTTTTTATTATTGTTAATCAATGAAATACTATGAACCTAAATAAATACAAAATACTACCAATTAAATATTATAAATCAGCATCTTTTTATTTTTTAATTTTGTACTACTTTAATGACCATTTGGGTTAAAATTGATTTTTGTTAAGTAAACATTTTTTAATATAAAATTATAATAATGACCATTTGGGTTAAAATTTGTTAATATTGATTTTTGTTAAATAAATATTTCTTTTGATTTATAATTCTTTAATTTTTATTTTCAAAACTTCAGAATGAGGAAATGCATTTTTAAATTAATTAACTAAATAAATAATTAAATTGAGATTATCATTTTGAGGTTTTGAGAATAGAGAAGTAAAGAATATTATAAATAAATGTAACTCTGTAAGAAAATTGTATTCTAAAATCAAAAGTCTAATAATAAAGACATAATTTCTTAAAAATTAAAATAAATCTTTTTATTTTTAAAATTTTTGAAAAAGGAAACAGATTACCTGTGAAACTTTAACTGGCGCCCGAGCAGGGATCCGAGGATCAAAAGATCCAAGGGATCAGGAACCGCGATTCGTTTAGTAGCGTGAATAACACTCGGTTAGTGAAAAATCAATAAATTTTTTTTTAAAATTATCTAAAAATTAATATAAAATTAAATGTTTAAAGTAAACATTGATTTTTACTAATTTTTTCTGAGATCAAGCCTTTTTTCTACGATACCTAGAGTGAGGCTGCCCCAGGCACAGTATAAGTAAATTAGTAAAGAATTTGTAAAAAAAATATTTAAAAAATACTGCAAGAGTATAAAAAGTGACTGAAAAGAAAAAACTAAATAAAATTAGAATTTTGTTATAAGAAAATAAACTGAAAGGTGTAAAAGTGAAATAGAAGGTGAAATAGTAAAGGTGAAATAGAAAAATAGGACAACAGAAAAAATCCAGGCAACGAGAGTAAAGATTGTTCATCTACTAAAGAAGCAGCGGTCAACAATGAATGTAGCAATATTTTTCATGTAAGTCGTAAAAATTAACATTATAAATTAATTACTAAGTTAAAATAAATAAAATTTTTATAGTAATAATAATTTATTAAACTTAAATTAAATATAAATTTTAATTTTAAAACCAATAAAAAAACATGAAGAAGGGAACATAGTGTTCCTTCCTAATCAATTTAAAAATTCTAAACCCTTGTAAGTTTTTACTTGGTGTTTGTTCCGTCAATAAGTATCTCCAAAAAGGGGAGAAGAGGAAATTTTAAAATATAAAATCCTCGTAAATTTTTTAAATTTTAAAATTATTTAAAAATTTTCCGTCATCAAAAAGGGGGGAAAAGGAAATATAAAAAATTTATAATTCTTCCCAATTTAAAATAAAAAAAAAAAGATTTCAAAATAATAAAATAAAAAAATATATGAAAAATAAAAAGTAAAATATAAAAAATTTATAATTCTTGCCAATTTAAAATAAAAACAAAAAGATTTTAAAATAATAAATAAATTTAAATAAAAAAATATATGAAAATTAAAAAAAAAAAATTGAAAATGATTAGATAGAAATAAAAAATAAAGAGTATAAAGAAAATAAAGAAATAAAAGAATATTTAAAATATAAAAAAGAAAAGAAAAAAAAAACGAATCAAAGTTTAGAAAAGAGTAGTGTTGCAACAAATTTAGGTTTTAACTATCCTTTATCTAACAACTTTTAATATATTTTACAAAAAAAAAAAAAAACTAACATCTAATTAAATTAACAAATAATAATTAATAATTATTTTTTTTTTTTGAAATAAAGAAAATGATAAAATTTTTGTAAGAAATTTTTTAATTAAAAACATTTTTCTCTTTTGGTAGTGGGAAAAATATAAGAAATCTGATTATATTTGAGATTTTTATAAATCAAATTAATTTTTATGGAAAAAAATTTATTTAAGAAATTGTATTTTTGTATTAAAATCAATAAAATTTTTTTTATAAAATCTATTATTTAAGAAAATTTTTTAATTATACTTTTTAAAAAATAAATAATATTATTGAAAAATTTGAATATTTGTGAAACTAAATTTAAACAATTTTATAAATATATGAATTTTTTAATTATTAATCAAAACTATATTTTGAAAACTATAATTTTTGAGTTATATTGTTTTTGAAAAAAAAATTTAAATAAAATTAATTCAAAAATATTTTGACTCTGAAGAATAAGTAAGGTAAATTTTTTGTTATATTTGGTATATTTTCTTTTAAATTTTTGGTTTAGAGAAATATTATTATTTTTTTATTCTTATATTTTTTTTTTGTTTTTGCTTTTGTTCTTTTTATAAAAATTTTAAAAAAATGAAAAATAAAAGTACTATTGATAAAGAATCAGTACTTCAAATACACTATAAATTAAAACTAATTAAAGAAGAAGTAATAAACATAAAATATTCTGTCCACTGGGCAAAAGTAGGTGTACTTAATTCTATTTTACTTTCAAAACTTGAAATTGAATCTATAATATATATAATATATTAGATAAAGAAAATATACCATATTCAACGCCAGAAGAAGCGTTAAATTTTTCAAATATAAAAATTATTAGTAAAGGTACTTGCTTATTTTACATTATTGAAATACCAATGACTAGATTTGAAATTTTTGAATAAATATTAATAAAACCTGTAAAACGAAAAAATATTGTAACAAAAGTTAGATTTAATAAAATTTTAATCAATCAAGAAAAATAATTTGGAATTTTAAATGAATGTAAAAATATTAATTCAATAATTATTTGTAATAAAGAAAATTTAGTAAATTTAGAGAATTCAACTTGTATACCAAATTTGATAAAGGATGAAAACTCAATGTGCAATATAACTAATAATCAGCATATTCCAACAATCGAAGAGGTAACACCAGGCACAGTATTACTTAATCAATACGAGGGACAAATTAAAATTGACGGTCACAAACAAAATATTAATGGAACATTTTTGTTGATATTTAATAACTCCACAATAGAAGTTAATAACCAAATATTTAGATCAGCAGAGGTTATCAAAGTAAAACCCCTACCAGCCATTCTACAAACGAATTCAACTACTGGTAAAGTACACGAGCATTTGTCTTTGGAGTTATTGAAGGAAATAAATATCAATAATACCAAAGGAATTAACCTAATTGACGAAGCTAGGCAAAAAGATAAATATATTAATTTCAGTCTTACTACCATTATAATAGTAGTATTGTTAGCACTTTTATTAATTACTAAACGCAGAAGCAAGTTAATTATCAGCAATGAATGAAGACAAACATCAGAAAATGCAAATACAAATACAGTTAAACATATTGATTAAAATCATTCTTCAGTCATATTCGAATTTAAACCTATTGAAACGACGGATGAGGACATTCGAATTTAAGAGGGGAGGAGTTAACGACACTTCTAATTTATTCAACAAAATTTCAAAGTAATACAATGTTGCCCAACAATACAATGTTTCTATGTAATGCTGTAAATTGAGTAATAAATAACTCATAATAAATATAAAAAAAACTCATAATAATTTACTCATTTTTATACCCGTATGACTATATAGTCAAAGGGTATAATAAATTTGCCATTACGTTTGTGACGCAGAGAAGGAGGGGGGGTAGATATAGACTCAAGTGTATGGATCGGATCAGAATCGAAAAAAAATCGATTTAGCTATGTATGTCCGTCCGTCTGTCCGTCCGTCCGCACGATAACTCAAAAACTAAAGGAGCTAGGATCTTGAAATTTTCGCAAATTCGTTTTTTTGCAATAGCCGTCATCGCTATTTAAATCCAGCCATTTTGGTCCATGGGTTTGGGTAGCTGCCATACAACTTCCTTTTTTATATGAGTATTTCTCTTTACCTATTACAGCTACGTGTCTGAAATTTTGGCAAAAGTAGTTTAGTTTTATGGCCAAAGTTTCTGCAAAATTTGGTTGGTCTACTGCAAAGGGTTCGAGTAGCTGCCATACAACTTCTTATTTTATATGAGAATTACTCTATACCTATTGAAGTTGGGTGTCTGAAATTAGTTTAGTGTAATGTCCAAAGATACTGAAAAATTTGGTTGCTCTACTGCCAAGAGTTCGAGTAGCTTCCATACAACTCCTTCTTTTATAAGAGCATTACACTACACCTAATAAATCTGATATGTTTGAAATTTTGCCACAAGTAATTAATGTTTATAATAATAATGATATAATGTTTATATAACGGTCATACGGGTATCCCAGAGTTGACACAGTCTACTCTACTACACTCTTCCTCGTTTTATAATAAAATTATCAGAATTGTAATATGATATAATTTTATTTATCAAGTTCAATGTTTTAAAATTTTTTATTATTGTTAATCAATGAAATACTATGAACCTAAATAAATACAAAATACTACCAATTAAATATTATAAATCAGCATCTTTTTATTTTTTCATTTTTTACTACTTTAATGACCATTTGGGTTAAAATTGATTTTTGTTAAGTAAACATTTTTAGCACATTTTCAAAAAATTTTGTAAAAATGTGCCTATATAGCTTCACTCTGTCCGTCCGTCCGTATGTTTACAAAAACGTTTACACCGTTTGAAATAGAGTAAAGAAATTTTAACCATGGGTAGTTTTTGCAAAAAAAATAATTCCGTAGAAGAATTTTTTTCTGTAGCCCCACGTGTTACGGGGCTACAGCCCCCCAAAGTTGGAAAAAGAAATTAATATTATCAAAAAAAAGAAATCCAAAAGAAATTAATATTATCAAAAATTTAATTCTTTATTTAAACAAGTGAGGGAAAAAAACCAAGGGTTTTTAAAAAGCACATTTTCAAAATTATATATGTTTCTTAAAGAAGTATTTTATAATTTATTTTTATAAAAATATATATTATGATAATGTTATAATTTTGTTATTTCATTAATAATTAATTAAATGACTAATAGTGAAATACTTAGAATATAACCCCAATGCTCTCAAGAAAACCTGTTAATATACCCAATGCTCTCAAATAAACCTGTTTAATTTTCGTTATAATCGTTATCGAATGTAGACGTGCTAAAAATTAACGGAAAAACTGAAATTAATAATTTTTAATTTTTTTATTAAACTTAAGTTGAGTAATTTTTTTATTACCGCTTGAAATTGAAATTTGATCACTTCATTATTTAAAGTTATCGAGCAGTTGTTCTTACAACCATAAGCTTTTGATAGCAATGGATTGTACTAAATGTAAGCTGAAAATTAGAGGAGAAACAGGTGTAAGGTGTGCTGGGGTATGTAACAAGATATACCACAGTCAAATTAAATGCTCGGGACTAGATCATTCTTCAATTGGAGTACTAAATGTGAATCCCAATATCAAATTTATATGTGATGAATGTGTTTTATACATCCAAAATGTTGATATGGTGGTTCAAAACATAGATTGCTCAGTCAAAAAAAATAGTGATTATTTAAAAGAATATAAGGCTGAATTTGAATGTGCTTTGAAGAAAAATGAACAAGAGGTTATTCAATTGCTAAAAGCCATCGAAGGAAGATACTTAGAGAGATTAGAGCAAATAAAAAAAGAACAAAAAAGCGAAATTGAAAAAATGTGTCAACTTACGGAAACCTTCAAATCGGAGAGTGCAAATATGAATGCCAATCTTAAAAATACAATATCCAAGAACAATGAACTGTGCAGTGAATTAAAAATTTTAAACAATGAAAATAAAAAAAATATAAATATAGGTCAAAATATTTCATTTGCTGATATTTTAAAAAGTGCTAGTGTAAGCAAAAAAAATTTGCCACCAATAAAAACAGGTGTACCATTGGTTATTAAACCGAAACAAAAACAAAAATGCCAATTAACTAAAATGGATTTAAGTAAACAAGTGGATCCAATAAATCTCAAGATAAAAAATGTGGTAAATAGGAAAAATGGAATGGTGCTAATTGAAACTGATACAAAAGAAGAACGGGATAAAATAATAAATAAACTTGAAAATAAGATGGAACATTATGAAATTAAGGTGCCAGCTGAAATAAAAACAAAAATTGAAGTTGTACATATGGGTGTTAAATATACTGAAGAAGACTTAATTAACAAACTTAAGGCACAGAACGCTAATTTAGAGCATAGTTCTATGAAAGTGGTGAAAATATATCAAGCAAAAAATTTTACAAATACTAAATATAATGCTATAATAGAAATTGATAAAGAATCTTTCCGAAAAGCGATTGAAAATGAAAAGGTATCAATAGGATGGGAGCGTTGTAAAGTTTTCGATGCTTTGAGAGTTCTACGATGCTACAAATGCAAGGGGTTTAATCACAAAGCTGTAAATTGTACCAAAGAGGAAACATGTAGCAAATGCCATCAAAATCACAAAAGTAAAGATTGTAATAAAGAAGAAGTTAACAAATGTATTAATTGTTTAAAAGTTAATGAAACACTAAAGCTTGGTTTAAACGTTGATCACAAGACTTTTAGTGTAACGTGTCCAGTTTACCAAAGAAAGTTAAGCAATCTAAAACAAAAAATTGGATATTAGCAATCAATGATAGTTGAGAAAGAAAACAAAATCTCAATTGCTGTGGATATTAGTAGTGAACATACTAATACTAATGATAATAATATTAATGTCAATACTAATAATAGTAATAATAATAATACTAATAATAATAATAATAATAAAAATAAAAATTAAATAATAATAACATTAATAATAATAATAATAACATTAATAATAATAATAATATTAATAATAATAACAATAATAATAATAGCAATAATAATAATAATAATAATAATAATAATAATAATAATAATAATTATAATAATAATAATAATAATAATAATAATAATAATAATAATAATAATAATAATAATAATAATAATAATAATAATAATAATAATAATAATAATAATAATAATAATAATAATAATAATAATAATAATAATGATAATAATAATGATAATAATAATAATAATAATAAAAATATGGAAAATAAATTGGATATTGTAAGAAAAATTATAACAAAAACGGAAGAATCCAATAAAAAACCTGGTCAAAGCCAAAAATGCAGTGTATTACTTAAACTATTACCCTTCAAAAAGATAATTAATGCCAACAAGAAAACTTGCACAATTCAAGGTAAAAAGAACAGTAATAATAATATATGTTTCTCTGACAAAAATTCCAAGGACATCGTAGCAACAGATTCCAACAATAAACTTCTTCAGAGTGAAAGTATTAATGATAGTCAAAATAAAAATAATAATATTGCTAATAATAATATTACTCTTATGAATAAAGACATGCCTAAAGATGAAAGACAACTTGTAGTGCCAACAACTAAATATGCTAACTGGATAAAGGGTGAAACGATAAACGTAGGCAGTAGTGAGATTGCAAAGTCAAATAACAAAAGCTTTATTAATCCACTAGCTCCACCGATTGTCAGATTAACTAGAAATGCGATTATATCTGGTGACAATATTTATGCTATTTCTCGGCTTAGAGAACACAGAATATACAACAATGTTAGATTATTTTTGTCGTATTTTCATGATCATGATGATATCTGTTATGAGGGAATGACGCAAACTAGTCTAAAAGTACTTATACACCAAGAAGGTTTGCCAAATAACCATCAAGAGCTCTCTAACCTATACTTTAATTATCATGAAACTACAGGAGTATCAAGAAAGGAAGTGCTACAAGATCTAGCTCATTTTAGAAGACATGTAGAAAATAAATACAGAGAGAATGTGCAGAGATATAGAGAAACATGGCAAAATTATTTGATTGGAAGACCATGATGATGGACAAACTATTGAATTTGAAAATGGTGCATTTTAATGCTAGAAGTTTGAGGAAAAATCTAATCGAAATTGAAACATTTATAAAAATTAAAAATGATGTTGATATTATCATGGTTGGAGAAACTTGGCTTTATTCAGAAGAAGAAAAATACTTTAATATTCCTGGGTATACAGCATCCTTTATCTCTAATAATTTAAGCAGAGGAGGTGGCTGCGCAATATATGTAAAGCAAGGTATTAGTCACAAAGTTTTGGAAACATCTATTACGTTCAATACTATTGTAATTTCTTTAGAAGATACCAAACCTACCATTAATATTGCCGTATGTTACAAAAGCCCGTCTGAAAACAATAAGGCACTTATAGAACATCTAGATCAGCTGTTCAATAAGTACAAAAATATAATTGTGGTTGGTGATACTAACATCGATTTGCTCTCTGGAACGGGCGCAAGCCGAATGTATATGGATATGCTAGATGTTAACTCTGTTAACATAAATAACATGAATGAAGCTACTAGAATTACATTAAACTCAGCGACTCTGTTAGATCATGTTCTTTCAGATCTTAAGACGAATCGATTTGGTTTTAATATCACTTTGCATGATATTCCTTACCTAGATCAAAAAGCAGTATGTGTTGAAATTAAATCAGTTCTCAGAAAACTTGAAACGATGGTGTATAGTCAAATAACTAGTACTAACTATGCTAAATATTCATATCTGTTGGAATTTCACTTACGTAGACATACTTGTCAAAATATTGATGAATTGATTGAAGTTATAAAATATTGCAAGGAAACTAGTACAAGTGTTAAATATATGAGAATTAGAAAAAATAATTCGTGGATGTCCAGAGAAATTTTAAAACTAATAGAACACAGAAATAAATTGTATAAGTTTCATAAAAAATACCCTAATATTGCGGAGCATAAAATAAAATATAATGAATTAAAAAACAAGGTTAATGTAGAGATAAAAAAAGCAAAGCAAAATTATTTTAATAGAAAATTACAAGAAGCTGGTTCAAATACTAAAAAGATATGGAATGTTCTGAACTCTCAGATAGCAATCCAAAAAGCAGATAGTAACAATATTATAAAGGAAATAAGACACAATGATAAAATTTTAAATATTAGCAAAGACATAGCCAACGGCTTTAATGAATATTTTAGTAATGTTGGAAGAGAGTTAGCTGATAAAATACAAACTGAAGAAGAAAATATAATAAAAAATAGAATAAATGAAAGTTCCATGTTCTTGGTACCTACTAATGAAATAGAAGTGCTTAATGTTATTATGAATCTAAAAGATAATTCACCTGGCTCGGATAATATAGCAGCAAAAGACTTAAAAGCGGTAGCTGAGATAATATCTCCGATAATTCGTAATTTTATTAATGATAGCTTTCGCACAGGAAACTATCCTAGTTTATTAAAATGCAGTACTGTGATTCCAATATACAAGAATGGTTCTCCCTTGGAAACATCTAATTACCGGCCGATAACACTCACTAGCTGCATGAGTAAAATATTTGAAAAAATAAATAATAAAAGAATATGTGAATTCATTAAATGTGCAGGCGGATTTGACATCAATCAGTTTGGCTTCCAAAAGTCGCATGGAACTGATGTAGCAATCAATGATTCTGTGAAATCTATTATTGGACATCTTGATAAAGGAAACTATGTATGCTCTGTTTTTGTAGATCTGAGTAAGGCATTTGACACAGTGGACCATCAAATATTGTTGGACAGATTATATGAAATTGGAATAAGAGGACTACCACATGAACTACTAAGAACGTATTTGAGAAACAGATTTATCAAAACGAAAGTTAATGGTGTTTGTAGCAATGAACGTGCCATAAATATAGGTGTGCCACAAGGGTCAGTTCTTGGACCTACCTTGTATCTATTGTATGTACATAATATGCAATTTTCTAACATTAAAGCTGATTATAAAATATTTGCTGATGATACATTGCTTATCTATACTGCAAAAAATGCGGAAACATTAGAAAGATTGGTCAATAATGATTTGAAATTATATATGAGATGGTTAAATGGAAATAAATTAACAATGAACATTGAAAAAACAAAGTACATGATTTTTAAACGTCTAAATAAGCCTGATATCAATCCAAAAATTTGTATTGATAGTAGAGAAATTAAAAGAGAACAAACTTATAAATATCTCGGTATTATAATAGATGACAAATTATCATGGAATGATCATGTTAATTACATTATAAAAAAGATAATGCCATTGCTAGGCTCTATTAGAAGAAGTGGAATAATATTAGATGACAAATCAGCTAAACTTTTATTTCATGCACACATCATGTCTCATATAAGATACAATGTGGCGACATGGTCGTGTTGTTCAAATACATTAAAAATGAAAATGAAAATATTAATAAACAAAGCAATCAAGATACTATACAAACTAAATTGGCGTACTCCAACTGATGATCTATACAAAAATACGGGATTCCTTAACTTAGACGAATTAAAAATATTGGAAAAGGCTAAAATTATACATAAACTAGAAAATGGTGTTACTAAAAGTAAAACTTTATTATCAAAAAGAAGGAATATTCACAATTATAACACAAGAAACATGGGAAAGCTATGTCATGAAAAAACTCGAACTGAATTGGCTAGAAACAGTAATTTTTGCTCATCAATAAGAATTTACAACTATCTTCCGGAGAGTTTAAAGAATTCCAGTAATATAAGTCGCTTCACATTCAAATTGAAAATATTATTAAAAAAAGATCAGGCTTTATTAAAAAAATTGTTAGAATAATAACTAAATTAATATTTTATTGTTAAATATACATTAGGTTATAATAAAAATATATATTTAATTTTTGTATTTATACTCCATAACTGTATATATATATATTATAATTGCATAGACTCTTATACCAATTTTAAGTTATTGTCTAAGTCTAGTATATTGTAATTTTATAACTGTAATATCATGAATTTATAATAAATAAATAAATAAAAAAAAAAAAAAAAAAAAAAATAATTGCAAAATATAATGTTGGAGCTTCAATGTTAACGTTTAATTTTGGAAAAACTTACACTGGTGAATAAAATACTGTTTTATAAGAACATAAAAGTTTTAATTTTGATGACCTAGTAGCCCTATAATCGGGAAGGTTCCCAAATTTTTGCTTAGCAAACTTATGATGGATCTGCTCACCCCCCTTCTGTCTTCACCCTTCCATTTTTTTCCGGTTCTAGGAAATCATTTTTGAACTCCAAC
This sequence comes from Dolichopus griseipennis, assembly GCA_963082915.1. Classification (NCBI taxonomy): domain Eukaryota; kingdom Metazoa; phylum Arthropoda; class Insecta; order Diptera; family Dolichopodidae; genus Dolichopus; species Dolichopus griseipennis. The sequence goes on along the minus strand of OY720441.1, from coordinate 238,625,725 downwards.
AAAATTTGGAATTTTACCTGGAATATTATTATCTAACCAAAAATGGTTAAGACTAAGAAACAATTTCTTCAATTTAAAGAGACCCTTTCAAATTTAAGAAAAACCTTTAACGTATGTTGAAATATAATGCTGCAGCTGTAAATTTTGTATATTTGTAAAAAAAAATTTGAACAAGTGTTAAAGTTACAGGTGGTTGAAAATAGCAAAATTTCAATTTTCGACCCCTTATAGCCTAAACAGGGGGCTTGACAAAAAAATTTTGTTAACCGACTCCTACTAATTTGGAAAGACCTAAATTCTCCCAAAATTTCAAGGCCCTAGGTTGAACCGTTTAGAAGATATATGGGGCCAAAAATTTTGCAAAAGTTGAGTTTAGCTTAATGGTAAGTTTAAGTACCGTATGGTAACCCTATACATTTTAACCTTATATTTTTGTGAAGCCTATAAAACTAGCTATCTTTTGCCGTTTTCAGATTGAAAATGCACTTAACAAAACTCTTGTTATAACAATTTAAAAATAGGGCTTTTTCCAAATTTGGGGGGCTGTAGCTCCGTAACAGGTGGGGCTACAGAAAAAAATTCTTCTATGAAATTAATTTTTTTGTAATATCTACCCGTGGTTAAAATTTCTTTACTCTATTTCAAACGGTGTAAAAGTTTTTGTAAACATACGGACGGACGGACAAAGTCAAAATTTAGAAAAACCTTTGACACTTATTGAAACTTTCGTTTTGGAGCTTTGAATTTTGTATACAAATAAAAAAAAATTTTGACAGGTATTCAAGTTACAGGTGTTTAAAAGCTAAATTTTTAGCAAAATTGCAATTTTCGACCGCGTACAGCTCCTAAAGAGGGGGCGTGACAAAAAAATTTTGTTAACTGACTCTTAATTATTTCTAAAGATCTAACTTCTCCCAAAATTTCAAGTTTCTAGATTTAGCCGTTCCGAAGTTGTGAGGGACCAAAAATTTTGTAAAACTTAGTTTTGAATAACGGTAAATTTTAGTACCGTATGGTAACCCTATACAATTGGTTTTTAAAATTTTGTAAAGCTTATAAGAACAGCTGTCTGTTACCGTTTTCAGGTTGGAAACATACCTTATAGAACTCTAATTATAACTGTTTAAATATAGGGCTCTTTTCGACTTTGTGGGGCTGTAGCTCCGTAACGGGGGCGGCTATAAAAAAAAGTTTTAACATTAAATTATTTTTATTGCAATACCTACCCATTTCTGATATTTTTTAGTCAGCCTTAGGTAAAAAGGGACGGATGGACGGACGGACAGAGTGAAGCTATATAGGCACATTTTTACAAACTTTTTTGAAAATGTGCTAAAAATTATAAATCAAAGAAATGTTTATTTAATCAAAAATTTAACATTGACAAAATTTAACCCAAATGGTCAAAAAGTAGTACAAAACAAAATTAAATAAAAAAATACTGACTTATAATATTTTAGTTTTATAATACTCAATTAGTAGTATTTTCATTCATTAACAATATAAACAAAATAAAAAATTAAAACATTGAACTTGAATTATCATATTACAATTTTTAATAAAAAAAAAATAATTTATTACAATTTATTGTGAGTAATTTATTAGGGTTTTTTTATTACAATTTATTATGAATAATTTATTACTCAATGGATAACATTATAAAGCAACATTGTATTATTTAAGAGCTGCGTTGGAAAGTGTCGTTAACTCCTCCCCCCTTAAGTTTGAATGTCCTCATTCAACAATTCCATTGGTTTAAGATGGAATATTACTGGAGCCTGGTTTTGATTGATATGTTTAACTGTAGAATTTTCATTTTCTGATGTTTGACTTCCTTCATTGTTGATAATTAACTTGTTTCTTCGTTTATTTGAAATTAATAAAAGTGCTAATACTATTAGTATTATAATAGTAGTAATACTGAAATTAACATATCTGTCTCTTTGTCTATCATTATCAATTAAATTTATTGCTTTGGTGTTATTGATACTTATTTCCTTCAATAACTTCAAAGACAAATGTTCATATATTTTACCGATTATAGAATTTGTTTGTAGAATAGCTGGTAGTGGCTTTATCTTGTTGACTTCTGCTGATCTAAATTCTTGATTGTTAACTTTTATTGTAGAATTATTAAATATTAATAGAAATGTCCCAGTAATATTCTGCTTGTTACCATCGATTTCAATTGGTCCCTCGTATTGGTTAAGTAATGTAGTTCCTGTTGTAATTTCTTCGATTGTTAAAATATGTTGGTTGTTCGTAATGTTACACATTGAATTTTCACCCTTTATTAAATTCGGTATACAAGTTGAATTTTCTAAATTTTCTAAATTTTCTTTATTACATATAGTTATAGAATTGATAATATTATTATATTTTTTTAAAATTCCAAATATTTTTTCTTTATTAATTAAAATTCTATTAATATTAATTTGAGTTACAATATTTTTTCTTTTTACAGGTTTAATAAATATTTCATCAAAAATTTCAAATTTTGTCATAGGTATTTCGATAATATAAAATAAATTTTTTTTTTTTTTTAATAATTAAAATTTTTTGCAAAATATTCTAAAACACTTGACAAGTTTCAAAAAAATAAAATTTTGAATAACCAAATAATACTAGTGATAATTGCAATTTTTTTTTTCTATGGAATTAATTTTTAAATGTCAAAAAAAAAAATATCTTGTTAATTAAAATTAATAGAATATTGTGAATATATTTTTTTTTGAATAATATTATTGTTAATTATTTTGACAATTTGAAATGACATTTATCAATGAAATTATAAATAAATTATAATTTAGAAAATGTCATTCAAACATTTAAATACTGTGAGAACACTTTTTTACCAAATAACTACAACCTGTTTTTTTTTTTTTTTTTTTTTTTTAAGGAAGAAGTACGGAGAACTTTATTTTTATTTTCTTTATTTTTACAACTAGATTTTTCCTTTCAAATTTATTACTTTTAGTTTTAATACTATGAATCAAATTTTTATAGTGTTCTGTAAAGTCTTCGGTATCTGAATTCTCTAATTCTACCTTAGACATTAAAAATAAAATGATTTTTTTCTTGATTAATATTTGTTATTTTTGATTAATTAGTTTTTTTTTTTTTTTTCTTTATTAAAAATTCATTATTTTTCGTATAAATATAAAAAAAAAAATTCTTAAAATCTAAAACAATTATCTTATACTAGAAAAAAGTAAACAAAATTACAATATATTCCTATATGTAATTATTGCACATTATATATAACAGTTAAATTTCTTTTGTGTCGATCATAGTTTACACTTTCTGATCCAATAATTTTAAATAATAAATATGTGCCAATATACAGACAAGTTATTTACAAAAAAAAAGAAAAAAAATTAAAATAGTAAAATAAAATAAAACAATAATAAAAATTTCAGATTAGTTTAAAAGAAGATTATATAGACTTTTACAAAAATTCTTAAATATTTTACAATTAATCTAATTTATCAATTACTTAATTTAATTTAATTTAAACTAACCACTTTTATGCAGACCATTTACCAATAAGAAAACATAAGCCGAATACGTTATGATAAAGCCGAATACGAAGTGGAGAATTCTTGACTATATAAATTAGTTTTAATTATTAGAACAAAAAATTTTTGTAGATAGTAATTAATAAAAAAAAAATTTATAATTAGTATTAATTAATTAATCTATAATTGTAAAGATGCTATTAGTAAATAACAAATTACAGTTTAAATTCTAACTACTAAGTAAAATAAAATAGAAAAAAAAAATATAAGAATATAACTATTACTAGAGCTCTGTTTACTGCAGGTGTATATTTAATAATCCGGTTAAATATTTTATTTTATTTCTTTTTTTTTTCTTTAAAAATTTTTTAATATTTAATGTAATATTTTCTTTTAACGCCTTTTAATTATATTGGATTCTTCTTTTCTTCATACAGATGTGGATATTTATTTACGAAGATCCAATATATTTTTAACAAATTAATAATTTTAATATTTAATGTAATATTTTATTTTTGACGTCTTTTAACTATATTGTATTCTTCTTTTCTCCATACAGATGTGGATACTTATTTACGAAGATCCAATATATTTTTAAAAATTAATAACAAAAAAATTACAAAATTATGCGATTGTTTTTTAAAATATAATCTCTCTTTTTTTTCTTTTAATATATTATTTTTTTATTATATTTATTATTTTTATTATTATTTTTTTTCAACTTACAGGGTCATTAAGAAGACCGGACTCTGGGTCTGCATGGATGTGTTGTGCCTTTCTACCTTCAGCGGGAACAGGCGGTTGTGACGTGCCTTAATATTTATGACACGTAACTCCGTTTTGCTGTCGCTACTTCGGGGCCTCGTTTCCTCTCCCAACTTGCTGCTGGTTCCAGTCACACGTAATGGCAAAAACTTTTTCATATTTTTCACATCCACTACTACACTTCACACACGATCACTTGGCCGGTCCCTGCTCGGGCGCCAGTTAATTTAATACAATATGTATTGTATTAAAAAATTATTAATATAAAAAATTTAATTTAAAAAATAAAATAATATCTTTTTAGTTTGAAAATAGATTGAACTTTATTCTTCAAAAATTAATATTATAATGATACAATTTTGTTACAATTCACAATCATTTATAGAATTTAACTTTGCTTATCTTTAACTTCCCTATTCTCAAAACCTCAAAATGGTAAACTCAATGTAATTATTTATTTAATTAATTAGTTCAGAAATGCATTTCGTCATTCTGAAGTTTTGAGAAAAGAAAAGAAAGAAATCCAAAAGAAATTAATATTATCAAAAATTTAATTCTTTATTTAAAAAATTATAAATCAAAGAAATGTTTATTTAATCAAAAATTTAACATTGACAAAATTTAACCCAAATGGTCAAAAAGTAGTACAAAACAAAATTAAATAAAAAAATACTCACTTATAATATTTTAGTTTTATAATACTCATTAACAATATAAACAAAATAAAAAATTAAAACATTGAACTTGAATTATCATATTACAATTTTTAATAAAAAAAAAATAATTTATTACAATTTATTATGAGTAATTTATTAGGGTTTTTTTATTACAATTTATTATGAATAATTTATTACTCAATGGATGACATTACAAAGCAACATTGTATTATTTTAGAGCTGCGTTGGAAAGTGTCGTTAACTTATATACCTACTTAAATTAAAATATTTAAATTAACTTAATGCTAATATCGTCAACAATAATCGTTGTTTAAAATTTATTAATTTATTAAAACAATTAAACACGAATGCTAAATTACATTTCCTGTTATTTTTAAAATATAAAAAAATGTTTTATTTATAAAAGGTGAATGAGTTACGTAATTATGTCAACATATGTATCATGCTACATTATATCAACATATGTACCATGCTACATTATAATATGTCAACACAATATCATATAACACGCGTTGCTGCGCCTTTCAATGGAGATTTAATTTAAGTTGATGTTACTGCAAAAAGTTAACATAAAAATTACACATGGTGTAAATGTTAATTTTAAAATGTATTAAAGCAATTCTTTTTAATCGATTTTTCTAGGATTGTTCTAGTAATTTTAAAGTTCCTGTTGTAATTCACAGAAGTACTAACTACTTTCTAAAATTGAACGTAATTTACTTCCAAAAATTTCTTTTGAACCAATCATAGGACCGACATGTGTTATCAAAACCTAAACCACCTAACAGACTCACCAGAAGTACAAAATAATAGTGAAGGTGACAGAAGTCGAGATTTTTTTTTTTAAATCTCAATTTTAAGAATTATAATATACCTACATAGATATAAAAACAAGTGCTGAAAAAAACCAAGGGGTTTCAAAAAAGCACATTCTCAAAATTATGTTGTGTTACATACTGAGTTTAATTTTAGAAATATATACACGGGTAATTGCTTACTTATAAATAGTAAAATTTTTAATTTTTAAGTCCTAATAGCCCTTCAATGTGGAATGTTGCCAACTTTCTTAAGAATCTAACCTCACTCCGCCCGTACCGTCCATTTTTCCGGGTTCTAGGAATTAAATTGTGTATTCACCAAAATTTGGAAGTTTACTTAAAATTTTACTATCTAAGCAAAAATGGGTAAAACTGAGAGACACTTTCTTCAATTTAAAGAACCGTTTTTAAATTTTAGAAAAACCTTTAAAATATTATGTTAAAATATAATGTTGGACATTTTTTTTAAATTTTATATATTAATAATTAAAAATTGGAGAGCTATTCAAGTAACAGGTGCTTAAAAATTGCAAATTTAAATTTAAAATAATTAATATCTTAATATTTCTTATTTATAAGCAACTCCTTAAACTGGTTAATTTGTCTAATCCATCCTTACTTTTTGAGGCTGGTCATCTTTCATGAGGAAATACTTTAAATTTTAGTTGAATGTTATCTGTAAAAATTTTTTCATAGAAGTTTTTTTTTTATTAATATTAGATTTTGAAATATTAGAAATACCAATGGAAACCAGAGTTTATGTAAGTTCGATACTTTTATTATACATATTTATTTTTTATTTAAATTTTATTTGATCACAAAAGGGTTTTATAAAATTATTTATTTTATGACCTGTAGTGGCGGGTATTAAACCAACACTAATTTTGTTTTTAAGACAAATGCTAAGCCACTACACATCTATGCCTATTTGCTAAAAAAAATAGAGCTAACTTCTTTGAGTATTAAGAAAGAACTGTGTGAAAAAGGTATATAGCATGACTTTTGGGCATTGTATACAACATTGTATACTCTTAAGTCTAAATTGAATCTTATTCCCCCGTTTTTCAACTGAATATTATTTATATCCTTTTAATTACCATACTATTGCGCGAGTTACATATCCAGCATAATACATGAGCATTACTCATAATAAGTTTTATTCATATTTTCTATTTATTGTTATTTTAATAATATAGGATGCACCTGAATAAACAAAATCATAATTCATAATATTTTATCTATAATTATATTTAAATTCAATTAGTCTATACTTTATTGTAACTTATTTCTAAGATTCATCTGATAACAAAGTCATATAAATGTATTGAATATTAAAGAATGTGCAAGCTAAGGCTTTTTATCTAATTTCTTTGTTTAAACTTTTCCTTTGTTTGAAAAAGCATAAATAGATGCATTTTTTGTAATTAAGAGTCATTCTTCGTTATTATTCTTTGATTCATTGTCATTCATTAATTATTATTAAGTCATTTATTATTGGATTTAATAAAGCACTATAAACTTAATTCTTATTTGTTTTTATTTTTTTTTATTCAAACGCATACGAAAAATGTAATTGGCGCAGTCGGGTAGGATCTGGTGACGATCCTTTATCAGTGTTTCGCGTAATTAAATAAAAAAAATTCGACGGTTTATCGGATTAACTTAAATTTTTCTTAAAAGTTAAAATAAATAAAATATTATATAAATTCTTATAAAAAAAAAAATTTTAAAAAAGTGATTAATTAAAATTAAATCGACGGTTTATCGATTTAATTATTATACAAAAACTATATAAAAACTATTTAAAAACTATATAAGAAAAATAAATAATAAATAAAATTTAAATAAAATTTTTGTATATAAAAAAAAAATATATATAAAGAAACATTAACTCTATCTTCATTAAAAATCATAAAATAATTAGTGAAAATATTTATCTGACAAAATTAAGGAAAATTTGAAGTGTTTATTTAATTGGTGAAAAGTGGACTATTTGGCAAAAGTTCTGTGCAACATAAATTAACATCAGTCAACCAAGTCAACACACAACACTGGTATTTCTAGAATTGGTGAACTCCTGTTCTTAACACCAGATCGATTTAAAGTATGCAGTTGAAAAAATTATTGATTATACTAATTGCAATGTAAGTTAAAATTTTATATATAAAAGTCAAAGAATTGAATTTAATAAAAAAAAAATTTTTATAAAATAAAATTTAATTAAAAATAAAATATATAAGAAAAATAAATATATTAAAAAAAAAATAAATATATAAAAAAAAAAAAGAAGAAGAATATTTATATTGAAAAAATATTAGGTATGAATTTGTGAGATGGAATATCAGCAAGTTCTACCTATTTATTAAAAAAAAAAAAAAAAATAAAATATATAAGAAAAATGAATATATAAAAAAAAAAAAAAAGAAGAATATATATTGAAAAAATATTAGGTATGAATTTGTGAGATGGAATATCAGCAAGTTCTACCTATTTATAAAAAAAATTATAAGAAAAAAATTAATAAAAAAAAGATTATATATATATTAAAAAGAAAAATATAAATTAGGTATATGATTTGTGTGAGATAGAATATCAGCAAATCCCACCTATATTTATTAAAGAAAATATAGTTTCCGCTAATAAAATAATAAGTATATATATTAGGTAAATGATTTGTGTGAGATAGAATATCAGCAAGTCTTACCAATCTATTAAATAAAATAGAAATAATATGTATATAAAAAAGGAGCTATTTTTCTTATATATAGATACGATCTGTGAGAAGGAATATCCACAAGATCTGTCTATTAAATTGAATTCTGAATGCAATTCAATTCAATTAAAATATAATTAAATATCCTTAAATTCATTGGATATTAAATATCATACTTTTATATGAAAATTGACCAAAACTGACAAAACAACTGAAAATATTTAAAAAAAAAAAAAAAAAAAAAATAATATTTTTTTTTAGAAATTTAAAATTCATTAAAATTTCTGAATTTTGAAAGAGTGAATTAATGAATAAATTTTTGTTAAATTAAAAATTGAATTTATTAAGAAATTTTTTATTGGAACTTCTACTCGCATACTAAAATCAAATAAATAGATTTTATTTTTATTTTACATTTCTGTTTAAATTTACTTTAAGTTTTATTGAAATATAAATTTAGTAGTTATTAATTATTATATTATATTATATTATATTATATTATATAAAATTTAAAATTATTAAAATATTATTCTTAATTAAAATTTTACTATATTTAATTTTTATTATACTATATTAAATTAATTATTACTTTACTATAATTATAAAATTTTTTAAGAAAAACTTAAATACCTATTAAATTATTTTTTTATAAATAAATTTTTTTGTGTAAATTTTATATTTTGTTTTATAAATTCAAAAGAAAAGAATCAAAGTTAAAATTCTTGTAAGGGGAGAATTCAATTTGAAACGGTTTTCTATTAAAAAATAATTTTTGTTAAATAATTTATTTTTTTTTTAAATAACAATTTTTATAATGGAAGAAAATAACTTACCTCAACCTCACGTAATACCTAACGTAGTACCTAATGATGTTATTCATCCAGCTAATCCAGTAATGACTTCAACAGATATTGTAAATTCTCTAAAAGTACCGGACGCAATTAAAGACTTACCAAAATTTGACGGTAATCCCAGACTTCATAAATATTATATGACTTCATAAATAATGTAGAGGAAATATTAGGAGAATTATATAAAATTGACGGATTTACTCGATCCGCATACCATAATATTTTGTTAAGGGCCATTAGAAATAAAATTGAAGGACCAGCGAACGAGGTGTTGAACATATATGGTACAACTTTATGTTGGACTGATATAAAGAATAATTTAGTTTTACATTATTCTGATAAAAGGAATGAAACGTCATTAATAAAAGACCTTCATGCAATGAAACAAAATAATAAAACTATAGAACAATTTTATGGTGAAATTATTGAAATATTTTCCACAAGCAACAATAATTTACAGATTCATGAATCCAACCCATTAATAATAAAATCCAAAAGAATACTTTATTCGGAAATGTGCTTGAACGTTTTCTTAACGGGACTAAAAGAGCCTTTAGGATCTACAATTCGTGCTATGAAACCTCTCACTCTATCAGAAGCTTTCGCATATTGTGTAAAGGAACAAAATATATTTTATATGAAATCTACTACTCCATCGATATTACAGACAAAACCCTCTTATAATAAGAATATCCAATTCAATAACAAACCTAAATTTCATAACAGGTTTTCTTATAATCAAAATAAAGGATATCAATATAGACAAAATTACATAAATCATAATCCAATTCGGAATACATATACTCCGAATAAATATAATTTCAATTCTAATAATTTACATAAACCACATACAAATTTTTCTCGTCATGAACCAAATAATTTTTACAGACAACCGAATTTCACTCGTCATGAACCAAATAATTTTCATAGACAACCGAACTTTCAACCAACTAACGTGTATAGACAACACATAAATAATACTAATCGTCCTGAGCCTATGGAAGTGGACGTCAATTCTGGAAATGCTCAATTAAGAACAAATACAAATAAATTTAGTAAAATCAATCGTTTGAACTCACATTCACCAATGAATTTTGGTAATATTAACGAACAATTAAGAGACTCTTCTTCAGATTATAACAATCTCTTACCTAATGCGAATTATCAAAGGACGCTTGATCAATATTATGAATCTCAGAACGGACCAAATTTTGATGGAATTAATGAAATAGAGGACGTAAATTTTCGACAGAACGCCTCGACCCATCGCCAAACTACTTAGAGTTAAATACAAACGGTAGTATCTTACCATACATTAATATTGCAACAATATCAGGGAAACAGTTAAAATTTTTAATCGATACGGGTGCTTCATCTTCATTTATTAATCGTGAATGTGTGAATCCTGACAAAATTTTTAAATCAAAACCAGTAAAAATTACAACGATATTAAAATCTTATGAAATAGAGACTCAAATAAACTTACCTAACTTTACCGAATTTAATAATCCGAAACAATCTTTACGTTTTGTAGTATTTAAATTTCACAACTATTTCAATGGATTAATCGGGTTTGATATTCTAACAACCTTGAAGGCAACAGTGGACTTACAAAACAAAAGATTAATCACTGAAAACTCCATACTACCAATTGAGTTGAAAAATTTTCTGTCTTTAAGACTCACAATCCCATCTAAAACCAAGAAAATTGTTAGACTACCAGCCTCTATAAATGGAAATCATGATTATAATGGTGATGTAATCCTTAAACCCACTCTAATAGGAACATTCTCTTTAAATTCTGGAATTTATAAAGTAAATAATAATCATATATACATAGAATTAAGTAACACTTCTGAAAAAGATCAAACTTTAATTTTGGATCAACCATTAGAAGTAGAACCACTTGGAGAGACTTATTACGAGTTAAATAACTTCAATATCTCATATAATAATAATTTTGAAAATATTCCGATTCCTAAATATGATTTAAAAAATTATTTGCGTCTTTCTCATCTAAATAAGGAGGAACAGAGATTAATTATAAAAGTTTGTACAGCTTTTCAAGACATATTTTATAATGAAGAACAACAATTGACCTTTAGTAACCAAATTAAACATAGTATTAGAACAACAGATGATATTCCAATTTTTACAAAATCCTACAGATACCCTTTTATTCATAAAGAAGAAGTTAAAAGACAAATTAATGAAATGTTAACCTTGGAGTGCACCAATTTGGATAGTTCCTAAAAAACTTGACTCAGATGGTAAACAAAAATGGCGCTTGGTGATAGATTACAGGAAATTAAATGAAAAAACAAATTACAGATAAATATCTTATTCCCAATATTACTGATATTTTAGATAAATTAGGCAGATGTAAGTATTTTTCAACACTACATCTTACTAGTGGATTTTACCAAATTGAAATGAACCCAAAAGATGTAGAAAAAACAGCTTTCACTGTAGAAGGAGGACATTATGAATATTTAAGAATGCCATTTGGTTTAAAAAATGCACCTTCAACGTTCCAACGAGTAATGGATAATGTGCTAGGCGAACTACAAGGAAAAACATGTTTAGTATACTTAGATGATATAATTGTATTTTCATCATCATTAGAAGAACATCTTAATAGTCTAAAGAACATATTTCAAAAATTAAGAAAAGCTAATCTTAAAGTTCAATTAACTAAATCAGAATTTTTGCGAAAAGAAATTTCATTTTTAGGTCATCTCGTTACCACAAATGGTATTAAACCAAATCCTGATAAAATAATTGCTATTAAAAACTTTCCAATACCTAAAACACAGAAGGAAATTAAATCTTTTTTAGGATTACTTGGATATTACAGGAAATTTATAAATGATTTCGCTAAGTTAACAAAACCTCTCACATCTTGTTTGAAAAAAGGAAAAACCGTGGAATTAACAGAAAAGTACATAGAATGTTTTAGAACATGTAGAGATCTTTTAATAAATGATCCTATTTTACAATACCCAGACTTTACAAAACCATTCGTTCTAACAACCGATGCAAGTAATTTTGCCATTGGAGCAATTTTATCACAAGGTCCAATCGGTAGTGATAAACCCATTAGTTATGCAAGTAGAACTTTGTCACAATCAGAAATTAATTATTCTGTAATAGAAAAGGAATTATTGGCAATTGTGTGGGCTACAAAATATTTCCGTCCATATTTATTCGGACACAAATTTAAAATAGTAACTGATCACAAACCTCTATCCTGGTTAATGAGTTTAAAAGATCCCAATTCTAGATTAGTTCGATGGCGATTGAAATTGGAAGAATTCGATTACGAGATTCAATATAAAAAAGGTACACAAAATGTAAACGCTGATGCTTTAAGTCGAATAAAATTGAATAAAGATAACACTGATTATTTAATGGAAGAATTAAATATGAACGAAATAGATGACGTAAGTAGCATTAATAGACCTAGAACTATAAATGTATCTTCAACTGGAATAAATCGCAACGGAACTTCAAATTGTGATACTATACATTCTGCTACAGAAAATTTAAACGACGATATATATATTTCAGAACGTCCATCCAGAACGTCCCAAATAATTTTTGAAAAAACATCCAACGAAACTGAAATTCAAACGAAGATATTATTTAGAAAAAAACAAAGACGAATTTTTCGATTATCTAATTATACGGAAGAAGGAGTTACTAGAATTTTAAAAGAATATTTACCACCTAATAAATTATCTGCTATTTATACTAATGATGAAATTTTTAAAATTATCCAAACCGTTTATAAAAAATATTTCTCTGCTAGTAAAATTTTTAAAATAATTCGATGTACAGAAATTTTGACGGACATTACAGAAAATGACGAACAAGATGCAATTATTTTAGAATACCATGAGAAGAATAATCATCGAGGAATTAATGAAACTCTCTTACATCTTAAACGAACATATTATTTCCCATATATGAATCAAAAAATCACACAAACTATAAATAACTGTGAGACTTGTCAAACTTTAAAATATGACCGAAATCCCAATAGAACCGAATTTCAAAAAACAGAAATTCCTGAAAAGCCTTTAGATATTTTACATACTGATATTTATACAATTAATAACCAGATTGTTTTAACAATTATTGACAAATTTTCAAAATTTGCTTCTGCATATACCTTGGTAGCTAGGAATAGTCTTAATATTATTTCTTCAATCAAACATTATATAAGTCTTCACGGTATACCGAAGAAAATTATATCGGATCAAGGAACTGAATTTACCTCAAATATATTTAAAGATTTTTGTAAACAGTATAACATTAATTTGCATATAACCTCATTTCAACAAACTTCGAGTAACTCTCCTGTAGAAAGAATGCATTCTACTTTCACTGAAATATACAGAATTATCTTTAATAAAAATAAAGAAGAAACCCATGCAAATATATTAAATGAAACTATAACTACATATAATAATGCAATTCATTCCGCGACTAAGTATAAAGACCATCCACATTTTTTGACCATTTTGATTTCAATAACGAACATGAATATTTAGAAGGACTTAATAAATTTCAATTAGAATTTTATCCTGCGATTAAACAAAGAATACAGGAAGTAATTAATAAAAATATAGATAAATTAAACAAAGATCGGGAACCACCTGTTCAATATAGGGAAAATGAAAATATTTTTAGGAAAGAATGTAGAAGGAATAAATTAACCGCTAGATTTAGTAAACATAAAGTAAAGAAAAATAACTATATTACTCTTAAAACACAAACTAATAAAAAATTACATAAAATACGTATTAAGAGAAAACGTAAATTTCAGAATAATGGCAATGGCACAGAAAATCGAAATACAAGACTTGAACAACAATCCAGGAATGCTGATAATGAAACTGGGACCAACTAGACAGATTATGACTTACCAACATATTGTACACATTATAAAATTAGATGACTATGAAAAGAATATTAAAATAATAGAAACATCTATTGCTTCAATAAGGAAAAATTGTACAGAATTTACTGAAACTTTAAAAATATTAGATTTAAAATTTAATGAACTAAAATTTAAATTAGATACTTTATACCCGTATTATAGAAAGAAACGTGGCCTCATTAATGGTTTAGGTTCTTTAATTAAAGTTATAACAGGTAATATGGATGCAAATGACGCTTTTATTATAAATAAACAAATTGAAACTCTCCAACCAAATGAAAAAACAATAAAAAAAGAAATAGATACCCAAATTGTAATTAATAATGAAATGATTGTAAGATTTGAAAATATAACTAAACATATAAATGTACAACAAAATAACATTGTAAAATTTTTAAATCAAAGTGACTCTAAATTAAATCAAATAGCTAAAAAAGAACAAACTTATTTTTTGTATTCACAATTTTTAAATCACATAAATTATAATATTGACTTGTTATCAGACCATTTGCAGAGTATATCAGAATCAATAAATTTAGCAAAACTAAATGTAATATCAAAGAATATTTTAAATCCTGTTGAATTAAATTTTATTTTTAATTTATTAAAAGAACAAAATGTTAATTTAATTTCTAAACAACATGTATATGTTACAATTTAAAGCATATTATAATGATACAAATATTATTTTTAATATAGAAGTTCCAATATTAGAAAATGAAATGTATTCAATGTTTCATTTAATTCCAATACCAATAAATAAAACATTGTATATAAAAACTAATCCTTATGCAATTATAAACCAAAAAGGAAAAATAAAAGTTTTTAAAGAATTATGTCTTAAAGTAGAAAATATATTTTATTGTAAAGAAAATAATGTTAAAATTTCAGAAGAAGATCAAAGGTGCATAGGTAATATAATTAATAATGAATTTAGTACATGTGTAATGCTCAACCAAACAGAAACAACAGAAATTCATCAACCAGAGACAAATTATCTATTTTTTATCAATGTTCCAAAAATTAAAATTGAATCAACATGTGAAAATTTTGGCAATATAATCATCCAAGGTACAGCTTTAATATACTTCGAAAATTGTTCAATTCAAGTCAATGGTATAAACTATAACAGTAAACCGCAAATTTTTGAAGAAACTATTTTTATACACCCAACAACATTTAACAGTATCAATTCATCAAAAGTTATCGATTATTTAAGTTTGGAAAAATTACAAGATTTTCATTTTAAAACACAAAAATCTGTTAATATAATTCATCATGAAGTTAAGCATAATAGTTGGCTACTATATTCAGTTACTATAGTACTCATATTTGTAATTCTGTATTTTGTTATCGTTACCTTAATCTAAGTTTATCATGGTAAATATGCAGTACAAAATAAGCAGTTAAGCCTACAAGAACTGTCAAATTTTAATACTGAAGAATTAAATTATCCAAATGTTCCGGAAAATAGTCCAGCGAACGTTCCTGCCAAAGAAACTCCGATTGCTAAGTTCCTCTGGCCGTCACGTCAACTAAGAGGGGAGGAGTTACATATCCAGCATAATACATGAGCATTACTCATAATAAGTTTTATTCATATTTTCTATTTATTGTTATTTTAATAATATAGGATGCACCTGAATAAACAAAATCATAATTCATAATATTTTATCTATAATTATATTTAAATTCAATTAGTCTATACTTTATTGTAACTTATTTCTAAGATTCATCTGATAACAAAGTCATATAAATGTATTGAATATTAAAGAATGTGCAAGCTAAGGCTTTTTATCTAATTTCTTTGTTTAAACTTTTCCTTTGTTTGAAAAAGCATAAATAGATGCATTTTTTGTAATTAAGAGTCATTCTTCGTTATTATTCTTTGATTCATTGTCATTCATTAATTATTATTAAGTCATTTATTATTGGATTTAATAAAGCACTATAAACTTAATTCTTATTTGTTTTTATTTTTTTTTATTCAAACGCATACGAAAAATGTAATTCGCGGGACGTGATCCCGTAAAGTAAATAAATAAATTAATTTATTTTATTATCTAATTGGCTGAAATTTTAACAACATAAAGGTAAATGAAATAATCCAATTCTTCTTTTAGGATTACTAGGAGAATGACCATTGTTATTTTTGTATGTATGAGAAATGAAAAATTTTATAAATATTTGAACGTTTGAGTCGACAGAAAGAATCTGTGAATATTTTTAAATACTTAAAAACTATTGAAAAGAAACGTTAATATGCAAAGCTAGACGAGAAGAAAATTTATTTAAAAATGTTTGTATATTAACATGCTAAAATGTTTTAATATCGAACTTAAATTTTATGAAAATTTTTTAGAAATTTTAAATAAATTCTATACGTTAGAACTATATCTTGAAGTTTTCTAAAAAGTGCACAACTAATAAATTTTTAACCTCATAGAGGCTTCCCAATAAAGCTCAAGTACGGCCTATTTAATAAATTAAATATTTTATTTTCGAATTTTAAATTTGAAATACCCTTAAAGGGACAAATAAGTAAATATCAAATATAAATGGGCATTTATTTTACTATAACTTATTAAAATATACAAGTGATGAAAAAGGGTTGCTTACTGAGTATTTTATCATTTATTTTTATAAAATTACATATAAAAATAAATGATAATATTATAATTTAATTTTTTCATCAAATTAATAATTATGAATAATAGTGAAATCAATTTTTAGAATATAATCCCAATGTACTTAAGAAATCACCCTTCCATTTTTATAGGTTCTAAAAAATCAATTGTGACCTACACCAAAATTTTGGAATTTTACCTAGAATTTTATTATCTATTTTTGCTTAAAACTAAATGACAGTTTCTTCAATTTAAAGAACCCCTTTTAAATTTAAGAAAAACCTTTAACATATGTTGAAATATAATGTTGCAGCTTTTAATTTAGTATATTTGTAAAAAAAAATTTGAACAGGTATTCAAGTTACAGGTGTTTAAAAATAGCAAAACTTCACTTTTCGAGCCCTTATAGCTCCTAAACAGAGGGCTGGACAAAAAAATTTTGTTAACCGACTCCTACTAATTTCTGAAGGTCTAACTTCTCCCAATTTCAAGAAACTAGCTGCAACCGTTTAGAAGATACTAGTATCGTCCTGTGAAATTCGAGCAGTTTTTGCTTTTAAATTAACATATAAAATTCGTTTTGTGTAAATTATATTAGACTAATATTACACGACAAATTATTTTTTTTTTTTTAACGTAATAAAAATTATGCCAACAATGTTGTCAATAATTCTTGCGCTTGAAATTTGCTTAAAAAAAAAAAAAATTATAATATTTCTCAATTATAAAAACGTTGTTAAGTACCTATTTTTGAGTTTTATTCCTGTAGCTTAATCCGTTTTAAAGAGAGGATAAATTGATACATTTAAATTCTAAATACATATAAATATTATTCTACATGTAATTTTATATATATTAATATATATATAATGTTCTGAAAATTTGATTATACATATTTCTAAACATATAAATATATTTATTGAAGTCAAGAACCCAAAATTCGAGTTAATGCTGTCCTTCATATATCAAACTGTACTTTTTTCTAAACATTTTAGTACGATTTGAACTGTGTTGTAGTACGTATTCTGTATCTTAATTAAAAAGCTCTATGAATACATAATATGTACAACAAAATTTAACATATCATAATTCATAAGTTTATTACTTACTATTATATTATATTGAAGCTGCAAGAAGTATAAAATAATAGTCAAGTTGACCGAAATCTTTTTTTAAATCTCAATCTTAAGATTTATAGCATAAAAAAAAAGTTCTTCAATAAATCAAAGAATAAATTTTTCCTACCCTTATTCCATTTTTAAAATCAATAGCTACATAGGTAAATTTTTACTACAAATGTATGCCATTTAAAGTTCTGAAAAGCATGCGAAATATAATTCTGAATTCCTCAGTTTACTTTATACCTTTTTGTCTAGCTTATTTATTTTATTTTTCCTGAGTTTTTTTTTGACAAAAATATATTTTTATATATGGTCATGAGCCATGACTCATAAGTTTCTTAAAACAAATAAATACTATTGCTTTCATTCCTTTATGAGGAGTAAACTCTTTTCTACTCGCAACTATTGTCATCTACACCAGCTCTTGTAAGAGTATTTGACAGAGTAGATAAATAATTTCCGGCAGATGGCTTTAATTCAAAATGATTTAATAGGTTATGTTAAATCAAATTTTTATTTGATAACCAATAAGCACTTACCCCCTTTCATTTTAAAAATATTCTTTAAATTTATATCAGCAATAAACCTTAATTTTTTCAATTTATTTTTATTATTTAAATATATTTAATATATAAGTAACTTAT
This sequence comes from Dolichopus griseipennis, assembly GCA_963082915.1. NCBI lineage: Eukaryota > Metazoa > Arthropoda > Insecta > Diptera > Dolichopodidae > Dolichopus > Dolichopus griseipennis. The sequence goes on along the minus strand of OY720441.1, from coordinate 238,607,046 downwards.
CAAATGACAGGTAGTTTTAAAATGTCAAATATATAGATGACAATTAATCTGACAATTATGTACTTCTGAAACAAAAATTAGCGTTCCATTTACAAACTACGCCAATCTAATCTTCATGTACACTTTTTGATTTGATGAAAATTTGTTCGTTTTGTCAAAGTAAACCTAAAAATAGTTTTTTTATTATAAAAAACATTATTCCATGTTGAAAATGTAAAATAAACTTTTCAATTATTAGAATGAAATCAGTACGTCAATACGTCTGTCTAACCATCCTTAAATCGATACGCGCGAGTTACATATCCAGCATAACACATGAGCATTACTCATAGTAAGTTTTATTCATATTTTCTATTTAATTGTTATTATAATAATATAGGATGCACCTGAATAAACAAAATAATAATTCATAATTATTTATCTATAATTATATTTAAATTCAATTAGTCTATACTTTATTATAACTTATTTCTAAGATTCATCTGATAACAAAGTCATATAAATATATTGAATATTAAAGAATGTGCAAGCTAAGGCTTTTTATCTAATTTCTTTGTTTAAACTTTTCCTTTGTTTGAAATAGCATAAATAGATGCACTTTTTGTAATTAAGAGTCATTATTATTAGGTCATTATTATTGGATTATTCATTATTATTAGATTATTATTAGATTCAATAAAGCACTATAAACTTTATTTTTATTTGTTTTATTTTTTTTTAATTTAAAAGAATACGAAAAATGTAATTGGCGCAGTCGGGTAGGATGTGCTTCGGTTCGGGTGTTTTAGTTTAAAATAAATTAAATAATATAAAATTAGTGCATAAATTTAAAAACAGTTATATGAACAGTTATATTTTTATAAAAACTTAAACAATTTAAATAATATAATGAACATTTTATAAGTTTAAAAACAATTATATTTAATAAGAACAAATTTAAGAAAAATAATTAAATAAAATAAATTTAGTGCATAAATATAAAGAACTTAGTTATAGAAATAAGAAAAAAAACATTTGTGTTAATGAAAAAATAAAATTATATTCCGTTAAATATACTCTATATTTATTTTAAATAAAAAGTTAAGCTCAACAAACGAATCGAAAGTGCTTGCACACTAACAGTACACTTGTTAGGTAAATTTTAATTTTTAAGTGCAAAATCCTACATATCAACATATAAATTCAACTTTAATAATATCAACATTTCAAGTCAACTTTATTAATAATATCAACATATAAAATAAACTTTAAAAAGAAAAAAAAAAAAGAAAGAGGAAAAAATATTAACTTTAATAATATCAACATTTAAATTCAACCATTGAAGATTGAATCTAAGAATTTTTGAAGGTATCCAAACATAATTTCAAAATGTATTTGGTAAGGTGTTTTTACAGTTTTCTCATTATGTAAGTTATTTAAAATTATTGATTATAATTTTAGTAGTTAGTTATAAAAATAAATAATATTAAAAAGAAAAAAATTAATGAATATATATATATATAAAAAAAAGGAGAGAAAAAATATATGCTAGGTATGATCTGTGAGATGGAATATCCACAAGTTCAACCTACTAAATAAAAAAAAAAAAATAAAATATATAAGAAAAATGAATATAAAAAAAAAAAAAGAAGAATATATATTGAAAAAATATTGGGTATGAATTTGTGAGATGGAATATCAGCAAGTTCTTCCTATTTATTAAAAAAAAAAAAAAAAAAACTAAAAAAAATATTATAAGAAAAAATTAATAAAAAAAAAAAAAGGTATATGATTTGTGTGTGATAGAATATCAGCAAATCCCACCTATATTTATTAAAGAAAATATAGTTTCCGCTAATAAAATAATAAGTATATATTATATTAGGTAAATGATTTGTGTGAGATAGAATATCAGCAAGTCTTACCAATCTATTAAATAAAATAGAAATAATATGTATATAAAAAAGGAGCTATTTTTCTTATATATAGATACGATCTGTGAGAAGGAATATCCACAAGATCTGTCTATTAAATTGAATTCTGAATGCAATTCAATTCAACTAATATATAATTAAATATCTTTAAATTCATTGGATATTAAATATTATGCTTTTATATGAAAATTGACAAAACAACTGAAAATATAAAAAAAAAAATAATATTTTTTAGAATTTTAAAATTTTGCAGAAATTTTAATGAATTTTGAAAGAGTGAATTAATGAATAAATTTTTTGTCAAATTAGAATTAAATTTATTAAAAAATTTTTTATTGGATCTTCTACTCGTATACTAAAATCAAATAAATAAATTTTATTTTTAACTTATTTGTTTAAATTTACTTTAAGTTTTATTGAAATATAAATTTAGTAGTTATTAATTATTATATTATATTATATTATATTAAATTTAAAATTTAAAATTATTAAAATATTATTCTTAATTAAAATTTTACTATATTTAATTTTTATTATACTATATTAAATTAATTATTACTTTTTTTTTTTTTTTTTTTCTTTATTTTAAAATCTTAATAATAAATTTTACAATAGATTTACAATTTATATATAAATTAATTGTTTGCATACGACCCTGGCTGTGGGTCTAATAGAATTATAAATAGTTTTTTTTTTTTTTTTTTTTTATTACATTATTATATATATTTAATTAATTAGTTTTTTTTCTAACCATAGCCTAAGTAAGCCATTTGGTTGTATAGATTAATATTATTGTCAAGCAATTTTAAGTATATCTTTTAACAATTTGTTATGATTAAAAAAATTTATTTTTTTTTTTTTTTTAACTAAATGTAAGAATTTATATTTTCCAAATCATCTGATAATCCATTATGATATATTTATAATAATATATGAGCATTCTACCATTTTGTTATTTAATTTAGGGTTAAAAGCAAATTTTTTATTTTTTTCTTAAATAAACTATAAGAATTAATATTTTTCAAATCATCTGATAAACCATTGAAAGCACTTAAACTGTTATATACACAATTCATTTTTTGTTTGTCCGTTCTAAACAATGAAAGATAAAAATTTGCCTTATTTCTAGTATTGTAGTTATGTATATCTATGTTGCGATTAATAAGGAAGTTATGTTTGATTAAGTTGTTAATTATTTTATAGGCCAGAAAGTATAATTCTCTTTTGCATATAGTTTCAAGACTTACATATTGTGACGAATATATTAAATGGGACGGATGTGTAATTGGGTAAAATTTTATTATTTTTATAGCCCTTTTATGTATGATATCAAGTCTTTTTATATACGTTTGTGGCGCATTGCTCCAAAGTGGATTTAAGTATGTTAAGTTTGAGGAAATATAGGATGAGTATATAACATACAATGTGTTCCTATCAAAGTATTTCCTCATTCTTCTTAATATAAACACATAGGGTATAATTTTCTTGATAATATGGTCTATGTGATCTTGCCATTTGAACCTACTATCTACTAACAATCCCAAATAATTATAGCTTTCCACTACACTGATGTGGTTAGATTTATAATTGATACTAGAAAAACTAAAAGTTTTGTTATCGAAGAGCAGAACTTTTGTCTTCTTTATATTTAATGACATTTTATTTTTAAGAAGCCATTCCTCAATAATATCAAGGTCATATATAATTGATTCCCTTAAAGCTATCTCATTATCTGTAGAATATTTAATAGCCGCATCATCTGCGAAAAGCTGTAATACACCCTTTAGCTCTAATCTGGCTAAATCATCAATATAGATTTTGAATAGATCAGGACCGAGAATTGATCCCTGAGGTACCCCTTTTTTTATGTATTTCATATTACTGTAGGTGTTATTACAGTGTGTCCGTTGTTTTCTGTTGTGTAAATATGATCTAAAAAGATTTAACTGAGTCTCACTAAATTGCAATTGAGATAACTTAAAAAGAAGAATGTTATGGTCAACACAATCAAAGGCTTTCTGCAAATCTATAAATAGGCAAGCAGTAAATTTTTATTGTCCATACTCTTTGATATGAAATCAGTTAGAGATAAACAGGCAGCCGTCGTATTAGAATTTTCTTCAAACCCATATTGTTCTTTATGCAATATACTATTTGAGTTCAAGAAACACGCGAGTCTTTTTTACTAATAGTTTTCAAATATTTTTGAGACTGAATTCAGAACTGAGATTGGACGGTAATTTGATGGAAGCGTTTTATCACCAGCTTTATGTATGGGTAACAATGGCATGTTTAAGTGAGTCAGAAAAGAACCAGCTACGAAAGATATATTGATAAACTTAACCAGGTATTGGACTTACTGGCTTGAGAACTTTCTCAACACTTTAGATGAAATATTATCATGTCCAGTCGCCGATCCAAATTTAATGAATTGATTGTCATTTGGACTTCTTCCAAGTTTGTAGGAAATAGAGAAAATTGATTGTAGATGTTTTTTGGAAATTAAGCCAAGTATATTTCATCTATGGGTTCTGTTGCTATATCTAAGGTTTTTGTAACATCTATAAAATATACTTTACTATAATTATAAAATTTTTTAAGAAAACTTAAAAATACCTATTGAATTATTTTTTTTATAAATAAATTTTTTTTTGTAGTAAATTTTATATTTTGTTTTATAAATTCAAAAGATAAGAATCAAAGTTAAAATTCTTGTAAGGGGAGAATTCAATTTGAAACGGTTTTCTATTAAAAACTTTTTTTTGTTAAATAATTTATTTTTTTTTTAAATAACATTTTTTATAATGGAAGAAAATAACTTACCTCAACCTCACGTAATACCTAACGTAGTACCTAATGATGTTATTCATCCAGCTAATCCAGTAATGACTTCAACAGATATTGTAAATTCTCTAAAAGTACCGGACGCAATTAAAGACTTACCAAAATTTGACGGTAATCCCAGACTTTTATATGACTTCATAAATAATGTAGAGGAAATATTAGGAGAATTATATAAAATTGACGGATTTACTCTATCCGCATACCATAATATTTTGTTAAGGGCCATTAGAAATAAAATTGAAGGACCAGCGAACGAGGCGTTGAACATATATGGTACAACTTTATGTTGGGCTGATATAAAGAATAATTTAGTTTTACATTATTCTGATAAAAGGAATGAAACGTCATTAATAAAAGACCTTCATGCAATGAAGCAAAATAATAAAACTATAGAACAATTTTATGGTGAAATTATTGAAATCTTTTCCACAAGCAACAATAATTTACAGATTCATGAATCCAATCCATTAATAATAAAATCCAAAAGAATACTTTATTCGGAAATGTGCTTGAACGTTTTCCTAACGGGACTAAGAGAGCCTTTAGGATCTACAATTCGTGCTATGAAACCTCTCACTCTATCAGACCCAAGTAACAAAATATATCTCATAAGACTCTAGAAGAATTCTTTAAGAGTTAATTCTGAGAGTATTGCTCTCATAGTTTACTCTTGAGAAATTCTTCTAGAGTCTTATGAGATCATTATAAGAGTTAAAGGGCGCAGTTATGAGAGTTAATTAACACTCATAACAAGAGTTTAGCTTTCATTGTAAGAGTTCTATAAGTATAAAACGCTCATAAGAACAATACTATGAGAGTAATAAAATACATTCATACAATACTCATAAGAGTGTAGTTTATTCTTGTTACGAGGGCTGGATTCTCCGAGTATTGGTAGAAAGAGAAACCAACATATTATACTATAAATGTGTCCGTATTGCTTTTTAGAATTATTTTTGGTGGCGATTAAATAAAGTAACTTTTTAATTATATGTATGTCTATAATATCATAAAAAAGTATATTAGATTTAATATGAACATATAATTTATAGGAAACTAAAATAACTTTTTCGTCAATAATATAAGCCAAAATACTACGGGCATTGAAATTTTATTAATAAAAGTAGGCGGTAAAGAGGGTAAAAAAAGAGGTAAAATCGAAAAAAAACAACGCGCGGCAAAAACAATTCAAATTTAAAAAATTTTAATAATAATTTTTTAACCCTTTAAAGGCTTATTATTCTATTTCTACCTATGTTTATTTGAAAATTCGAGTAAATTTCTGTAAAACTGAATATAAAATACAATTAATTATTTTTAAAATTGAATTGAAGATATCATTTTATGTTGTAAATTATTAAAATTTAATAATTTTTACAAGAAATATTTTTTCATATTTTTTAATTCAAAAAATTACTTAGTAATCTAAGGGTTAAGATTGAGAACAATAAAGAAAGTCTGAATAATATGGCCGCTATTTGATAAGATAAGTAATTGATCTTCTTATAAGAGTAAAACTCTTCATATGAGAATAATTCACTGAAACAAATTATTAACAAATCAAATAAAGTGCAAAATTTTTCACATTTATGATTTGTCCGTTTATTAAAATTCTGAACATAATTTAATAATATTATAAATACCTATGTAACATTATTATTGTTATTATTATTAATAGCATTAGCTGGCAAGGTTATTAATATTTAATATAAATATTATTATAATTTTCAAAGCTTATTAGTTCATAAAATATATTTAACCAGGTTCAAAAAATTTATAATTTTGTATTTTGGATAATTATTATTACCGTCTTCATCAAAAATATGAATAAGTTTTTAAGTTTTGAATAAAATTCAAAAATCTAAAAATTATTTTTAATTCATGCTATGCTATAAAAATTAAAAGATAATCCTATTTTTAAACGAAATTAAAAAAAAAAACAGTTAACTAATGTAATATATATTTCGTGTTTTTAAGCATTAAATAACTTTAGAAGTATAATTTAGAAATAGTATAAGTAGTCTATTATGCATTATATTAAAATTTGATTTTTGTATAAATTCTAATAAATTTAAAAACAAGCAGAGTTTTCGCATCTTCTAACCGGCTATATGTATTTAAAAGTCTGTATGTCACTTTAGAATTTAGATAACACCATATCTATATAATATAATTAATTATTTATTAAAAAGTTAATTGAAATAAAAATATCATTAAAATTATTTTTTACTGACATTACCTAACAGTGTCTTATAGCCTACATATTATACTTCTTTATATTTGCAAGAAATTAAATAAACCTATATGAAATTTCTTCTCTAAATTTCAACTCTTTAAATAATTTTTATTAAAAATACTTATTTTATAAATGTACGAAGTATCATCAATGAAATATATTAAAAAAATAATATTGTTGAATTTTTATTTGTTCTAATTTCCAAGTATTTCGACCAAACGTATTGTTTGATAATTTTTTTCAGTGTCAAAATATATTTTTTTTTTCTCAGAAAATTCTAATTTATTTTTATATCTAAACAAACAAGTTTCAGGTATGCCAAAATTTATACTACGTTTGTACCACATGAAACTTATTAAATTAGTATAACATATAGCTGTTCAATATTTATTTATTTCCCCTATGCTATTATAAATATTACAAAAAAAAAAAAAAATTAAAATAGTTAAAAAAAAATTTAACATATTATCCCATAATTTTTGATTAACTTATTATTTTTTTACTTATTTATTTACTTAAAAATCTTTGTGTTCTTTTTTGCTTATCTTATATAAACTACGCATCATTTAAATCATATGAAATTGTAACTCGAAATCGTTATCTAGAAAAAAAAAACAAAACAACAAAAAAAAAAATAAAATTCATATAATTTCATGTTTTGCAGTAAAGTTGATATTTAGAGTTGGCAGGACAACTCTTTCTTTATAGTTTTACATATAAACAAAAAAAATGCATGTTTTATGAAATCAGTCTTTTTACTCAAATGAGAATATTGATCTTGTTACAAGTATAAATCAGCCTTTTTTCTCTTTGTGAGAATATTGATCTTGTTACAAGAGTATTGATCTTCTTATGAGATTAATTTGAAATTTAATTCATATTTCATAAACTAAATTAATGTTTTTACTCTTATTATGAGAACATTGATCTTGTTACAAGTATAAATTAGTCTTTTTACTTTTAAGAGAATATTGCTCTTCCTACAAGTATAAATCAGTCTTTATACTCTTGTTATGAGAATATTGATCTTGTTGCAAGAGTATTGATCTCACTTTTTTACGAAAAATACCAGATCTCTTGAACTTTCTCCAATTAAATTTATTCATTTTGTCAAATTAAACTTATTTTTGTCGTTACACTCTAACAACAATGTTATTATAATGTGTTATTTAAGTTAGACTCTCACAAAGGAATTCTTATAAGAGCATAATTCTATAAGAGTTAAAATCTCATAAAAAAGACTTTATGAGAATAGAAATTTTCTTACTTTTAATGGAGATATATGAAAATAGTTTTACTACGAGAGTAAAAGAATTTTTAACACTAGAAGTGTTGATATCTCATAACAAGAACACTTTAAGATTTAATTTAACTCTTGTAATAAGAATATGTTATGAGAGCTTCCAAGTGTGTTATTAGAGCCTTATGAGAGCTTTTCCAAATTTTCTAGAGTATTACTCTTGGCAAATGTTACTTGGGGAAGCTTTCGCATATTGTGTAAAGGAACAAAATATCTTTTATATGAAATCTACTACTCCATCGATATTACAGACAAAACCCTCTTATAATAAGAATATCCAATTCAATAACAAACCTAAATTTCATAACAGGTTTTCTTATAATCAAAATAAAGGATATCAATATAGACAAAATTACATAAATCATAATCCAATTCGGAATACATATACTCCGAATAAATATAATTTGAATTCTAATAATTTACATAAACCACATATAAATTTTTCTCGTCATGAACCAAATAATTTTTACAGACAACCGAATTTCACTCGTCATGAACCAAATAATTTTCATAGACAACCGAACTTTCAACCTACTAACGTGTATAGACAACACATAAATAATACTAATCGTCCTGAGCCTATGGAAGTGGACGTCAATTCTGGAAATGCTCAATTAAGAAGGAATAAACCTTTTCAAAGAACAAATACAAATAAATTTAGTAAAATCAATCGTTTGAAGTCCCATTCACCAATGAATTTTGGTAATATTAACGAAAAATTAAGAGACTCTTCTTCAGATTATAACAATCTCTTACCTAATGCGAATTATCAAAGGCCGCTTGATCAATATTATGAATCTCAGAACGGACCAAATTTTGATGGAATTAATGAAATAGAGGACGTAAATTTTCGACAGAACGCCTCGACCCATCGCCAAATTACTTAGAGTTAAATACAAACGGTAGTATCTTACCATACATTAATATTGCAACAATATCAGGGAAACAGTTAAAATTTTTAATCGATACGGGTGCTTCATCTTCATTTATTAATCGTGAATGTGTGAATCCTGACAAAATTTTTAAATCAAAACCAATAAAAATTACAACGATACTAAAATCTTACGAAATAAAGACACACATAAACTTACCTAACTTTATCGAATTTAATAATCCGAAACAATCTTTACGTTTTGTAGTATTTAAATTTCACAACTATTTCAATGGATTAATCGGGTTTGATATTCTAACAACCTTGAAGGCAACAGTGGACTTACAAAATAAAAGATTAATCACTGAAAACTCCATACTACCAATTGAGTTGAAAAACTTTCAGTCTTTAAGACTCACAATCCCATCTAAAACTAAGAAAATTGTTAGACTACCAGTCTCTATAAATGGAAATCATGATTATAATGGTGATGTAATCCTTCAACCCACTCTAATAGGAACATTCTCTTTAAATTCTGGAATTTATAAGGTAAACAATAATCATATATACATAGAATTAAGTAATACTTCGGAAAAAGATCAAACTTTAATTTTGGATCAACCATTGGAAGTACAACCAATTGGAGAGACTTATTACGAATTAAATAACTTCAATATCTCATATAATAATAATTTTGAAAATATTCCGATTCCTAAATATGATTTAAAAAATTATTTGCGTCTTTCTCATCTAAATAAGGAGGAACAGAGATAAATTATAAAAGTTTGTACAGCTTTTCAAGACATATTTTATAATGAAGAACAACAATTGACCTTTAGTAACCAAATTAAACGTAGTATTAGAACAACAGATGATATTCCTATTTTTACATAATCCTACAGATACCTTTTATTCATAAAGAAGAAGTTAAAAGACAAATTAATGAAATGTTAACCTTGGAGTGCACCAATTTGGATAGTTCCTAAAAAACTTGACTCAGATGGTAAACAAAAATGGCGCTTGGTGATAGATTACAGGAAATTAAATGAAAAAACAAATTACAGATAAATATCTTATTCCCAATATTACTGATATTTTAGATAAATTAGGCAGATGTATGTATTTTTCAACACTAGATCTTACTAGTGGATTTTACCAAATTGAAATGAACCCAAAAGATGTAGAAAAAACAGCTTTCACTGTAGAAGGAGGACATTATGAATATTTAAGAATGCCATTTGGTTTAAAAAATGCCCCTTCAACGTTCCAACGAGTAATGGATAATGTTCTAGGTGAACTACAAGGAAAAACATGTTTAGTATACTTAGACGATATAATTGTATTTTCATCATCATTAGAGGAACATCTTAATAGTCTAAAGAACATATTTCAAAAATTAAGAAAGCTAATCTTAAAGTTCAATTAACTAAATCAGAATTTTTGCGAAAAGAAATTTCATTTTTAGGTCATCTCGTTACCACAAATGGTATTAAACCAAATCCTGATAAAATAATTGCTATTAAAAACTTTCCAATACCTAAAACACAGAAGGAAATTAAATCTTTTTTAGGATTACTTGGATATTACAGGAAATTTATAAATGATTTCGCTAAGTTAACAAAACCTCTCACATCTTGTTTGAAAAAAGGAAAAACCGTGGAATTAACAGAAAAGTACATAGAATGTTTTAGAACATGTAGAGATCTTTTAATAAATGATCCTATTTTACAATACCCAGACTTTACAAAACCATTCGTTCTAACAACCGATGCAAGTAATTTTGCCATTGGAGCAATTTTATCACAAGGTCCAATCGGTAGTGATAAACCCATTAGTTATGCAAGTAGAACTTTATCACAATCAGAAATTAATTATTCTGTAATAGAAAAGGAATTATTGGCAATTGTGTGGGCTACAAAATATTTCCGTCCATATTTATTCGGACACAAATTTAAAATAGTAACTGATCACAAACCTCTATACTGGTTAATGAGTTTAAAAGATCCCAATTCTAGATTAGTTCGATGGCGATTGAAATTAGAAGAATTCGATTACGAGATTCAATATAAAAAAGGTACACAAAATGTAAACGCTGATGCTTTAAGTCGAATAAAATTGAATAAAGATAACACTGATTATTTAATAGAAGAATTAAATATGAACGAAATAGATGACATAAGTAGCACTAATAGACCTAGAAGTATAAATGTATCTTCAACTGGCATAAATCGCATCTGCGGCAACGGAACTTCAAATTGTGATACTATACATTCTGCTACAGAAAATTTAAACGACGATATATATATTTCAGAACGTTCATTAAATGAATTTAATTTACAAATCATTTTTGAAAAAACATCCAGCGAAACTGAAATTCAAACGAAGATATGATTTAGAAATAAACAAAGACGAATTTTTCGTTTACCTAATTATACGGAAGAAGGTGTTACTAGAATTTTAAAAGAATATTTAGTACCTAATAAATTATCTGCTGTTTATACTAATGATGAAATTTTTAAAATTATCCAAACCGTTTATAAAAAATATTTCTCTGCTAGTAAAATTTTTAAAATAATTCGATGTACAGAAATTTTGACGGACATTACAGAAAATGACGAACAAGATGCAATTATTTTAGAATACCATGAGAAGAATAATCATCGAGGAATTAATGAAACTCTCTTACATCTTAAACGAACATATTATTTCCCATATATGAATAAAAAAAATCACACAAACTATAAATAACTGTGAGACTTGTCAAACTTTAAAATATGACCGAAATCCCAATAGAACCGAATTTCAAACAACAGAAATTCCTGAAAAGCCTTTAGATATTTTACATACTGATATTTATACAATTAATAACCAGATTGTTTTAACAATTATTGACAAATTTTCAAAATTTGCTTCTGCAATACCAAAATTTGCTTCTGCAATTGCTATATACCTTGGTAGCTAGGAATAGTCTTAATATTATTTCTTTAATTAAACATTATATAAGTCTTCACAGTATACCGAAGAAAATTATAGCGGATCAAGGAATTGAATTTACTTCAAACATATTTAAAGATTTTTGTAAACAGTATAACATTAATTTGCATATAACCTCATTTCAACAAACTTCGAGTAACTCTCCTGTATAAAGAATGCATTCTACTTTCACTGAAATATACAGAATTATCTTTAATAAAAATAAAGAAGAAACCCATGCAAATATATTAAATGAAACTATAATTACATACAATAATGCAAATCATTCCGCGACTAAGTACACTCCTTATGAATTATTTTACGGAAGACCATCCAAATTTTTTGACCATTTTGATTTCAATAACGAACATGAATATTTAGAAGGACTTAACAAATTTCAATTAGAATTTTATCCTGCGATTAAACAAAGAATACAGGAAGTAGTTAATAAAAATATAGATAAATTAAACAAAGATCAGGAACCACCTGTTCAATATAGGGAAAATGAAAATATTTTTAGGAAAGAATGTAGAAGGAATAAATTAACCGCTAGATTTAGTATACATAAAGTAAAGAAAAATAACCATATTACTCTTAAAACACAAACTAATAAAAAATTACATAAAATACGTATTAAGAGAAATCGTAAATTTCAGAATAATGGCAATGGCACAGAAAATCGAAATACAAGATTTGAACAACAATCCAGGAATGCTGATAATGAAACTGGGACCAACTAGACAGATTATGACTTACCAACATATTGTACACATTATAAAATTAGATGACTATGAAAAAAATATTAAAATAATAGAAAAATCTATTGCTTCAATAAGGAAAAATTGTACAGAATTTACTGAAACTTTAAAAATATTAGATTTAAAATTTAATGAACTAAAATTTAAATTAGATACTTTATACCCGTATTATAGAAAGAAACGTGGCCTCATTAATGGTTTAGGTTCTTTAATCAAAGTTATAACAGGTAATATGGATGCAAATGACGCTTTTATTATAAATAAACAAATTGAAACTCTCCAACCAAATGAAAAAACAATAAAAAAAGAAATAGATACCCAAATTGTAATTAATAATGAAATGATTGTAAGATTTGAAAATATAACTAAACATATAAATGTACAACAAAATAACATTGTAAAATTTTTAAATCAAAGTGACTCTAAATTAAATCAAATAGCTAAAAAAGAACAAACTTATTTTTTGTATTCACAATTTTTAAATCACATAAATTATAATATTGACTTGTTATCAGACCATTTACAGAGTTTCTTATCATTTATTATCAATAAATTTAGCAAAACTAAATGTAATATCAAAGAATATTTTAAATCCTGTTGAATTAAATTTTATTTTTAATTTATTAAAAGAACAAAATGTTAATTTAATTTCTAAACAACATGTATATGAAATGTTGCAATTTAAAGAATATTATAATGATACAAATATTATTTTTAATATAGAAGTTCCAATATTAGAAAATGAAATGTATTCAATGTTTCATTTAATTCCAATACCAATTAATAAAACATTATATATAAAAACTAATCCTTATGCAATTATAAACCAAAAAGGAAAAATAAAAGTTTTTAAAAAATTATGTCTTAAAGTAGAAAATATATTTTATTGTAAAGACAATAATGTTAAAATTTCAGAAGAAGATCAAAGGTGCATAGGTAATATAATGAATTTAGTACATGTGTAATGCTCAACCAAACAGAAACAACAGAAATTCATCAACCAGAGACAAATTATCTATTTTTTATCAATGTTCCAAAAATTAAAATTGAATCAACATGTGAAAATTTTCGCAATATAAGCATCCAAGGTACAGCTTTAATTTACTTCGAAAATTATTCAATTCAAGTCAATGGTATAAACTATAACAGTAAACCGCAAATTTTTGAAGAAACTATTTTTATACACCCAACAACATTTAACAGTATCAATTCATCAAAAGTTATCGATTATTTAAGTTTGGAAAAATTGCAAGATTTTAATTTTGAAACACAAGAATCTGTTAATATAATTCATCATGAAGTTAAGCATAATAATTGGTTACTATATTCAGTTACTATAGTACTCATATCTGTAATTTTGTATTTTGTTATCGTTACCTTAAGCAAAATTTATCATGGTAAATATGCAGTACAAAATAAGCAGTTAAGCCTACAAGAACTGTCAAATTTTAATACTGAAGAATTAAAATATCCAAATGTTCCGGAAAATAGTCCAGCGAACGTTTCTGCCAAAGAAACTCCGATTGCTAAGTTCCTCTGGCCGTCACGTCAACTAAAAGGGGAGGAGTTACATATCCAGCATAACACATGAGCATTACTCATAATAAGTTTTATTCATATTTTCTATTTAATTGTTATTATAATAATATAGGATGCACCTGAATAAACAAAATAATAATTCATAATTATTTATCTATAATTATATTTAAATTCAATTAGTCTATACTTTATTATAACTTATTTCTAAGATTCATCTGATAACAAAGTCATATAAATATATTGAATATTAAAGAATGTGCAAGCTAAGGCTTTTTATCTAATGTCTTTGTTTAAACTTTTCCTTTGTTTGAAATAGCATAAATAGATGCATTTTTTGTAATTAAGAGTCATTATTATTAGGTCATTATTATTGGATTATTCATTATTATTAGATTATTATTAGATTCAATAAAGCACTATAAACTTTATTTTTATTTGTTTTATTTTTTTTTAATTTAAAAGAATACGAAAAATGTAATTCGCGTACAGTATTTAATTTATTGAAAAATATTTATTTAAATGTTTTAATTTAGTACCTACAAAAAATATTTTTAATTTCATATTATAGGTATTTTGAATATAAGATATTTTTTAATAAAAATTATTTTAAAAAAATATTAGTTTTTAAAACATAATATTAGAAATATAAGAAAACCAATAATAATATTTTTATACATATTGTAAATATTTGTAAATTTGTAAATAGATCCGAGATACAGTACATCGTGTATTTTGGCTGCTTTAATGTAAATTTATGTACCTATTTATTTCTCAGTTTTTTGACAGAAATGATACGCTGTACGCTTTTATTTAGGTTGCGACCTAAGGAATAAATATTTTTTTTTGAGATAGATCATTTTTTTATACATATTGTAAATATTTGTAAATTTGTAAATAGATCCGAGATGCAGTACATCGCGTTACGTGTATTTTGGCTGCTTTAATGTAAATTTATGTACCTATTTATTTCTCAGTTTTTTGACAGAAATGATACGCTGTACGCCTTTATTTAGGTTGGGACCTAAGGAATAAATAATTTTTTTTGAGATAGATAATTTTTTTAGTTTTGCAAATATTGTAGGTATTTTCAATTTATTTGAATATATGTTTTAAACAAAATTATTTAAAACGAGGAAGAGTGTGGTAGAGTAGACTGTGTCTCTCTGGGATACCCTTATGACCGTTAAAAACAAAATTTCAAACATACCAGCTTCATTAGGTGTAGAGTAATGCTCATATAAAACAAGAAGTTGTAAGAAGTAAGAAGGAAGAAACCCACTGCAGTAGACCAACCAAATTTTGCAGAAACTTTGGCCATAAAACTAAACTAATTTTGGCAAAATTTCAGACACGCAGCTGTAATAGGTGCAGAGTAATACTTATATAAAAAAAGTTGTATGGCAGCTACCCGAACCCATAGACCAAAATGGCTGGATTTAAATTGGCTATTGCAAAAAAACTAATTTGCGAAAAATTCAAGATCCTACCTCCCTTAGTTTTTGAGTTATCGTGGTGACAGACGGACGGACATACATAGCTAAATCGATTTATTTTTCGATTCTGATCCGATCCATACACTTGAGTCTATATCTACCCCCCCTCCGTCTCTGCGTCACAAACGTATTGCCTAATTTATTATACCCTTTGACAATATAGTCGTACGGGTAAAAAAATATGTTATTTTAAAATATTTTATTTTTAAAATTTAATCGTAACAACATAAGAAAAAACAATTACAATATTTTTATACGCTTTGTCAATTTTTATATTTTAAAACTCCGAGGTACAGTACGTCGCGTATGCTTTCATGTAAATTTTTTTACATAACTACTTATTTTAAAATTTAAAACAGACAGAAACTGAATGCCGTACATGCTGATTTAAATTGACCCATAAGAAACAAATCATTTTTCTTAAAAAATTTAATTTTTTTTTTATGTTTCTGCAAACATATATAAGTATTTTTTAATAAACAAATATTTTACAGAGATATTATTTGAAATTTTCCATTTTTATTTTTCGCTTTGTCTTTTTTTAAATCTGAGGTTCTCAGATTGCTCACATGTAAATTCATGTACCTAAATATTTATTTTAAAATTTTCTAGATATTTCCAGAAGCTATACACCGTACGCGTTGATTTTGGTTAGGCCCTAAGTAACAAATCATTTAAATTACAAATTATTTTTTTAAGAAAGATTATTTGTTTTTTTTTTCAATATTTTGCATATACATATATTTTTTAATATCATTACTCTCAAACGTAATGGCAAATACAGAATATATTTCAGAAGTCGATTTTTATTTTACAAAAAACTTAACAAAAGGCAAAAACAATTTACGATTTACAAAAAATTTATTTTTACCAAACAAAAACAAAATACAGTACTTTTCGATTATAACGACCATGATGGAACAGAAAATATGCGTCGTAATAAACGAATGTCGTTTTAAGAGAGTGCTGTGGATTTTGAAAAATTAGTATAAGACTTGAACATTGTAGAATGTGCTGATTCTAGAATGGACACTTCGAACTCATTTCCTAGAATTTTATTTGATGTGTCAGCGTATAGTGCTTTTTCTTCTATTGAACATTTTTTTTGTATTTTGTAAACTAAATTAAAAACACTTAATTAATGGCTAAGCAACATAATTAGATATAATAAGTTTAAATAAAAGAAATATCAATGTAATACAAAACTTCCATTTATAGGTAAAATTTAATTCTTTGGCAAAAAGTGTAAATATGTATAATTAAAATTGAACCGAGTTCGTTATAAAAGAAAACTACTGTATAAACCAAATGTATTGCTTTCATTTCGAACAGAACTCATATTTTTTCACTTTTTAAGATAAAGAAAAAACAAAAACAAAAAAAAATTTTAAAAAAATTTATGTCCATGTTCAATGAACATTTGAACTAAACAAAGAAAAAAAAAGATATAAGTCGGCGCCTATAACAGTTTGATTGAGCTGCGAGCTACAACCAAAAAATGAATTACATTTACACAGAAAGTCGGCGCATAATATTAGAATCATAAGCCTCAACTTTTATCATTTTATATATAATTGTAATATGCAAATAAAAAAACCTTTCTTTTGGTTGTTTCATTAAAATCGGTCAAATAGTTTGTCCTAAAAAGGGATGTTTATATTTGTATGGGAAAAAATAAAAAATTTTTGAAAGGTATTCAAGTTATAGGTGTTTACAATCAAAATTTAAATTTTTGACCCCTTACAGCTCCTAAACAGGGGATGTGCCAACAAAATTTTCTTAACTGACTCTTACTTATTTCTTCACCCAAAATTTCAAGTTTCCAGATTCAGCCGTTCAGAAGTTATGATAGACCAATCTAGATAGAAATCAATAGAAAACCTGTTAACAGCAATTACGGGTGGGGCTACAAAAAAAAATTATTTTATGGAAGAACTTTTTTTCTGTAGCCCCACCCGTTACGGAGCTACAGCCCCTCAAAGTCGGAAAAAGCCCTGTATGCAAATTATTATAACAAAAGTATGGTTAGGTGTATTTTCAATCTGAATACGGTAAAAGACAGCTGGTTTTATGATCTTTATAAATTTTGGAAAGTCAAATGTCAAATGTGTCTTGAAGTTTTTGGAGAAGTTAGATTTTCAGACTCTAGTAGGAGTCGGCTAATAAAATTTTTTAAAGAAATTGTAACTTTCTCCGTTTAGGAGCTGTAAGTTCGAAAAAAAGTAAGCGTTCGAAAAATAAAATTTTGCAATTTTTAATCACCTGTAACTTGAATACCTGTCCAAATTTTTTTTTCGTAATATGCTAAATTCAGAGCTATAACATTATATTTCAACGTGTGCCAAAATTCTTCTTAATTTTGAAGGACGATGAAGCTAATGCCCCTACAAATTTCAAAAAGGTCTATATTTAAATTAGTATAATAAGAGCTTTATTCGATATACTTTCAATGTAAAAACGATAAAAGAGAGCTGTTTTTGTAGACCTTACAAAAATATATCGCTTGAAATTATAGAATTGCCATACGATACTAATATTAATCGTTATGCCATACAAAATTTTTTTTGGCCCCTCATATCTTCTGAATGGTTCGCCAGGTAGGAGGGGTCGTATACTCGAAAATCAATATAAGTTTGCTTAGTAAACATTTGGGAACTTTCCCCGTTGAAGGGTTTTTGGAGTTAAAATTTAAAACTATCCTGTTTTATAAATCAGTAACTTATTCACCAATGCACATTTTTCCAAAAGTAAATAATAACATTGAAGGTTTTCTTGAGTGTATTGGGATTATATTTTAAGCATTAATTTTACAATTATTCTTAATTAATAATGAATTGATTAAAAATCTAATTATTGTATTATCATTTGTCTTTATAGATTTTTGTATAAAAATAAATAATAAAATACTCGTCATAAAAATGGGCTTTTTTAAAAATCCTTGGTTTTTTTCATTACTTGTTTGATTTATTTTGTTCCAATTGAAGTATTTTTTTTTTCTGAATAAATTTCTCTTTCATTTAAATTCTCTTTTTGCTAATTGTTTCATTTCCAAAATTAAATTAAAGAGCAGCAAAAGACTACATTAGTTTCTGAAACAGACACTTTATTAGTTTATGAATTATTTTTACTTCTCACTGTAGTAGCGTCATAATTAATAGAATAATTTAACGGTTGGGTGGCACAGAGGTTGAATGCCGATCTTTTATGCGAAAGGCCTTGGTTCGACTCTTAGTGATAGTGAAAAAAAAATTTCTTGTTTTCGACTCGATTCAGCTTCTATTCGCCATTCGGTTCAAATTAATGGCAGAATCAATTAATAATTATATATCTCTAATAGTAAATACATTATAAAAAATAATTACATATTTCTAATAAAAACGAGGAAGATTATAGTTGCCCTTGTCAACTTTTAGATACCCGTGCATACCCACTATGGTGTATAAAATAAACCGTAATTTACTTCCCTTGTACATTTAACTCATTACCCCATAATTTTGACGTAAAAAAAAAAAAAAAAATTAACAAAAAAAAAAAAAAATCACAAAACAAAAAACAAAATTTTCATTCATTGTCCCATAACTTTAGCTTAAAAAAAAAAAAAAAAAAATTAACAAAAAAAAAAAAAATCACAAAAAAAAAAAAAAAAAGTTTTCATTCATTGTCCCATAACTTAAGCTTAAAAAAAAAAAAAAAAAAATAAAAAAAAAAAAACAAAAAAAAAAAAATTGGCCCACCCTAAAAGTCCGATGGTCCGAGTGATGTCCAACTTTGCCAAGTAACTTGCCCTATTAATTTACCTGCCCAATTTTAATTTTAACTTTGTAGCTTTATTAGATTCACAGTCATTGAATCGAAAACTTTGTATGGCAGCCCCCCGAAAATGGGGCCCTAACATTTTGAAACTTCATATAAGTGCTCGATTCATTATATAACTAACCGTGTGTAATTTTCAGCCTCGTAGTATAATTAGTTTTGAAGAAATTCATATTGGTGCAAAGAAGTTGTATGGCAGCCCCCCATAAATGGGGCCCTAACATTTTGAAACTTCATATAAGTGCTCGATTCATTATATAACTAACCGTGTGTAATTTTCATCCGCGTAGTATAATTAGTTTTGAAGAAATTCATATTGGTGCAAGGAAGTTGTATGGCAGCCCCCCGAAAATGGGGCCCTAACATTTTGAAACTTCATATAAGTGCCGGAGTCAATATAAAACTAACCGTGTGTAATTTTCATCCCCGTAGTATAAATAGTTTTGAAGAAATTCATATTGGTGCAAAAAAGTTGTATGGCAGCTCCCCGAAGCCTTGGTCCGATTTTAACCAAAAACAATAGGGAACCTAGAAATTGTCTAAAAATAACTTTGTGTGAATTTCAAGACTCTAGCCCTTTTAGTTTTTGAGTTATCGTGCTGACACACGGACGGACGGACGGACGGACGGACGGACAGACACACATAGCTAGATCGACTAATTTTTCGATTCTGAGCCGATACGTACCCTTGACACTATATCTAGCTCGTCTTGATCGATGCGTTACAAACGGAGGAGCAAATCTAATATACCCGATGTTCATATATATATGCACGGGTATAAAGACATGGCTAACCAAATTTACTTTATAATACTAAAAACATTTTCTTATTATTTTATCAATTCAAAAAAATTAACAATTCTTACTGATTTATCTATTTAAAAATATTAAGCAACAAATAAACTTGATATAAATGGATTCATAAAATGCAATTACAAAATTACATATTTAAAAATTTTATCCAATTCAATAAAATTTTACACACATGCATTAATTACTTCTCTTCTGGATTTTTAGATGTAGAGCATTTACCGTTGAATATTTTAGTACCAATAAATTTTTAAATTTATGCGATCAATAATTTTTAAATTTATGCTCTTAATTTACTTATTTCCTAATGTTTTATATAATTAAACTCAAAGTTATTCGAAAGAAATATTAACATGTAATAATATATATATTAAAGTTTATATTATTTCATGGTTTTTAATGTTAGTTAAAACCATTAATGCTTTCATTAGCTTTTTATAACAAAATTTAATAATCAAAATATGGAATAAATATGTTTCTAAAATACAATGACAAATTTAGAGCTTTTCATATAATTAACTTAAATATAAAAATAAATTTTACAATTTATTTTTAGTATCATACAACATTTCTTAATTATATTAATTATGATATAATAAAAATTAAAAACAAAAAAAAATTTGTCGTTTATTAAAAAAATATTTTGTTTTTAATTTATAAAATATAATACCTAATATTTTTAATGGTAAAACTCTTAGCCTTTTACAAATATAAAGGTGTTAAATAAGAACGGAAATAGGAAATAGTGTATAAAATTGGATTTTCTTATCTTTATTAATTTCGAATATATTATGCTTTAAGGTTTTGGGAGTATTGGAAGTGCTACGCAAACCGCTATTCTAATTCATCAAAAATTTCACGTACACAAAACAAATAAGAAGAAATATATTATACTAGTTAAACCTCAATTTGATCAAAAGCTTCTAGAATCCGAACTCAACCAGAACCAATTCCCATAGTACTTTCATTACTAGTAACCTAGAATATAAATTTCATCAAAATAGTGTAATTAGTTTCTGAGAAAAAACAACATATTTAACATATATGTTTGTTAGCCCTTGAATTTTTCAAAGGTTCCTGAACCCGAAACCATGGTACGATTTCGCCCATATGCAGTCCCCGTCATATCTTCAATACTAGTTAGTCCTTGTACACAATTGAAACATTTTATATTAATCTAAAGTTACTATTTTTATTAATTTCGATGGTAACCCTTTAAACTTTAGAGGTCTAAGAGTAATACCTGAACCACCACTCCAATTGATCATAAATTAAGGGAACACGTAGGAAATAGTAAAGAACGCCCTACTATCTCTATTATTTTCGGAAATTTGCTTTAAGGTCTTCGAAACTATCTGAATGGTACCCAGCCCACTATTTTAATTGGTCCCAATTTTCGAGGACACTAAGAAAATAGGAAGCGACACCCTGATACCAAATTTGGACGTTCTATCTTCTTCGGACTCGAAATCGAGCTCGTTTGGCCTAAATTCGATGAAAAGGTTTCAGGATCCGAACCCATGGACTGATTTTTTCTAAATGTACTTCTCGCCGTTTTGTCAACACTAATGAACCCTTGTACACAATTGGAACGTTCTGTCTTAATTTTAAGCTACTTTTTTTATTAATTGCAATGATATGCTGTAAGGTCTTCAGAGCTGTGTAGATGTTTCCCGATCCACTACTCCATTTAGTCCTAAATTTTAAGGACTTTAAGGACATAGGAAGAGGCATACTGATACCAAATTAAAAGGTTCTATCTTAATTGTTTTCGGAATTATGTTTATTATACTTATGGGCTGAATTCGATCAAAAACTTCTAGGATCTGAATCCATGGTCTGATCTCCACCGCACGTCATCCCCGCCATAGTCTCATTACTAGTAACATACATCACAAATTTCATGAAGGTAGCGCCTTTAGTTGTTGAGTTATCCTGATTTTGTTTGTATGTTCGTTAGCACTTAGAACGATTAAAAGGTTCAGAATCCGAACCCATTAGCTGATTTCGCTCATATGCAATCCACGTTGTACTTTAAGTCCTAGTAACTTACAGTTAAAATTTCATCAAGATACCTCTATTATTTTTTGAGTTATCGTGCCTACGGGCGGACGGATGTGCCTACGGATGGCAAAATCAGGAGTTCACGCTGATCACAAATGTTATACTTTTCCATATCTAGCTCGCTTCTTTTAGGTGCTTACAAACAGGGGTGTGCTGGTAATTCGTAACAACCGGCCCGCATTTTTTTTTAAATTGTATAAACATCAAAACAAGAAGGATATTAGCATTAAAGATATTTGAAAACAAAAGATTACAAAAAATTTAACACAAAAAAAGCATATTGCAAAATCATAAACACAATAAATTTCAAAATTAAATAAATTTATTAATGTAAACTCCATATGGCCTGTTAATTTTCAGATACAAACTTTTTGCTTCTTTTACGAACTCTGGTATCTGTTGCCAATCTGAGGTTCTTATTTATTCCAAAAGTCACAAATGGAACTGCATCCCAATCTACCACCAGCTTCCCCAATAAACTTATTGTCATCAAACTTGATACATGTTCAGTGAGACTAGTTCTTATTTTTGTTTCTAATAAATTTAATAAGCTAAAACCTCTTTCAGCTTCTGAACTACTAATGGCAACAGTATTTAATATTTTTTTAGTTTTTAAAAGTGGATCAGTTTACTTATTATTTTGTGATTTTATGTTTGCATTAACAAAATCTCGAAAATTATTTACATCAATGTTGTATTTTTAAATATTACTCAATTTTAAAACTTTTCTTTCACCCTGCAGTCAGGGCGATAGAATTTTATCAACGAACCAAGTAGATGGATCTAATATGTCAAAAACCTTTAAATAATCTTCAAAATTTTCATTTTTATCCAAATTTATATGGCTGGTAGACAAATGTCATATTCTTTGCAACAGTGTCCAATATTTTTTCGCTGGGAAAAGCATTAAATTTATTATTGTTTTCAAACGGTATACATTTAAATTCATTTGAACAAATTAAATTCGCAACTTTCTTTTCGTAGTTACCAGGATTACTTCTGATCTTATTGATCGTTTTATTAATTTATCTGCTTTCTGTATTTGAAGTGTTCTTAATTGTAATGCATTTGAAAATACAGAAAATTCTTAAAAAATGTCGATCATTAGTGCCAAATATTTAATAAAGTTTCTATTAGCTAATCTTTTGGCCATTACAGAATGTGTTGAAGATAGAGAAAAATGTTTGTAAAAAGCAGGATTGAATAAATTTTGTACAAAAATGTTTTAAAATGGTTTATCTGTTTTATTTCTGTTATGGAATCATCAAGTGCTAATTGCAAGCGGTGATTTAAACAGTGCCAAATAATGATGAAAAACATTTCCATTAATTTAGTAGATACTCCTGATTTCCTTCCTAACTTTGCACATGCACCATCTGAACAAAATGCTATGCGATTTTTTTTTAAAGAATATTGTTATCAAAACCATATTCAGCTAAACAATCTAATAGCGTATTTGAAATATTTTCAGACGTTGTTGATGACAATTTCTTTAAATCTACGAAAATCATGATTGGTTCTATTGCAAATTGTATTTCGGTTTTTAAAAATATCACCAACGTACTTTCTTAAGAAAGTGTTGACGCTTCATCAATTATAACACAAATTTTTGCATTTGTTGTATTATGTTTTTAAAACAGTTCTATTAATTTGTTTCGCAATATGTTCAACAATTTTAATGGCAGTATATCTTGAATGCAAACAATTTCCAATATCAACTCCATTTTTTCCTGTAATTCTAAGGCACATTCTATATCAGATAATGGTCGATTACGTTTCACAAGACTATATACTGTATTAAAAATTTTAACAGTAATATTAATTGCATTTGCATTTAATGTTTCACAAAAGGAAGGCAAAACTTGCTTATTAGCCTGTTTCATAATTTGCCATCGTTTATTATGGGCCATTTATATTGTTCTGTAAATAAACATACTTGCTTTTCATTCCAACAATGAGGCAATTGACTATTAATATTGGTATGTGAAAATAAATTTTCCTCGATTTCTAAAGATGCAACAGACATTTCTTGAATATATTGAATTTATTTGTGTAAATGGAAAATTGTATAATCTGTTGCCAATTGCTTTTCAGTTCTTATTGCCGACTGTATATAAAATAACGATAATAAACTTCCCTGTTTTCTCTTCATGTTGGATAAACAATCACTATAATTTAAATAATATTCGTATTTCTAATTTGTTTTATAATAATTATTATAATAAAATTTATAATAATTATTACTTATCTATTAGAAACTGTTAATTTAGATTAAATATTTTAATATTAATTATTATTAAACTAGCTATCTATTAATTTACTTTTAATAATCTAAAACGTGTATACGTTAATACATTACAGCTTAATATCAAAGACTATGTAAATTGTTATAGTAATTCAAATTAATGCATAACTATATCTAAAACAAATTCAAAAATCAAAGCCTAATATATTTGTATATAATAATACAAATACTATAAAAATAAATAATTAACCAAATAAATGGGTTAATTTTTAATTTTTATATGGCAATCCTATTAATTTAACAACCGACTCGGCGATTTTTTTATTGCCAACAAAAGGTTTGCGCGAGCCGGCTCCAGCACACCACTGGTTACAAACACCATACCAAAGTTAATATACCCTTTTCCTATTTCAGTGTAGGGAATAATAAATGATAATATTATAAGTTTATTAATTTTATTATTTACAAATAATAGTGAAATCAATAGAAAACCTGTTAACAAGTGCGAAATATAATTTTGGAACTCGAATGTTAACATTTAATTTTGAAAAAACATACAATGGTGAATAAATTATTGTTTTATTAAAACATAAAAGTTTTAATTTTTATGTCCTAATAGCCCTTTAATGGGGAAGGTTCCCAAATTTTTGCTAAGCAAACTTAAGATGATTGTAGAGGATATGCCTGTCCCCCTATTGCACACATCATTCCATTTTTATAAGTTCTGGGAAATCAATTGTGAACTCCACATAAAATTTCGAATTTTATCTAGAATTTTATTATCTAAGCAAAAATGGTAAAACTAAAATACAATTTCTTCAATTTAAAGAACCCCTTTCAAATTTAGGAAAAACATTAAACATTTGTTGAAATATAATGCTGAAACTTCAAATTTTGTGTATTTGTAAAAATTTGGGATGTCTGAGAGAGTTACCTGAACCACCACTCCAATTGATCATAAATTAAGGTAACACGTAGGAAATAGTAAAGAACAACCATAAAACACCTGTAACTTTAACACCTGTAACTTAAACACTTGCAAATTGAACACATGGTATTGAAGTTACAGGTGTTTAAAAATAGAAAAATTTCAATTTTCAGCTCTTATCATAAAGGAGAAAATTTGTTTGTTTGTTTTTTGTTTGTTTGTCCAGGATTCACGAGAAAACCACTGGTCCGATTGTCACAAAATTTTAGAGGAATAATTCTGAGAGCCCGGGGGTGACATAGGCTATGTCACAATTTTATAAGTAAATAGGTTGCGGCTCCAGAGCCGTTTTAAGCTTTTTAGTTTTTTGGATTTCGAGGCAAAACGGTTTGACCGATTGACTTGATATTTTCCACAAATGTTCCTCTTAGCAACCGGAATTAGTTGTATAAATTTGGTTGGAATAAATTAACCCATTTCGGCCTGGCGGGCTTTCAAAAAATTTTGTGTTTCCGATTTGTGTCCAATTTTACAGGGTGATTTAGTAGTCGAAAAGAGAGGCTGACAAAAATTTTTCTTGAGTTCGGTTAACCCATTCGGGCACGGATTGGCACGGGGGCCCAATGAAGCTTTTCAATGTTTTTAATGTCGAGTCAAAATGGTTTGACCGATTGACTTGAAATTTTGCACAAATGTTCCCCTTAGCAACTGGCATTAGTTGTATGAATTTGGTTGGAATAAATTAACCCATTTCGACCTGGCGGGCTTCCACAAAATTTTGTGTTTCCGAATTCTGTCCAATTTTACAGGGTGGTTGGGTGGTTACCCATTGCCCAAACGGATTGGCACGGGGGCCCAATGAAGCTTTTCAATGTTTTTAATGTCGAGTCAAAATGGTTTGACCGATTGACTTGAAATTTTGCACAAATGTTCCCCTTAGCAACTGGCATTAGTTGTATGAATTTGGTTGGAATAAATTAACCCATTTCGACCTGGCGGGCTTCCACAAAATTTTGTGTTTCCGAATTCTGTCCAATTTTACAGGGTGGTTTCGCAGTCAAAAAGAGAGTCTGGCACAAATTTTTGTTGAGTTCGGTTAACCCATTCGGGCACGAGGGCGCAACGAAACTTTTTCAATGTTTTTGATGTCGAATCAAAACGGTTTGACCGATTGACTTGAAATTGTGCAAAAATGTTCCTCTTAGCAACCGAAATTTGTTGTATAGATTTGGTTGGAATGAATTAACCAATTTCGGCCTGGCGGGCTTCCAAAAAAAATTGTGTCCAATTTTAGAGGTTGATTTTGCAGTCCAAAAAAGAGGCTGCAAAAAGTTTTAGGATTAAGTTCGATTAATCCGCTTTCCACGACGGCGCCTTGAAGTTTTCTATAAATTTCATTTGCTTAAACGATTAAAAGAATTTTATTGAAAATTTTGTATCACCATTTTAATTATTAAAACCCACAGGGTTGATGTGGTTTTGACCTGTTTACGCGTTTTGCACAATGATTCAATAAAATTTTCTAATTTTTGGTATTAACGCAAGTTAACCTTTATTCCAAAAGCTCACTTAATTAATAATACTAATTTTTTTGCTCGAGATAATATTAATAATAATAAAAATAAAGCTAATAAAGAATCCGAATAATAATAACTTTAAATTTAAATAACAAAACATATTCCTTCTCTACATTTTTTGTAAGTCTTTGTTTTTTATCTATTTTGCTTTTATTTAAAAAAAGATTTCGGTGTAAAATTGCAGTTTTCTTCAAATAAAATCTAAAAATAAAAAAAAATTCAATTTCGTATATATTATGGTTAAATACATAGTATTTTAAAACAGTTTTTCTATTTTTCTAAGCCTACATTTCTCTCATAAACAAACAAGGAAGAGCGTAGTAGAACTTTCAGGTAAGTACAAAACGAAATATAAGTTGAAAAGCAGATTTTTAAACCTTTTCTAAACCATCGACTATATTTTATTCAAACGCTGGCAATTCAAGTAAACTGCTATTTACTCAGTATAATAACATAATTGGAAATTTAGTATACCCTTTTGACCTCTCAATGGAGTTTTAATTAAAGTTGATTATTGAAAAAAGTTAACACAAAAATGGACATGTTAATTTTAAAATGTAATAAAGCAATTTTTTTAAAACGAGTTTTTTAGGCATTTTTCAACAAATTTATCAAATTTCATTTGAAACTTTCCAAATTTATTAAATAATAACAATAACAAGTAAAGAAATAGTCATTCGGTCCAACCGACTTAAAAATACCCTACACCTATTTGGTTCAAATTTAATGACAAATCCATAAGTCATTTTAACACCATAAAAGCTGTTATTAATTTGATCGTAAGACATAGCTAACCAAATTAACTTTATAACACTAAAAACATTTTCTAATTACACTATCTATTAAAAATATTACAAATTCATACTAATTTATCTATATAAAAATATTAAAAAATAAAAACACTTGAAGTAAATGAAAATATATTTATTCCAATTCAATTACAAAATGAAAAAATTCTAATTATTAAATTTTGTGATAAAAAGATAATCAAAGCATAATATATTTAATAATTCAAATTTTTCAAAATTGCAATAATTTTATATGGTTAGTTTATATACCTAATAGAAAAGCTTATAAACGCAAAATATGCAATAAATGTATTTCTAAAATACAATTAAAAATTTACACCTTTTCATATAATTCATTTAAATATAAAAATAAATTTTACATAAATGCAGCAAGTACCTTTGAACATAGCTGAACCATTACAATTAAGTCTAGATTTCGGAGACACATAGGACATAGGAAATATATTCTTTGGCTTTGAAATTAAACTCGACCAGAACCAATTCCCATGGTACTTTCATTACTAGTAACCTAGTGTTTAAATTTCATCAAAATAGCGG
Organism: Dolichopus griseipennis; assembly: GCA_963082915.1. Classification (NCBI taxonomy): domain Eukaryota; kingdom Metazoa; phylum Arthropoda; class Insecta; order Diptera; family Dolichopodidae; genus Dolichopus; species Dolichopus griseipennis. Next base: position 238,578,335 of record OY720441.1, on the reverse strand, counting down.
AATTATTTTTGAGTTATGGTGTTTTAAAAATATATGTTTGTTAACCCTTGAACATTTCAAAGGTTCCAGAACCCGAAACCATGGTACGATTTCGCCCATATGCAGTCCCCGTTATACTATCAATACTAGTTAACCCTTGTACACAATTGGAACGTTCTATCTTAATTTTAAGTTACTATTTTTATTAATTTCGATGATAAGCATTTACACATTGGGGGGTCTAAGAGAGGTACTGAACCACCACCCCAATTGATCCAAAATTAGAGGGACACGCAGGAAATAGTAAAGAACACCCATGTGTCAAATTTGAAGCTTCTACATCTGTTTCAAGTTACAATCTTTATTAATTTTGAAAATATGCTTTAAGGTCCACGGAACAGAGTGGCTGGTCCCCACCCACTACTCCAATTGGGCTTAAATTTTGAAAGACACTAAGGACATCGAAAGTGACACCTTGATCCCAAAATTGGAGGTTCTATCTTCATTGGTTTCGGAATTATGCTAGTTTGGCTTAAGTTCGATCAAAAAGTTCTAAGTTCCGAACCAATCCTCACCGTACGCAATCGCCGGCGTAGTTTCATTACCAACAATCTACAGCACAAATTTCATGAAGAAAGCGTCATTAGTTGTTGAATTATCGTGATTTTTAATATATGTTCGTTAGCCCTGACACCGACTAAAAGGTCCAGAATCCGAACCCATGGGCTGATTTCGCCCTTATACAGCCCGCGCTTTACTTATAGTACTAGTTAACCCTTGTACACAATTTGAACGGTCTATCTTAATTTTAAGTAACTATTTTTAGCAATTTCGATTATAAGCTTTTAAAACTTGGGAGGTCTAAGAGGGGTACTGAACCACCACTCCAATTGATCCCAAATTAGGGGGACACGCAAGAGATAGTAAAGCACACCCTTGTGACAAATTTGAAGCTTCTACATTTTTTCAAGTTGCTATCTTTATTAATTTTAAAGATATGCTTTAAGGCCTTCGGAAATGTGTGGCTGGACCCTGACCCACTACTTCAATTGGGACCAAATTTCAAAGACACTAAGGAAATAGGAAGGGACACCCTGATACCAAATTTGGACGTTCTATCTTAATTGGTTTCGGAATTATGCTCGTTTGGCCTAAATTCGATCAAGAAGTTCTAAGTTTCGAACCCATGGTCCAATACCGAACTTACGCAATATCCGCCGTAGCTTCATTACTAGTTACCTGCAGCACAAATTTGATGAAGATAGCGTCGTTAGTTTTTGAGTTATGGTGATTTTTTATATATGTTCGTTAGCCCTTCGATCGATTAAAAGATCCAGAATCCGAACCCATGGGCCGATTTCGCCCATACGCCATCCCCGCCGTACTTTCAGTCCTAGTAACCTACAGTTAAAATTTCATCAAGATAGCTCCATTATTTTTTGAGTTATCGTGACTACGGACGGACGGACATGGCTATATCGACTCAGGAGGTCACGCTGATCACACATATATATACTTTTCCATATCTAGCTCCACCTAAAGGAAGCAGGTAGTTACAAACACCATACAAAAGTTAATATATCCTTTTACCTATTCTATTGGTGTAGGGTATAAAAATTCAAGCAGCACCAAATTGTCAAGAAGCAGAAGAAAAACGTATAGAAAAATTAGAGATAATCGTTAAAACTGTTTTACAAACTGTTTTTTAAAGTTTTTCTTTCGCAATCGGTTAAAAGAACTCGACAAAACATTTTTTTAAACATTCCCCTAATTCAAAGAAGTTTTGCCTACTTTCAAAAATTGGTCGTAATTTACTTACAAAAAGTTTTTTTTTTGAATAATCGTAATAAGTATATACATGTACGCATACAAAATTTACATTCAAGTGGTCAAACCGTTTCTGCTTAAGAGTAAAGTAATGAAAAAATCTGTAAAAGCTGCTGTGCCACAATGGGTTAACGCAACTTAACAAACCAGCTTTTGGAACTTCGACCAAGCAATATTTCGCAAAATTGGACGTAATATACTTTCCAAATATTTTTTTGCAAAACTTGTCGGGCGGCAAGGGGTAACAAATTCCAAGGCTGTTAATAGAGTGAACTCCATTGTCAAAGAGAAACACATAAAACAATTGGTTAAACAATTTTTAATTTAGAGCAAGGTAACGAAAAAACCTATAAAAAGCTGTTGGGCCGCAACGGGTTAACGGAACTCCACAAATATTTTTTTGCGGCTTTCTTTTGAACCAAAGCAGTGTTTCGAAAAAATGGCCGAAACTTGATTTTTTAAAATTTGCGCGCTCCCGGGCAACGCCGGGTAAATCTCTTAGTAGCTTATAAACAGGAGACGTGATGAAAAAATTTTGTTAAACGACTCCTTCTAATTTCTAACTCGGTTCTAACTTCTTCCAAAATTTCAAGACTCTAGTTTGAACCGTTTAGAAGATATTCGTGGCCAAAAACTTTGCAAAAATTGAGTTTTGCATAATGGTAAATTTTACTACCGGATGGCAATCCTAAACATTTGCCTTTTTAAAATTTATAAAGCTTATAAAACCACCCATCTTTTGCCGCTTTCAGATTGAAAATACCCCTTAACAGAACTCTTATTATAATAATTTGAATACCTACTCGTGGTTATTTTTTTTTACTCTATTCTATTATTATTTTCAGTTTCTTTACTCTATTTTAAACGGTGTAAAAGTTTTTGTAAACATACGGACAGATGGACGGATGGACAGACGAACGGACAGTGTGAAACTATATAGGCACAAAATTTTTAAAAATATGCGAAAAATACCTTAACTCAAAAACTAATGACGCTATTTTGATTAAATTTAAAATCTAGGTTACTAATAATGAAAGTACCGCAGGGAATGGTTCTTGTCCAGATCGGACAATGAGTTCAGATTCTAGAAGCTTTTAATCGAATGAAGGCCAAACGACTATAATTTCGAAACCAAATAATATAGAACCTTAAAATATGGGACATAGGTGTTTCTTCTCATTTATTTTGTGTACGTGAAATTTTGGATGAATTGGAATAGCGGTTTATATTTTTAAAAGGCTTAGAATTTTACTATAAAACAAATTATATGAATAATATCATTTAATACAAAACAAAATATTTTTTTAATAAACAACAAAATTATTTAGTTTGTTTTTTTTTTCTTATATCATATATTTTATTGAATTATTATCATAGGTAATAATTAAGAAATTGTGTACGATACTTAAGTTGTGTTCAAAAGTATTTCTTGCATGTATGTAAAGTTTACTTTTATATTGAAATTTATTATATGAAAAGGTCTAAATTTGTTAATGTATTTTAGAAATATATTTATAGCATATCTTGCATTTATAAGCTTTTCTAATAGGTACATATACAAAGAATTTATTTTTTCTTTTTTGAAAAATTATAATTATTAAATTTTGCGATAAAAAGATAATTAAAGTTTTCCTATTTTGTAACTGATTTGAAATAAATGTATTCTACATTTATTTCACGTTTTTTTTTGTTTTTAATATTTTTAAAAAGAAAAATTAGTAAGACTAAATTTTAATATTTTTGAATAGATAAAATAATTAGAAAACGTTTTTAATATTATAAAGTTAATTTGATAAGCTAGGTCTTACGATCAAACTAATAAAAGCTTTTATGGTTCTAAAATGCCTTATGAACTTCTCATTAAATTTGAACCAACTGACTGTGTTACTCCTCCGTTTGTAACGCATCGATCTAGATGAGCTAGATATATCGAAAAATTAGTCGATCTAGCTATGTGTGTCTGTCCGTCCGTTCGTGTGCTGGCACGATAACTCAAAAACTAAAGGAGCTACAGTTTTGAAATTTTCACAAAATATTTTTCAAACTATTTCTAGGTTACCTATTTTTTTTGGTTAAGATCGGACCAAAACTTCGGGTAGCTTTCGAACTACTAACTTTTTTAACTCCAATATTTATAAAAATTTGAAATTTTGCTGTATCACATTTTGTATCAACATAAATTTATATGAATTTTGTTCTTTTTTTTCTTTGTAGATAACAAATCTTTCGAGTTACGATTTCATATAATTTAAATGTTGCGTAATTTAAAAAAAAAAATTTAAGATAAGCAAAAACGAACACAAAGATTTTTTTTAAGTAAATGGCTTCATAAATAATTTATATATATTCATTTAATATGTATATGTGTAATATTTTGCATTCTTTGTATTTTGAATTTTGATATTAAGAGATATAATCATTATGAATATGATGACTATTATCTATCTTGATGATCATTTTATCAATATGATCATATGATGCTTATTCTGCTTAACTTTTATATATCCGTGAATTAAAAATTAATTAAAAGATATAGAATTAAAAAATTAGAGCTAGTGCTTTGAAATTCACACAAAACATTTTTTGGTCATTTTTGAGGTTCCCTATTCTTTTTGGTTAAAATCAGACCAAAGCTTCGGGGAGCGGTCACATAACTTATTTAAACCATTATGAATTTCTTCAAAATTAATTATACCAGGAAGATGAAAACTACACACGGTTAGTTTTATAATGAATCAAGCACTTATATGAAGTTTCAAAATGTTACGTCTTCATTTTCGGGGGGCTGCCATACAATTTCTTTGCACCAATATGAATTTCTTCAAAACTAATTAAACTACGAGGATGCAAATTACACACGGTTAGTTATATAATGAATCGAGCACTTATATGGAGTTTCAAAATGTTACGGCCCCATTTTCGGGCAGCTGCTATACAACGTTGTCAATTCGATAACTGTCAATCTAATGAAGCTACGAGGTTTAAATTAAAATTGGGCAGGTAAAGTAATAGGGCAAAGTTTGGCAAGTAACTTGACAAATTTAGTTCTTCAAATTTTTTTTTTTTTCGGATCGTCTCTCCAAATTGTCGGATGGTAAAATATATTGGTTAATTAAAAAAATAATATAAAATAAACTATAAACTTTAAAATTATAATTCATAAATATAATAATACTATGGTGAATTTGCATGCAAATTATTTAAAAAATATAATCTTTCACATATTATTTAAATTAATAATAAAAAAGGGAAAACCTTAAATACAAAATATTGATAGTTAAAAATACATAAATTATTTTCTCTTTTTTTTTTTTTATCATTATTATTGATGTTCTCATGAGAAACAAACAAAAACTTACTGTTAATTATTAATTGTGTAAATCATCTCATCTCACAAAAAAATAATTTTTAAGTTTCAAATTAAATAAAAACAATTCACAATAATAATCGACACTCGATTCAAGGTTAATAAACAGTGCTGCGATAAGCGATAAGCGTCGGTGTACGCGTATGCGCATTCAATTAATTTTAATTTGATTATTTACAAAAATTTTTTATTTTTAAAATATTTATTTTTAATTTTTTTAATACATTTTACATTAACAATAGTTTAAATTTCAATTAAAATGAGATATGATTGGATTGAATATATAAATTAAGTAATCTAATAGATGATATAACATGTCAGAGTGCAGTAGCTGTAAAAATACAATAAGGGGTGAATCTGGATTGGGATGTAATGGAGTTTGTGGCAAGATTTATCATGCTGCTAACAAATGCAGGTATCGCTAAAAAAACGAGGATGAAATAAAAAGCTTGCTTCAAGCAATAGAGCATAGGTACATAGAAAGAATAAGATCACTCAAGTTGGCACAAGAAAGCTTTGAAAGAAGAATGACTGAAATGATAACCATGAATGGGTTAGCTAAAGATGTTAAAGAGCAAAGTGAAAAATTGATGGAAAGAATGGAAAAAATAAGTGTCGAAGCTATAAAAATTACCTCTAAAGATGTAAAAAAAGATAAACAGGTTGAATCATATTCAGATATAGTAAAGAAAGATCCAATGGTGGTTATAAAACCAAAAAAAACGCAAGGGTCGCAAGTAACTTAGAATGCTGTCAAAAAAACTATAAATCCGGTAAACCTTAAGATAGGTGGAATAGTAGAAAAGAAGAATGGGAAAGTAGCAATATATTTTGAAGATAGAGAGTCAACTGCTAATCTTGAAACTGCTGCAAATGAGCTAATGAAAAAAGATTATGATGTAATGAGACTTAAAAAAATAAGGCCAAAAATTTTAATTGTTGGTATGTCCGAATACCACGAAAAAGAGGAGCTTGTTAACAAGGTTAGTAAGCAAAATAATATTAAATATAGCAAAGATATTAGATATATACGAGGATACAAAACCAATAGAACCCAAAATGAATATAATGCAATTATAGAGGTGAATGTAGAAGATTTTAAAAAAAATAACGGAATTAGGCAGAATAATAATTGCATGGGACAATTGTAGAGTATATGAAAGCTTTGATGTGCGTAGATGTGTGAATTGCCTGGGTTTTGGACACAAAAAAGAAAATTGTACTGTTGAAGGGAAAACATGTAGGAAATGTGGAGAAAATCATTTAATAAAGGATTGTACGGCAGATGAGTTCAAATGTGTTATATGTAAAAAGGCAAATGAAGCGTTGAACCTTGGTTTAAATATGTATATCGCACAATGTGCTAGATAGAGAATGTCCGAGCTTGTTAAAAAAGATAAAAATAGAAAGAAAGAAAATATTCCTGTAGAAACCAAGTAATGTTGAATGTTTATATATAAATAGTCAAGGAGTAGTAAATAATTTTACAGAAATTGAAAATTTAATGTGTAATGGAAAAGTTGATGTATTATGTTGTACTGAAACGCATCTAATAAGCGACGATGAAAATTCCCTAATAGAAATTAAAGGATATAACATCGTAAGGGTGGATAGTCACTCTAGACATACTGGAGGGCTTGTACTTTATTGTAAAGATAACTGGAATGTCAGTCTCATTAATAAATATTGTCTAAGGAAGGAAATTTGGATGTTACATGTTAGGTTAAGCTGTGGAAATTATTCTTTCCATACTATAGGTCTATATAGAGCCCCAAAATACGTGAATGTAAATGATGAATTTTTTAATGAATTAAATGAATATATTATTAAATTAAATGAAACAAAAGAAGACATAATAATAATGGGTGACTTTAATATAAATTGGCTTAAAAATTAAGTAAGATTAAAATAAAAGACATATTTGAAGAAAATTTTTTTAAACAAATAGTTAAAGAATACACACGGATCACACAGGAGTCAAAATCATTGATAGATTGGGTGGTATCAAAGCGGTTTGAGAAGGTTTCTGCTAGTGTGGAACTTAATGCAAAAATTAGTGACCATGAAACTCTAAAAATAAAATTAAAACTGAGTAAGAAAAAAGAATCACACAATAATAAAAAAATTAAAACGATTAAATATAATGTTTATATGTTTAGAGGAAAGATAGCTGTAAATGACATAATGACAATTTATTTTTCTGATGTAAATGCAAAAGCAAGTAAGTTCAGTACATCCCTACATGAAATTATTAACCAATTTGAAGTTACTAAAAATAGTGGTAAACATCCTATAAACAAATGGTATACCAATGAACTAGAAATGATGAAAAGGCATAGAAATCGGCAATACAAAATAGCAGTGTGGGTTAATAATAATGAGGAATGGGAAAAATACAGGATCCTACGAAATATATATAAAAAAAAATTAACATTTGCAAGAACACCTTTATTAAAAATAAAGTAAATAATTCGCATGACCAGAAAATAATGTGGCGAAACATAAAGATGCATGTGTTAAACGAAAAATTTAAGGAGATTAAGGAAGTTATTTTTGAAAATGAAAAAGTAAATAATGAACTTATTATGGCAAATAAATTCAACAACTATTTTATAGAAAGTATTAAAGAAATTAACATGAAAATACCTTATAAAGAATATGAAAATATAATTGAAGAATGTGAACATATTTTTAAATTTAGAAGCGTAGAATTGATTAAATTAAAATATACGTTAAACTCTTTGAATAAAAAAAAGGATCACTATTTTGTTAATGCACAAATGATCATTGATTCATATGATCTAATTGGCGTAAACCTTCTAACAATCATAAATGCATCATTAGAAAGTGGATGTTTCCCTGAAAATTGGAAAGAAACGATTGTAATTCCTGTGGAAAAGGTAAAGGGTACAAACAAATGTGAGGAGTTCCGGCCGATAAATCAAAAATTATTGAAAAAATTGTGAACAGTCAATTTGAGGAATATTTAAAAAAATATCATCTAATCTATGAATATCAATCGGGTTTTAGAGAGAATCACAGTTGTGAAGCATTGTTAAATTTAATAATCAGTAACTGGAAAATGGATGCTCATGATGGAAAAGTTATAATAGCGGTTTTTATAGACCTGCAACGAGCATTTAAAACTGTGGACCGTCAAATTTTATTGAAGAAAATAAAATGTTATGGGGTGAAGGAAAAAGAACTTAAATGGTTTCAATCATACTTGGAAAACCGATTCCAAAGAACAAAAATCAAAGGTGTTGTCTTTGATGCAATAAAAGTATCAATAGGAGTACCGCAGGGTAGTATCTTGGGTGTCCTCTTATTTATTTTATACGTAAACGACATGAACAAAACTGTCTCAAAGTCTAAACTTGTTCTGTTTGCAGATGATACTTTGTTATATGTAGCTTGTGACTCTGTTGAAGAATGCCTAAATGCAATAAACGCTGATCTAAATCATCTCAATCTTTGGCTCAGTAGAAATAAATTCAAATTAAATTTTAAAAAAACAAAATATATGAAAATAAATAATATTCAAGAAGTTGATCTAAAAATTGCAGAAGAAAGAATTGAAGAGGTAAAGGAAATTAAGTATTTGGGAGTAATACTGGATAGCAGGCTGATTCTTAAAAGTCATATTGAGCACGTTCACAAAAAAATTAGTAAAAAGATATATTTCTTTGGAGCGTCTACAAAAGTTGCAAAATCGTGCAATGAGGATCATTTTAAGATTTAATCGTTATGCGCCTATTAATTTTGTGTTGGAAACCTTAGTTTGGCTGTCAGTGCGTCAGAAAATTATTATGAATGTGTTAATTATTATTTTTAAAATGAAGTATAACATGTATCCCGATTACTTGTGCAATAGGCTTGTATATTTTGGTGATCTACATAATTATAACTTGAGGAACAAATCCAATTTTAGACTAAACTTTTTTAGGAATGAGAAAAAGAAAAGCATGTTACTGTATAGAGGCTTAAATTTGTTTAATAACTTACCTTTTGAATTGAAAAATGAAAATAGCTTAATAATTTTTAGAAAAAATATAGTTCCTTATATAAAAAATAATTTTTACTAAACCAACTAATTGTAAATTAAAGTTTAAAATTGTAGCACAAAAATAGTAAAGCTCTTTACTAAATAAATAAAAAAAAAAAAAAAAATTTTTACATCGTTCGGACCAACTTTTAGGCTATTTTTTTTTTATTTTAAACAAAAATTATGGTATAATGAATTAAAATAAAAATTTTTTTTTTTGTTCTGTTTTTTTTTTAAGCAAAAGTTATGGGATAATAAGTTAAATTTTTTATACCCTACACCTATAGAATAGGTGAAGGGGTATATTAACTTTGGTATGGTGTTTGTAACCACCTAAAGGAAGCGAGCTAGATATGGAAAAGTATATATATTTGTGATCAGCGTGACCGCCTTAGTCGATATAGCCATGTCCGTCCGTCCGTAGGCACGATAACTCAAAAAATAATGGAGCTATCTTGATGAAATTTTAACTGTAGGTTACTAGGACTGAAAGTACTGCGGGGATTGCATATGGGCGAAATCGGCCCATGGGTTCGGATTCTGGACCTTTTAATCGGTTTCAGGGCTAACGAACAAATATAAAAAATCACGATAACTCAACAACTAATTACGCTATCTTCATCAAATTTGTGCTGTAGATTACTAGTAATGAAACTACTTCGGGAATTGCGTAAGGTCGGGATTGGACCATGGGTTCGGAACCTAGAACTTTTTGATCGAATTTAGGCCAAACGAGCATAATTCCGAAACCAATAATCGAAATTAATAAAACTAGTAACTTAAAATTAAGATAGAGCGTTCCAATTGTGTACAAGGGTTAACTAGTATTGAAAGTATGACGGGACTGCATATGGGCGAAATCGTACCATAATTTTGGGTTCTGGAACCCTTGAAAAGTTCAAGGACTAACAAACATATATCGTAAAAACACCATAACTCAAAAAATAATGCCGGTATTTTGATGGAATTTAACACTAGGTTACTAGTAATGAAAGTACCATGGGAATTGGTTGTGGTCGAGTTTAATTTCGAAGCCAAAGAATATATTTCCTATGTCCTATGTGTCTCCGAAATCTAGACTTAATTGTAGTGGTTCAGCTATGTTCAAAGGTACTTGCTGCATTTATGTAAAATTTATTTTTATATTTAAATGAATTATATGAAAAGGTGTAAATTTTTAATTGTATTTTAGAAATACATTTATTGCATATTTTGCGTTTATAAGCTTTTCTATTAGGTATATAAACTAACCATTTAAAATAATTGCAATTTTTAAAAATTTGGATTATTAAATATATTATGCTTTGATTATCTTTTTATCACAAAATTTAATAATTAGAATTTTTTCATTTTGTAATTGAATTGGAATAAATATATTTTCATTTATTTCAAGTTTGTTTGTTTTTTAATATTTTTAAATAGATAAATTAGTAAGAATTTTTAGTATTTTTTAATAGATAGGGTAATTAGAAAATGTTTTTAGTATTATACAGTTAATTTGGTTAGCTCTGTCTTACGATCAAATTAATAACAGCTTCTATGGTGTTAAAATGACTTATGGATATGTCCTTAAATTTGAACCAAATAGGTGTAGGGTATTTCTAAGTCGGTTGCACCGACTGACTGTTTCTTTACTTGTTTTTTTTTATTTTGATATGGAATGGTTTTTTACATTTCTTTTAACGAGTAGGTCTGGTTTGGGTACAAGATCTTCAAAGTTTTCAAAGAGTCAGTTCAAACATTATAATTATAAACACTATTATAATCTAAAATTGAATTTTTTGTTTATGGGCTTAAGATCTATACTGAGAAAAATACTTTGATGATCAGATAAACACGTAGTTGATATATGAAAGATATGTGTGTATTTAATAAAATCTTTTATAAAATTATCGACAATAGTGTTGGACGCTATACCAATTTTTGTTGCAAATTTAGATGACAAGAAATTATAAATCTATTAGTATTGGTAATTTAACACATAGAACATTTGATTTTTCAAACTCAGTTTAAAAATAATTAATACTACTTATTTTATCGCTTCCATAAGTTCCACTCCCACTCCACCATACGAATTTTCACTATTTGAAAAATATGATGTGAAACATTATATTAATTAAAAAAATCTAGCCAATAAATTATAAAATTTTGTAAACGTGGAATGTCATATATGATATATAGTTTGTGTGTGTTTAATAAATAATAGCGTATTTATTTTGTCCTATAAGGACTTATCCTCCATATAATTCACTCTCTTAAACAACTTTACATTTTCTTTTTTTATAGCATCATATTCCTTGATTATAGTTTAAATTTTTTTGCACAGAGCCCCCAGCTTTTAGGCACATTTTTTCCATTGTGCAATTTTTTAAAACAAAAGTTATCAATTAATTTGGTATAGGTACGATATCAGGTACATTGGTTGTAGATAGGTCTAATCTAGTAGTTCAGGAATTGATTCATTTAGTTGAGTAGGACAACTTTTACGTTTCCCTTCATGTTTCGATTTCACAAGCTTATATGTTTGGTTTTGAATATTCGCACATGAAAAGTGGTAAAAATTTTGGCATTGTCTGCATGGCAGATTCTCGAGAATCATCATAAGTTTGCTTAGTAAAAATTGGGAGCCTTCCCCATTGAAGGGCTATTGGCACTTAAAATTTAAAACTTTCCTCTTTTTATATATCGGTAACTTATTCACCAGTGTATATTTGTCCAAAATTAAACGTTAAAATTGAGGCTCTAACATTATATTTCGCTCTTAACAGGTTTTCTTAAATTAATTGGAATTACATTTTAAGTATTCTAGAGGTATAATTTAAGTTGATTTTATTAAAAAAAGGTATTTTTTTAAAACGAATTCTTAAAGGATTATTCTAGCAATTTTTCAACAAGTTGAATTTAGAAATTAGAAAACGGAAATTAGATACCCTTGAAACTTATAATAATTATTAAAAATGCACAGAAATATTAATTCACTTGGTATTACCTTCCAGAAACCCACCATCCTCAACTCAATCGTCATGAATAGGAAACGAAGTATAGGAAAATTAAAGATAATCCCTCAAACTGGTTTTGAAAAAATTTTAAAAAGTTTTTGTTTCGCAATCGGTTAAAGGAACTGAAAATTTTATTAATTGAAAATTTTATTTTCCTCAAATTCAAAGAAATATTACCTACTTCCCAAACGTAGGTAATTTACTTCTAAAATATTTTTTTTGATCAAGCCATGATTGTTAAAAAAATCCAAGTGTGTTAATAGAGTCAACTCCGGATTGCATTCTGTACTCAAAAACCTCTATATACAAATTTTCATGATAATCGGCTGAGCAGTGTAGTAGTTTAATCGCTACGTACAAACTAACAAACAAACTTTCGCTTTTATATTATGTAAACAGAACATTAATAATGAATTTAAAAAAAAAAATGATAAAATACTCAGTATGAAACCCTATAAAATTTTGGAAAAGTGCATTTTTAAAAACCCTTGGTTTTTTCCATCTTGTTATTAATAAGCACTAAATACATGTTACACAAATGAAGAGTGTTGCCACACCATGCTTTAGTTTAGCCTATTTTGTGCAAAAATTCTTGACCATGTATCTTGCTAAAGTTTTGAGTTAGGAAATTGACATTTTTCGAGGAGTTAGCTCTTTAAAAATAATTATGAGTCTTTAAATATGAAAAAAGATAGTTTATTACAATTTTTTAGAACTTTTGTTAGAATTAACAAACACTTTCTTGAATTCCAATTTTCCACTTACAACATTGTTAATAAATGCTAAATATAATGTTCTCTTATTTGTATATTACTTAAAAAATTTTGATAAGTGCTTAAGTTCCAAATCTTAAAAATGTAGAATTTTTCTTATTTGATCCAATCAACTCTTGCACGGAACACAAAAGAAACACAACACAAAAAAATTATAAATTGTTAAAGTTTAGAAATGTCTTTTTCATAATTTGTTTTATTAATACATTAAAAGTCTTATTACACTTTTAGTATCGTGTTTAGAATTGCACTGCGAGATCATTAATAATTAATCTTTTTCAAAATTTAGACCTTTGCATAAACTATAGACTTTATAATAGTAAATAATTTCTTTTAAATTTTTTTACAATCGTTCTATTATTTTTTCTTACCTTTTCTTAAATTTTGATAAGAAATTGTAGAATTCTTCGTTTTATTTACTTTATAAGTTTTACTACTCTCGCCTGATCCATCCAGATGATTATTTTGATTAGAATGCAATTTTTTATATTTTGGTTGTATAAAGCCTTTTTTTTCAGCATGAAACAAATATATAATAACAATAAAGATTATTAGAAACTTGAATTTTAAAATCATTTCACATATATGAAGTTTTGTTTTATTTTCTCTAATTTAAAGTAACTATCACCGCAACAGTCAGATTATTTTAAGTAACTAAATCAAACTTCGTTAAATGAGAATTTTTCTGTTTGGAAATTTAAATTTTGTAACTGAGTTGTCTACCTCTTTAAAATTAATAAAAGAAGTACTGAAAAAACCAAGCATTTTCAAATGAGCACATTTCTAAAATGTTCGATAGTAAGTTTTATTGCATAATAAGTTGTGAGTAATTAGAATATTGAAAAATGAATTTATGATAATTTCTAAGAACTTCTTTAGAATTTAATTTTTTAACCAAAATAGTAAAAAATAGGAAAAAATTTTAAGGGAAAACTTTTCGGGTTGAAAAAAACTATTATATACGTTTTATAGACCTTTACGAAAATTAATTTTTGAAATTATTAAGACTTTAACTAACCACCGTAGTTAAAGAGTCATTTCTTTATTTTAAACAGTGCAGAAGTTTTGTGTTGACGGTCAGAAGAACATACGGACAGATGATAAGCGTTAAACTAAATATAGCCACATTTAATTGAATATATTTTGAAAATGTGCTTAAAAAATATAAAACAATACGATTATACTTGAAGATTTTGTAACTATGTTTTTATAAGTTAAAAAAAATACATTAATATATGTAGATATATAGAAGTAATATAGATTATATCACATTTTGTAGCTAAGCACCATGGTTAATAAAAGAAATTCGTTAGCGAGACTAAAAATGAATATTAATAATACCATATAAAAAAATTAAAGGAAAAATATATGGAAAACTTTATGTTCGAAATTGAAAGTTTAATTATCTTTTCTGCGTGACAGGAATATTTTTAGCAAGTAACAACTAATACATAAAAACACAAACCAACATACTTTTATATTACACATTTTAAAATTAATAATTTGTAAATAATATAAGAAAATTATGAGCAAAATTGTTCTAGTTTTGTTTAAGGAAATCTCTGTATTAATATTTGTTGGGTTTTATTGGATTTCATTAAAAAAAAGAAATATATATAAATTATACGTCTATTAAAGTATATTGCTTAAAGTCCATCATATTAGAAAAATACAACTGTTTTAGGAAAGCAGAAGAGTAACATCTCTTATACTTTTTAATGGGTATAAAGTGACATTTTATATAAATCAATGAAACGCTTAATGTCGTAATGAAACAATAAGTTACTTACCGTAATGAAACGATAAGTTTTAATAAATTTCGCATACAACTATTATTTAAATGAAATTTCAATATGTTCAATTTAAGTTTTGAACATATTGAACATACTCACATTTTTATTAGCATATTTTCAAAAACTTTGCCTATATAGTTTCACTCTATCCGTCCATTCGTCTGACCTGTATGTTTACAAAAATTTTTGCATCATTTGAAATAGAGAAAACACATTAACCCTAACCACGGGTAGGTATTGCAAATAAAAATAATTTCATAGAAGAACTTTTTTCTGTAGCCCCACCCGTTACGGAGCTACGGCCCCACAAAGTTGGAAAAAGCCCTATTTTTAAATTTTTATAACAAGAGTTTTGCCAGGTGTATTATTAATCTGAAAACGGCACAAAATAGGTTGCCATACGGCAAATGTCTAGGGTTGCCATACGGTACTAAAATTTACCATTATGCAAAACTCAATTTTTGAAAATTTTTGGCCAAACATATTTTTTAAATGGTTCAAGCTATTTGGAAGAAGTTAGACCTTCAAAAATTAGTAGGAGTCGGTTAACCAAATTTTTTTGTCACGTTTCCTGTTTACAAGCTATAAGAGTTCGAAAATTTTGCTATTTGTAAACACCTGTAACTTGAATAACTGTTAAAATTTTTTTTTACAAATACTTATACAAAATTTGAAGCTTCAGTATTATATTTCAATATGTGTTAAAGATTTTTCTTAAATTTAAAAGGGTTTCTTTGAATTGAAGAAATGGTCTCTCAGGTTTAACCATTTTTGCTTAGATAATAAAATTCTAGGTAAAACTACAAATTTTGGTGGAGTTCACAATTGATTTCCTAGAACATAAAAATATGGAAAGGTGGGGAGAGGACTCGGGTGGGCAGATTCATCATAAGTTTGCTAAGCAAAAATTTGGGAACCTTCCCCATTGAAGGGCTACTTAGTCTCAAAAATTAAAACTTTTATGATTTTATAAAACAGTAACTTATTCACCAGTGGATGGTTTTCCAAAATTAAACGTTAACATTGAAGCTCCAACATTATATTTCGCACTTGTTAACAGGTTTTTTTGAATGCATTGGGATTATATTCTAAATATTTATTTCACTATTAGTCATAATTAATAAATTGATGAAATAACCAAATTATAATATTATCATTTATTTTTATATAAATTTTTATAAAAATAAATGATAGTATTTTATCCTTAAGAAACTTATACAATTTTGAAAATGCGATTTTTAAAAAAACATTTGTTTTTTTTTATTCACTTGTTATGACTAAAAATAGAAATAAAATTATTTATTAGGTATTATAAAATTATTATTAGAAAAAAGAAGGTCAAATTGGAGTTTTTCGTTCATCCAACTCCTCAGTGTGTAATATTACAACCCAGACAACTTAGACAACCCAGACAACTCTAAATAAATTTTGATCTAACAGATTTCTTTATTAAAAAAATTATTAAGATCATCTGTGAGTTGTAAAAATAGATCGAAGATTTATATATAAATCAAAAATTTTTTTTACCTGACACTTATGAAATAGCAAAAGGGTATATTAATTTTGGTATGGCGTTTTTAACCACCTAACGGTAGCGAGCTAGATATAGAAAAGTATAAATATTTGTGGCCTCCTGAGTCGATATAGCAATGTCCGTCCGTAACACCGTCCGTAAGCACGATAATTTAAAAACTAATTAAGCTATCTTGATGAAGTTTTTAATACTGAAATTACGACGGCAACGGCAAAAAAAATAATTTCATGGAAAAACTTTTTTCTGTAGCCCCACCCGCTACGGAGCTGCAGCTCCCCAAAGTTTGAAAAAGCCCTATATTTAAATTTTTATAACAAGAGTTCTGTTAGGTGTATTTATACCCGTATGACTATATAGGCAAAGGGTATAATAAATTTGCCATTACGTTTGTGACGCAGAGAAGGAGAGGGGGTAGATATAGACTCAAGTGTATGGATCGGATCAGAATCGAAAAAAAAAATCGATTTAGCTATGTATGTCCGTCCGTCCGTCCGTCCGTCTGTCCGTCCGTCCGTCCGTCTGTCCGTCCGTCCGTCTGTCCGTCCGTCCGTCCGTCCGTCCGTCCGCACGATAACTCAAAAACTAAAGGAGCTAGGATCTTGAAATTTTCGCGAATTCGTTTTTTTGCAATAGCCGTCATCGCTATTTAAATCCAGCCATTTTGATCCATGGGTTCGGGTGGCTGCCATACAACTTCTTTTTTTATATGAGTATTTCTCTGTACATATTACAGTTACGTGTCTGCAATTTTGGCAAAAGTAGTTTAGTTTTATGGCCAAAGTTTCTGTAAAATTTGGTTGGTCTGTTGCAGTCAGTTCGAGTAGCTGCCATACAACTTCCTGTTTTATATGAGCATTACTCTATACCTATTAATGCAGGGTGTCTGAAATTTTGCCAAAAATAGTTTAGTGTATTGGCCAAAGTTACTGCAAAATTTGGTTGGTCTACTGCAAAGGGTTCGAGTAGCTGCCATACAACTTCTTATTTTATATGAGCATTACTCTATACCTATTGAAGTTAGGTGTCTGAAATTTTGCCAAAAATAGTTTAGTGTAATGGCCAAAGTTACTGCAAAATTTGGTTGGTCTACTGCAGAGGGTTCGAGTAGCTGCCATACAACTCCTTCTTTTATATGAGCATTACACTACACCTAATAAAGCTGGTATGTTTGAAATTTTGGCAAAAGTAATTAATGTTTATAATAATAATGATATAATGTTTATAAAACGGTCATACGGGTATCCCAGAGTTGACACAGTCTACTCTACCACACTCTTCCTCGTTTTAATCTGAAAACGGCACAAAATAGCTGTATTTAAAAGGTTTATAAATTTAAAGGCAAATTTTTAGGATTGCCTTACGATACCAAAATTAACTTTTATACAAAACTCGGTTTTGGTCACACATATCTTCTAAACGTTTCAAGCTAGGGCCTTGAAATTTTGGGAGAAATTAGATCCTCAGAACGGTTGACAAAATTTTTAGGAGCTACAAGGCCTCGAAATACAAATTTGAAAGCTCTTCAACTATATTTCAACATGTGT
This sequence comes from Dolichopus griseipennis, assembly GCA_963082915.1. Lineage (NCBI taxonomy): Eukaryota > Metazoa > Arthropoda > Insecta > Diptera > Dolichopodidae > Dolichopus > Dolichopus griseipennis. Next base: position 238,560,474 of record OY720441.1, on the reverse strand, counting down.
CAAAAGTTTTTCTTAATTTTGAAAGATGATGAAGCTACAGCCCCCGAAAATTTATAAAAATCCCTGTATTTAAATTGGCATAACAAAAGTTCTGTTTAATGTATTTTCAATCTAAGAACGGTAGAAGAGAGCTGCTTTTATAGGCTTTACAAAAATAAGTTCTTTAATGTAAAGAGTTGCCATACGGTACTAAAACTTACCATTCTGCAAAACTCAAATTTTCCAAATTTTTGGCCCCACATGTCTTATAAACGGTTCAAGTAAGGGTTTTAAAGTTGTGGGAGCAGTTAGATCCTCAGAAATTAGTAGGAGTCGGTTAGCAAAATTTTTTTTGTCAAGCCCTCTTTATAGGGGCTGTAAGGGCTAGAAAATTGAAATTTTGCTATTTTTAAACACCTATTCAAATTTTGTTTTACAAATATACAAAATTGAAAGCTGCAGCATTATATTTTATTTATTTGAAAGGTGTTCATTAAATTGCTGAAATTGTCTCTCAGTTTTCAACATTTTTGCTTAGATAATAAAATTCTAGGTAAAATTATAAATTTTGGTGGAAATCGCAATTAAATTCCTATAACATAAAAAATTTGGGGTTGGCAGTTGTGGGAGTTTAGATTTTTGAGAATCATAATAAGTTTATTAAGCAAGCATTTAGGAAACTTCCTTATCAAAGGGCTACTAGGTTTTAAAAATTAAAATTTTAGTGCTTTTATAAAACAGTAACTTATTCCCCAGTGTATGTCTTATCAAAATTAAACGTTAACATTGAAGCACCAACATTATATTTCGCACTTGTTAACAGGGATTATATTCTATTGATTTCACTTTTATTCATAATAAATAAATTGATACAATAACTAAATTATAATAATTTAAGAAACCCTATACAATTCTGAAAATGTGCTTTTTAAAAACCCTTGGTTTTTTTCATCACTTGTTTAATAAATATTTTAATTTCAAGGTGAAGCAACTTATATTACTACATTTCTTTAATTTTTCAGGAAGGCAGTTGTAAATTCTTATTGAAGAACAGAAATTACTGTTTTTACATAATTCAGTTCGGGTTTTTCATAACATAACTTATCCATATTTCTTGTATTGTAGTTGTGAATATTCCTACTCTTTTGTAAAATCGTGACACTATATTCTATTTTATGAATAATTTTAACTTTTTCTAACTTAAAACTTATTCATCTAACTTAAAGAATCTCATACTTTTGTATAACTAATCAGTCGGAGTACGTCAACTTAACCTTTAGAGTATATTGATTGCTTTGTTTATTAAACTGCTTACTTTCTTCTTTAATATATTTATTGTTAACGGCTGGGTGGCATAGTGGTTGAGTGCCGATCTTTCATGCGGAAGGGCCCGGACTCAAATTCTAGTGAAAGGGAAAAACTTTTCTGGTTTTCGACTCGACTCAGGTACCATTCGCCATTGGGCTCAAATTAATGGCACAATTAATAATTAATAATTATATATCTTTAATAAAAAATAAATACTTTAATATAACAATATAAAAAAATGCCAAAACATAAACAAATAATTTACTTAAATAATATAAGTCGCAGATTTAGAATTCCATATAGCTATAAATACAAAATATTACAATATAAACAAAAACGAGGAAGATTATAGTTGCCCTTGTCAACTTTTAGATACCCGTGCATACCCACTATGGTGTATAAAATAAACCGTAATTTACTTCCCCTATACATTTAAATCATTACCCCATAATTTTGACGTAAAAAAAAAAAAAAAAATTAACAAAAAAAAAAAAAAATCTCAAAACAAAAAACAAAATTTTCATTCATTGTCCCATAACTTTAGCTTAAAAAAAAAAAAAAAAAATTAACAAAAAAAAAAAAAATCACAAAAAAAAAAAAAAAATTTTCGTTCATTGTCCCATAGCTTTAGCTTAAAAAAAAATAAAAAAAAAAAAAAAACAAAAAAAAAAATTGGCCCACCCTAAAAGTCCGATGGTCCGAGTGATGTCCAACTTTGCCAAGTAACTTGCCCTATTAATTTACCTGCCCAATTTTAATTTTAACCTTGTAGCTTTATTAGATTCACAGTTATTGAATCGAAAACTTTGTATGGCAGCCCCCCGAAAATGGGGCCCTAACATTTTGAAACTTCATATAACTGCTCGATTCATTATATAACTAACCGTGTGTAATATTCATCCGCGTAGTATAATTAGTTTTGAAGAAATTCATATTGGTGCAAGGAAGTTGTATGGCAGCCCCCCGAAAATGGGGCCCTAACATTTTGAAACTTCATATAAGTGCCGGAGTCATTATAAAACTAACCGTGTGTAATTTTCATCCCCGTAGTATAAATAGTTTTGAAGAAATTCATATTGGTGCAAAAAAGTTGTATGGCAGCTCCCCGTAAATGGGGCCCAAACATTTTGAAACTTCATATAAGTGCTCGATTCATTATATAACTAACTGTGTGAAATTTTCATCCGCGTAGTATAATTAGTTTTGAAGAAATTCATATTGGTGCAAGGAAGTTGTATGGCAGCCCCCCGAAAATGGGGCCCTAACATTTTGAAACTTCATATAAGTGCCGGAGTCATTATAAAACTAACCGTGTGTAATTTTCATCCCCGTAGTATAAATAGTTTTGAAGAAATTCATATTGGTGCAAAAAAGTTGTATGGCAGCTCCCCGAAGCCTTGGTCCGATTTTAACCAAAAACAATAGGGAACCTAGAAATTGTCTAAAAATGACTTGGTGTGAATTTCAAGACTCTAGCCCTTTTAGTTTTTGAGTTATCGTGCTGACGGACGGACGGACGGACGGACATAGCTAGATCGATTCACTTTTCGATGCTGATTCGATACGTACCCTTGACACTATATCTAGCTCTTATATTTCGATGCGTTACAAACGGAGGAGTAATTTTAATATACCCGATGTTCATATATGTATGCACGGGTATAAATAGAACTTTAAATATTGAAAATCTAAAACGTTTCTACATGTTATAAGGCCTAGTACTATCTCATGTTTAAATTGTATGTGGAATTCAATAAGACTAATTCTAATAACACGAATATAATATGACCCCTTGTTCCAACATGAACCTATGGTATAGAAAGGCTTATTAGCCTAACAGTTGAACATTTTGCGCTTAAATAAAAAAAAAATATTTCAGCATTTGAATGTGATATTGTTTACTTTCATAACTTCAATTTCGTTTTGTCAAATTTCTGTATATACATAGTGCATTATACCATGACAAACAGCTCACTGAATAGAATTATCAGCTCTCTTCACATTATTCTCACATATCATACACGTAGCGGTAGGCATTAAAAAAAAATAAATTAATTTCTCAGGAAACACAAAATTAGAAGCACCAAATAAAATGAATTTCATGTCGAAAATAAATGTATGTTTATATTATAATATTTACTAAATTATGTATTAAATTGTATTAAACTGTTAAAATGTATAAAATTGTTATGATAATTAGTTGATATTATTAAATAAACAACATTTTAGGAATAAAATTTACAATAGTTGACGAAAATAAATGTATGTTTATATTACAATATTCATTAAATTATATGCATAATAATGTATTAAATTGTTATGATAATTTGTAGAAATATAATAAAAGACAAACTGCTGCTGCTGCTGCTGCTGACCAGCGTGCCCTATGTTATGTTAATGTTATTCACACATGTAAAATACTTCTAATTACAGATACCTACATTCAAAAGAGAAAGAAAAAATGAAACTGATAAAATGTAAATTATGAACGTGTAAGAAATCTGTTAACAGATAGATACAGAAAATTATAATAAAAACGTAAAGAGAAATTTTTTACATTTCAGTATGTATACTTTTATTTTAATATCACTTCCAGAACTAATAACTAACTACAATTTGTAGTTTTTATTTTTTATAAATATAATAAAAGACGCTGCTTCTCTGTAATTATGTTAATGTTAAGTGTTATTCACACATGTAATGTAACATACTTCTAATTACAAATTCTTACTTACGAGTTTCCTTTTATTGATTCAGTAGCGCAATAGCAGGAAAAAAGAATATATATAAAAAGAGAAATAAAAATTATACCTGTCGTCCGACAGGCTTTTTTACTACTTTTTTACTTTTTACTTTTTTACTATAAATAAACAACATTTTAGGAATAAAATTAACAATAGTTGACCCAACGACTAGTAGAGTGAAACTACATATAAAGAGTATATTATTATACCCTACACCTATGAAATAGAAAAAGGGTATATTAACTTTGGTATGGTGTTTGTAACCACATAAAGGAAGCGAGCTAGATATGGGAAAGCATATATATTTGCGATCAGCGTGTCCGTCCGTGCGTAGACACGATAACTCAAAAACTAATGGAACTATCTTAATAAAATTTTAGCAGTAGGTTACTAGTACTTAAAGTGCGGCGGGAATTGCATATGGGCGATATAAATCGGCCCATGGGTTCGGATTGTGGATCTTTTAATCGTTCTCAGGTCTAACGAACATATATACAAAGTCAGGATATCTCCACAATTAATGGCGCTTCCTTCATGAAATTTCTTTTCCTTTTAGGCGCCTTCATGGCGCTTCCTTCACGAACGAAAACTAAAAATTTGTCATCGAATTTAGGGCAAACGAGCATAATTCCGAAACCAAAGAAGATAGAACCTCAAAACTTGGTATCAGGGAGTTTCTTTCTATTCCCTTAGTGTCCTCGAAATTTGGAACGAATTAGAGTAGTAGGTGAAGGACCATTCGCACAGGTCCTATGACCTTAAAGCATATCTTCGAAAATAATAAATATAGTAACTTAAAACAAATATAGAAGCTTCAAATTCGGAACAAGGGTGTTCTTTACTTTTTAATACGTGTTCCCCTAATTTATAATTAATTGTGGTGTTTCAGGTACCTCTCCTAGACCTCCCAAAGTTTAAAAGCTTATCCTCGAAATTAATAAAGGTTGTAACTTAAAATTAAGATGGAACGTTCCAATTTTTACAGGGTTACCTAGTATTGAAAAATGGCGGAGACTGCATATGGGCGAAATCGTCCTATGGTTTCGGGCTCGAGAACCTTTGAAAAGTTCAAGGGCTAACAAACCTATATCTAAAGAACTAATGAAAAAAACCAAGGGGTTTTAGAAAACACATTTTCAAAATTATATAGGGTTCCTTACTGAGTATTTTATCATTCATTTTTATAAAAATATATGTAAAAATAAATGATAATATTGTAATTTAATTATTTCATCAATTTATTAATTACACATTATAGTGAAATCAATAGAAAACTTGTTAACAAGTGCGAAATATAATGTTGGAACTTCAATGTTAACATTTAATTTTGAAATTAAATTTAACAAATAAGTGATGAAGAAAACCAAGAGGTTTTAAAAAGCACATTTTCAAAATTATATAGGGTTCCTTACTGAATATTTTATCATTCATTTTTATAAAAATATATATAAAAATAAATGATAATATTAAAATTTAATTATTTCATCAATTTATTAATTACAAATTATAAAGAAATCAATAGAAAACCTGTTAAAAAGTGCGAAATATAATGTTGGCACTTCAATGTTAACATTTAATTTTGGAAAAACATACAATTAAATAAGTTACTGTTTTATAAAAACATAAAAGTTAAATTTTTAAGCCCTAATGGCCCTTAAAAAATGAAGGTTCCCAAATAATGCTAAGCAAACTTATGATGATTTTCGAGGATCTGCCTATCCCTTCCTACCCACATTTTTCCATATTTTTAAGTTCTGGGAAATCAATTGGGAACTCTGTCAAAATTTGAAATTTTACCTAGAATTTTATTATCTAAGAAAAAATGGTTAAAACTTAAAGACAATTTCTTTAATTTCAAGAACCCGTTTTAAATTTGAGAAAAACCTTTAACACATGTTGAAATATAATGGCGCAGCTTTAATTATAATTTTCGAAGACAATATTTATTAAAAATTAAATAATAAATAAAATTTTTCTTTTCTTTTAAAAAACGGCCATTTCTTTAATTAAAAAAATTGATAACAATGACATTTTACAACAAAATTTTTTAGGGATGCAAAAAAATTCAAACAATAATCGAACATATAAATCGAACATAAATACCTGGTTTCTTCGAAGAACATAGTGTGAACATGGTATAACTTAAGGAATCCCATACTTTTGTATAACTCATCAGGCGGAGTACACCAATTTAACATGTAGAGTATCTTGATTGCTTTGTTTATTAAAGTGCTTACTTTCTTTTTTAACATTATTGAACAACACGACCATGTAACCACATTGTATCTTATTTGTTTAAAATGTGCGCATAGAATAATAACTTAGCTGACTTATCATCTAATATAATGCCACTTCTCCTAATAGAACCTAGTATTGGCTTTATCTTTTTATACCCGTATGACTATATAGTCAAAGGGTATAATAAATTTGCCATTACGTTTGTGACGCAGAGAAGGAGGGGGGGTAGATATAGACTCAAGTGTATGGATCGGATCAGAATCGAAAAAAAAATCGATTTAGCTATGTATGTCCGTCCGTCTGTCCGTCCGTCCGTCTGTCCGTCCGTCCCTCTGTCCGTCTGTCCGTCCGTCCGCACGATAACTCAAAAACTAAAGGAGCTAGGATCTTGAAATTTTCGCAAATTCGTTTTTTTGCAATAGCCGTCATCGCTATTTAAATCCAGACATTTTGGTCCATGGGTTCGGGTAGCTGCCATACAACTTCCTTTTTTATATGAGTATTTCTCTGTACCTATTACAGCTACGTGTCTGAAATTTTAGCAAAAGTAGTTTAGTTTTATGGCCAAAGTTTCTGCAAAATTTGCTTGGTCTACTGCAAAGGGTTCGAGTAGCTGCCATACAACTTCTTATTTTATATGAGCATTACTCTATACCTATTGAAGTTGGGTGTCTGAAATTTTGCCAAAAATAGTTTGGTGTAATGGCCAAAGTTACTGCAAAATTTGGTTCCTCTACTGCCAAGAGTTCGAGTAGCTGCCATACAACTCCTTCTTTTATAAGAGCATTACACTACACCTAATAAATCTAAGTCTAAGTAATAATCAAAAGTAATTAATGTTTATAATAATAATGATATAATATTTATATAACGGTCATACGGGTATCCCAGAGTTGACACAGTCTACTCTACTACACTCTTCCTCGTTTAAAATGTAATTAACATGATAATTTCAGCATAATTTATCATCTATTATTGTACCGAGATATTTATAATTATGTTCTTTTATAATTTCTCTGCTATAAATACAAATTTTAGAGTTGATATCAGTCTTATTTAGTCGTTTGAAAATCATATACTTTGTTTTTTCAATCTTAGTTGTTAGTTTATTTCCATTTAACCATTTCATATATATTTCTCAACATTTTTTACTGTATAGATTTTCAACGTATCATCAGCAAATATTTAATGTTCAGCTTTACTATTTGCAAATTGCATATTATTTACATACAATAAATATAAGGTGGAACCCAGAACTAACCCTTGTAGCACTCCTACAGTTATGGCACGTTCATTGCTACAAACACCATTAACTTTGATATATCAGTTTTCCAAATAAGCTTTTAGTAGTTCATGGTGCAGACCTCTTATTCCAATTTCGTGTATTCTATATTTGATGGTCCACTTTGTCAAATGCCTTGCTCAGATTAACAAAGACTGAGCAGACATGGTTTCCTACATCAATATTTTCAATAACAGCTCTTATTGAATCATTGATAGCTACATCAGTGCCATGCGATTTCTGAAAGCCAAATTGGTTGATGTCAAATCCGCATGAATATTTAATAAAGTCAAATATTTTTTTATTAATGTTTTTTTCAAATATCTTACTCATACAGGTGTTAAGTGTTATAGGCCGATAATTAGATGTACAAAGGAGAGCCACTTTTGTATATTGGAATCACAGAACTACATTTTAATAAATTAGAATAAATTCCAGTGCGAAAACTATCATTAACAAAGTTACTAATTATCGGATATATTATATTAACTATTATAACATTAGAAGGTACAAGGAACATGGAACTTACATAAGTATATTCGATTTTTTATAATATTTTCTTCTTTAATTTGAAGAAGAAGAAAATATTGTAAAAAATTTATTTAGACCAATCGTAGGACCGACATGTGTTACCAAAAACCAAGCCTGCTAACAGAATCAACTCCATTTTCAAGTTGCTTCAAGCATATAAAATTTGGAGTCAACCGGTCAAACCGTTTCTAATTTAGAGTAAAGTAACGCAAAAATCTATAAAAAGCCGCTGTGCCGCAATGGTTTAACAAACTCAACAAAAAAATGTTTGAGGCTTTCACTTTAGGCAAAGCAGTATTGCGCAAAAATGGGACGTAATTTGCTTCCAAATAATTTTTTTGACTATCGTCGGGCCGGCATGGGTTAAGCAATTCCAATTCTGTTAAAAGAGTCAACTCCATTCTGAAAACGGAACACATACACAAAATTTGAAAAAAATCGGTTAAACCGTATCTAATTTAGAGTAAAGTAACCAAAAAATTTATAAAAAGCTGTAGGACCGAAATGGGTTAATGAAACTCAACAAAACTTTTTATAAGCTTTCTTTTTAAACAAAAGTACTTCGCAAATTTCGACAATATTAGCTTCTAAAATTATTTTGACCAACCGTCGGGCCGACATGGGTTAACAAATTCCAAAACTGTTAATAGTGTTAACTCAATTCTCAAAGAGCATCATGTATACAAAATTTGAAGTCAATCGGTCAAACCGTTTTTATTTTAGAACAAAAAAGTTTAAATACTTGCGGCACAGCCCCAACTTGGGAGTCCGTTAGAGCAAAATTTTTAGGCCACGATTTTTTTCCGTACCCCACGATTTTTTTCCGCACCCCTTTATACAAATTTTCATGAAAATCTGCTGGGCAGTTTAGGAGTCTTTTTGCTATATACAAACAAACAAACAAACAAACTTTCGCTTTTATATATTTAGATAGAAGATAGATTTGTCCCATATGTAAAAAATTTCAAATGTATTCATTGAAAATTCAAAAAATGAAGTCAATTCTTTTAACTACTTTCGTCAATGCTATAATGATATTAAGCAAGTATGTAGAACGTTCTTTTTAAAAACAATGTGTATTGATAAAAAACGCATATATTACTTTTTTAAACATTGCCAAAGTAAAAAGACTGTTGTACATATTAAAAGACTTAAAGGAATCAATATTAAAAAAGTAACTGATCCAGAAATTATACAGAAAAGGATCAAATAATGTATGTATGATCTTTTTAAAAAATCTGGACCTATAGAATTGCCTAAATCTGATACTAATAGAAAAATATTTAATTATCATTTTAATCTATCGTTTTACTCATCAAGAAAAGGTCATCGTGATTGATCACGCATTTAGAAAAATGAATCCACCTCCTTAGGAAGAGTTAATTAAATACAATTACCTCAAACAAGAAGTTAGTATTATGAAGGCTGAAAAACAAAAAGATAGAAATAATTTAGATGAAAAAGTTGCGAAATTTGAAAAAGTTGATGAAATAGTGAATTTTGATTTGCAATCCGTATTTGCTTGAGTTTAAACCTTTTCTTCTAGCTTTTCCCACAAAAGAAAAGTCAACACATTCAACATGACAGCTGTAGTATCTTTTGCCGTAAAAACAAAAAAAATATTTTGTGCAGTTTGGGACGAATGTCACAGTGGTCGATCTGGAAACAATATAGCTGGTTCTATCTTAAACATTTTAAGAAAGCTAGTTATGGACTATCCTGAAATCCAATTGATGATTGGTCTAAGCCCTAGCATTTATTTTTGACTATAGTGTATCTGGTTATATACTCCAGCACACTTCACACTTTTTTCCCCCATTATTTTTCACTTGCATTTAGTACAATCTATTGCTATCAAGCTTATTTTTTATAAAATATAAAAATTATTAATTTCAACTTTTCCGTTAACTTTTAGCACGCCAATATTATACGCCGATAACGATTAATTATAAATTTGCATTTTAGAAATAGCTACATTTATTGCATTTTTGTATTTATAAGCTTTTCTTATATGTACAACTTTTGTTATTTTAAAATTAATTAATAAATAAAAAAAAATTTTGATTTTTTTTTTTTTCTTTATGTTTAATTTAAAAGTTTGTTTTTTAAAATTAACTTTTTTTTATAATGCTTTCTTTATTTAATTTTATTTCAAAAATTTTATGAGAAAGATTGGAATTTTTGATTTTCCAATTTAAAACCAAACTTAACACTAAATTTTTTAAAGAAAGAAAAAATTAACCAACACTTATGATTCCCCTCTCCTTAAGCTTGATGTCCTCCTGGACATCGTTTTTTCTTGATATGGTTGGTAAATAGTTAATATTTAATTTTGTTTTGTTTTCTTGGATTTTCAATTTAATACTTTTTGATTTCCTTTGGTTTACAAAATATAAAATTAGTACAATTAATGCTATAATAAATAAAATTAAAATTAGTGTATAAAAAATTTTGTTATTATTTTTATGTGACATTTTTATTTCTTCAATTTGTCTTATGTTTTCAATTTGTTTTAAATGAACATCTTTTAAGTTTGCTTTTAATTCTACATTTTCTATATTTAAATAGTTTGGTAACATGATATGTTCAAATATATAATTTTCTTTGTTTGTAAATACAATATTATTTAATTCAACAGTACAATTACTAAATGAAATTACATAGTTTTTGTTTAGTATATAAGTTATATTATTAGCAGATGTTTTTAACATTAAATTTTCTGCGTTTTTTACTAATATAGTGTTTGAAGATATTTCAATAATTTTTAAATTTTTTTCAATTTCTTTACAACATTTATTAACATTTAGAACAACATTTAGAATTAATTAGATTTTGAATACATTCGTCAGCATTTTTTAGATACATATTTTTATGTACATATTATTTTTATCCATAAACGTTTTATTTTTGTATGTAATGAAATTCGAATTAATTAGAGAAATTTCTTCAAATTTATCATTAGGTATTTGTAAAATTTTAATTTTTTGTGTTAATTGTTCAGATAAATTTGGGATTGAGATAACGAAAATTAGTTTCTCATCCTTTTCAAAAATTGAACTTTTCATTTCTTGATATTTAAACGAATGTGTTTGATAAAGTTATATTTCTTCTGATGTTAGTATAGAATTAGTCATAACGCCATGTTTTGCAAAAGCTAAGGTACTTTGTATTTTACTAATATTAATATTATTTAAAATTTGTAAAAAATGAATTTGTTTAATATGTTGGCGGTTTGTGTCTGTCACAGTATTAAAAAGGTTTTTAGTAAGTGTTTTGTCTTTAGATATTTATTTTTGAAGGATATTTAAATTATTTTCTAAATCGTTGTTAATTTTAATTTGTTAATTCATTGCTGTTATGGAATTATGGTTATTAAGGTCTACCTGGTGAAGATGTGATTCGATTTCAGCTTGATCATCATTATCTATAGTGCCGAATAACCATCTCAATGTTGAACCTCCAAAGTTAATGAAGCCTCGTTTTTTTCTGTGTACAGTGAGTGTTCTTATGTTATGACTTGTTTTATTTATTTGAGTTTTTAATTGTTTAATAATAGTTAGGTCTTCAAGACCTTTAAAAAACGTGTTAGTAGATTGTTCGATTTTTGTTATCTTGTAAATCATTTGTGTCTATGAAGTGAAGTATTTTTGTGTAATTTTGTATTAGAGGAATTTCGTGTAACTGAATGATTTGAAACCATCCTTGAGTGTCTAGTTTTTGTAACCGGAATATTGCTTGTGTAGAGTTTATAAGTTTTTACGTAGACAAGAAAATACGTAATAGTGTGCTACCCTTCGAACCTGTAAATGATAGAATTTGCATAATGAAGTTAAAAGGGAAGTTTCAAAACATTACACTATTATCAGGGTATGCCCCAACAGAAACTAATGAAGAAGAAGTAAAAGAAGCTTTTTATGATGATATATCTAGGGCGTATAGTAAAATATCTAGACATGATATGATAATAATGATGGGGGATTTTAATGCCAAAATTGGCAAATCACTCCACTCACAAACGAGCGAAAACGGTATACGTCTAGCAAACTTCGCCTCAGAAAATAATTTGTGGATAAGCAGCGTTTCATTTCAACATAAGAGAATCCATAAACAAACATGGAAGATACCAGGCCAACAAAGAGCGAATCAAATAGATCACATACTGGTAGATAAAAGACACGCGACCTCAATATTAGATGTCAAATCATGTAGAGGAGCCAACTGTGATTCGGATCACTATATGATCAAAGTTAAAATTCGGCAACGTCTATCCACAATTAACTCTAATAGAAACGCTTTTAGAAGAATAAAATGGGACACGGACAAGATTAATACAAATGAAAATACAAAACTTGTATACCAGCAAACTCTATCGCACAAATTCGGAAACATTTCTATGAACGGCAATCCCTCAGAAAACTGGAAACATATACATGAGGTGATTAAAGACACAGCTGTAGAAATCATTGGAAAGCAACCAAGAAACAATAATAATTGGTATGATTCAGAATGTAAAAGAATCAATGAGGTAAAAAACGAATCATGGAAGAAACAACTAGCATGCAACACAAGAAATAATCGATTAGACTATGAAAACAAAAGAAGAGAAGCGAAAAAGATAATGAAAAGAAAAAAAAAAGAAGATCTCAGGAATAAAATCCTAGCGTTAGAAGAGAGTTTCAAGAACCAAGCAAAAAGATTTTATCAAGGAATAAAATATCAAACCACGACATTCCAACCAAGACTAAATGTCTGCAAAAGTAAAGAAGGGGAATTGTTAAACGGAGAAGATAAAATCCTAGAAAGATGGTGCGAGTATTTTCAGGAAACTTTAAACAAGCCGGTCACGGAAATTGACAACATGCTACCACTACAAACAGTAGAAAACACAATAAGCCAACCCACAATAGAAGAAACCCAAGTGACGATTGGAAAGTTAAAAAATGGGAAAGCTAGCGGAGAAGACTCCATTGTAGCTGAACTAATAAAATATGGAGGTAATGACTTACATTACAAAATTCATGAGCTCATCATTTCCATATGGAACACTGAGAGCATTCCCGAAGCTTGGCTAGGTAGTATAATTTTCCCGGTGCATAAGAAAGGAGATAAGAAAATTTGTAATAATTATAGAGGCATCACCCTACTCAATGTAGCGTACAAAATATTCACAAATGTACTGTATGATAGGATGTATGGAATAGCAGACAAAATTATAGGTGAATATCAATGTGGGTTTAGAAAAAACAAATCTTCAGTAGTCCAATGCTTCGCATTAAGTCAAATCTTTGAAAAATCACAAGAATACTCTAGAGATATTCATTGCTTATTCATAGATTTTAAGCAGGCTTTCGACAGGATCAACAGGGGAAAAATATTCGGAGTAATGCAGAGACTGGGTATACCGGAAAAACTAATAAGACTCACCTGCATCACACCGAAAAACACCAAAGCGAAGGTACTTGTACAAGGTAAACTTACTAACTCGTTTAATATAGATTCTGGAGTAAAACAAGGAGATCCACTATCCACGTTAATCTTCAATATTATGCTACACTATGCAATAAAAGAAATTGATCCAGGGACTAATATTTTTATTAAGTCATTCCAGATATGCGCATATGCGGATGACATAGCAATACTCGCACGTAATAGAAATGTTTTGAAAGAAGTATGTACTAAGCTCGTTGAAACCACGGCAAACATTGGCTTAGAAATAAACGAAGATAAAACGAAATACTTCATCAAAACCAGAACGCCTAGGAATGCAGAAAATCTTCATTTACAGCACTACACTTTTGAAAACGTGACACAATTCAAATATTTAGGTGTTCTTTTTTCAAATACAAACGACTCCTCAATAGCAATTAAAGAACGAATCAGTGCTGCAAATAAAAGCTACTTCGCGCACTCAAAACTTCTAAAATCCAAGCTTCTAACAAGATCTACAAAGCTCAAAATATATAAAACACTAATAAGACCAATCCTTACTTACGGATGTGAAGTATGGAACTTAAAAGTAGCAGACTGTAAAATGCTCTCAATTTTTGAGAGAAAAATATTAAGAAGAATATACGGGCCAGTCAGAATTGATGACAACATTTACAGGGCAAGATTTAATCATGAACTCGAAGCACTGATACAACCCAAAACCGTTATTCGATTCATAAAATCGCAGAGAATAAGATGGCTAGGCCACATTATCCGCATGCCGAATGAAACAGTCCTAAAAAGAATTTTCATGCATCGTGAACAAGGAACCCGAGCGAGAGGAAGACCAAAAAGCAGGTGGTTGGAAATGGTTGAAGCAGACTTAAATACCATGAATGTTAGAAATTATAACACCCTAGCAAGTGATCGAGGAGAATGGAGGAGAGTAGGCGAGGAAGCTTTGGCTCACAGAGGGCTGTAATGCTAAGAAAGAAGAAGAAGAAGAGTTTATTAGAAAGAGGAAAAATGTTATAATAAAATGTTTAAATTTGTGGATTTGAATTTGAGGTTTGAATATTTAATGTTGTTTTTTGACCTGAAATTAATTTAAATTTCTTTTTAATTCTAGAAGGGTGAGTATTACGATTATTATTATCTATTAATTTATTTCCTTCCAGTCGGCTTTCAATTTGTACGTATCTTGGAGTAGTTTTATATCTTTTTGTAAAGGAATTTTAACAAGAACTCCATCTAAGTTTTCTGGTTCAAAGTCATTTCGACTTTCGTTTAGTTTGTTTATATTAATTACTTTTTTTTTATGAATTATATTTCTGATTTGTTTTAAGTTTGAGATTTTACCATTACGGTTATCAAGTGGTCTGACTTCGGTTGTCGAGTGGATTGAGTAATTGTATTTTTCTATTTAGTTTATATTTTTTTGTTTTGAATATTCTAAGATGTTTATTATACTGTGAGCTCTTTCGATATCAGAGTTTCCTGTGTGGGACCTAGGTGAGGTGAAATGAACTTGAATATTTTATTCCCTCCAAAAATCTCTCATATTGATGTTATTAAATTCGTTGTCTAGTACAAGTTTATTAGGTTTGCCTAATATAGCGAATCTAGTTCTAAAAAGATCTATGATAGTTAAAACATTTCTGTCAAGTAGATGTTGAATCATTAAGTACTTTGAAAATTTGTCGAAAGTTGTCAAAAACGTCAGTTTATAGCAATAAAAAACATCTCCGCAAACGATATCATTACGTTCGTTAGGAGTTTCGTTTATTTGAAGTTTAGTTTGAACTGGATGGCGATCATATTTTGTCTTATTACATATATTGCAATTGTTTATAAACCTATGAATTATTTCTTTTATTTTTGGAAAAAAACCATTTTTTCCTAATTTCATTGAAATTTTCAATTATACCGCGGTGATTTGAGTCATTATGAATTTTTTCTCTTATTTGGATTGCTTTGTTTTCGTTTGGAATGTTTTCCGCTTGAATTGAGCATTTATAAAATTTTATATTTTTATTATTCCCAAACAGTTCGATTAATTTTTGTTGTAATATGTTATATTTTTCGTCATTTAATTTTGAAAAAATACCAATTTTTTCTTTTTGTACAACACGACGTAATAGATCGCTTAAATAATTGTTATCGTTCAGTTCATTTTCTGTTATATATATTAATTTATATTTGCCGTATAATTTTTCTGTTTCAAACTGTTTTTCAGATACGATGTAAATTTGTGTAAAGTATTTGTTAACTATATGGTCTACGATTGGAATGTGGTCGTCCAAATCTTCGACACCACTATGAATTGTAGCCATATCGCTGTTATTTTCGTTATTACATTTTGTGTATTTCATTTTGGTTTATTTCCTGTTTATTTATGACTATTCTACTGAGAAAATCAGCAACTTTATTTTCTTTTCCCTTTAAATACTCTATATCGAACTCATATTCATTTAACCTGATTTTCCATTGTTGTAATTTGGAATTAGGTTCCTTAGGTGAATGTAGCCAGGCAAGTGGCTGACGATCAGTTCTAATAATAAATTTAGTGCCATATAAATATGGTCGAAAATATTTGGTTGCCCAAATGATTGCGAGAAGTTCTTTTTCTAATGCAGAATAACGAGTTTCATGCTCGTTAAGTGTTCGACTAGCAAAGCAAATTAGGTGTTCATCTTGCGACAAGATGGCACCAATTTTAAAGTTAGAAGTATCCGTTGTTAAGACAAATTGTTTTCCAAAATCTGGATACCTTAAAATTGGATAATTCGTTATCAGTTCTTTTAATTTATCAAAAGACAAAACGTAATTTTGGTCATTAATATCGATTTTCTTATCTTTTTTTAAATATTTAGTCATGGGTTTAGCTACCGCAACGTAATCTCTTATAAACTTTCGGTAGTACCCTGTGATACCAAGGAAACTTTTTATCTGTTTCCTTGTTGTTGGTATTTTGAGTTCTTTGATTATTTTAACCTTATTGTCTTTAGGCTTTATGCCATTGGGAGTAAGAACATGCCCTAAATACTCGGTTTGTTTTGAAAAAAAGTTACATTTGTCAATCTGTATTTTTAGATTATAATGTCTAAGTCGTTTAAAGATAATATTAATTGCTTCTAAATGTTCCTGTAAAGAAGTTGAAAAACTTAATATTTCGTCGCGATAAACGACACATAACTTATTTATTAAATCTCTTAAAACGTGGTTCATGAACCGTTGAAAAGTGGCAGGAGCATTTTCCAGTCCAAAGGGCATACGAAAAAATTCGTAGTAACTCTGGGGGGTTGAAAATGCTGTTTTAAACCTGTCCTTTTCATCCACTAAAATTTGATGGAAACCTTTTGCCAAATCTAAAGTGGTAAAGTATTGAGCTCTACCCAATTTGTCAAAAAGAGAGTTCATGTTTGGAATAGGAAATTTGTCGTCCGTGGTAATTTCGTTTAATTTGCTACAATCCACTACAATTCTCCACTTAGGTTTACCCGAGTTATCCATTTTCTTTGGGACCACCAAGATTGGAGAATTATAGGGAGAATTACTTGGCTGGACTATACCTTGCGCGAGCATTTCTTTTACTTGTTTTTCTACTTCTATTTTAGGATTTTAGGAAAACGATATGTTTTCGAATAAATTGGTCGTGAATGTTCAGTTATAATTTGATGTTTTACTTCAGTTATATGAGTAAGACTATCTCCTCCTTGTAAAACAAATCATTATTTTTTGATAAAATCTGTTTTAAAATTTTACGTTTTTCAGTGTTCATATGTTTAGTTTGTAATTTTGGAAAATATCAGAATGGTTTATATTCAAAATATTCAAATTAGTATTTTTAATTTCGATTGCCTGAAAAAATATTAGAGTTTATTATTGATGTAGCAGCACCAGTATCTATATGACAATCAATTTTTATATTGTCGATAGTAAGTTCTACTATAGGTAATTGGTTGTTAGAGGCGAAGTTTGAAAATTTTCTATACGATATGAATTTTCTATATTATTACTACGGTTTGAATTATTATTGTAGTTTGCAGTATTATGGTCGACCTCCATTGGTTCATAATTATTATTGTTATTTCGCGCCCTGTTATTACTAAAATTAGTATTTCTAGTATTTTGACTGTTGAAAAAACATTTCTAGTATTGTGGCTGTTATTTGAAAAAAAAATTCTAGTATTTTGGCTAGAATTACTATTTTTATTATTATTGTATTGTTGTTTGCGATAACAATTTTGATTATAATTTTGTCTATCACGGTTATTATGATTGTTACCGCGAAAGTTATTGTTATTAGTAAAATTATTATTATTCGGAGCGCGATTGTAATTACTAATTTTGAATTTCTATTACAACGGTTTGGTCTAAAATTTGAATTAAAATTATCATTATGATTAACTGTGATCCCCGTTTGCAATAATTCGTATAATGCTTTTTATACCCTACACCTATAGAATAGGTAAAGGGGTATATTAACTTTGGTATGGTGTTTGTAACCACCTAAAGGAAGCGAGCTAGATATGGAAAAGTATATATATTTGTGATCAGCGTGACCGCCTTAGTCGATATAGCCATATCCGTCCGTCCGTCCGTCCGTTCGTCCGTCCGTAGGCACGATAACTCAAAAAATAATGGAGCTATCTTGATGAAATTTTAACTGTAGGTTACTAGGACTGAAAGTACGGCGGGGATTGCATATGGGCGAAATCGGCCGGTGGGTTCGGATTCTGGACCTTTTAATCGATCGAAGGGCTAACGAACATAAATAAAAAATCACGATAACTCAACAACTAATGACGCTATCTTCATCAAATTTGTGCTGTAGGTTACTAGTAATGAAACTACTTCGGGGATTGCGTAAGGTCGGGATTGAACCATGGGTTCGGAACCTAGAACTTTTTGATCGAATTTAGGCCAAACGAGCATAATTCCGAACCCAATGAAGATAGAACCTCCAAATTTGGTATCAGGGTGTCCCTTCCTATTTCCTAAGTGTCTTGTGAATTTGGGCCCCATTGGAGTAGTGGGTCGGGGACCAGCCACACATTTCCGAAGACATTAAAGCATATCTTTAAAATTAATAAAGATAACAACTTAAAGCAATGTAGAAGCTTCCAATTTGACACAAGGGTGTTCTTTACTATTTCTTGCGTGTTTCTCTAATTTGGGATCAGTTGGAGTGGTGGTTCTGTACCCCTTTTAGACCTCCCAAGTTTTAAAGGCTTTTAATCGAAATTACTAAAAATAGTTACTTAAAATTAAGATAGGCAGTTGAAATTGTGTACAAGGGTTAACTAGTACTATAGTACAGCGCGGACTATATAAGGGCGAAATCAGCCCAGCGGTTCGGATTCCGGACCTTTTAGTCGGTGTCAGGGCTAACGAGCATATATAAAAAATCACTATAACTCAACAACTAATGAGGCTATCTTCATGAAATTTGTGCTGTAGGGTATTGGTAATGAAACTACTGCGGTGATTACGTACGGTGAGGATTGGACAATGGGTTCGGAACTTAGAACTTTTTGATCGAATTTAGGCCAAACGAGCATAATTCCGAAACCAATAAAAATAGAACCTTCAAATTTGGTATCAGGGCGCCCCTTCCTATTTCTAAAGTGTCTTGGGAATTCGGGCCCCGTCAGAATAGTGGGTCGGGGACCAGCCACACATTTCCGAAGACCTTAAAGCATATCTTTAAAATTAATAAAGATAGTAACTTGAAACAAATGTAGAAGCTTCAATTTTGGTTCAGAACCTCTCTTAGACCCCCCCAATGTGTAAAAGCTTATCATCGAAATTATTAAAACAATTAACATAAAATTAAGCTAGAACGTTCCAATTGTGTACAAGGGTTAACTAGTATTGAAAGTATGAAGGGACTGCATATGGGCGAAATCGTACCATGGTTTCGGGTTCTGGAACCCTTGAAAAGTTCAAGGACTAGCAAACATATATCTTAAAAACACCATAACTGAAAAATAAATCCGGTATTTTGCTGAAATTTAACACTAAGTTACTAGGAAAGAAAGTACCATGGGAATTGGTTCTGGCCGAGTTTAATTTCGAAGCCAAAGAATATATTTCCTATTTCCTATGTGTCCCCGAAATTTAGACTTAATTGTAGTGGTTCAGTTATGTTCAAAGGTACTTGCTGCATTTATGTAAAATTTATTTTTATATTTAAATGAATTATATGAAAAGGTGTAAATTTGTAATTGTATTTTAGAAATACATTTATTGCATATTTTGCTAATAAAATGTATTTCTAAAATAATTGCAATTTTTAAAAATTTGGATTATTAAATATATTATGCTTTGATTATCTTTTTATCACAAAATTTAATAATTAGAATTTTTTCATTTTGTAATTGAATTGGAATAATATATTTTCATTTATTTCAAGTTTGTTTGTTTTTTAATATTTTTAAATAGATAAATTAGTAAGAATTTGTAATATTTTTTAATAGATAGTGTAATTAGAAAATGTTTTTAGTATTATAAAGTTAATTTGGTTCTCTATGTCTTACGATCAAATTAATAGCAGCTTTTATGGTGTTAAAATGACTTATGAATATGTCCTTAAATTTGAACCAAATAGGTGTAGGGTATTTCTAAGTCGGTTGCACCGACTGACTGTTGCTTTACTTGTTTTATTTAATTTTATTTCAAAAATTTTACTACAAAGATTGGAACTTTTGACTTTCCAATTTAAAACCAAACTTAACACTAAAATTTTTAAAGAAAGGAAAAATTAACCAACACTTCAATTTTTCCTAATTTCTACAAAAAAATATATATAATAAAAAAACTTAAGTTCAAGAAAAACAATTACTGACAAATTTATTTATTTTAAAGGAAATAAATTTCCTGATAAGGATTATTTTTGTATTTATAAGTACTCAATACTTTCTTTCCCATGAAATAATTAGTTACGCAACAACACAAAATTTTATTACAATGTTAGTATTGCGCAACAAGCCAAAGTAAAACAAACAACAACAAATATAATAAGTCTAAAAAAATATAATTTATTCTTAGTAATATGAGAGTCTAGGTGGAAAGAAAAAAAACGCTTTAGGTTTTTTCTTTTTGGATATATATATTTTTTATACCCTACACCTATAGAATAGGTAAAGGGGTATATTAACTTTGGTATGGTGTTTGTAACCACCTAAAGGAAGCGAGCTAGATATGGAAAAGTATATATATTTGTGATCAGCGTGACCGCCTGAGTCGATATAGCCATGTCCGTCCGTACGTCTGTCCGTCCGTCCGTCCGTAGGCACGATAACTCAAAAAATAATGGAGCTATCTTGATGAAATTTTAACTGTAGGTTACTAGGACTGAAAGTACTGCGGGGATTGCATATGGGCGAAATCGGCCCATGGGTTCGGAATCTGGACCTTTTAATCGGTTTCAGGGCTAACGAACAAATATAAAAAATCACGATAACTCAACAACTAATTACCCTATCTTCATCAAATTTGTGCTGTAGGTTACTAGTAATGAAAATACTTCGGGAAATGCGTAAGGTCGAGATTGGACCATGGGTTCGGAACCTAGAACTTTTTGATCGCATTTAGGCCAAACGAGCATAATTCCGAAACCAATGAAGATAGAACCTCCAAATTTAGTATCAGGGTGTCCCTTCCTATTTCCTAAGTGTCTTGTAAATTTGGGTCCCATTGGAGTAGTGGGTCGGGGACCAGCCACACATTTCCGAAGACCTTAAAGCATATCTTTAAAATTAATAAAGATAACAACTTGAAAAAATGTAGAAGCTTCCAATTTGCCACAAGGGTGTTCTTTACTATCTCTTGCGTGTTCCCCTAATTTGGGATCAATTGGAGTGGTGGTTCTGTACCCCTCTCAGACCTACCAAGTTTTAAAGGCTTATAATCGAAATTACAAAAAATAGTTACTTAAAATTAAGATAGACCGTTCAAATTGTGTACAAGGGTTAACTAGTACTATAAGTACAGCGCGGACTATATAAGGGCGAAATCAGCCCAACCGTTCAGATTCCGGACCTTTTAATCGATGTCAGGGCTAACGAACGTATATAAAAAATCACGATAACTCAACAACTAATGAGGCTATCTTCATGAAATTTGTGCTGTAGGTTATTGGTAATGAAACTACGGCGGTGATTACGTACGGTGAGGATTGGACAATGGGTTCGGAGCTTAGAACTTTTTGATCGAATTTAGGCCAAACGAGTATAATTCCGAAACCAATGAAGATAGAACCTCCAAATTTGGTATCAGGGTGTCCTTTCCTATTTCGTAAGTGTCCTTGAAATTTGGGCCCCATTGGAGTAGTGAGTCGAGGACCAGCCGCTCAGTTCTTCTGACTTTAAAGCATATTTTCGAAATTAATAAAGATAGTAACTTGAAACAAATGTAGAAGCTTCAAATTTGGCCCAGGGTGTTCTTTACTATTTCTTGCGTGCCCCTCTAATTTGGGATCAATTGGAGTGGTGGTTCAGAACCTCTCTTAGACCCCCCAATGTGTAAAAGCTTATCATCGAAATTAATAAAACTAGTAACTTAAAATTAAGATAGAACGTTCCAATTGTGTACAAGGGTTAACTAGCATTGAAAGTATGACGGGACTGCATATTGGCGAAATAGTACCATAATTTCGGGTTCTGGAACCTTTAAAAGTTCAAGGACTAACAAACATATATCTTAGAAACACCATAACTCAAAAAATAATGCCGGTATTTTGATGAAATTTAACACTAGGTTACTAGTAATGAAAGTACCATGGGAATTGGTTGTGGTCGAGTTTAATTTCGAACTAAAGAATATATTTCCTATGTCCTATGTGTCTCCGAAATCTAGACTTAATTGTAGTGGTTCAGCTTTGTTCAAAGGTACTTGCTGCATTTATGTAAAATTTATTTTTATATTTAAATGAAATATATGAAAAAGTCTAAATTTGTAATTGTATTTTAGAAATACATTTATTGCATATTTTGCGTTTATAAGCTTTTCTATTAGGTATATAAACTAACCATTTAAAATAATTGCAATTTTTAAAAATTTGGATTACTAAATATATTATTATCTTTTTATCACAAAATTTAATAATTAGAATTTTTTCATTTTTTAATTGAATTGGAATAAATATATTTTCATTTATTTTTAAATAGATAAATTAGTCAGAATTTTTAGTATTTTTTAATAGATAGTGTAATTATAAAATGTTTTTAGTATTATACAGTTAGTTTGGTTAGCTATGTCTTACGATCAAATTAATAACAGCTTTTATGGTGTTAAAATGACTTATGGATATGTCCTTAAATTTGAACCAAATAGGTGTAGGGTATTTCTAAGTCGGTTGCGACTGACTGTTGCTTTACTTGTTTTTTTATTTCAGACGAGAACATGTTTGTTAAATATTCGTTTGTAATGTTTAATTTTAATTATATTAAAAATAGAATATTTCATGTGGTGATTTTAGTTATTATTTTGGATATTTAGTTATATTGGAAGAGGATATATGATTTACATACACTAGAATTTAAATTAATTTAAATTTTGAAAAATTTGAATTATTAAAGCTAATGAAATCATTATGGTTTTTAATTTACATTAAAAACCATCAAATTAAACTTTGGCATATATACTAGCAGATTTATCAAGCGTTGTCCGGAAATTTTTTTTTGGTTTTTATCGGGTAGAGACTTAAAACTTGCTCAGTTATTTATCATGAAAATTTGTATATAAAGACTTTTGGGAAAGGGGAGTGTTCTAGACTTAGAGTTGGAACAGTTTTCAAACTTCTTTGAAAAATAAAATATGATGATGAATCTAAGAAAAATTAGAAAATCCACAAATTTTTTTAAAACACTTGTGTCGATTTCCGTTAATTTATTGCAGCAATTTGTAAATTGTATTTTAACTTTTAATTAATATTAACCGTTTGGTAGGTGCAGAAACGCTCATCAAGGTATTTACTGGGTGATTTTGGAGTCGAAAAGAGAGGCTGACACTAATTTTTGTTGAGTTCGGTTAACCCGTTTGGGCACGGTGGCGCAATGAAGTTTTTTCAATGTTTTTGGTGTCGAGTCAAAACTGAATTAGTCGTATAAATTTGGTTGGCATGAATTAACCAACTTCAAAAAAATTTTGTGTTTCCGATTTGTGTCCAAATTTACAGAGTGGTTTTGCAGTTGAAAAAAGAGGCTGACACAAATTTTTGTTGAGTTCGGTTAACCCGTTTGGGCACGAGGGTGCAATGAAGCTTTTTCAATGTTTTTGATGTCGAGTCAAAACGGTTTAACCGATTGACTTGAAATTTTGCACAAATGTTCCTCTTAGCAAACGGAATTTATTGTATAAATTTGGTTGGAATGAATTAACCCATTTCGGCTTGTGGGCTTCCAAAATATTTTGTGTTTCCGATTTCTGTTTAATTTTATAGAGTGGTTTTGCAGTCGAAAAGAGAGGCTAACACTTATTTTTATTGAGTTCGGTTGACCGGGCTAGGAAAAAAGACGCAATGAAGCCTTTTCAATGTTTTTAATGTCGAGTCTAAGCAGTTTGACAGATTGACTTGAAATTTTGTATAAATGTTCCTCTTAGCTTGCGGAAGTAGTCCTAGTGGCCTTCCAAACAAATTTTTGTTTCCGATTTGTGTCCCATTTTACATGGTGGCTTTGCAGGCGAAAATAGAGGCTGACAAAAATATTTGTTTAGTTAGGTTAACCCGTCAACGAACGAGGGCGCAATGAATCTTTTTCAATATTTTAGATGTCGAATCGAAAAGGTTTGACCGATTCACATGAAATTTTGTACAAATGTGCCTGTTAGCTAGCGGCAATTGTTGTATAAAATTTATTGGAATATATTAATCCATGTCGGCCCGAAGGATTTCCAAAAAACTTTCTGTTTCCGATATGTGTCCCATGTTACAGCTTGATTTTGCAAACCAAAAGAGAGGCTGCAAAAAATTTTAATTAAGTTCGGTTAACCCATTTCCACGACGACGCCATGAAGTTTTCTATAAATTTTATTTGCTTAAACGATTAAATGAATTTTATTGAATATGTTTTACCACCATTTAATAGTATCCTAAAATATGAATAACATAACATTTTCCTTCTATACATTTTTTTGTAAGTCTTTGTTTTTTATCTACTTTGTAGCTGTTGTTCTTTAACAATAGATTTCAGTGTAAGATTCCAGCTTTTTTTCTAATAAAATCTGAAAATAAAAAAAATTCACTTCCGTATATAATATGCTTAAATACATAGTATTTTAAAATATTTTTTCCAAAAAAGGAGCCTACATTTCTCTCATAAAAACATAAAAAAACTATGAAGAGCGTAGTAGAAGTTTTAGGTGAGTACAAAACGTATAAGTTGAAAAGCAGATTTTTAAACCTTTTCTAAACCATCGACTATAATTTATTCAAACGTTGGCAACTCAAGTAAACTATTATTGACATAGTATAATGACAAATTTAGTATACCATTATGGACTATAGTAAAACTTATATGTATTAATACTTATATGTAATCTTATATGTATACTAATTACCCAGTACATGTTGCCCCGTCTCTCGTTGGAGTTTTAATTTAAGTTGATATTATTGAAAAAGTTAACACAAACATTACACATATTGTACATGTTTATTTTAAAATGTAATAAAGCAATTTTTCAAAACATTTATCAAATATCACTTGAAACTTTTCATAATTATTAAACAATAAAAAAAATAAAAATTTTAATTCCTTTAACATTGTTTGCCGGAAATCCACCATCCTCAACTATATCGTCAAGGAGCACCAAATTGTCAAAAAGCACCACGTATAGAAAAATAAGAGATAATCGTTCAAAATGTTTTGCAAGCCGTTTTTTTAAGTTTTTGTTTCGCAAATGGTTAAAAGAACTCGACAAAACAGCTTTTTAAACAATCCCTTAATTCAAAAAAGTCTTACCTACTTCCAAAAATTGGACGTAATTTACTTACCAATTTTTTTTTTTGGCTAATCGTGGGAATGAAAAGTATATACATGTACGCATACAAAATTTATAGTCAATTGGTCAAACGGTTTCTTCTTAAGAGCAAATTAACAAAAAGTATGTAAAAATCTGCCGGGCCATACTGGGTTAACAGAACTCAACAAACCTTTTTTTGAGACTTTGACCATTCCTAATTTATAGCAAAGTAACGAAAAACCCTTTAAAAAGCTGTTGAGCGCAATGTGTTAATTGAACTCCACAACTATTTTTTTGAGGCTTTTTTGTTAAACAAAGCAGTACTTTGAAAAATTGACCAAAACTTGCTATTTTACAATTTGCACGCTCCCGGGCAACGCCAGGTAAATATATAAAGAAGAAAATTTGGTTTTTGGATTGTTTGTTGAGGATTCACGTGCAAACCAGTAGTCCGATTGTCACAAAGTTTTAGAGGAATAGTTCTGCGAGCTTGGGCATGGTGAGGGATGACATAGGCTATGTCACAATTTTATAAGTCAACACGCAAGCGGAATTAGTTGTATAAATTGGTTGGAATAAATTAACCCACTTCGGCCTGGCGGACTTCCAAAAAATTTTGTATTTCCGATTGATGTCCAAATTTACAGTGTGGTTTTGCAGTCGAAAAAATAGGCTGGCACAAATTTTATTTAAGTTCCGTTAACTCGTTTGGGTACGCGGGCGCAATGAAGCTTTTATAATGTTTTTCATTTCGACTCAAAACTGTTTGACCGATTGACTTGAAATTTTGCACAAATATTCCTCTTAGCAACCGGAATTAGTTGTTTTAATTGGGTTGGAATAAATTAATCCATTTCGGCCTGGCGGGCTTCCAATAAATTTTGTGTTTCCGATTTGTGTTCAATTTTACAGGGTGGTTTTGTTTCATTAGACTAATTTTTTTGCTCTCCTCAAATATGGCAAAAGAAATTGAGGTACTTTGGTTTCGATATTATTACTCGTATAGGAGGACACCTAATTACTTTTTTTAAAGTTTTATATCAATATTTTTGATACCCTTAAATTTTGTATAGTTGTTATTCCATAAAAAATTTTAAATGCAAATTTCTAATATTAATAATAACGAAATTGAAGCTAATAAAGAATCTGAATAATAATATCCTTTAATTTAAATAACATTACATTTTCCTTCTGTACATTTTTTTTGTAAGTCATTTTTTTTTATCTGCTTTGCACTTGTTTTTCTTTAAAGATAGATTTCAGTGTTAAACTGCAATTTGTTTTCCAATAAAATCCCAAAATCAAAAAATTTAATTTTGTATATATTTTCCATAAATACAAATCTACTCTATCGTCAAGTAGCACCAAATTTTTAAGAAGCACCAAGTATAGAAAAATTAGATATAGTCTTTAAAAAATTTTTGCAAACTGTTTTTTAAAGTTCCAGTTTCGCAATCGGTTAGAAGAAATCGACAAAACATTTTTTTAAACATTCCCCTAATTCAAATAAGTTTTTTCTAGTTTCAAAAAAAGCTGCTGTGCCACAATGGGTTACCGGAACTCAACAAACCTTTTTTGAGATTTTGACCAAGCAATATTTCGCATAATTGCACGTAATATCCTTCCAAAATTTTTTTTGGACAATCGTAGGCTCGG
Organism: Dolichopus griseipennis; assembly: GCA_963082915.1. NCBI lineage: Eukaryota > Metazoa > Arthropoda > Insecta > Diptera > Dolichopodidae > Dolichopus > Dolichopus griseipennis. Next base: position 238,533,342 of record OY720441.1, on the reverse strand, counting down.
TACGGGTTAACAAGTTGCAAGTCTGTTAATAGAGTGAACTCCATTTTCAAAGAGGAACACATATGCAAAATTTGTTGTCAATCGGTTAAACTTTTTCTAATTTATAGCAAAGCAACGAAAAAATGGCAATGGGCCGCAACGGGTTTACGGAACTCCACAAATTTTTTTTAGGCTTTCCTTTTAACTAAAGCAGTACTTCGAAAAATTGGCCGAAACTAGCTGTTTTACAATTTGCACGCTCCTGAGCAATGCTGGGCAAATAAAAAATTGTTTGCTTAATATTAAATTATTATCATTACCTAATTATGTAATGATAAAACAAAAAACTGAAATAAGCAAAACAAGTGATGAAAAAAAACCAAAGGTTTGTGAAAAGCACATTTTCATAATTATAAAGAGTTCTTATTGAGTATTTTATCATTTATTTTTATAAAAATATATATAAAAATAAATGATAATATTATAATTTAGTTATTTCATCAATTTAATAATTATGAATTATAGTAAAATCAATACTTAGAATATAATCCCAACTTACCGAAGAAAACCTGTTAGCAAGTGCGAAATTTAATGTTGAAGCTTCAATGTTAACGTTTAATTTTGGAAAAACATTCACTGGGGAATAAGTAACTGTTTTATAAAAACATAGAAGTTTTAATTTTTTAAGTCCTAATATCCCTTGAATGGGGAAGGTCTCCAAATATTAACCAAGCAAACTTATGAAGTCCCTCGATGATCAGCCCACTTCCCTCCTGTCCTAACCCTTCCATTTTTATAGGTTCTAGGAAATTAATTGTGTACTTTACCAAAATTTTTGGAATTTTCGAGTGAATTTTATTATTCAAGTCAAAATGTTTAAAACTAAGAAATAGTTTCTTCAGTTTAAAGAACCCCTTTTAAATTTAAGAAAAACCTTTTTTAAATTTAAGAAAAAATTTAATAGGTATTCAAGTTACTGGTGTTTAAAAATAGCACAATTGAAATTTTTGAGCCTTTATAGTTCCTAAACAGGGCATGGGATAAAAAAATTTTGTTGACCGACTTCTACTAATTTCTTAGGATCTAACTTCTCCCAAAATTTCAAGACGCGAGCTTAAACTGTTTAGAAGATATGTGTGATCAAAAATTTTGCAAAAATTGATTTTTTCATAGTTGTAAATTTTAGTACCGTATGGAAACCCTAAAAATTTGCCTTTTAAAAGTTTATTAATTTTATAAAATCAGCTATCTTTTTCCGTTTTCAGATTGAAAATACACCTAATAGAACTCTTGTTCTAACAATTTAAATATAGGGCTTTTTCCAACTTTGGTGGGCGGCAGCTCCGTTACGGGTGCTGCAACAGATAAAAATTCTTCTACGAAATTATTTCTTTTGCAACCTATCCATGGTTAAAACTTCTTTACTCTATTTTAAACCATGTAAAATTTTTTGTAAACATACGGAAGGGCTAACCGAATGAAGCTAAAAATGCCTCAGCTTGGAAATAAAAAAAGAAAAAGCCAAAAATGCAAGTAATTGTCTTATTGAAGTAGTTGATGAAGCAGACCAAGTCATTCAAGTAGCTGATAAAGACGATATTGATACCCAAATTGATAAGGTATTTGGAAAATTTTGTAACGAGACTTTTATTAATGCTGCAGATCTACTTTCAACTCTCGATTTAAAAAATTGCACTCTGAAAAAAATGGCGTTAAATCTTAAAACAATGGGTACGGTTATTAGTGAAATAAGAAAACAACATATTCAAATGAACGACTTCATTAAAAAATAACACAAAAATACTTAAGAAGAACCAATCACTTAAAAAGCGATTAGATGCTGCTGAAAATAAATCTTTTAAACTGGAGCATAAAGTAAATAAATTAGAAATGTTGGTTGACGAGAAAAATCAAAGAAAGAATAAAAATATTAAAATTTTGGCGGGTGTTCATCTACTTACTGAAGATCAAACAGTGTCCACTTTCTTTGATATTACAAATAAAGTGGCGCCAAAATTACGGGTGAAGACATCAAAAAAATTTATCCAATCAGAAAAAGTGAAGCCACAGAGCAAAATTGAAATCCATTATATGTTGTTGAAATGAATTCGGAAAGTGCTAAGAATGTATTAATGACGAAAAATCACCCGAAGAGACAACGAAAAATAATGACGCAAAATCAAAGAATGAAGGTAGTAAGGATATTTTTTTTGTCGTTACTTATCACCATTTCAATCAAGACTATATCGCGAGGCAAAGAAGATTAAATTATCCGAGAAATTTCACTATCTCTGGGAGAAGGACAACACGATTCTCCTGCGAGCGAACAATACAGGTAAAGTGTTTAGAATTTGCGGTCACAATGAAATCAATTACATTAAAAAGTTTTTTAAAATTTCCGAATAAATTTTTTAATTATAATAAAATTGAAATTAGTTATTATCACTTTAGTTATAATGCTGCATTTATACATGACTAGCAAATTTATCGACGTTGCCCGGGAGCTAGCGAATTGTAAAAAAGAAAGTTTCAGACAATTTTTTGAAGTATGACTTTGGTTAAAAAGAAATCCTAAAAAAAATTTTTGTGGAGTTCCGTTAACCCATTGTGGCCCAACAGTTTTTTAAAGGTTTTTTCGTTGCTTTGCTATAAATTAGCTAAATGATTTAACCGATTGACCTAAAATTTTGTATATGTGTTCCTCTTTGAAAATGGAGTTCACTCTATTAACAGACTTGGAATTTGTTAACCCATGCCGATCCAAAGATTATTCAAAAAAAACTTTGTAAGTAAATTACGGCCAATTTTTGAAAGAACTGCGAAACAAAAACTTTAAAAAACAGTTTGCAAAACAGTTTGAACGATTATCTCTAACTTTTATAAACGTGGTGCTTCTTGACAATTTGGTGCTCCTTGACGATATAGTTGAGGATGGTGGGTTTCCAGCAAATAATGTTAACTGAATTAAAATTTTTATTTATATTATTATCTAATATATAAAGAAGAAAATTTGTTTGTTTATTTGTTTGTTTGTTTGTTGGTTTGTCCAGGATTCAAGTGAAAACCACTGGTCCGATTGACACCAAATTTTAGAGGAATAATTTTGGGAGTCTGGGGGGTGACATAGGCTATGTCGCATTTTTATAAGTCAGCAGGTTGCGGCTCCAGAGCCGTTTTAAGCTTTTTCGTTTTTTTGATGTCGAGTCGAAACGGTTCGACCGATTCACTTGAAATTTTGCACGAATGTTCTTCTTATTACACGGAATTAATGGTATAAGACCGGTTGGAATAAATTAACTCTTTCGGCCCGGCGGGCTTCCAAAAAATTTTGTGTTTCCGATTTGTGTCCAATTTTACAGGGTGGTTTTGCAGTCAAAAAGAGAGGCTGGCACAAATTTTTGTTGGGTTCGGTTAACCCGTTTGGGCACGAGGGCGCAATGAAGCTTTTTCAATGTTTTTGATGTCGAGCCGAAACAGTTTGACCAATTGACTTGAAATTTTGCACAAATGTTCCTCTTAGCAACCGCAATTAGTTGCATAAATTTGGTTGGAATAATTTAACCCATTTCGGCCTGGCGGGCTTCCAAAAAATTTTGTGTTTCCGATTTGTGTCCAATTTTACAAGGTGGTTTCGCAGTCGAAAAAAAAGTCTGGCACAAATTTTTGTTGGGTTCGGTTAACCCGTTTGGGCACGAGGGCGCAATGAAGCTTTTTCAATGTTTTTGATGTCGAGCCGAAACAGTTTGACCAATTGACTTGAAATTTTGCACAAATGTTCCTCTTAGCAACCGCATTTAGTTGTATAAATTTGGTTGGAATAAATTAACCCATTTCGGCCTGGCGGACTTTCAAAAAATTTTGTGTTTTCGATTTGTGTCCAATTTTACAGGTTGATTTTGTAGTCTAAAAGAGAGGCTGCAAAAAGTTTTAGTTAAGTTCGATTAACCCATTTTCCACGACGATGATATGAAGTTTTCTATATATTTTATTTTCTTATACGATTAAAAGTATTTTATTGAAAATTTTGTACCAGCATTTTAATTAAAACCCACAGGGTTAATTTGGTTTTGACCTGTTTGTGTGTTTTGAACAAAGATTCAATGAAATTTTCAGTTTTCTTCAAATGAAATCTAAAAATCAAAAAATTCAATTTGTTATATATAATGCTTAAATACATAGTATTTTAAAACAGTTTTTCCAAAAAATAAGCCTACATTTCTCTCATAAAATCATAAAAAAACGAGGAAGAGCGTATTACAACTTTCAGGTGAGTACTAAACAAAATATAAGTTGAAAAGCGAATTTTTAAACCTTTTCTAAACCATCGACTATATTTTATTCAAGCGTTGGCAATTCAAGAAAATCCCCTTTTGACCTATAGTCATTTTAATTCAGTTAACATTGTTCACCGGAAACCTACCATCCTCAACTATATCGTCAAGGAGCACCAAATTGTCAAGAAGCATCATGTATAGAAAAATTAGAGATAATCTTTCAAATTGTTTTGCAAACTGTTTTTTAAAGTTTTTGTTTCGCAATCGATTAAAAGAACTCGACAAACCTTTTTTTTAAGTATTCCCCTAATTCAAAGAAGTTGTACCTACTTTCAAAAATTGGACGTAATTTACTTACAAATTTTTTTTTGAACAATCGTCGGCAGGGGTTAACAACTTTCAAGTCTGTTAGTAAATTGAACTTCATTTTCAAAGAAGAACACATATACGAAATTTGAAGTTAATCTGTTAAATCATTTCTAATATATAGCAAAGCAACGAAAAAACCTATAAAAAGCTGTTGGGCTTTATACAACTAAATAGTTGTATAAATTTGGTTGGAATAAATTAACCCATTTCGGCCTGGCGGACTTTCAAAAAATTTTGTGTTTTCGATTTGTGTCCAATTTTACAGGTTGATTTTGTAGTCTAAAAGAGAGGCTGCAAAAAGTTTTAGTTAAATTCGATTAACCCATTTTCCACGACGATGATATGAAGTTTTCTATATATTTTATTTTCTTATACGATCAAAAGTATTTTATTGAAAATTTTGTACCAGCATTTTAATTAAAACCCACAGGGTTAATTTGGTTTTGACCTGTTTGTGCGTTTTGAACAAAGATTCAATGAAATTTTCAGTTTTCTTCAAATGAAATCTAAAAATCAAAAAATTCAATTTGTTATATATAATGCTTAAATACAAAGTATTTTGAAACAGTTTTTCCAAAAAATAAGCCTACATTTCTCTCATAAAATCATAAAAAAACGAGGAAGAGCGTATTACAACTTTCAGGTGAGTACTAAACAAAATATAAGTTGAAAAGCGAATTTTTAAACCTTTTTAAACCATCGACTATATCTTATTCAAACGTTGGCAATTTAAGAAAACTACTATTGACATAGTATAATGACATAATGGCAAACTTAGTATCCCCATTTGACAAATAGTCATTTTAATTCAGTTAACATTATTCGCCGGAAACCTAACATCCTCAACTCTATCGTCAAGGAGCACCAAATTGTCAAGAAGCACTATGTATAGAAAAATAAGAGATAATCGTTCAAACTGTTTTTTAAAGTTTTTGTTTCGCAATCGGTTAAAAGAACTCGACAAAACATTTTTTTAAGCATTCCCCTAATTCAAAGGAGTTGTACCTACTTTCAGAAATTGGACATAATTTACTTACAAATTTTTTTTTGAACAATCGGCGGGTCGACAGGGTTTAACAACTTCCAAGTCTGTTAGTAAATTTAACTTCATTTTCAAAGAAGAACACATATACAAAATTTGAAGTTAATCGGTTAAATCATTTCTAATATATATAACAAAGCAACGAAAAATCTATAAAAAGCTGTTGGGCCACGATGGGTTAACGGAACTCCACAAATATTTTTTTGTGGCTTCATTTATAAGCAAAGTAGTATTTCAAAAAATTGGCTGAAGCTTGCAAATTGTAAAAACGCATGTTTTAGCCAATTTTTTGAAATACTACTTTGCTTATAAATGAAGCCACAAAAAAATATTTGTGGAGTTCCGTTAACCCATCGTGGCCCAACAGCTTTTTATAGGTTTTTTCGTTGCTTTGTTATATATTAGAAATGATTTAACCGATGAACTTCAAATTTTCTATATGTGTTCTTCTTTGAAAATGAAGTTCAATTTACTAACAGACTTGGAAGTTGTTAACCCCTGCCGACCCTTACGATTGTTCAAAAAAAAATTTGTAAGTAAATTACGTCCAATTTCTGAAAGTAGGTACAACTTCTTTGAATTAGGGAATACTTAAAAAAAAGGTTTGTCGAGTTCTTTTAATCGATTGCGAAACAAAAACTTTAAAAAACAGTTTGCAAAACAATTTGAACGATTATCTCTAATTTTTCTATACATGCTGCTTCTTGACAATTTGGTGCTCCTTGACGATATAGTTGAGGATGGTAGGTTTCCGGTGAATAATGTTAACTGAATTAAAATGACTATAGGTCAAAAGGGGATTTTCTTGAATTGCCAACGCTTGAATAAAATATAGTCGATGGTTTAGAAAAGGTTTAAAAATTCGCTTTTCAACTTATATTTTGTTTAGTACTCACCTGAAAGTTGTAATACGCTCTTCCTCGTTTTTTTATGATTTTATGAGAGAAATGTAGGCTTATTTTTTGGAAAAACTGTTTTAAAATACTATGTATTTAAGCATTATATATAACAAATTTAATTTTTTGATTTTTAGATTTCATTTGAAGAAAACTGAAAATTTCATTGAATCTTTGTTCAAAACGCACAAACAGGTCAAAACCAAATTAACCCTGTGGGTTTTAATTAAAATGGTGGTACAAAATTTTCAATAAAACACTTTTAATCGTATAACAAAATAAAATATATAGAAAACTTCATATCATCGTCGTGGAAAATGGGTTAATCGAACTTAACTAAAACTTTTTGCAGCCTCTCTTTAGACTACAAAATCAACCTGTAAAATTGGATACAAATCGAAAACACAAAATTTTTTGAAAGTCCGCCAGGCCGAAATGGGTTATATTATTCCAACCAAATTTATACAACCAATTGCGGTTGCTAAGAGGAACATTTGTGCAAAATTTCAAGTCAATTTGTCAAACGGTTTTGACTCGACATCAAAAACATTGAAAAAGCTTCTTTGCGCCCTCGTGCCCAAACGGGTTAACCGAACTCAACAAAAATTTGTGCCAGCCTCTCTTTGTGACTGCAAAACCACCCTGTAAAATTGGACACAAATCGGAAACACAAAATTTTTTGGAAGCCCGCCGGGCCGAAAGGGGTTAATTTATTCCAACCAACTTTATAATATTAATTCCGTTTAATAAGAAGAACATTCGTGCAAAATTTCAAGTTAATCGGTCAAACCGTTTCGACTCGACATCAAAAAAACCAAAAAGCTTAAAACGGCTCTGGAGCCGCAACCTGTTGACTTATAAAAATGCGACATAGCCTATGTCACCCCCCGGGTTAACAGAATTATTCCTTTAAAATTTTGTGACAATCGGACCAGTGGTTTTCACGTGAATCCTGGACAAACAAACAAACAAACAAACAAATTTTCTTCTTTATATATTAAGACTAGCAGATTTACCCGGCGTTGCCCGGAAGCTTGAAAATTGTAAAAAAGCAAGTTTCAGCCAATTTTTTGAGATATTACTTTGCCTATAAATGCCACAAAAAAATATTTGTGGAGTTCCGTTGACCCATCGTGGCCCAACAGTTTTTTATAGGTTTTTTTGCTTTGTTATATATTAGAAATGATTTAACCGATTAACTTCAAATTTTCTATATGTGTTCTTCTTTGAAAATGAAGTTCAATTTACTAACAGACTTGGAAGTTGTTAACCCCTGCCGACCCGACGATTGTTCAAAAAAAAATTTGTAAGTAAATTACGTCCAATTTCTGAAAGTAGGTACAACTTCTTTGAATTAGGGGAATGCTTAAAAAAATGTTTTGTCGAGTTCTTTTAACCGATTGCGAAACAAAAACTTTAAAAAACAGTTTGAACGATTATCTCTTATTTTTCTATACATAGTGCTTCTTGACAATTTGGTGCTCCTTGATGATAGAGTTGAGGATGTTAGGTTTCCGGCGAATAATGTTAACTGAATTAAAATGACTATTTGTCAAATGGGGATACTAAGTTTGCCATTATGTCATTATACTATGTCAATAGTAGTTTTCTTAAATTGCCAACGTTTGAATAAGATATAGTCGATGGTTTAAAAAGGTTTAAAAATTCGCTTTTCAACTTATATTTTGTTTAGTACTCACCTGAAAGTTGTAATACGCTCTTCCTCGTTTTTTTATGATTTTATGAGAGAAATGTAGGCTTATTTTTTGGAAAAACTGTTTTAAAATACTTTGTATTTAAGCATTATATATAACAAATTGAATTTTTTGATTTTTAGATTTCATTTGAAGAAAACTGAAAATTTCATTGAATCTTTGTTCAAAACGCACAAACAGGTCAAATTAACCCTGTGGGTTTTAATTAAAATGCTGGTACAAAATTTTCAATAAAATACTTTTAATCGTATAAGAAAATAAAATATATAGAAAACTTCATATCATCGTCGTGGAAAATGGGTTAATCGAACTTAACTAAAACTTTTTGCAGCCTCTCTTTTAGACTACAAAATCAACCTATAAAATTGGACACAAATCGAAAATACAAAATTTTTTGAAAGTCCGCCAGGCCGAAATGGGTTAATTTATTCCAACCAAATTTATACAAATAAATGCGGTAGCTAAGAGGAACATTTGTGCAAAATTTCAAGTCAATCGGTCAAACAGTTTTGACTCGACATCAAAAACATTGAAAAAGCTTCTTTGCACTCTCGTGCCCAAACGGGTTAACCGAACTCAACAAAAATTTGTCCCAGACTTTATTTTCGACTGCGAAAACACCTTGTAAAATTGGACACAAATCGGAAACACAAAATTTTTTGGAAGCCCGCCAGGCCGAAATGGGTTAAATTATTCCAACCAAATTTATGCAACTAATTGCGGTTGCTAAGAGGAACATTTGTGCAAAATTTCAAGTCAATCGGTCAAACTGTTTCGGCTCGACATCAAAAACATTGAAAAAGTTTCATTGCGCCCTCGTGCCCAAACGGGTTAACCGAACCCAACAGAAATTTGTGCCAGCCTCTCTTTTTGACTGCAAAACCACCCTGTAAAATTGGACACAAATCGGAAACACAAAATTTTTTGGAAGCCCGCTGGGCCGAAAGGGGTTAATCTATTCGAACCAGTTTTATACCATTAATTCCGTGTAATAAGAAGAACATTCGTGCAAAATTTCAAGTGAATCGGTCAAACCGTTTCGACTCGACATCAAAAAAACGAAAAAGCTTAAAACGGCTCTGGAGCCGCAACCTGCTGACTTATAAAAATGCGACATAGCCTATGTCACCCCCCGGACTCCCAAAATTATTCCTCTAAAATTTGGTGTCAATCGGACCAGTGGTTTTCACGTGAATCCTGGACAAACAAACAAATAAACAAACAAATTTTCTTCTTTATATATTAGAAGAATTACCATAATATACAATGTTTCTCTTACTTAACTAATTAGTATTATTTTATAGGGTTTAGATTATAGAAAAATTATCTTTACAGCTAAAATATTTACAAATTGTGATTGTGATATAATATTTAAAAATTATTATTTACAAGGAAAAGTGGGAAAAAACTTTTAAAAAATTAATTATATGAAACTGTTCAAAATTTATTATTGTATTTTAGAAATACTTTTATTGCATATTTTAATTATTAAATTTTGTGATAACAAGCTAATGAAACCATTAATGGTTTTAACTAACATTAGAAACCATGAAATTATATAAACTTTTATATTTATAATATTACAAATTAAAATTTCGTTCGAATAACTTTGAGTTTAATTCTATAGAATATTAAAAAATAAGTAAATTAAGAGAATAAATGTAAAAATTATTGAAAATTGAAATAATTAACCAAGGATACTAAATCATTCAACAGTAAATGCACTACAGCTTAAAACCCTGAAAAGGAGTAATTGCTGCATGTGTGTAAAATTTTATTCAATTGGATAAAAGTTTTAATTATGTAATTTTGTAATTGCATTTTACGAATCCATTTATCTCAATTAAATTTGTTGTTTAATATTTTAAATAGATAAGTTAGTAAGAATTTTTAATATTTTTGAATTGATAAAATAATTAGCAAATGTTTTTAGTATTATAAAAAAAATTTGGTTAGGCATGTCTTACGATCAAACTAATAAAAGCTGTTATGATTTTAAAATGACTTATGGACTTCCCATTAAATTTGAACCAAATAGATGTATGGTATTTCTAAGTCGGTTGCACCGACTGACTGTTCCTTTAATTATTTTTTTTTTAGCATTTCCTCGATCTGATTTTCCACTTCATCGTGGAAGAATTCGGGGTGTCAATAACATTTATCATAAATAGGGATGTCATTTTTTTTGTTGTTTAATTATATTCTTTAATGATAAATAATTACCATCTTTATGAAATATTTTCTTACACGAATATAAAAGACCTTTCAATTTGACCATGTCGTCACTGTTTAAGTGACTCTCAAAAATATTTTCCGATATTTGTTGTCGATTTATTTCACTATTGAAAATTTCTAAAGATTAAACATTATAGCATTGATTCGCATAGTTCTCCTCGTTTCTATTTAGGAATATTGGGATACCAGCTTTATTTATAATTAATAATCTATTCTTATAGTTAATAATAGCATTCAATTTACCCAAAAATTTATTTCTGAATATACCATCATATTTATTATGTAAAAGTGATGTTCTAACAATCAATAAAGAAACAGTAAGTCGGTGAAACCGACTTAGAAATACCCTACACGTCCTATTCGGTTTAAATTTAATGAGAATTCCATAAGTTATTTTAAAACAATAGTAATTTTTTACACTTTCTATAATTCAAAGAAGTACTAACTACTTTCCTAAATTGGACGTAATTTACTTAAAGAATTTTTTTTTGACCAATTGTAGGACTAACATGTGTTACCAAACACCAAGCCTGTTAACAGACTCAACTCCATTTTCACAGGGCTTCACCCATATAAAATTTGGAGCTAACCGGTTTAACCATTTCTAATTTAAAGTAAAGTAACGAAAAATCTGTAAAAAGCCGCTGTGCCGCAATGGGTTAACGGAATTCAACAAAACATTTTTGTGAGACTTTCTTTTTGTCCAAAGCTTTCAACTGCGCAAAATTTGACGTAATTCACTTCCAAAAATTTTTTGGGACAATCGTCGGACCGGCATGGATTAAAAAATCTTTTAATAGAGTTAATTCTATTCTCAAAACGTATACAAAATTTAAAAAAAATCTGTCAAACTGTTTCTAATTTAGAGTAAAGTAAAGGAAAAACCTATAAAAAAATGTTGGGCCGCAATGGGTTAACGGAACTCAACAAACCTTTTTTTCTGATATTTTGACCAAGCAATATCTCGCAAAATTGCACGTAATATTCTTCCAAAATTTTTTTTTGGACAATCATAGGCTAAGCATGGGTTAACAAATTCCAAGTCTGTTAATAATTAGCATTTTAAACATTCCAAAAAATGTTTGGTCGAGTTGTTTTAACCGATTGCGAAACAAAACCTTTAAAAAACAGTTGTATAAATTTGGTTGGAATAAATTAACCCATTTCAGCCTGGTTGACTTTCAAAAAATTTTGTTTTTCTGATTTGTGTCCATTTTTAACGGGTGATTTTGCAGTCGAAAAGGGAAGGAGGTTGACAGAAATTTTTGTTGAGTTCGTTTTACTAGTTTGGGCACGAGAGCGCAATGAAGCTTTTTCAATGTTCTTGATGTCGAGTCGAAAGGGTGAAATTTTGCACAAATTTAGTGTTTCCGATTTGTGTCTAATTTTACAAGTTGATTTTGCAGTTCAAAAGAGAGGCTGCAAAAAGTTTTAGTTAAGTTCGATTAACCCGTTTTCCACGATGACGCAATGAAGTTTTCTATAAATTTTATTTGCTTAAACGATTAAAAGAATTTTATTGAAAATTTTGTACATTTTTACAAAAATTTTTAAATTTTGTGCATTTTTTTTATAAAAACCCACAGGACTAATTTGATTTGACCGGCTTACGCGTATTTCACAAAGATTCAATGAAATTTTAAAATTTTTGGTATTAACGCAAGTTAACCTTTATTCCGAAATCTCACTTAATTATTTGTGGATTTTCAATAGCACATTGCAGCCCAAATGCTTTTTATAGGTTTTTTCTTACTCTGCAAAATTAGAAATGGTTTAACCGATTACCTTCAAATTTTATATATGTGTTCCTCTTTGAGAATGGAGTTTACTGTATTAACAGATTTGGAATTTGTTAACCCATGCCGCCCCGACTATTGTCGATAAAATAATTTTGGAAGTCTCAAAAACATGTTTGTTGAGTTCCTTTAACCAATTGCGGATTTTTTGTTACTTTACTCTTTAGCAGAAATGGTTTGATCAATTGACCTTTAATTTTGTATGCGTTCATGCATATATTAATCATTGTTACGTTTTTTCAAAAAAAAAGAAGTTTGTAAGTAAGTTAATTCAAATTTTTGAAAGTAGGTAAAACTTCTTTGAATTAGGGGAATGTTTAAAAAAGTGTTTTGTCGAGTTCTTTTAACCGATTGCGAAACAAAAACTTTAAAAAACAGTTTGCAAAATAGTTTGAACGATTATCTCTAATTTTTCTATACGTGGTGCTTCTTGTCAATACGGTGCTCCTTGAAGATAGAGTTAAGGATGGTGGGTTTCGTGAATTTTTGTGTTAACTTTTTTCAATAACATCAACTTAAATTAAAACTTCATTAAAACTCAGAGTGGCGGGGCAACGTACGTCGGGTAATAGGTGGTTTACATATAAGTATTATAACACCCGTTTGACTATAGGTCAAAAGGGTATACTAAATTTGGCAACGTTTGAATAAAATATAGTCAATGGTTTAGAAGCAGTTTAAAAATCTGCTTTTCAACTTATATTATTTTTTTACTTACCTGAAAGTTCTACTACGCTCTTCCTCGGTTTTTTTATGATTTTATAAGAGAAATGTATGCTTCTTTTTTGGAAACACTGTTTTAAAATACTATGTATTTAAGCATAATATATACGAAATTGAATTTTTTGATTTTTAAATTTTATTTGAAGAAAACTGCAATTTTACACTGAAATCTATTTTTAAACAAGTGATGAAAAAAACCAAGGATTTTTTTAAATTTAAGAAAAATTTTAATAGGTATTCAAGTTACTGGGGTTTAAAATTCTTAAAATTCTGGGATTATATATTATGTATTTAAGCATAATATATACGAAATTGAGTTTTTTGATTTTTAAATTTTATTTGAAGAAAACTGCAATTTTACACTGAAATCTATTTTTAAACAAGTGACGAAAAAAACCAAGGATTTTTTTAAATTTAAGAAAAATTTTAATAGGTATTCAAGTTACTGGTGTTTAAAAATAGCACAATTGAAATTTTTGAGCCTTTATAGTTCCTAAACAGGGCATGTGATAAAAAAATTTTGTTGAACGACTCCTACTAATTTCTTAGGATCTAACTTCTCCCAGAATTTTAAGACGCGAGCTTAAACTGTTTAGAAGATATGTGTGATCAAAAATTTTGCAAAAATTGATTTTTTCATAGTTGTAAATTTTAGTACCGTGTGGAAACCCTAAAAATTTGCCTTTTAAAAGTTTATTAATTTTATAAAATCAGCTATCTTTTTCCGTTTTCAGATTGAAAATACACCTAATAGAACTCTTGTTCTAACAATTTAAATATAGGGCTTTTTCCAACTTTGGTGGGCGGCAGCTCCGTTACGGGTGCTGCAACAGATAAAAATTCTTCTACGAAATTATTTCTTTTGCAACCTATCCATGGTTAAAAATTCTTTACTCTATTTTAAACCATGTAAAATTTTTTGTAAACATACCGAAGGGCTAACCAAATGAAGCTAAAAATGCCTCAGCTTGGAAATAAAAAATGAAAAAGCCAAAAATGCAAGTAATTGTCTTATTGAAGTAGTTGATGAAGCAGACCAAGTCATTCAAGTAGCTGATAAAGACGATATTGATACCCAAATTGATAAGGTATTTGGAAAATTTTGTAACGAGACTTTTATTAATGCTGCAGATCTACTTTCAACTCTCGATTTAAAAAATTGCACTCTGAAAAAAATGGCGTTAAATCTTAAAACAATGGGTACGGTTATTAGTGAAATAAGAAAACAACATATTCAAATGAACGACTTCATTAAAAAATAACACAAAAATACTTAAGAAGAACCAATCACTTAAAAAGCGATTAGATGCTGCTGAAAATAAATCTTTTAAACTGGAGCATAAAGTAAATAAATTAGAAATGTTGGTTGACGAGAAAAATCAAAGAAAGAATAAAAATATTAAAATTTTGGCGGGTGTTCATCTACTTACTGAAGATCAAACAGTGTCCACTTTCTTTGATATTACAAATAAAGTGGCGCCAAAATTACGGGTGAAAACATCAAGAAAATTTATCCAATCAGAAAAAGTGAAGCCACAGAGCAAAATTGAAATCCATTATATGTTGTTGAAATGAATTCGGAAAGTGCTAACAATGTATTAATGACGAAAAATCACCCGAAGAGACAACGAAAAATAATGACGCAAAATCAAAGAATGAAGGTAGTAAGGATATTTTTTTTCGTCGTCACTTATCACCATTTCAATCAAGACTATATCGCGAGGCAAAGAAGATTAAATTATCCGAGAAATTTCACTATCTCTGGGAGAAGGACAACACGATTCTCCTGCGAGCGAACAATACAGGTAAAGTGTTTAGAATTTGCGGTCACAATGAAATCAATTACATTAAAAAGTTTTTTAAAATTTCCGAATAAATTTTTTAATTATAATAAAATTGAAATTAGTTATTATCACTTTAGTTATATTGCTGCATTTATACATGACTAGCAAATTTATCGGCGTTGCCCGGGAGCTAGCAAATTGTAAAAAAGAAAGTTTCAGACAATTTTTTGAAGTATGACTTTGGTTAAAAAGAAATCCTAAAAAAAATTTTTGTGGAGTTCCGTTAACCCATTGTGGCCCAACAGTTTTTGAAAGGTTTTTTCGTTGCTTTGCTATAAATTAGCTAAATGATTTAACCGATTGACCTAAAATTTTGTATATGTGTTCCTCTTTGAAAATGGAGTTCACTCTATTAACAGACTTGGAATTTGTTAACCCATGCCGATCCAAAGATTATTCAAAAAAAGCTTTGTAAGTAAATTACGGCCAATTTTTGAAAGAACTGCGAAACAAAAACTTTAAAAAACAGTTTGCAAAACAGTTTGAACGATTATCTCTAACTTTTATAAACGTGGTGCTTCTTGAAAATTTGGTGCTCCTTGACGATATAGTTGAGGATGGTGGGTTTCCAGCAATTAATTTTAAATGAATTAAAATTTTTATTTTTATTATTATCTAATATATAAAGGAGAAAATTTGTTCGTTTGTTTGTTTGTTTGTCCAGGATTCACGTAAAAACCACTGGTCCGATTGTCACAAAATTTAAAAGGAATAATTCTGAGAGCCCGAGGAGTGACATAGGCTATGTCACATATTTATAAGTCAAAAGGTTGCGTCTTCAGAGCCGTTTTAAGCTTTTTCGTTTTTTGATGTCGAGTCAAAACGGTTTGACCGATTGACTTGCAATTTTGCACAAATGTTCCTCTTAGCAACCGGAATTAGTTGTATGAATTTGGTTGGAATAAATTTACACATTTCGGCCACGCTATTTTGATGAAATTTATATACTCCCATTACTTTTATATACTCTCATTAACGGTTTGACCGATTGACTTGCAATTTTGCACAAATGTTCCTCTTAGCAACCGGAATTAGTTGTATGAATTTGGTTGGAATAAATTTACACATTTCGGCCACGCTATTTTGATGAAATTTATATACTCCCATTACTCCCAAGACCTCAAAGCATAATATATTCGAAATCAATAAGGATAAAAAAATCAAATTTGATATATATGCTATTTCCTATTTCTGTTCTTATTTAACACTTTTATATTTTTAAAAGGCTAAGAGTTTTACTATTAAACATATTATGTATTATATTTTATAAATTAAAAACTAAATTTTTTTTTAATTTTTATTATATCATATCTATATTTTATTGAATTATTACCATAGGTAATATATAATTAAGAAATTGTGTACGATACTTAAGTTGAAAAATAAAGTTTTATATTCAAAATAATTATATTCTTTTTTATTTTTTATTTATTAAATATTACCAAAATATACAATGTTTCTCTTACTTAACTAATTAGTATTATTTTATAGGGTTTAGATTATAGAAAAATTATCTTTACAGCTAAAATATTTACAAATTGTGATTGTGATATAATATTTAAAAATATGTACTTATTTACAAGGAAAAGTGGGAAAAAACTTTTAAAAAATTAATTATATGAAACTGTTCAAAATTTATTATTGTATTTTAGAAATACTTTTATTGCATATTTTAATTATTAAATTTTGTGATAACAAGCTAATGAAACCATTAATGGTTTTAACTAACATTAGAAACCATGAAATTATATAAACTTTTATATTTATAATATTACAAATTAAAATTTCGTTCGAATAACTTTGAGTTTAATTCTATAGAATATTAAAAAATAAGTAAATTAAGAGAATAAATGTAAAAATTATTGAAAATTGAAATAATTAACCAAGGATACTAAATCATTCAACAGTAAATGCACTACAGCTTAAAACCCTGAAAAGGAGTAATTGCTGCATGTGTGTAAAATTTTATTCAATTGGATAAAAGTTTTAATTATGTAATTTTGTAATTGCATTTTACGAATCCATTTATCTCAATTAAATTTGTTGTTTAATATTTTAAATAGATAAGTTAGTAAGAATTTTTAATATTTTTGAATTGATAAAATAATTAGCAAATGTTTTTAGTATTATAAAAAAAATTTGGTTAGGCATGTCTTACGATCAAACTAATAAAAGCTGTTATGATTTTAAAATGACTTATGGACTTCCCATTAAATTTGAACCAAATAGATGTATGGTATTTCTAAGTCGGTTGCACCGACTGACTGTTCCTTTAATTATTTTTTTTTTAGCATTTCCTCGATCTGATTTTCCACTTCATCGTGGAAGAATTCGGGGTGTCAATAACATTTATCATAAATAGGGATGTCATTTTTTTTGTTGTTTAATTATATTCTTTAATGATAAATAATTACCATCTTTATGAAATATTTTCTTACACGAATATAAAAGACCTTTCAATTTGACCATGTCGTCACTGTTTAAGTGACTCTCAAAAATATTTTCCGACATTTGTTGTCGATTTATTTCACTATTGAAAATTTCTAAAGATTAAACATTATAGCATTGATTCGCATAGTTCTCCTCGTTTCTATTTAGGAATATTGGGATACCAGCTTTATTTATAATTAATAATCTATTCTTATAGTTAATAATAGCATTCAATTTACCCAAAAATTTATTTCTGAATATACCATCATATTTATTATGTAAAAGTGATGTTCTAACAATCAATAAAGAAACAGTAAGTCGGTGAAACCGACTTAGAAATACCCTACACGTCCTATTCGGTTTAAATTTAATGAGAATTCCATAAGTTATTTTAAAACAATAGTAATTTTTTACACTTTCTATAATTCAAAGAAGTACTAACTACTTTCCTAAATTGGACGTAATTTACTTAAAGAATTTTTTTTGACCAATTGTAGGACTAACATGTGTTACCAAACACCAAGCCTGTTAACAGACTCAACTCCATTTTCACAGGGCTTCACCCATATAAAATTTGGAGCCAACCGGTTAAACCATTTCTAATTTAAAGTAAAGTAACGAAAAAATCTGTAAAAAGCCGCTGTGCCGCAATGGGTTAACGGAATTCAACAAAACATTTTTGTGAGACTTTCTCTTTGTCCAAAGCTTTCAACTGCGCAAAATTTGACGTAATTCACTTCCAAAAATTTTTTGGGACAATCGTCGGACCGGCATGGATTAAAAAATTCCAAATCTTTTAATAGAGTTAATTCTATTCTCAAAACGTATACAAAATTTAAAAAAAATCTGTCAAACTGTTTCTAATTTAGAGTAAAGTAAAGGAAAAACCTATAAAAAAATGTTGGGCCGCAATGGGTTAACGGAACTCAACAAACCTTTTTTTTTGATATTTTGACCAAGCAATATCTCGCAAAATTGCAGGTAATATTCTTCCAAAATTTTTTTTTGGACAATCATAGGCTAAGCATGGGTTAACAAATTCCAAGTCTGTTAATAATTAGCATTTTAAACATTCCAAAAAATGTTTGGTCGAGTTGTTTTAACCGATTGCGAAACAAAACCTTTAAAAAACAGTTGTATAAATTTGGTTGGAATAAATTAACCCATTTCAGCCTGGTTGACTTTCAAAAAATTTTGTGTTTCTGATTTGTGTCCACTTTTAACGGGTGATTTTGCAGTCGAAAAGGGAAGGAGGTTGACAGAAATTTTTGTTGAGTTCATTTTACTAGTTTGGGCACGAGAGCGCAATGAAGATTTTTCAATGTTCTTGATGTCGAGTCGAAAGGGTGAAATTTTGCACAAATTTAGTGTTTCCGATTTGTGTCTAATTTTACAAGTTGATTTTGCAGTCCAAAAGAGAGGCTGCAAAAAGTTTAAGTTAAGTTCGATTAACCCGTTTTCCACGATGACGCAATGAAGTTTTCTATAAATTTTATTTGCTTAAACGATTAAAAGAATTTTATTGAAAATTTTGTACCTGCATTTTTTTTATAAAAACCCACAGGGCTTATTTTATTTGAGCGGCTTACGCGTATTTTACAAAGATTCAATGAAATTTTAAAATTTTTGGTATTAACGCAAGTTAACCTTTATTCCGAAATCTCACTTAATTATTTGTGGATTTTCAATAGCACATTGCAGCCCAAATGCTTTTTATAGGTTTTTTCGTTACTCTGCAAAATTAGAAATGGTTTAACCGATTACTTTCAAATTTTATATATGTGTTCCTCTTTGAGAATGGAGTTTACTGTATTAACAGATTTGGAATTTGTTAACCCATGCCGCCCCGACTATTGTCGATAAAATAATTTTGGAAGTCTCAAAAACATATTTGTTGAGTTCCGTTAACCAATTGCGGATTTTTTGTTACTTTACTCTTTAGCAGAAACGGAGCAATTGACCTTTAATTTTGTATGCGTTCATGTATATATTAATCATTGTTACGTTGTTTCAAAAAAAAAGAAGTTTGTAAGTAAGTTAATTCAAATTTTTGAAAGTAGGTAAAACTTCTTTGAATTAGGGGAATGTTTAAAAAAGTGTTTTGTCGAGTTCTTTTAACCGATTGCGAAACAAAAACTTTAAAAAACAGTTTGCAAAATAGTTTGAACGATTATCTCTAATTTTTCTATACGTGGTGCTTCTTGTCAATACGGTGCTCCTTGAAGATAGAGTTAAGGATGGTGGGTTTCGTGAATTTTTGTGTTAACTTTTTTCAATAACATCAACTTAAATTAAAACTTCATTAAAACTCAGAGTGGCGGGGCAACGTACGTCGGTTAATAGGTGGTTTACATATAAGTATTATAACACCCGTTTGACTATAGGTCAAAAGGGTATACTAAATTTGGCATCGTTTGAATAAAAATCTGCTTTTCAACTTATATTATTTTTTTACTTACCTGAAAGTTCTACTACGCTCTTCCTCGGTTTTTTTATGATTTTATAAGAGAAATGTATGCTTCTTTTTTGGAAACACTGTTTTAAAATACTATGTATTTAAGCATAATATATACGAAATTGAATTTTTTTGATTTTTAAATTTTATTTGAAGAAAACTGCAATTTTACACTGAAATCTATTTTTAAACAAGTGCTGAAAAAACAAAGGATTTTTACAAAAGCACATTTTAAAAATAATATAGTGTTTCATACTAAGTATTTTATCGGAATATAATGGAGAATCTTCAATATTAACGTTTAATTATGGAAATATATACGTTGGTGAATAAGTTACTGCTTACTTATAAAAACAGTAAATATTTTATTTTGAAGTTCTAATAGCCCTACAATGGGGAAGGTTGCCAAATTTCTCAAGGACCTAACTTCTCTTCATTTTGCAAAAGCTTTGGCCATAAAACTAAATTACTTTTCGCAAAATTTCAGACATGCAGCTGTAATAGGTACAGAGTAATAACTGTTTTTTAAAGTTTTTGTTTCGCAATCGGTTAAAAGAACTCGACAAAACACTTTTTTAAACATTCCCCTAATTCAGAGAAGTTTTACCTACTTTCAAAAATTTGAATTAACTTACTTACAAACTTTGAAAAAACGTAGCAATGATTAATATATACATGAACGCATACAAAATGAAAGGTCAATTGCTCAAACCGTTTCTGCTAAAGAGTAAAGTAATAAAAAATCCGCAATTGGTTAACGGAATTCAACAAACATGTTTTTGAGACTTCCAAAATTATTTTATCGACAATAGTCGGGGCGGCATGGGTTAACAAATTCCAAATCTGTTAGTACAGTAAACTCCATTCTCAAAGAGGAACACATATATAATATTTGAAGGTAATCGGTTAAACCATTTCTAATTTTGCATAGTAACCGAAAAACCTATAAAAAGCTGTTGGGCTGCAATGTGCTATTGAAAATCCACAAATAATTAAGTGAGCTTTTGGAATAAAGGTTAACTTGCGTTAATACCAAAAATTTTAAAATTTCATTGAATCTTTGTGAAAAAGGCGTAAACAGGCCAAAATCAAATTAACCCTCTGAGTTTTTATAATTAAAATCCTGGTACAAAATTTTCAATAAGATTCTTTTAATCGTTTAACCAAAAAATATTTATAGAAAACTTCATGTTGTCATCATGAAAAACGGGTTAATCGAACTTAACTAAAACTTTTTGCAGCCTCTCTTTTGGACTGCAAAATCAACCTGTAAAATTGGACACAAACGGAAAACACGAAAGTTTTTCAAAGCCCGCTAGTTAATTTATTCCAACCAAACAACTAATTCCAGTTGCTAAGAGGACTATTTTTGCAAAATTTCAAGTCAATCAGTCGAACCGTTTTTACTCGACATCAAAAAAACGAAAAATCTTAATACTGCTCGGCAACCTGTTGACTTATAAAAATGCGACGTTGCCTATGTCACCCTCGGGCTCTCAGAATTGTTCCTTTAAAATTTTGTGACAATCGGAGCAGTAGTTTTCACGTGAATTTTGGACAAACAACAAAGAAACAAATTTTCTTCTTTATAAATTAGATCAACTAAAATTTTACTCAATTTTAATTTCAAAACTACTATATCACATTTGTTTTAATTTTTATTTAAATATATTATTTTTTGTTGTGATTTTAAACTTTTAATGGAATTTTTTTAAGATTTCATATTTTTCATATCAATTTTAGAACTGAATAGCTTTTTTACATTTAAAATTATTTTGATAATATTCATTTTTCTTCAAATAATTCCTTTAATATAAATTATTGTGCTTTGTGTTAAAAAAGAAGAAATGATACACCTTCATATCGGCAGATTTACATAAATTGTAGTTTTGTTGGGAATCTAACCTATAAAGCAAAAATTCAGGAACTATATTTATTTTCATTTAAACATCTTTTTTTCCATGAGACTGGAAAATTTCCAAGCCAATGGAAGATTGCCCATGTTTTCCCAATTCCTAAGAAGGTGACAAAAGCGACCCCTCAAAATACCGACCATTTGCCATCACTTCGATGACTTCCAAAATAATGGTTATCCTGATAAACAAAAGACTTTTGAGATTTCTGAATAGCTCGCGTTTTTTAAACGATCGGCAATATTGTTTTAGAAGCCAACGATGGACAAGAGAACTTTTAACTTGCCTTTGGGAGAAGCTTAACACCTGCATTCACTGCTCTGGTGAATCTGAGGTTGTGCCTTTAGACATTTCAAAAGCTTTTGGTCGAGTATGGCATAGTGCACTTTTAAGTAAATATCAGGTAATCGGTTTGAGTAGCCCCTTTTGTACATGGATTGAGGATTTGAATTTTCCGACACTTATGAATTAAATGCTGGTGTTACACAAGGATCCGCCTTATCACCCACTCTTTTTTTAATTTTTGCCAATTATTAGCTCTCTTCCACCATCATGCCAATTCACATTTTCGCCGACGACAACACTCTAGTGATTTCCTACGACTTTTTAAAAAAATCAAATGCCACTTCCGCCGCAATCAGTTTAAAGAAAAATATGATTGCTAGCTCAGTCAATAATGACCAAGCAAAAATATCTGAATGGTTTAAAGGTAGCAGAGTTAAGGTTAACACTTCCAAAACTAAAAGCTGTCGTACCTCTTGCAAAAGAGATCAAATAACCCCTACTCTGAGTTTCCAGGGAGAAATTATACAGCGGTCTGAAAGTTTGAATATTCTAAGTTTGGTTTCGGATTCTGGAAGCTTTTCATCTAATAAAGGCCAAACGAGCATAATTTCGGAACCAAGGAAGATAAAATTTTGGACACAAGTATTTTTCTTGTTTGCTTCGTGTTCGTAAAATTTTTGGATGAGTTGGAATAAAGGTACCACCCATATTATTCTCAAAAGTATATATTCGAAATTAATAAAGATAGTAACTTGAAATAAATATCGAAGTTTTAAATTTTGTATAACGGTTTTTTTTCCAATAATTTATATAAAATAAGAAAAAAACAATTTGAATTGACTGATTTATTCTAGCTCTCAAATTAGAATAAATTTTATAATTTAATTACAGTTATGATTTACATAATTTTGATTGCGTTCCAATTTTGGTTGTTTTTACAATTCAGTAGGTTCTCGCGGTTACAAGAAATATGATCGGTGATAACTCTTCCCTCCAATTTACCTTGACTGGTTCCAACTGATGATTTATTGGTGTTTGGGGAATTTCTTGATTTACTTCGAATTTCTTTAGGAAAATTTTTTTTTATTGTGATTGTAGTGAGAAGAGCAAATAAGATTATTACAATGTTCTTTTGACACTTGTTAATTTTTATACCCTACACCTATAGAATAGGTAAAAGGGTATATGAACTTTGGTATGGTGTTTGTACCCACCTAAAAGAAGCGAGCTAGATATGGAAAAGTATATACATTTGTGATCAGTGTGACCTCCTGAGTCGATATAGCCATATCCGAGCGTCCGTAGGCACGATAACTCAAAAACTAAAGAGCTATCTTGATTAAATTTTAACTGTAGGTTACTAGGGCTGAAATTATCCGGGGATTGTATATGTGGCGAAATCGGCCCATTGGTTCGGATTCTGGACCTTCTAATCGATCGAAGGGCTAACGATCATATAAAAAAATCACAATAACTCAACAACTAATGACGCTTTTTTCATCAAATTTGTGCTGTATGTTACTTGTAATGAAACAACGGCGGCGATTGCGTAAAGTCGAGATTGGACCATGGGTTCGGAACCTCGAACTTTTTGATCGAATTTACGGCAAACGAGCATAATTCTGAAACTAATGAAGATAGAACCTCCAAATCTTGTATCAGGGTGTCCCTTCCTATTTCCTTAATGTCTTTGAAATTTGGGCCCCATTGGAGTAGTGGGTCGGGGACCAGCCATACATTTCCGAAGACCTTAAAGTATTTCTTTAAGATTAATAAAGATAACAACTTAAAAAAATGAAGAAGCTTCAAATTTGGCACAAGGGTGTTCTTTACTATTTCTTGCGTGTCTCCCCAATTTGAGATCAATTGGAGTGGTGGGTCAGTATCCCTCTTAGACCTCTTAAGTTTTAAAAGCTTATAATCGAAATTATTAAAAATAGTAACTTAAAATTAAGACAGAACGTTCAAATTTTGTACAAGGGTTAACTAGTGCTTAAAGTTAAGCGTGGACTGCATAAGGGCGAAATCAGCCCAAGGGTTCGGGATCTGGACCTTCTAATCGGTTTCAGGGCTAACGAACATATATAAATAATCACGATAACACAACAACTAATGATGCTATCTTCATGAAATTTGTGCTGTAGCTAATCGGTAATGAAACTACGGCGGCGGTTGGTTACGGTGAGGATTGGACAATGGGTTCGGAACTTAGAACTTTTTGAGCGAATTCAGGCCAAACTAGCATAGTTCCGAAACCAATGAAGATAGAACCTCCAAATTTGGTTTCAGGGTGTCGCTTTCGATTTCCTTAGTGTCCTTGAAATTTGAGCCCAATTGGAGTAGTGGGTGTGGACCAGCCACTCAGTTCCAAGGACCTTAAAGCACATTTTCGAAATTAATAAAGATAGTAACTTGAAACAAATGTAGAAGAACAAATGTTCAAATTTGGCACATGGGTGTTCTTTACTATTTCCTGCGTGTCCCTCTAATTTTGTACCTTTCTTAGACCCCCCAATGTGTACAAGTTTATCATCGAAATTAATAAAACTAGTAACTTAAAATTAAGATAGAACGTTCCAATTGTGTACAAGGGCTAACTAGTATTGAAAGTATGACGGGGACTGCATATGGGCGAAATAGTGCCATAATTTCGGGTTCGGGAACCCTTGAAAAGTTCAAGAGCTAACAAACATATATCTTAAAAACACGATAACTCAAAAAATATTGCCGCTATTTTGATGAAATTTAAACTCTAGGTTACTAATAATGAAAGTACCATGGGAATTTTTTCTGGTCGAATTTGGTCGATGATTTCAGATTCTAGAAGCTTTTGATCGATTTGAGGACGCACGAGTATAATTTCGAAGCCAAAGAATATATTTCCTATGTGTCCCCGAAATTTAGACTTAATTGTAGTGGTTCAGCTATGTTCAAAGGTACTTGCTGCATTTATGTAAAATTTATTTTTATATTTAAATGAATTATATGAAAAGGTGTAAATTTGTAATTGTATTTTAGAAATAAATTTATTGCATATTTTGCTTATAAGCTTTTCTATTAGGTATATAAACTAGCCATTTAAAATAATTGCAATTTTGAAAAATTGGGATTATTAAATATATTATGCTTTGATTAGCTTTTTATCACAAAATTTAATAACTAGAATTTTTTCATTTTGTAATTGAATTGGAAACAATATATTTTCATTTATAACAAGTTTTTTTGTTTTTTGATATTTTTAAATAAATAGATTAGTAAAAATTTGTAATATTTTTTAAGAGATAGTGTAATTAGAAAATGTTTTTAATATTATAAAGTTAATTTAGTAAGCTATGTCTTACAATCAAATTAATAACAGCTTTTATGGTGTTAAAATGACTTATGGATATGTCATTAAATTTGAACCAAATAGGTGTAGGGTATTTCTAAGTCGGTTGCACCGACTGACTGTTTCTTTACTTGTTTGTATATTACTTTGCTGCAAATTACTAAGGTAGTTTAAATTAAGTTTAATTTTGTTTTCTGTTGCATTCGCCTGCAATTTGGCTGGTATGATATGTTCTTAGTTGATCTGTTTTTTTTTTTTTTTTTTTGTACATTCCAGTCAAACACTAGGATCGAATTCCATTATACAAATCTAAAAAACAGATAGGGGGGGAGGGTGTGTTCTATGGAGTATCTCTTTTGGGGTAGCTCTATAGGATCAATGGGTGTAGTATGCGAATACAGCTCACGGGTATCCTGGTACGTTGGCCTAGCTTCTACTACACCAAGTCAAATCTCACCTTCACGTTGGTCCCCCCTGTTACGTCGAGTAATCCTACCGGAAGATCTGGTATCCAACCCAGGTGGAGTAAGTAAGACAAACCAACGAGATTTTGGCGGGTCGAGTCTTATGTATTAAAAACATAGGCTTGATTTAGGAGCGTCTGCACCAAGAAATGGCGGCTCGAAGCGGGTGTCTGTCTTGTAACAAGCGGCTCGCTATATAAATGTGTGTGAGATGTGTCTGTTCATCCAAAAGGCAGGTGTGCCTACTGACATGTGCTTATGGGGTTATCAACCATATCTCATAAAACACTAACTGTATAAAATATGCAAACATGAACCAAAATGCGAATGGATATATTTCCCCAAGGGGTAATCATAGTAATATGGTGAATCCTCTTTTGGCTTCTCCAGTCAATGTAAACTGCACATCGGATTTGGTGGTGCAGATAAATTCATGTTTAAATACAAACAGGATAAGAGAATCGAATACAAGTTCAAGAAACCGTTCACGTGAAATAGTAAAAACTTTTGGCTACAAGAAGCAGACGCTAATCGGAGCAGGGAACGTGAGAACACTATATGGTGTCGGACGATACGAGCAAGCCGAGCGTGAAATGTTACAATTCAATATTAACATACTTGGCGTCAGTGAAACTAAATGGAGAGGTTGTGGTGAAATTATTTCGGACAGTAATTTAAGTCACATGCTGTACTCAGGAGATGATGAAGCCGAAACATGAATAAGGCGCGGTGGAGTAGGAATTATGCTAAATGCAGAAGCAAGATGCAGCCTTATCTCTTGGAAACCAATATCGCGCAAGTTGATGACTGCCAGATTCAAATCAAGGGTCCGAAATATAACCATAATACAATTTTACGCTCCTACCGAAGAAGCAGAAGATGAAGAAAAGCTGAATTTTTACACCCTAGTTGGGACAACATATGATCACGCTCCCAGAGCCGACATAAAGATTATATTGGGTGATCTAAACGCGAAAGTCGGAACGGAAAACTCTAGTTTAGAACGAGCCATGGGACGGCATGGCATTGGGGTAAGAAACGACAATGCGAAAGGCTCGTGGATTTTTGTAATTCCCGTTGGAAGCGATCACCATTTAGTTGTTGCGCAAATGCAGTTAAGAACAGCAGCTGTCCAAAGACGAAATCAAGTTCCTGTCAGAAAAGCACTCTTCGATGTTGAAGCGTTAAAAAATCTCGCAACACGTGGAAATTTTGTACAAAAATTCCGAGGAAGGGCATCAACATTGAATGAAGCAAATGAACGGGATGACGGGGCAGTTTCTATAGATGAAAAGTTGGATAAAGTAAAACAATCATTTATAGAAACTGGAAGAGAAACAATACCCCGATCATCGTAGCAAAAAGCCCCATGGATCTCACGAATTTCGTGGGAAAACATAGCCAGACGTAAAGAGCTGAAAAACAAAATAAAATATGAACAGGATCCGCGGCTATTGGGTGAGCTTCGCAGCGAGTATAAGAGAGCACATCAAATCGCGAAGAGATGTGTAAGACGAGGCAGAAGGAAACAAATAGAAAACCTTGCTACGGAAGCAGAGATAGCAGCAAGAAGAAGTGACGGCAAAGCCTTATATAAGATAACAAAAATTCTTTCAGGTCATTCAACAAAGCAGCAAAATATTATCTTGGACGAAGATGGAAGGCTTCTGGTGTCGATGGATGATCAATTACGGAGGTGGAAAGACTACTTTTGCCGTTTGCTAAACGAACATTTTATACAGCAATCTGCATCAGAAATCTCTGAAAAACCTGAGTTGCGTCGATCACACAGGGGTGTTAGTACAGCACCACCAACGAAACCTGAAATCGAAAGTGCCATTTCGCTCTTGAAAGATAACAAAGCTGCAGGAATTGACCAAATACCCGCCGAACTTCTAAAAGCAGACATACCCGCAACGGCAGATATACTTCTCCCATTAATTCAGGCTATATGGGAAGAATAAAAGTACCCGAGTGAATGGAGAGAAGGAGTTATTGTTAAGCTGGCAAAAAAAGGTAACCTGAAGCATTGCAATAACTGGCGCGGTATTATGCTGTTATCTGTCTTCTCGAAAATAATGGCAAATATTATACTCAAAAGGATCAAAAGCAGGATTGAAAATACATTAAAAAGACATCAAACTGGCTTTCGCAGTGGTCGCTCTTGTGTTGACCATATCAACACGCTACGAATATTACTCGAGCAATCAACAGAGTTCGGGTCGCCGCTACATCTCATGTTTGTAGACTTCGAGAAAGCTTTTGATCGTGTAAACCGCGAGTATATATGGAGAGCTCTTAGTAGGTGGGATATCTCGGAGAAAATTATTGCCATTATTAAGGAATCCTACGAAAATGCGAGGTTTCGAGTCTTACACAATGGACAGTTGACTGATTCGTTTGAGGTGCAGCAGGGTGTAAGGCAAGGCTGTATATTGTAGCCTATATTTTTTTTGGTTGTGATGGACGAAATTTTAACCGCAACCGTAGGCGTTGATGAGAGGTATGGCATTCAGTGGCGATTAGGAAAACATTAAAGCCACTTAGATTATGCTGATGATGTAGTTTCCATGGCACACACAAGAAGGGGTCTGAACGAAATGTGCCAAAATTTGAACAAATATGGCAAACGAGCTGGTCTAAAAATAAATGCAGCTAAGACCAAAAGCATGCGTACAGAGCACTCCACACATCAGCAAATTCTACTAGAAGAAAGCCAAATTGAAAAAGTAGAGCAGTTCAATTATTTAGGAAGCATGGCGACATCAAATGGGGGAGCAGAAGTTGATGTTGACAACAGAATAAATAAAGCTAGAGCTGCTTTTGGAACTCTAACAAACATATGGCAGTCAAATAATATAGCCCTGCGTACAAAGCTAAAAATATTCGAAACAAACGTCAAATCAGTACTTCTATACGGTTGTGAAACATGGAAGGTATCCACCATTTTCACCAAAAAGTTGCAGACGTATATAAACCGTTGTCTACGCCGCATTTTAAGGATTCGTTGGCCGCAAATCATTACTAACACACACCTGTGGCAAAAAGCGAACCAAAAGATGATTGAGGTCGAGATCCGAGAGAGAAAATGGCGATGGATCGGACATACCTTGAGGAAGCCAGAAGAAAACATTGCAAGGCAAAGTTTTGAGTGGAATCCACAAGGCAGACGACGAGTGGGTAGACCAAGGAAAACATGGAGAAGTACTGTTTTGAAAGAGGCAGAAGCGCAACACAAAACGTGGCTACAGCTAAAAGGAATTGCTAAGAATCGTGAAAGGTGGAGAGGATTTGTTGACATCCTATGCCCCACCAGGGGTTCTAGGATCCAGTAAGTAAGTAAGTGAAAAACAGATATGTAGGCTTCGCTATGGGCCTAAGGAGGTAGAAGGAAAAGAGGTAAGAAGAGAAGAGTTGGGTGGTAAGTAGTATGTATATGACGGTTCAGCGTCAGCAAAAGCTCAGGAGCTTTTGTTAGAGCTTTTTTAATGCCGTTTCAGCGTCAGTAGTCAGCAGTTCTCCTAAAGTTATGCAATAAAATTGTGATAAGTAAAAAGTTTTGTGCTTTTGAGTATTTTAAATTAAGCTTAGCGGTTAGAATATCAGTTATGTTTAAATTTCAAATTAAAACAATAATAAGCTTAAACTAGTTTAAGTCTTTGAGTATTAAATTAAGCTTGGTTGTTAGGATATCAGTTATGTTTAAATTTCAAATTAAAACAGTAATAAGCTTAAGATATTGTGCTTATTGTTCTTAATTAAATATGAAAAGTTTTTAAAGTTTGGTTTAAGTACAAAGTTAATATTATCAAAGTTTAAGCTTGATTTAATATTTCCGCGAAAATAAAAAAAAGTTTTATATACTAAAAATAAAAGCTTAAGTTATTGAGCTGAATATTTTTAATTAGATATGAAAAGTTTTTTAAATATCAGTTATGTTTAAATTTCAAATTAAAACAGTAACAAGCTTAAGATATGATGCTTATTGTTCTTAATTAAATATGAAAAGTTTTTAAAGTTTGATTTAATTACAAAGTTAATATTATCAAAGTTTAAGCTTGATTTAATATTTCCGAGAAAATTGAAAAAAGTTTTATAAATTAAAAAAAAACGAGGAAGAGTGTAGTAGAGTAGACTGTGTCAACTCTGGGATACCCGTATGACCGTAACATATACATTATATCATCCGGTTAATTACTTTGGCAAAATTTCAAACATTCAGCTTTATTAGGTGTAGAGTAATGCTCATATAAAAGAAGGAGTTGTATGGCAGCTACTCGAACCCTTTGCAGTAGACCAACCAAATTTTGCAGTAACTTTGGCCATTACACTAAACTATTTTTGGCAAAATTTCAGACACCCAGCTTCATTTGGTGTAGTGTAATCCTCATATAAAAGAAGGAGTTGTATGGCAGCTACTCGAATCCTCAGCAGTACACCAACTAAATTTTGCAGTAACTTTGGCCATTACACTAAACTATTTTTTGGCAAAATTTCAGACACGCAGCTTCCATAGGTATAGAGTAATGCTCATATAAAATTAGAAGTTGTATGGCAGGTACTCGAACCCGTGGACCAAAATGGCTGAATTTAAAACTCGATTTCGTTTTTTGCATAAAAACGAATTTGTGAAAATTTCATAATCCTAGCTCCTTTACTTTTTGAGTTATCGTGATGACGGACGGACGGACGGACATACATAGCTAAATCGATTTATTTTTCGATTCTGATCCGATCCATACACTTGAGTCTATATCTACCCCCCCTCCTTCTCTGCGTCACAAACGTAATGGCAAATTTATTATACCCTTGGACTATATAGTCATACGGGTATAATAAGCTTAAGCTATTGAGCTGAATATTTTTAATTTGATATGAAAAGTTTTTTAAATTTGGTTTATACTTAATATTATCCAAAACCAATAATATTATTGGTTTATACTTAATATCTTACAATATGTTTGAAAATTAAGCTGCCAACTGCCATTTTAAAGTTGTAAAGCTGAAAAAATCGATGGAAATTTTTTGTTTGATTATTAACTTAACTGCAAAAGTTTTGAAAAAAATGAAACAAATAAACGTTTGAAATTATATTGTAAATTTTTTTTATTTTGTTTATTTTTTTTGTTTTTTAACTTGAACTTGATCACGTTTTCAATAAGTGTAAGCTTGATTTAATATTTTCTGTGAAAATAGAAAAAAAGTTTTATAGGTTTTGAGTTGAATATTCTTGATTAGATATGAAAAGTTTTTATAGTTTTGGTTTAAATACAAAGTTAATATACAAAACTAATATCAATGTTAAAATTAAAATTGAAAGACACTTTTAATGTGGGTATAATAATTTTTAATTTATTTAAACATCTTTAAATTGCGATTTTCTATTAAACTAACAAAAATTTGATTTTTTTTTTGTTTTACAACTATTGCTAAATGGCATAATGCCTCCAAGCATATGTTTTATATTATCTTCAGTTACATATCTTTTATTATCTAATGAACTTAAAGCTACTTTATTTAAATTTTGTGTATAAATTGTATTTTTTTTTTTTTTTTTTTTTTTTTTTGCAAAGGTTGATGGAAAGCATCGAAAGCCGTCCAGAATCACTGTACGGGGTTCATTTGGGGAGTGTTGGACTTTAACCAACTAAAACTACCCACCTTTTTTTAAAACCAAACTTGGTATGGACCTTAAATACAAATGTATTGTTTGGTTTTTAGGATCGGGATTGGGAAGAAAATTAGGATTAGGATTTAGCAGTTTGAATTATGATGGATAAAGGAATTAATTTAATGGAAAGTCATGAAGACGGATGTTAATGTTCTTCTTAAACTTTATTGAATCGTACATATAAAAACTACCAACTTTGGGAAACACATTAAATTGTAACTGATTCCATAATCGCGATGTGCGCACAACAAACGAATTTCCATAAGCCGTGTTTCGCCATCTTACTAATTCAACAGAGTAGGGGTGAGCATCTGTTGCACTCCTTGTTTCACGTTGAAAAACTTTTAGGGGAGGCATTAATTGTTTAATTTCATTGGAACAGGTGTTCGTCCCTACGAGGTATCTATAAAACAGAGTTAGTGACCAAATGGTACGCCGATGGTTAAGTGGAGTGAGCGATGAGGTAACACTGGGATCATTTATAAGACGGATAGCTCTATTTTGCTTTTTATCGAGATATCCCAGTGCGGTTTGGGGGGCTCCAGCCCAAATATGTGCATTATACTCAATTTTTGGTCTAATGTAAGTTTTATAGATTTTTAGAAGATCAGGTGCAGTAAAGTAAGTTTTACAGCGAAACAAAAAACCTAAACATTTAGCTGCATCTTTAGCTATACCAAAAATGTGGTTTGACCAGGTCAATTTTTGGTTTAACCCGACACCCAGAATGTTCAGGTCTGTTGTGTGTTGCAAAGGTATACCCTGAAATGACAAGCTGGGGGTAGATATTGCAATTTTCCGCGAGATTAAACAGCATTGGGTCTTTTTTGTGTTGAAATCAACACGGTTACACTCTCCCCATTTTTGGATTTTTGCTAAATCATTGTTTAGCTCACTAGTCATGAAATTTTTTGCTGTTGTGTTAATCTGATGATTAATGTTACAGCGACTATGAAATTCATAGGAAGCCACAAGGGTGCTGTCATCTGCAAAACTGTGAATTGGATTGGAGGTTATTGAAAGTAAGTCATTGATAAATATTAAGAAAAGAGTTGGGGATAGAAGAGATCCTTGGGGGACACCAGCATTTATTTGAAATTGGTTGGATGTATAACCATCCACAAGTACACGAATTGTGCGATTTGAGAGAAAATCTCCAATCCATTTTAGAAAAACCCTACCTAAACCTAAAGCCTCGCATTTTGCTATTAAAGCATTATGCCATACTCGGTCAAAAGCTTTAGATATATCCAAGGCTACAACATCAGATTCACCAGAGTGGTGAAGACTGATATTTAGCTTCTCGCAAAGGTAAGTCATGAAATCACCGGTTGAACGACGGGCTCTGAATCCGTATTATCGATCATGGAGCAAACCTTTGCGATCAAGGTATTTCAGAAGCTTTATGTTTACAATTTTTCCCATTACTTTGGAAAGGACCGAGGTTATAGCAATAGGGCGGTAGTTTGAGGGATCGCTTTTGTTGCCTTTTTTTGGAACTGGAAAAACATTCGCAACCTTCCATTGGGCAGGATGAGTACCCGAAGTAAAGGAAAGGAAAAAACGGTTGCGGAGAGGTTTTGAAATAGTGGAATAAGTTTTTTTGAGAACCATTGAAGTGATTCCATCCGGACCGGCCGATTTGTTTGCGTCAAGATTTTTCAATATTTTCATCACTGTTCGTGTCCTGAAGTAAATTCTACCAAAGGATCTAAATATTTATTAATATGGTCTAAATATTTTCATTTCTTTAAAACAAGTTTCATTTTTTAATAAACAATTTTTATAATTATCTAATATTAAAGAATTGACAACATATTTCTTTATTCTTTTAGTTTTTTTAATAGTTTTATTTTCATATGTTTGAAGGAAATACATTTTAGATTTTAATCCAATAAATTCAGAAACAATTTTTTCATTAAATTCATCTTTAAAAAGACCTAGAACTTTTTTATTCATTAGAGGAAAATTAAATAAATTGTCAGATGGATAATCTGATGTATCAAAACGTTTTGGTATTTCATTAAATAGGTCAGCGTAAAAATCATCCGTCTGTATAGTATAAATGAAACTGTCTGTATCTGTATAATTTAAAGAAACCTTACTACCATATTTAGGTTTAATATAATCATAATGAAAATCATACATAAGAATTTTAGATTGTTCGAGTACCGCAAATCCCAAATATATAGGTTTGTCATAATATATATTTGTATGATTAAGCTGAATGGCTATCAAGTTTTCAGTAAATCTAGAGTGACTATGATAATTTGGTTTTGCTTCGAGCACCTAAATGTCTTCCTTGACTTTCCCAAGATGTAGCTATTTTGACATTTTTTCTTTTATCTACATTTTCCATTGTTTTACCAAAAACAGCATTATTCATTAATTTAAAATAATCTTTTTCAAAAGCATTTTTAGCCATTGACCTGTGTGCGTTATTTAAATCAACATATTTTTTTAACCAATTGCTTTGTGTGAATTTTAGTACTCTATAAATTTTTTTGAGAATCAAGCCGTTTCGAAGACACTGTTTTAAGTTTCGATAATGGATGATATATATGCGTTTATTTGTTAAGTCAACTAACAGTTAAGGAATTTTACCTTTCGGTGGAACTTTGTTTTCAGCACAAAAAGGAAAATCATTGTGCAAATCATGTAAATGTTGAGGGTAATCTAAATCCACTTCTAAAACGTAGCCAGTTTGCGAATCATCGGCAACTGAAAACACATCAATATTTTCAGGAGTATCAACCCACTGAAAATCTTTATGAGGTAAATATTGGATCATTGCCCATCCATATAAATTGTTGGCATCTTCATATACTATATATTTGGAAGGTTCGTTTTTTTTATAAGATTCCCCCATAAATTTATTATTTGCCACTGAATGTCTAAGTGAGCACTGACTAATTCCACCACGTATCCCTTTTTTAAAAAAATTATACATATCAACATCAGTTAACAACTCTAATTTTATATCAGTGTATTTTAATATAGCCGCCCATGACAAACCTGGTGAAAGTTTTCAAAAACATCAGTCAAAATAAGTATATCTGTTTTAAGGTAAAGTTTAAGATAGTCCCATAAATTTTGACATTTAAACGTATTCCATACATTAACTGCACGAATGTAGTCTTCATCGGAACATGGTGTGTTTGTCATTTGATTGGTAAAATTGTCTTGTGACGGTAAACATGTTTCGTCAAGTCGTTCAATGGAATTTAAATACTCATAGGGAAAAACTCCCTTTCGAGTCATAAGTTTAAATTTTTCATTATTATTGAATTCTTTTTTTATATGAATCAAATCGCTTTCATTTAAATTTTTACACAATGAATCAAGGCTAGAAGCCATAAATCTGAAGCTATCGAGAAAACGTAAATAAAATGAATGATTATTATCTATTGAAATTTTTTTAGATAATGAAATATAACGTTCTTTATTCAAAGGAACGACACCAATATGTCCATTCACTTCGTTTAGTTCTTTAAATAAAAGATGACAATCATAACCGGAAAAAATGTGAAAAAATATTGGAAAAAAATTTGATCGTCTATACAATAAGTTGCAATAAGAATGAGCAGGACCTCTACAATTGCCAGTAAAGTGGCAATGGTCTCTAATTCTATTATTAAAATTTAATGCTTATCACATATGTGACACGTTTCTTGAACCAATTGTTGTAGCTGCTCATCCAGTGTTAGCGGATTCATCGGTTTTGAACTCATAAAGAAGGTTGAATATAATTCACTGCATGTTTCTGCCAATGATTGGATAAATTCCTTAGCATAGTTAGCTCTAACAAATTCTTTGAAACAGCTTAGACCATCATCAAAAGAACATTTAATGTAGTAAGAGAAAGCTACTGGAACATGTTGATGAATGTTTGTTGTTGAAGACATCGTGGAATCAGAATTGCATGTTGCAATAGGTTGTAAAATACTCTCAGCATCGGCATAAATAACAAAAGGTGTTTTCAATTGTTGTTGATAATTCTTAAACTCCAGTGTATTTTTTTCAACAGACGGAAGCTTTGTAACTACTTTATTGCATTCGGGTTTGTGTAAGTCACGTTGTTGTAATGTATGAAAATGTTGCAAGCACATATTACAAATATAAATATGATGAATATTCCATGTTACAGACCGACTTATCAATCTTGATAAATGTTTTATGTAAACAAAATGAAAATTTTCATCCCTTTCCAAAAGCAATAGATTGACATGAAACTTTTTTTCACATTTTGTCAAATAAAATGGCCCTACAACCTCATATTTCTTATTAATTACTTCCAAGCCAAACAAATTTATGCTTATTTCATTATTAAGTTCTTCGAATAAATTTAGTTCAGACAATTTAGTTGGAAATTGCATATTGCCAAAATTAAGTTGTAAAACATCGCCAAACTCAAGCTTGACTATTGGTTGAGAAATGTCAGTAATTTTGTATGAAGATGTTCGTTTTGCATTTTCAGCGGAAGTTTGTAAGGCTGATACTAAACTCCACTTAAAACAGAAGTTATCATTTTTGTGGATATTAATGCAGGCTTTTTTATCTTCTATATTTTTTGGTAACTTAATATAACTAGAAATGTGGATTGGTTCATATTTATTGATATTTATTTCCACGTGTAAAATTCTAATTAACGCCCAGCCACTATCTTTTTCTTGGAAGTCTTCTGCTTGTTGTTGAATAACGTCTTTAGCATTTTCAAAAAAATCATTAAGATCGTCTGCCTGTGTAATGCTTAACATTCAAGTTTGAAAAGATTTGATTGATATATTTATCTCTTCTTCTGTTGGTTTTATATATTCACCGAAAAGTTCAAGATTCGCCTTAATGACGTTATGTTTTTTTAGTGATTGTCTCAACAATTCAAAGATATCGGGTTGAGCCTTTTCTAAAAAGTGTGATGGGTTAAATATGCCTTCATCATCATTATCTCTAATAAATGTTTCTAGTGTATTTTGAAAACATTCATTAATACACCTAACATTAGTTTCAATGACTTCTGCTGCATTTTTCTTATGTTCATTTGTCCGAACATGGTAATTCCACAAATTATTTGAGATGGCTGTTTTGCACTTCTTGCAAAATTTTGTATTTTCATAACCTTCTCTGTGGTTTTTTATATGCTCTAATAAATTGTTTTTTCGATCAAATACTTTTTGACATAAATCACATTTATGTTTTAATTGTACATTTATTGAACATTTATGGCTTTTAATATTGTCCGGCCTGGTGAAAATTTTTTTGCACTCATTGCATTCCGATTTGATTTTTTTATTTGCTGAACTCATTTTTAGTTGTTTTTTTGTTCTTTTATTTTTTTGTTTTTATTTAAGTAAAAATTATGTGGTAACTAAAATGGATTATAACATAAGATCATATATATATACTTTTAAAACCACCAGGTATTTACTTATTTCTTGGCACCGCACAG
Source organism: Dolichopus griseipennis (assembly GCA_963082915.1). Lineage (NCBI taxonomy): Eukaryota > Metazoa > Arthropoda > Insecta > Diptera > Dolichopodidae > Dolichopus > Dolichopus griseipennis. Next base: position 238,496,477 of record OY720441.1, on the reverse strand, counting down.
CTGCGGCAGCCTTCACAACATTTTAATTTGATTGATATTTTCAAAATACTGCAACAATGTTGTATCGTATTAGAATTTTAACTTTAAAAAACAAAAGAAAAAAAAATTGCATAAATCCAACTTTTAACTCCTGGACAACTTTTTAATTTATATTATATTTTTCAAATACTGCAACAATGTTGCATCTAATTAGCATATTAACTTTTTTAGAAAGGCGCGCCGCCGCCCGCATTACTATTCTACTCATAAAATGAAATAAATCTATTAAAATATTTTTTTGGCACCGCGCAGCTGCAGCAGCCTTCACAACTTTTTAATTTATATGATATTTTTCAAATACTGCAACAATGTTGTATCGTATTAGAATTTTAACTTTAAAAAACAAGAGAAAAAAAAAAAAAAATTGCATAATGAGTTAGTTAGTTGGTTTTTATTTTATTTTTTATATGAGTAGGGAAGTCATATATAAAGTTTTTCATATATAAGAACAACTATTTCTCTTTACTATTATTAAAAATTATTTACTTTATTAAGAGTACATAATACATATTACAAAATAAAACAAATAATATGGTAAGATATTTGTTTTTTTTCTTTTTAAAACTATTAACGAACCTTCCCAGACCGTTTCGGACCTTCACAGACCGTTTTCGGACTTTCACAGACCTTTTCGGACCTTCACAGACCGTTTGCGGACCTTCACAGACCGAAACTACTCTTGAAAACTGGCCCCTCGCGCCAAGGGGCCCCTTAGCACCGTCATAAGTATCTAAAAAAACAAAATTTTCCATTTCTTTCAAAATAAATAAAAAAAAAAAAAACAAATTAAATTTTTTTTAATATTAAACTTTATTTATTTCAAAAAATTCACCTGCGAATCGATATCAATCGATGGAATTAATTGAAATAACGCCATATTCCTTTTGTCTTTATCCCGTCCCAAAAATTTAAAATAAAATTGCGCTCTATTCAATTCCTCTAATTCCGGTTGGTTTGTAACTTTTTTTGAAAACCTGTCCGGCATGAAAAATATAATTTTTTCATTGGTTATCATATCTTCTACCTCACAAAGCACCACCGTTTGGCCACTTTTCGTCTCTAGAAAGCGCCAGGAAAGCACCTCGTATATTTTGTTTTGGTGTAAAATATCAATATTATGATATTTTTGCACTCGAACCCACTCCCAATTCCATTAAACTTTTTAAAAAACCAGCCTAATTATAGAAAATAGAAAAATAAAAATATAAGACAAAAAAAAAAAAAATAAAACAAATATCTTACCATATTGTTTGTTTTATTTTGTAATATGTATTATGTACTCTTAATAAAGTAAATAGTTTTTAATAATAGTAAAGAAAAATAGTTGTTCTTATATATGAAAAACTTTATATATGACTTCCCTACTCATATAAAAAATAAAATAAAAACCAACTTTAAATTTTTTTTTTTTTTTTCTCTTGTTTTTTAAAGTTAAAATTCTAATACGATACAACATTGTTGCAGTATTTGAAAAATATCATATAAATTAAAAAGTTGTGAAGGCTGCTGCAGCTGCGCGGTGCCAAAAAAATATTTTAATAGATTTATTTGATTTTATGATTAGAATAGTAATGCGGGCGGCGGCGTGCCTTTCTAAAAAAATTAATATGCTAATAAGATGCAACATTGTTGCAGTATTTGAAAAATATAATATAAATTAAAAAGTTGTCCAGGGGTTAAAAGTTGGATTTTTGCAATTTTTTTTTTCTTTTGTTTTTTAAAGTTAAAATTCTAATACGATACAACATTGTTGCAGTATTTTGAAAAATATCAATCAAATTAAAATGTTGTGAAGGCTGCCGCAGCTGTGCAGTGCCAAGAAATAAGTAAATACCTGGTGGTTTTTAAAAGTGTATAATATATATGATCTTATGTTATAATCCATTTTAGTTACCACATAATTTTTACTTAAATTAAAACAAAAAAAAAAACAAAAAAAAAAGCAACTAAAAATAAGTTCAGCTAATAAAAAAATCAAATCGGAATGCAATGAGTGCAAAAAAATTTTCACCAGGCCGGACAATCTTAAAAGCCATAAATGTTCAATAAATGTACAATTAAAACATAAATGTGATTTATGTCAAAAAGTATTTGATCGAAAAAACAACTTATTAGAACATATAAAAAACCACAGAGAAAGTTATGAAAATACAAAATTTTGCAAGAAGTGCAAAACAGCCATCTCAAATAATTTGTGGAATTACCATGTTCGGACAAATTAACATAAGAAAAATGCAGCAGAAGTCATTGAAACTAATGTTAGGTGTATTAATGAATGTTTTCAAAATAGACTAGAAACATTTATTAGAGATAATGATGATGAAGGCATATTTAACCCATCACACTTTTTAGAAAAGGCTCAACCCGATATCTTTGAATTGTTGAGACAATCACAAAAAAAACATAATGTCATTAAGACGAATCTTGAACTTTTCGGTGAATATATAAAACCAACAGAAGAAGAGATAAATATATCAATCAAATCTTTTCAAACTCGAATGTTAAGCATTACACAGGCAGACGATCTTAATGATTTTTTTGAAAATGCTAAAGACATTATTCAACAACAAGCAGAAGACTTCCAAGAAAAAGATAGTGGCTGGGCTTTAATTAGAATTTTACACGTGGAAATAAATATCAATAAATATGAACCAATCCACATTTCTAGTTATATTAAGTTACCAAAAAATATAGAAGATAAAAAAGCCTGCATTAATATCCACAAAAATGATAACTTCTGTTTTAAGTGGAGTTTAGTATCAGCCTTACAAACTTCCGCTGAAAATGCAAAACGAACATCTTCATACAAAATTACTGACATTTCTCAACCCATAGTCAAGCTTGAGTTTGGCGATGTTTTACAACTTAATTTTGGCAATATGCAATTTCCAACTAAATTGTCTGAACTAAATTTATTCGAAGAACTTAATAATGACATAAGCATAAATTTGTTTGGATTGGAAGTCATTAATAAGGGTGCGTTTATGTTGGAGCATCGCTTTGATCATCGATAAACATTTAGAGCGTAGAAAACTCTTTATTCAGTTTTTTACGCTCTTATCGATGATCAAAAAGTTTGAATAATTGTTTTGCTCTCATTTGTTATATTAATTTTTTATATAAATGTTTTGTTATTTTTGTTTATTAATTTTTTCTGTAATACAAAATCTCGAGCAGGTGCAATTATACATTTTCAAATATAATAAAATAAAAATTATTTTTATTGTTGATAAAATAATTTTGTGTTTTATTTTTTATAATTATAAAATAACTTTTTAAAAGTTATAATTTAATTTTTTGTCAATTTAAATTTTTTTTATTATTTTTTTCACCTTCCAAATAAATAATTATAATTATACGTTTTCATTATATTTAATTCATAAACTTTTTTAATTTTGTTTTTCTTTTTTTTTTAAAAAATATTACCAGATAAATCTACAATAACCATAAATTATATTATTTTTTTATTCTACATCGCTTTTATCGAAGCTCCAATATAAACACTCCATAAGAGCATAGCTTTTTCGATGCTCTTATCGATGCTCTTATCGACGCTCTTATCATTTATCGCAGCTCCAACATAAACGCACCCTTACTCGGATAAACGTAATGAAACTTCTTTAATTAGAGACCTACAAGGTGTAAACCATGGGAATAACTTTGTAATGTGTGTTAATTGAAATTCTCGCAACAATGACTCACCACATGAAAAAAATAACAGTTTCAAATTTGTTTAAACGTGTTTCTAACTGGTTTAAAAGAACCGCTTGGTTCAACTATAAGGTAAATGAAACCTGAATCTTTACCAAAAACTTTTTCGTTCTGTATTGAAGAGCAGAACATTTCATATTTAAGACCTACTCCTACCATTTCTAAACCGTCAAATAATTGAAAGCCTACATCAAGAATTTCTTTTGTACCGAATCGGATAAAAAATCCAAACATTACAAGATTTCCAAATTACCCTCAAATGACAAACCCAACATCACGTAATACCGGTTACCAAAATAATTTTTCTCAACCTAGATTTTATCGTCCACAACCCCAATTTCCAAATTATTTTCAAGATAAACAAAATCAAGTACAAAGTAATGATAGACCAAATAATCCAAACTTCACAAAAGCCGAGTCAATGAAACTTAGTACTAACAGAACAATTCAAGTGAGACATAACCAACCCACACAATTTATTAGACCACCTCAAACTAATTTCTTTCGTACCTCAAATCAACCGAAATTTACAAATAAAGATTTATTTAATGTTCCAGTAGAACCAAACTACTCTGACAAGAATTACCAAGAATTAGATCAATATTTTACAATTATCATTATGATAATTGTGATGAATACTCTTATCCTAAAGAATCTTAAACAAATGAAATAATTAATGAACCTAAGATAGTTGATGAAAATGTTTTACTTGTAGAAGCCTCGGAGAATCAATCGGTTTCTTAGATATTAAAAAACATTATACTATTTCACCATATATATATTAATATAAAATCACCTTTCCGACGAGATCTCAAAGTTCTTAATTGATGCAGGAGCTTCTGATTTCTTTCTAAGACCTGAATTTGCACATCCTGAAGATCTTCAGACTTGAGAATCTCATTCATATAACAACAGTTTTAAATAAACATTCTTTAAATAAAAGAGTAACTCTTCCTAACTTTGTAGAATTCAATCAATATGTTAATTGTAAATTTCAAATTTGTAAAATTTCATAAACATTTCCATGATATTTTGGGCTATGATCCTTTGGATTCTTTAGGAGCTATTGTAGATACAAATAAAAAAACACTTAATAAAAAGAAGTCCGTTAGACCTTTTTATTTTAAACTAATTTTCAATCTCAAAAAATTACCATTGATCAGGTAGATATAATAATAGCTAAATTGCCAGTAGATCTAAGAAATGGAGATATTTTTATTTCTAAAACTGAAATGAAACCTGCTTTATTTATTTTTGAAAAAATTTGTGTTGCAAAAGAATGGTTATAAATAGTTATATTGAAGTGACTAACTATTCACCTACTACTCAAATTTTATTTTTGGATCAACCACTTATAGGTAATCAATATAAAGACTGGGAAGATTATAGTTTCCCTTATCAACTTTTAGATACCCGTGCATACCCACTAACCGTTATTTATTTCCCTTATGCTATTATAAATATTACAAAAAAAAGTATATAACTTATTATCATAAGTTTTGCTTAAAAAAAAATAACAAAAAAAAAATTAAATTTTTAATTCATTATAGGTACCATAGTTTTTGCTTAAAAACAAAAAAAAACCCTAAAAGTTGGTCCGGGTGATGTCCAACTTTGCCAACTAACTTACCCTATTACTTTACCTGCCCAATTTTAATTTTAGCCTCGTAGCATCATTAGATTCACAGTTATCGAATTGACAACTTGGCATGGCAGCTGTCCGAAAATGGGGCCATAAAATTTTGAAATTCAAAAATAATTGCTCGATTCAATATATAACTAATCGTGTATAATTTCCATCCTCGTAGTATAATTAGTTTTAAAGCAATTCATATTGGTGCAAAGAAGTTGTATGGCAGCCCCCCGAAAATGGGGCCGTAACATTTTGAAACTTCATATAAGTGCTCGATTCATTATATAACTAACAGTGTGTAATTTTCACCCTCATAGTATAATCAGTTTCCAAGAAATTCATATTGGTGCAAAGAAGTTGTATGGCAGACCCCTTAAAATGGAGCCGTAACATTTTGAAACTTCATATAAGTGCTTGGATCATTATAAAACTAACCGTGTGTAATTTTCGTCTTCCTGGTATAATTACTTTTGAAGAAATTCATACTGGTTTAAATAAGTTGTGTTGCAGCTCCCCGAAACCTTGGTCTGGTCTTAACCAAAAAGAATAGGGAACCTCAAAAATGTCCAAAAAATGTTTTGTGGGAATTTCAAAACTCAAGCTCTAATTTTTCAATTCTATCTCTTTTAATTAATTTTTAATTCACAAATATATTAAACTTAAGCAAAATAAGCTTCATATGATCATATTCATATAATGATCATCATGATAGATAATAGTCATTATATTCATAATGATTATATCTATCAATATCAATAGGCCATTTACTTAAAAAAAATCTTTGTGTTCTTTTTTGCTTATCTTAAATAAACTGAGCATCATTTAAATCATTTGAAATCGTAACTCGAAATAGTTATCTACAAAAAAAAAAAAACAAAAAAACAAAAAAAAACAAAATTCATATAATTTCATGGTAAATACAAGATGCATAGCAAAATTTCAAATTTTTATATGAAAATATTGGAGTTAAAAAAGTTAGTTACCGAGCGAATCTTGTTTTTTCCTTATGGAGTTATTTAAAAAAAACAAAAATATAAAAATATATTTTCTGTTCTTTCTTTTATTTTTTTTTTATTCCCTTTATTAATACACAATATTAATTAAAGTTAATTCAATTTTTTATTTAAACGATATTTATTTATTAGAAATGTAACATGAGTACAACATTCAAGTACTTAAGCGTAAATTAGACTAACTTTCTTTTTAACAATTTACTAGTATTTATATTAAACCTTATTTACTATTTGTATGTTTAAAAGGATAAAGAAAGTAATTTCTTTGTCTCAATATATAATATAAAACTTAATCTAATATTAATATTTAGTTAAAAACATTATCTTAATTGTTTTCTAATCTTTTGTTAAAACATGTCTTGGTTTGTTCATTAATCTTTATTACAATGTTTACCTGATATGAAAATTATTATTGTGTAAAGAACATGTTAGGATTTGTTTATCAATATTATATTGATTTAATATTTTATTTTATTACAGTCTTCTTATATTATTATTTATGGTTTATTTTTCATTGATAGCTGATAATACATTAGCATATCTGTTATTTTTAAAACATGTTAATTCTTGTGGATTATTGGTAGGTAGATTATCTACATGCATAGTTTTATCATTTTTATTTTCTTTTTCATTGCTATGCATATATATAACTTCTCCCCCCTTTAGATTAGAATTCTCCTGAATTCTTTTTTTTATACAAATTTTAATTATTATAATTGTAAAAATAAATGTTATTATTGTATAAAAAGAAATCAAACTTATACTTAATTTTATAGTTTCTTCTTTATTATAATATTTATTTTCTTTTATTTCATTTAAATTATTTTCATATTTTATTATAAATTCTTCAAATGTTAATTTATCAGTAAAATTATTTATCAATTCATTTGGATAATAGAATCTTTCATTTATTATTTCTTTAATATTTGAAAATTCTTGATTTAATATTTTTAATGTACAATTGTTATAATTTATTAATGTGTTACCTGTTAAAGTTAAATTTCTATTGTCACATGATTGTTTTAATGTTATTTCATGAGCATTTTTTATTACAATAGTTTGTTCGTCTAACGAAATTATTTCAGTTACTTTATTTTTTATTAATTTACAACTCTTGGAAAAAATACAATGTTTAGACAAGTTTAATTCATTAATTGTTTTTCCTTGTTCATATTTATAAGTTTTATTATTAATTTCAAATATAATTTCTTCTATTTCCTTATTTTCTATATTAGGTACAGGTAATATAATTTTTAATTGAACTTCCTTAAATGTTTTTGGTACTTTTATAGCAAATATTAATGAATTACTCCTATATTTTATTACTCCTAATCTTATAAATTGTAATTTATCAAAATCTATGTCATAATGTTTTATTTCTTCATTAGTTAATATATTTGGATGTAACAAATTATGTCTAGCGGAAGCTATGTTATCTTGTATACTTTCTACCTTTGATTTTAAAATTTGAATTTTTAACATATGATCATTAAATAACATTAGTTGCATACCTAAATCTAGCTTAGTAAATTCTGTTGTAATTAACTTTCTATCATTTAGTATTATATCTTTCAATTGGTTCAATGTTTTATTAAATTGATTGTTTATTTTGATTTGTGTATTGACATTATTAATAATGTTATGGTTATTTAATTCTATATTCTTCAGATGTTCATTTATTTTATATCTGTCATCTTCGTCCATTGTCCCGAATAACCATTTAGCTGTACTACCTACTATATTAATCAGTCCTCGTCTTGATCTATGATTGTTATTTAATGGTAATATTGTATGTATTTTGTTCATTATGTCTTCTAATTCTGTCATTAATAATTGTTGGTTTTCTATCTTAAGTTTTTCTATATTTATTTTCATACCCTCTACTATATATATAATTTCTTGTGGGTTTATTATATGTAATATAATGTCTGTACTAGTAACAATTTTTGTTATTTCTAATTTGATTACTGTGAATCCTGTATTGTCTTTTATGTCTTGTATAATTAATCGTCCCTCAGTTGGCAATATTATCAGACTGCATGCTAATATTGTCCATATTATCTGTAAATTTTAACGGTTTTTTAATATTTGTTAAATGTACATTTCTCAGTTTAGTCTTTCTGTACTTTGGTAAATGTTTATGTCTGAGTGCTTTATAATTTTTTATGAAACCTTCGGTTCTGGTTTCGTTGTATTCTTCCCTTTTAATATTTAATTTTCTTATTTGTTTTAACTTTGAATTTTCTTGGTTTTCTTTAATTTTTTTAAAATCAACCTTTCTATCTTGTACTTCCCTAGGAATATTTTTTATTGTAGAGTGAAATCTTTCGTTATAATACCTAACTGCCTGTTGTAATAATCTTTGAACTGACATATTTTTATTTAATAATTTGAGAATTCTAAATTTTTCTGCTATGGAACTATGAAATCTTTCTATATCGCTATTACCTGTATGACTATTTGCTTTTGTTAAGTGTAATTTTATACTTTCATCTTTTAAAAATTCCTGTATTTGTATTATTTTAAACTCATTATCTGCTACTATCTGTTTAGGTTTACCTATCTTACTAAAATGATTTTCTAATTGTTCCATGAGCGTTAATTGATTTTTATCAGATAAGTAATATGCTGAACCAAATTTTGAAAATTTGTCAATTATTGTTAAAAAATTATTTTTCATTATTGTATATGTATCGATATGAATAACTTCGTTTATATCATTTGGTGTATATGTATTTTTAAATTTCGGTTTTATGGGTTTTCTATCATATTTTACTTATTGGCAAACTTCGCATTGGTTTATTACCATCTGGATAAGTTCTAATAAATTTGGATAATAGATTTTATATTTGATTTTGTTATATGTTTCTTGAATACCTGAATGCATGCTTTCATTAATATGATAAAATGCAATCTGTTTTACTGCTTCCGTCTCAAATTCTACCTCTTGTGCCCTGTATGCACATTTAATAAATTTTATTAAGTGACTACCTGAATACATTTCTCTGATTTTCTGTTGTAAAATATTGTATTTTGTATCATTTAGTTCTGAATATATACCAATTTTCCCTTTGTTAATGTTTTTTCTTAATATTTCTCCTAAATTATCAAAATCATATTCCGCTATGTATATAATTTTTCTACCTAAGATTATTTCAGTTTCTTTTGTTTTGTTATTAGTTAAAATTATTTGTGTCTTATATTTATTTACTATTTCTTCCGTTATCGGTATATGGTCTAACAATTCTTCTTCAGCTGAGTGAACCGTAGCCATTGTAACATCGTTTTCTTCTAGAATATTAATTTCTTTTTCGCGAGGCTTTATATGCGCGAATTTTTTCATTTTTTCTATCGTTTCAGGCTCTGCCCAAACTGAACTGATAGGTGCTATTTTACGTTTTTTCAAAGTTCTTTTTGTAGGAAACTTCAATTCTTCATTAGTTTTGTTTTTAAAAGAGTGTTTTGAGATATATTCTATAACTTTAGTCTCATTTGTTTTTTTATTACTTTCTACATTAAATAATAAACCTAATTCTGATTCTTCTTCTTCATGATCGGCAAAAAGATTACTTGAACTTCCTTTTAATTTTATGTCTTTATTTGGTTCGATTCTACTAAGAAAATCAGCAACTTTATTTTCTTTTCCTTTTAAATAATCAATCTCGAATGAATACTCGCCTAATTTTAATAACCATCTCTGATGTCTTGGTGACATATCTTTTCCTTTATACTTAGCATGTAAATATTTTATTGGTTGATGATCAGTCAGAATCTTGAATTTATTACCGTATAGGTATGGTCTAAAATAATTTACTGACCACATTATAGCTAGAAATTCTTTGTCTGTTGCAGAGTAATTTCTCTCATGGTTATTCAATGTTCTAGATGCAAAACATATAGGGTGCCCTTCTTGAGATATCACTGCTCCAATAGCATAGTTTGATGTATCGGTAGTTAATGTGAATGATTTCTCGAAATTTGGGTATTTTAATATGGGGTGGCTTATTATTAATGTTTTTAATTTTTCAAACGCCGCGATATAATTGGGGTCTTTTAAATTTATTTTCGTGTTCTTCTTTAAATATTTTGTAATAGGTTGAGCTACTTTCGCGTAGTCTTTCACAAACTTCCTATAGTAACCTGTCAAACCTAAAAAACTTTGTATCTGTTTATGTGTTTTCGGAATTTCTAATTTTTCTATAACTTTAATTTTGTCTGGGTTAGGTTTCATCCCTTCATTAGTCAATATATGACCTAAAAATTCTGTTTCTTTCCTCATAAAGTTACATTTGTCAATCTGTATTTTTAAATTTTTACCTTTCAATATATTAAAAATTTCTGTAATAGCCTTTATATGTTCTTTAAGCGTTGTACTAAATATTAAAATGTCATCTAAATACACTACACAGTTTTTATTAATATGGTTTCTTAAAATTTCATTTATGAGTCTTTGGAATGTAGCAGGGGCATTTTTTAACCCAAAAGGCATTCTGTTAAACTCATATAGACCAAAAGGGGTTACAAAAGCTGTTTTTTGTCTGTCTTTTTCCCTAATCAAAATTTGGTGATATCCTTTCGCTAAATCTAGAGTGGTAAAATATTGTGCTCGTCCTAATTTGTCTAGTAGTGAGTCTATATTAGGTAATGGAAATTTGTCATCTACTGTAACTTCATTGAGTCGTCTATAATCTACTACTAACCTAAATTTCTTTTTTCCTGAATTGTCTACTTTTTTTGGTACTATTATTAATGGACTTGAATACCTAGAATAGCTCTTCCTAATTATTCCTTGTTCTTCCATTTCTTTTACTTGTCTCCTAACTTCTAAGTCATGTTGAGGTGGATATCTGTATAATTTAGAGTTAATTTGTTGGTCCGTTGTCGTACTTATTTCATGTTCTATTTCTGGTGTGCTAGTCAACACATCTCCTTCTTTAAAAAAAATACTCTCGAATCTTTTAACGACTTTTTCTATTTCTTTTAGTTCTTCTATATTTAAATGGTCTAATTTTAATTGTTCTAATATATTTCCTTTTATAGTTTCTAAACTACAAATTTGCGTAGTTAGATATGGAATATTTACGAGTTTTATATCCTTACTATTAATATTTATAATACCTTCTTCTAAATTTATTTTACTATTTAGGTTTGTCAACAAATCATTCCCTATTATGAAGTGATATTTTCTGTTGGGTAAACTCTTTTTCTTCCATTTTATTAAAGCGCCTGGAGGAGCATGTAATTCCTCCGGAGCCGGTGTATGTACTTCAAATTTAATTGCATCTTTACCAGTGATGGTAGAAAAGTATATTGGTTCTATTTGTATTTCTTTAAATCCTAATACTTGATCATCTATAATGCTTAACGTAGAACCTGTATCTATTAGAGCAAAAAATTTTCTTTTATTTATAGTTAATTCTATTACTGGTAGTTCTTCCGAGGCTAGTTCATAAAAAAACTCTACATTATTATTTGAATGCATTACCTCTCTTTCATTTTTTTCTTTTTGAATGTTTTCAACTTCCATTGGCTCACCTGTTCCTTGTCTAGGATAATTCTGTTCATGGCGATATTGGCCCGAATTATTTCTAGAGTGTCCTGAACCTTGGTAATACCTATGGAAATTCCCCGAATTCCTATGTACTTGTCCTGAATTATTATCCCTATTATTTTGATTATTACGATGTTGACTATAATTTTTATTGTTATTATTATAAGATTGATCAGAATTTTGATTATTGCTAGGTTGACCATAATTTTTATAAAATTGATTGGAATTTTTATTATAATTATTCTTAGAATAATTCTGTTTATTTTGGCGATATTGGCCCGAATTATTCCTTGAATCATTATTATTATTATGTCCAAATGAAACTGAATTACTACTATAATTTCTATTCTGATTCCTACTAAAATTTTTATTAAAATTATTATTTTTCTTATATTCATGTCTAATACATGAATCCTCAAACCTTCTTTCTCGCATTATTACTATTATTTTCCCTAAATCTGTTTCTTCGTAAATTTTATCCAAAAGAACACCTTGTGTAATTTCTTTAATCATATTTACCAACATGGTATCTACATTACTTAGATCTACATAATTATTATCTTTATAATATATGCTAATTTCATTACTTTTATATTTTATTTCTTGTATAATTTGTGCTAATTCACTTACCGTGTTTACTTTTATATTGTTGATTCTCTTGAATAATTCTGCTGGTTCTGTGTCTGGACGGTATCTGGTTTTCAGTATCACTTTTATAGCTTCCCAGTCTGCTGGATCGGGTACGTTGATTACTGAATTCTTTGCTTCTCCTTGAATTTTCTCGTAAAATATCATCCTTACCATACTTTTTTGTACTTCCAGGTTGTTGGTTGTGGATAAGTGGTATTCTGCACTAGTAATGAATGCATTAATACTCACTTCACTTTGTCCTGTAAAGTTAGACATATATTTTATCTGCTTCAATGCGTTTTCCGTCTCTCTGTTGTTACTTTGGAGTCTAATGGTGTTCAGTGCTGCTGTGAGTTCTTGTATCTGTTGTCTTTGAGCAACTAATTCGTTTTTTAATTATTCTACTGCCATGTTTTCTTTTTCTAAGCTGAGGTTCCTCTGTTTGTCGTAATTATCGTTTTTTTTAAAAAGTTTTTTCATATAGATGTTTATAGTCCTTTTGAAACCTCCGGTACAGGCCGTAAGAGGATGGATCTATTTCACACTATTTATATATATATTTACTTTTATATATATTCTGTTCGTATCACAGGATCATCCGTTTTAAGATGAAACTACTCGACTGCGCCAATCTTGTTTTTTCCTTATGGAGTTATTTAAAAAAAACAAAAATATAAAAATATATTTTCTGTTCTTTCTTTTATTTTTTTTTTATTCCCTTTATTAATACACAATATTAATTAAAGTTAATTCAATTTTTTATTTAAACGATATTTATTTATTAGAAATGTAACATGAGTACAACATTCAAGTACTTAAGCGTAAATTAGACTAACTTTCTTTTTAACAATTTACTAGTATTTATATTAAACCTTCTTTACTATTTGTATGTTTAAAAGGATAAAGAAAGTAATTTCTTTGTCTCAATATATAATATAAAACTTAATCTAATATTAATATTTAGTTAAAAACATTATCTTAATTGTTTTCTAATCTTTTGTTAAAACATGTCTTGGTTTGTTCATTAATCTTTATTACAATGTTTACCTGATATGAAAATTATTATTGTGTAAAGAACATGTTAGGATTTGTTTATCAATATTATATTGATTTAATATTTTATTTTATTACAGTCTTCTTATATTATTATTTATGGTTTATTTTTTCATTGATAGCTGATAATACATTAGCATATCTGTTATTTTTAAAACATGTTAATTCTTGTGGATTATTGGTAGGTAGATTATATACATGCATAGTTTTATCATTTTTATTTTCTTTTTCATTGCTATGCATATATATAACTAGCGCTACCCGAAGTTTTGGTCCGATCTTAACCAAAAACAAGTAAAGCAACAGTCAGTCGGTGCAACCGACTTAGAAATACCCTACACCTATTTGGTTCAAATTTAAGGACATATCCATAAGTCATTATAACACCATAAAAGCTGTTATTAATTTGATCGTAAGACATAGCTAACCAAATTAACTTTATAATACTAAAAACATTTTCTAATTACACTATCTATTAAAAAATAATACAAATTCTTACTAATTTATCTATTTAAAAAATTAAAAAACAAACAAACTTGAAATAAATGAAAATATATTTATTCCAATTGAATTACAAAATGAAAAAATTCTAATTATTAAATTTTGTAACAAAAAGATAATCAAAGCATAATATATTTAATAATCCAAATTTTTCAAAATTGCAATTACTTTAAATGGTTAGTTTATATACCTAATAGAAAAGCATACAAACGCAAAATGTGCAATAAATGTATTTCTAAAATACAATTACAAATTTAGACCTTTTCATATAATTCATTTAAATATTCAAATAAATTTTACATAAATGCAGCAAGTACCTTTGAACATAGCTGAACCACTACAATTAAGTCTAGATTTCGGAGACACATAGGACATAAGAAATATATTCTTTGGCTTCGAAATTAAACTCGACCAGAACCAATTCCCATTGTACTTTCATTACTAGTAACCTAGAGTTTAAATTTCATCAAAATACCGGCATTATTTTTTGAGTTATGGTGTTTTTAAGATATATGTTTGTTAGTCCTTGAACTTTTCAAGGGTTCCAGAACCCGAAATTATGGTACGATTTCGCCCATATGCAGTCCCGTCATACTTGCAATACTAGTTAACCCTTGTACACAATTGGAACGTTCTATCTTAATTTTAAGTTACTAGTTTTATTAATTTCGATGATAAGCTTTTACACATTGGGGGGTCTAAGAGAGGTTCTGAACCACCACTCCAATTGATGGCAAATTGGAAGCTTCTACATTTGTTTCAAGTTACTATCTTTATTAATTTCGAAAATATGCTTTAAGGTCCTCGGAACTGAGTGGCTGGTCCCCGACCCACTACTACAGTGGGGCCCAAATTTCAAAGACACTTACGAAATAGGAAGGGATACCCTGATACCAAATTTGGAGGTTCTATCTTTATTGGTTTCGGAATTAAAAAAAAAAAAAAAATTGGTATTGGGACGGACATGGCTATATCGACTCAGGCGGTCACGCTGATCACAAATATATATACTTTTCCATATCTAGCTCGCTTCCTTTAGGTGGTTACAAACACCATACCAAAGTTAATATACCCCTTTACCTATTCTATAGGTGTAGGGTATAAAAATAGGGAACCTAGAAATTGATTGAAAATTTTTTTAAAAAACTGTAGCTCTTTTAGTTTTTGAGTTATCGTGCTGACACACGGACGGACGGAGAGACACACATAGCTAGATCGACTAATTTTTCGATTCTGAGCCGATAAGTACCCTTGACACTATATCTAGCTCGTCTAGATCGATGCGTTACAAACGGAGGAGCAATTTTAATATACCCGATGTCATATATGTATGCACGGGTATAAAGATGAATTTGTTGAAATTAACAATTTTAATATTCAGTGTTCCGAAATTAATAACTTTAATATAAACCATGATATAACACAATCTCTCAGAATTTCACATCTTAATAATGAAGAAAAAAATATTTTTATTAGTTTTTGTAAAGAATATGACATCGGGACTATGTGTGTCTGTGCGTCCTTCCGTCCGTCCGACCGTCCGTGTGTCAGCACGATAACTCAAAAACTAAAAGAGCTAGAGTATTGAAATTCACACAAAGTCATTTTTAGACAATTTCTAGGTTCCCTATTGTTTTTGGTTAAAATCGGACCAAGGCTTCGGGAGCTGCCATACAACTTTTTTGCACCAATATGAATTTCTTCAAAACTAATTATACTACGAGGATGAAAATTACACAGGTTTAGTTTTATAATGAATCAAGCACTTATATGAAGTTTCAAAATGTTAGGGCCCCATTTTCGGCGGGCTGCCATACAACTTCTTTGCACCAATATGAATTTCTTCAAAACTAATTATACTACGAGGATGAAAATTACACACAGTTAGTTATATAATGAATCGAGCACTTATGTGAAGTTCGAAAATGTTAGGGCCCCATTTTCGGGGGGCTGCCACACAACTTATTTGCACCAATATGAATTTCTTCAAAACCTATTATACTACGAGGATGAAAATTACACACGGTTAGTTATATAATGAATCGAGCACTTATATGAAGTTTCAAAATGTTACGGCCCCATTTTCGGGGGCTGCCATACAAAGTTTTCGATTCAATAACTGTGAATCTAATGAAGCTACGAGGCTAAAATTAAAATTGGGCAGGTAAAGTGATAGGGCAAATTAGTTGGCAAAGTTGGACATCACCCGGACCAACTTTTAGGGTTTTTTTTTTTTTTATGGTTTATTTTTTTTAAACCAAAATTATGGGATAATGAGTTAAATCTATAAGGGAAGTAAATTACGGTTTATTTTATACACCATCGTGGGTATGCACGGGTATCTAAAAGTTGACAAGGGTAACTATAATCTTCTTCGTTTTTCATAAAAGAAATAATTTATCTTTTTCAAATCAAGTTAAAAATAAAAATCAGACTACGGATGATATTCCAATCCGTACAAAATCTTATAGATACCCGTTCGTCCATAAAGAAGTAGTAAGAAGACAAATAAGTGACATGTTTTTGCAAGGAATTATTCGAATAAGTTACTGCCCTTGGAGTTCACCTGTTTGGATTGTTCCCAAGAAAAAAGACGCCAGTGCTAAACAAAAGTGGAGATTAGTGATAGATTATAGAACACTTAACGAAAAGACCGTTAGTTATCGCTACCCTATTCCGAAAATCACGGAAATATTAGATAAACTTGGTAATGAATCTGAGAGATGTTAAAAAGACTGCCTTCACTGTAGAAGGAGGTCATTATGAATATATAAGGATGTCTTTTAGGTTGAAAAACGCCCCGTCCACTTTCCAACATCCATGTCATGGACAACATCCTCTAAGAGTTACAAGGAAAAGTCTGTCTAATTTATTAAGACGATATTACCGTGTACTCTACATCCTTACAAAAACATGGAGAAAGCCTTAAAAATTGTTTTAATTAATTACGTTAGGCTCACCTTAAAGTTCAACTTGATAAGACCAAATAAAATACTTAACGAATATTACTTAAAAAATAATCACAGAGGAATAAACGAAAATTTTAATCACCTAAACCCTTAATATTTCCTTCCTAGAAAATAACTCGTGCAATAAATAATTGCGAAACTCATACAAAACTAAAATATGACTGCCAACCTTTAGATTAAAATGCGAAAAGCCAGAAATACCACTACAAAGTATTTTCCATGCTTACATATATACAATAAACAATAATCTGAATTTGACTACAATCAACAAAATTTCAAATTTTGGAGCTGCATATTCAATAGAAAGAAGAAATAGTTTAAATGTCATTAAATCAATAAAACATTTTATAAGCATACCTTCAAAATTAGTATGTGGTCAAGGTACAGAATTTACATCTTACATATCCAAAAATTTCTGTAAACAGTACAATTTTCAATAACATTTCACTTCTTTTCAGCAATCCTCTAGTATCTCTTCTGTAAAACCGTCACTTTCAACCTTGACAGAAATTTATAGGATCATATTATACAAATACAAAGAGAATGAAATCGAACCTGATCATAAAAATATCTTAAATAAAACGATTATCTAATATATAAAAGAGAAAATTTGTTTGTTTTTTTTTTTTGTTTGTTTGTCCAAGATTCACGTGAAAACCACTTGTCCGATTGTCACAAAATTTTAAAGGAATAATTCTGAGAGCCCTATGTGACATTTTTATAAGTCAACAGGTTTCAGAGCCGTTTTAAGCTTTTTCGTTTTTTGGATGTCGAGGCAAAACGGTTTTGACGGTTGACTTGAAATTTAGCACAAAAGTTCCTTTAGCAACCGGAATTAGTTGTATAAATTTGGTTGAAATAAATTAACCCATTTCGGCCTGGCGGGCTTCCAAAAAATTTTCTGTTTCCGATTTGTGTCCAATTTTACAGGGTGATTTTGCACTCGAAAAGAGAGACCGACACAAATTTTGGTTGAGTTCGGTTAACCCGTTTGAGCACTAAGGCCCAATGAAGCTTTTTCAATGTTTATAATGTCGAGTCAAAACGGTTTGACCGATTGACTTGAAATTTTGCACAAATGTATGGATGGAATGAACTAACCCATTTCGGCCTGGCGGGCTTATAAAAAAATTTGTGTTCCCGATTTGTGTCCAATTTTAAAGGTTGATTTTGCAGTCTAAAAGAGAGGCTGCAAAAAGTTTTAGTTTTCATTTTCCACGACGACGCCAAGAAACTTTCTATAAATTTTATTTGCTTAAACGATTAAAAGAATTTTATTGAAAATTTTGTACCAGCATTTTAGTTATAAAAACCAACAGGGTTAATTTGGTTTTGACCTGTTTACGCGTTTTGAACAAAGATTCAATGAAATTTTCAAAATTTTGATATTGACGTAAGTTAACCTTTATTCCAAGAGCTCACTTAATTAATAAGTCTAATTTTTTTGCTCATTTTAAATGTCTCAAATAGTTCAAAAGCTAAATGAGATAATATTAATAATAATAAAAATAAAGCTAATAAAGAATCCAAATAATAATATGTATTTTAAATTTAAATAACAAGTTAACAACCGTTAACCTTTCATATATTGCGAAATTGTTTTCAAATTTTTTTCCTAAATAAATTGTTCACACGGGAACGATTTATTTTCATCAAATTTCAATTAACGTTTTTTTTTATATAAAATTTAAATATCCAATTTCAATAATTTTAAAATAATAATTTTTTTTATAATTTCGTAACTTTCGGACATTCACACAAAAAATATATTAAATGCTTACGATGCATTTCTTAATAAAAAATATCCACGCGGCGTCTTTGTGCAGGCAGAATGAAAAATTAAAAATACTAATTTAACTCACTTCTTAATTAGCTTTAATAAAGAAAAGTCATATTTTTGTCTGTAAAATAAATCTGTAAAATAAATAATAAAAAAATCATTTTTTTCTAAAATAAAAATATTTATTAAAAAAATTTAAGAATATTTTATTTTTTTTGGCTTGCATGAGCAAGGAAATCTAACTGGCGCCCGAGCAGGGACCCGTTTAGTGTTAATTAAATAAGTGGGACTTAAAATCATAGTTAAAAAAATCCAACGCAAAATTACCAAAAAATTTTAATAATAAAATATAAAAAAAATTATAATAAAAAAAAAGGCCTAAAAAAATAAATAAATAAGTACTTAAAGAATTAAAACAAAGAAATTAAAAACTCAATTAAAATAAAAAAATAAAAGTAAATAAAAAATAAAATACAATAAATATAAAAAATAAATAAAAACGAAAAACTTGCTACCAAGAAAATAAAAAAAAAAATATAAAAGAAAATCATTTTGTTTGGGTAATTAAAATTGGATTAACTAAACTGATTTTAAAGAAAACAACACTATTTGTAACACGAGCTGAGAGGAAATCCGGCATAAAGGGGGTGGAAACGACTCCCCTTAGTAGAAAAAACAAAGAATTTTTCAAACGGGAGTCACCATCGCGGGAAATAAATAAACCCAGAAGCGTTGCTGACAGCCGCCAACTCCGCTGGAAATAATCAAAGCGGACGGGTCACCTGATGGACTTAATAAGGTCAATAATCATGCTGATGTAAGTCAGTTAAAGTAAAAAAATAATAAAAATTAAGAGAAATTTTTTTTTCTCATATAATTAGTGTACAAAATTAGTGGTTTTTTTTAACTTTAACAAATTTTAACTTTAACTTTTGAAAATATTAAATTTGAATACTTTTCCTTTGTCTAAAATAGCCATCTATTTTACAAAAATTTTTTAATAAAATAATAAAAAAAAAAAATAAATTAAAAATAAATTAACAAATAAATAAAAAAGGTATTAAAAAAAAAAATTCTTAAAAAAAAATTGCAATATCGTGATCAAGCCTTCTCGTCGACACTTGAGGTGAGGCTGCCTCAAGCACGATATTGTATAAAAAAATTTTTTTATTTCATAAGATAAAGGAAAAGATTATACGCATTTTTTTGAAAGACATTTTTTACTTTTATTTTGACAAAATTAAAATAACAAAAAAAACCACCAATTTTTTTATTCCATACAATAAAAAGAAAATTAAATTTTATTAAACTAAATTTTTTTTTTAGAATATTTGAAATTGAAATAAAATTAAATTAAATATTTTTTTTTAACTATAAATGAAATAAATAAAGTTAATAATTAATTAATATTGAATGTTATTAAAAAATAAAATAAAATTTAATATTTAAAATTAAAATAAAATTAAATTTAATATTTTTTCTATTATAAATAAAATAAATAGAGTTATTAACTAATATTAAGTAAAATTTTAATAAAAATTAAATTAAATCGAATATTTAAAATTAAAATTAAATTAAATTTAATACTTAAAATTAAAATAAAATTAAATTAGATATTTTTTCTATTATAAATAAAATAAATAGAGTTATTAACTTATATTAAGTAAAACATTAATAAAAATAAAATTAAATCGAATATTTACAATTAAAATAAAATTAAATTAAATACCTTTTTGCTAAGTCATAAAATAAATATAATTAATATCATTAAGTAATATTAAAAAATAAAATTTTTAGAATATTTTGCTTAAATTTATAAATTAAAAAGAATTTTAAATTAAATTTTGAAAATTAAATGTTGTTTTAGCTGACGAAATATTTTGTAAATTTTAAAGTAAATCAATTTAACAGATACAATTTTTAAAATAAAATCTTTTATTAATAACTCGACTACAATCAAGAATTTTTCAAAAATCAATAAATAAATTTAAAGATTATATTTGATTAAAGATTAATAAATAAATAAGAAATTTTTTTGAAAAGAAATTTTTATATTTTAGCCAAATTATAAAAAAAGGGGTATAAAATAAAATATAGAAAAAATTTTTTTTAGAGAAATAGAAAGTAAGAAATAAATACCTATTATTTTAACAAATTTTTAGCTATAATTAAAGAATTTTCTAATTTCAAAAGATAAGGTAAGATACAATAAGATACAATTGGATAGAACAAGCAAGATAAAAATAAAAAGTTTTTTTATATATAAAAATTTTTTAAGAACTTTTTCCAAATTTAAAATTAAATTTAAAAATCAAAAATAAAAGAAATTCCTCCTTCTTAAATAAATAAAAATACAAATCTATTGCCCCCACTTTTTACCCAGGAAATAAGGTCTTCGATATTATAGTTCCACTCATAAATAAATAAAAAATAAATAATTATAGTTTCACTCATAAATAAATATAAAATAAATAAGATATTTTCAAAAAAAAAAAAAAAAAATGGCGAATCCAAGTAGACGAATGGCACATGGAAAATCACCACGTTTTATTTCAACTCCGGAGATACCCCAAATGGTGGAAGAAGAGGTAACTCCAATTGTAGAAGAACATCATGAAAACAGTGAAACAATAAGAGATACCATTAGGGAAATGGTGCAACATGAGACAAGAAGAGTCCACGAATGTTTTGAAGAAGAATTCAGTGAGGAAGAATACGACGAAGAGGTGAATTTTGAAGAAGATGTAAACCTAATAGGAATGGATAGAGTTCCGGACGTCGTTAAGAGTTTACAAACATTTTCAGGAGAGATGAACGAGTATGGTGCATGGAAAAAAGGAGTCGAACGAATACTAAAAATTTATGATCATTTGAGAAGCACCCCGAAATACTTTGGAATTATTAACGCTATTAGAAACAAGATCGTAGGGGAAGCTAATACAGCCCTTTTAACATTCAACACGCCATGTAAATGGACAAGAATTGTTAAATGCCTCGATATGCATTATGCCGATGATAGAGATATAGGAACTCTGGAATATCAAATGACAACGATGAATCAAGGAAATCTGACGGTTCACGAATATTATAAAGCAATTTACCAACACTTATCCCTCATTTTGGAAAAACTTATCTCTGTGAATTTAACAGAGGATTCATTTGCAACCATGACACGACATTATAGAGAAAAAGCTTTAGATGCATTCATAAATGGTCTTGATCAACGCCTATCCGATTTGCTGATTATGAGAGAACCTAAAGATCTGCCACAGGCGCTCCGTTTCTGTCTCAAACTTGACAATGCCAACAAAATATCAACCAACGTACAAAGAAACAAATCAGTAGCAGTAACTCAAAGAATTCAACCAACAATACCAGCAATAGTAAATCAAGGTCCCATAAGAAATCCATCTCGACCCCAGGGAGTTTATAATACACCCAACAGATATTTTAGACACAACGCATTCAATAAATCATATTATAGAAATAATCAGAACCCCAATTATCAAGGACAACAAATGTTATATCCAAATAAACCAAAATCCGAAACCAGAAGCTTAATAAGGCGATTCCCAACATCAAATAATAATATTCAAAATTATAGACAAAACAAATATGGACAATCTTCAAGATTCCCAACATTTAATAATAATTTTCAAAACTATGGACAAAACAATTATGGAAAATTTTCAGCCACTAATAATAATCAAACATTCAGGCAAAATGGTCAAGGATATAATAAAAACATTCATGGATACTATCAAAATAGGCATGGCTTCCAACAGCAGAATTACGGAAATAATCAGTCATCCAAGCAGAATAATTTTCAAAAGATAAATCATACAACAACAGCGACATCTGATGGTCAAAATAAAAGGAGTTGCAATTGCGCAGTTGCTAAAGAAATCCAACAATCAGACACTAACAATTTTTTAGATTAAATGGCTCTTCACTCCCTTACTTAGAAATCAAAAAGGAGAATGGAGAGCAATACAAATTTTTAATTGATACAGGATCCAATAAAAATTACGTCCAACAGAAATACATACAAAATCCCATACCTAACGAAAAACCATTTTATATTAACTCTTATATTAATAGGAAACTTATAATAACTCTTATATTAATAGGAATCTTATATTAACATTTTATATTAATAGGAAACAATATTAAAATTACACATCATGCTGAAATTAAATTAAAATCAAATTTACCTAAATTAAAATTTTACATTTTACCCGATTTGCTTTCCTTCGACGGGATAATGGGCAATGATTCGTTGAGGGATTTGAAAGCAATAATAAACACAGAAGGAAGTTATATGACAATATATCCGAATGACAAAATAATATTAAAACAAATATTAGCAGAAAGCATTAACAACTTAAACGTACGAATGGACCATTTGGAGCTTTCACTGAAATTAAAATTGGAAAAATTATTTAAAAAATATAGCAACCTCTTTGTCGAGCCTGATCAAAAGTTAACTTTTACAACAAGAATAAGGGGAGAAATTCGCACCAATACGGACGAACCAGTGTATTGCAGAGCATATCCGTATCCTATGGCATTGAAAGATGAGGTTGAGAAACAAATAGAAGAATTATTACGAGATGGAATTATAAGACCTTCAAAATCCCCGTATAATTCGCCTGTATGGATCGTCCCCAAAAAAGAAGACGCTTCAGGGAAGAAAAAATATCGTATGGTCATTGATTATCGCAAATTAAATGCTATAACAATACCTGACAAATACCCTATCCCCGAAATAAACGAAGTTCTTTCAAATTTAGGGGAGAGTAAATGTTTTTCAGTAATTGATCTGAAAAGCGGATTTCACCAAATTGCACTTAAGGAATCAGACATAGAAAAAACATCGTTCTCCATAAATAATGGCAAGTTTGAATTCCTGCGTCTACCTTTTGGCCTAAAGAATGCACCGTCTATTTTTCAAAGGGCCTTAGATGACATTCTAAGACCACATATTGGAAAAAGGTGCTATGTCTACATCGACGATATAATAATTTTTGGAAAAAACGAAGCAGAACACCTACAAAACTTAGAAATTATTTTTGAAACCTTACAGAATGCCAACATGAAAGTTCAACTAGATAAATGTGAATTCTTCCACAACGAAGTAGAATTTTTAGGATTTATCGTAAGTTCAAAAGGCATTAAAACCAACCCAAAGAAGGTCAAAGCCATTCAGGATGTACCATCACCTAAGACACTAAAGGAACTGAGATCCTTTCTTGGAATGTCAGGCTACTACAGAAGGTTTATTCGTAATTACGCAATGATCGCGAAACCCCTGACATCCCTTTTAAGGGGGGAAGGAGGACGAGTGTCCAAAACGCAGTCGAAAAACACACCTATTTCTATGAACGAAGAGGCTATTAAAGCATTCAAGCAACTGAAAGACGCTTTAATTTCAGAAGAAGTTTTACTAATCCATCCAGATTTTAACAAAGAATTCGAACTCACAACAGACACATCGAATTATGCGATAGGAGGAGTATTGTCCCAGGACAGAAAACCAATCACTTTCCTCTCCAGATCTCTTAATAAAACAGAAGAAGCGTACGCTACGAACGAGAAAGAGATGCTGGCAATCATCTGGGCTCTGACAGCACTTAGGAATTATTTATATGGATCCAGGAAAGTCATTATTTACACCGATCACCAACCATTGACGTACGCGTTAAGTAATAAAAATGCAAACAGCAAATTAAAAAGATGGAAAGCTATTTTGGAAGAGTTTAACTACGAATTAAGGTACAAACCAGGACAGACAAACGTCGTAGCCGATGCATTATCCAGATTAGTCCCTACATCATCAGTTAATAGTTTATCCATAACTAGTAATAAAAGTTCCTACAGATTCATTCAAACGGTTGAAGCACCCGTAAATGTTTTTAGAAATCAAATAATAATAAAATTAAGTGACGAAAGTTCTTATGAAGTACTTAATCCTTTCAAAAGTCATATGAGGCACATAATAAAACAAAAAAATTTTCAAGACAACAATTTAATAAAACTCCTAAAAGAATATCTAAACCCAAATGTTGTAAATGTCATAAAAGCAGAAAAATTTATCAGAGACCAAATCCAAATATTATACGAGAATCATTTTGCAAAATACAAGATCAGATTCGCACATGCCACGGTTAGGGACATTGAAGATGAAATCGAACAAAAAGAGATTATCAGTTCAACACACCGACGTGCACACCGGAATGCATCCGAAAACAAGAAGCAGATAATGCAAAATTACTACTTCCCACAAATGAGCAAAAAAATTAACGATTTAGTGAAAATTTGTTCAATTTGTAAAGAAAGCAAATATGATAGAAAACCTAACAGACCAGAAATTCAACCCACTCCCATACCGACTTTCGCGGGACACACTATTCACCTAGACATCTTCTCTACCGAGTCCAAATTGGCTATTACTGCAATAGACAAATTAACGAAATTTGCACAAGCAAGAGCTATTAAAAGTAGATCGATGGATGACATCAGGCTAGCTTTGAGAGATATACTGTTTTATTATGGAATCCCAGAATATGTAGTAATTGATAATGAGAGGTCTTTGAACGCCGCATCTATAAAAAATATGATGGAACAAGAACTAAAGATTAAGGTACACACAGTACCGCCTTACAAGAGTGAATCAAACGGACAAGTGGAGAGACTCCATTCTACACTGTCCGAAATAATGCGATGTCTAAAATGCGAAGGAGAAGATCGAAGTTATGAAGATTTATTGCAAAGGGCAATAAACGAATACAACTATACCATACATTCTGTCACAAAAAGAAAACCGATCGAACTCTTTCTCGGACGTGTACCAAATCTAACACCAGAAGAATTCGAAAAAACTCGCATTAAAAATATAGAAGTTCTAAAGCAGAAACAAGAAAATGATCTTAAATTTCACAACAAAAAAAGGAAACCAATTATACAATATGTAAAAGGGGAAACCATCTATGTAAAACACAATAAAAGGCTCGGTACAAAATTAACATGTCGCTATAAAAAGGAAATAGTTAAACAAAATCGAAATTCAACTGTTTTAACAGAGTCGGGGAGAATCGTACACAAATCAAATATAAAATCATAGTTTATATGTCAATCCTTGCAAACTACATTATTCTAAACAAAAAAAGAAAAAATAATAATAATAACAAAAATCCACTTCTCTTTTCTATTTTCTCAAATTTTCAAGTCCTTATATTTATTGTAGGTTTTTACTGGGCAAAAGTTTAGCTGAAGTACAAATATTGGATTACTCAAGATCATACCTCATCAACATCGAACTGGGAGAAGCAAAAATCCAACAAGGAAATTACAGACTCATACACATAACCGATCTCGGTGTAATTCAAAATTCTTTAAATTATTTGAAGTCAGTGATGGCAGATGAGAATGTTAAAGTTCATCCATTACATCAATATCTCCAGTACGAGGCACTACAAATCCAACAATATCTGGATGAATTCAAACCTCGGAGAGTAAAAAAATCACTCAACTTTCTAGGAAGCGCATGGAAATGGATTGCAGGAACACCGGACCATGATGACTTTATTATGATTAAAAAGAACATGAATAATTTACTAGAAAACAATAATAAGCAGACAATAATCAATAAAATCCATAATGACAGAATTAATAATATTACCCGTATTGCAAATCAAATTTTAGATAATATCCAAACAGAAAGAAAATTAAGTAATCAAAACGCCATTATAATACAAAGTAAATTAAAAATAATTAAAGAAGAAATAATAAATATAAAGTATGCCATACATTGGGCAAAAACCGGTACTATAAATCCCATATTATTGTCTAAATCCGAAATAGAAACATTAACTAAAGTTCTAGATAATGAAAACTTTCCTTACAGTAGTTCGGAAGAAGCATTAGATCTTGCCAATATTAAAATTATAAAAAATGAAACTTGCTTATTCTATCTTGTAGAGATACCCCTAACAGATAAAAATATTTATAAAAACCTTTTGCTAAAACCTGTAAAAAAAAATAATAAAATGTTAAAATTAGATTTTGAAAATGTATTAATAAATAAAAAAGAAATGTATGGAATAAAAGGAAATTGTAAAAAATTAAATAAAATATTTATATGTAAAAAACAAAATGTTGAAATTGTAAATTCTACTTGCACAAAGAAACTCATAGAAATTTTCAAAAATTCGAAATGCAATTTAATAAACAGTCATCATATCCCGTACATAGATGAAATAGCCAGTGACATGCTCCTACTAAACGACTTCAACGGAATAATTCGATTCAACCAAGAAAATAGAACACTCAACGGAACTAATGTAATAAGGTTCCATAATGCAACAATAGTGATAAATAATCAAACATTTTCATCAATAGAGACTTCAACAACTAAGATCTTACCACCAATTCTGCAACCAAAATTTATAGAAGGAGAGTTACATAAACATTTATCATTGGAATTTTTAAACGAAATACACATCAACAATACAAGGGAAATTGAATTAATGAAGGACGAAAGGATAATAGAGCGCACCATTAGTATTGGGTTCCCTGTTGTTATCATACTTGTTATACTAACAATCGGAATAATTATCACTCAAAAGAAAGGGGTTAAATTTATAATCAACAGCAACAACGAGGAGCATGACAACAAGGAAACAACTACAAATTTAGAAGAAGAAAAAATCAGTGACATCAAACCAATTAAAATAACAGAAGAAAATACAAAACCAACCATAGTAAAGAGATGTTCCATTATCGAAAGCCAAATAGGGACATTTGGTCTTAAGGGGGGAAGAGTTAACAACCGTTAACCTTTCATATATTGCGAAATTGTTTTCAAATTTTTTTCCTAAATAAATTGTTCACACGGGAACGATTTATTTTCATCAAATTTCAATTAACGTTTTTTTTTATATAAAATTTAAATATCCAATTTCAATAATTTTAAAATAATAATTTTTTTTATAATTTCGTAACTTTCGGACATTCACACAAAAAATATATTAAATGCTTACGATGCATTTCTTAATAAAAAATATCCACGCGGCGTCTTTGTGCAGGCAGAATGAAAAATTAAAAATACTAATTTAACTCACTTCTTAATTAGCTTTAATAAAGAAAAGTCATATTTTTGTCTGTAAAATAAATCTGTAAAATAAATAATAAAAAAATCATTTTTTTGTAAAATAAAAATATTTATTAAAAAAATTTAAGAATATTTTATTTTTTTTGGCTTGCATGAGCAAGGAAATCTAAACTTTTGCATGAGCAAGGAAATCTAACTTTTTTTAACATTTTCCTTCTCTACATTTTTTCATAAGTCTTTGTTTTATATCTACTTTGCAGTTGTTGTTTTTTAAAAATAGATTTCAGTGTAAAGTTGTAGTTTTCTTCAAATAAAATCTAAAAATTAAAAAATAACTTGCAATATATTATGCTTAAATACATAGTATTTTAAAACAGTTTTTGCAAAAAAGAAGCCTACATTTCTCTCATAAAATCATAAAAAAACGAGGAATTGCGCAATAGAACTTCCAGGTAAGTACAAAATATAAGTTGAAAAGTAGATTTTTAAACCTTTTCTAAACGACCGACTATATTTTATTCAAACGTTGGCAATTCAAGAAAACTACTATTAACATAGTATAAAGACTTAATGGAGCAATTTGGTATACCCTTTTGACCTATAGTCAAACGAGTATAATAATACTTATATGTAAACTATTTAGCTATTACCGGCGCACGTTGCTTATTTAAGTTGATGTTATTGAAAAAGGTTAACACAAAAATTACAGATGGCGTACATGTTAATTTTAAAATGTAGTAAAAAGATTCTTTTAAAACGCTTTTTTTAGAAGTATTCTTGAATTTTTTTAACAAGTTTATCAAATTTCACTTGAGCCTTTTCATAATTATTAAATAATAATAAAAAACAAAATTTTAATTCAGTTAACATAACTCTATCGTCAAGGAGCACCAATTTGGTTAAAAGAACACGAAAAAAATTTTTTTAAACATTCCCCTAATTCAAAGAAGTCCTACCTACTTTCAAAAATTGGACTTAGTTTACTTATAAATTTTTTTTTTCACCAACCGTAGGATTGACAAGTATATAAATGTATGCATACAAAATTTTAAGTCAATTTGTCAAACCGTTTTTGCTAAGAGTAAAGTAACGAAAAAATCTGTAAAAAGTTGCTTTGTCGCAAAGGGTTAACGGAACTCAATAAACCTGTTTTTGAGCCTTTGATCAAGCAATATTTCGCAAAAATTGGAATTCCTTCCAAAAATTTTTTTTTGGAAAATTGTCAGACGGTAAGGGTTAACAAATTCCAGTTTGTTAATAGAGTTAACACCATTCTGAAAGAAGAACACATATACAAAATTTGAAGTCAATCGGTTAAACCATTTCTAATTTATAACAAAATAACGAAAAAACCTATAAAAGTTGTTGGGCCGCAATGGGTTAACGGAACTCCACAAATATTTTTTTGAGGCTTTCTTTTAAACCAAGGCAGTGCTTCGAAAAATTAGCCAAAACTTGCTTTTTTACAATTTTCAAGCTCCCGGATAAAGCCGGTTAGTTCTGCTAGTCTAATATATAAAGAAGAAAATTTGTTTGTCCAGGATTCACGTGAAAAACACTGGGCCGATTGTCACAAAATTTTAAAGGAATAATTCTGAGAGCCCGGATGATGACATGGGCTTTGTCACATTTTTAAAAGTCAACAAATTGCGCCACCAGAACCGTTTTAAGCTTTTCGTTTTTTGATGCCGAGTCAGAACGGTTTGACATGAACTTTTGCACAAATATTTCACTTAGCAACCGGAATTAGTTGTATAAATTTTGTGAGAATAAAATAACCCTTTTTGGTTTGGCGGGCTTCCAAAAAATTTTGTGTTTCCGATTTGTGTCCAATTTTAAGGGTGAATTTGCAAACGAAAAGAGAGGCTGACACAAATTTTTGTTGAGTTCGTTTCGCCCGTTTAGGCACGAGGGCCCAATAAAACTTTTTCAATGTTTTTAATGTCGAGTCATAACGGTTTGACCGATTGACTTGAAATTTTGCACAAATGTTCCTCTTAGCTACCGGAATTTGTTGTATAAATTTGGTTGGAATGAATTAACCAATTTCGGCCTGGCGGGCTTCCAAAAAAATTGTGTTTTCCACGACGACGCCTTGAAGTTTTATATAAATTTTATTTGCTTAAACGATTAAAAGAATTTCATTGAAAATTTTGGATCAGCACTTTAATTATAAAAACCCACAGGGTTAATTTGGTTTTAACCTGTTTACGCAATGAAAAGACGCAGATTTAATGGAAATTTTCCAAATTTTGGTATTAACGCAAGTTAACCTTTATTCCAAAAGCTCACTTAATTAATAAGACTAATTTTTTTGCTCTCCAATAGTCTAAAATAGTGCAAAAGCTAAATGAGATAATATTAATAATAATAAAAAAAAACCTAATAAAGAATCCGAACAAAAATATCTTTAAACTTAAATAACATAACATTTTCCTTCTCTACATTTTTTCGTAAGTCTTTGTTTTTTATCTACTTTGCAGTTGTTGTTTTTAGTACATTTTAAAAAAATTTTGTAAAAATGTACCTATATAGTTTCACTCTGTCCGTCCGTCCCTTTTTACCTACGGTTGACAAAAAAATATCAGCATCGGGTGGGTATTGTAATAAAAATAATTTATTATTAAAACTTTTTTCTATGACCCCTCCTGTTATGGAGCTACAGCCCCTCAAATTCATAAAAAGCCCTTTATTTAAATAGTTATAACAAGAGTTCTATAAGGTATATTTTCAGCCTAAGAACGTCGAAAGTTAGCTGATTTTATAAGCCTTACAAATTTTTAAAAAACTACTTCATTGGGTACTAAATTTACCGTTAGTACTAAAATTTACCGTTATCCAAAACTCAATTTATGCAAAATTTTTAGCCCCACATAACTTCTGAACTGCTTAAGCTATAAACTTGAAATTGGGAGATGTTAGATTCTCAGAAATTAGTAAGAGTCGTTTAACAAAATTTTTTTGGTGCGGCTCCCGTTTAAGAGATGTAAGGGGTCCAAAATTTAAATTTTGTTTTTTTTAGAACCTGTAACTTGAATACCTGTCCAAATTTTTTTCTACCAATATACAAAATTTAAAGGTCCAACATTATATTTTAACATATGTTAAGTGTTTTTCTTAAATTTAAAAGCGGTTCTTTAAATTGAAGAAAGTGTCTCTCAGTTTTATCCATTTTTGCTTAGATAGAAAAATTCTAAGTAAAATTCCAATTTTTGGTTTAATTCCTAGAACCTAAAAAAATGGAGGGAGGAGGGGGCGTGACTGAATGAGATTAGATCCTTGAGAAATTTGGTAACCTTCCCATCAGAGAGCTATTAGGACTTAAAAATTTACTGTTACAAGTAATCGGTGACTTAGTCACTCGAGTAAATATTTCCAAAATTAAACTGAGTTTTAACACAATATAATTTTGAAAATGCGCTTTTTTAAAAAACCTTGGTTTTTTTCCTCACGTGTTTAAAAATAGATTTCAGTTTAAGTTTTCTTCAAATGAAATCTAAAAATCACAAAAATTCAATTTCGTATATATTATGGTTAAATACAAATTAGTTTAAAACTGTTTTTCCAAAAAAGAAGCCTATATTTCTTACCTGAAATCATAAAAGAACGAGGAACAGAGTAATAGAACTTTCAGGTAAGTACTAAACAAAATATAAGTTGAAAAGCAGATTTTTAAACCTTTTCTAAACCATCGACTACATTTTATTCAAACGTTGGCAATTCAAGAACTATTGACATAGTATAATGACTTAATGGCAAATTTAGTATACCCTTTTGACCTATAGTCAAACAACCTATAGTCTATACCTCAACTCTATCGTCAAGGAGCACCAAATTGTCAAGAAGCACCACGTATAGAAAAATTAGAGATAATCGTTCAAACTGTTTTGCAAACTATTTTTTTAAAGTTTTTGTTTCGCACTCATTTAAGAGAACTCGACAAAACTTTTTTTTAAGTATTCCCCTAATTCAAAGAAGTTTTACCTACTTTCAAAAATTGGACGTAATTTACTTACGAATATTTTTTTTTGAACAATCGTCGGGTCGGCATGCGTTAACAAATTTCAAGTCTCTTAATAGAGTGAACTCCACTTTCAAAAAGGAACACATATACAAAATTTGAAGGCAATCGGTTAAATGTTGGGCCAGTATTTCGAAAAATCGCTTTTGAAACTTGCTTTTTTACAATTTGCACGCTCCCGGGCAACGATGAGTAAATCTGCTAGTAAATAATGCAATACATTCTGCTGCAACACTTACTCCTTTTGAATTATTTTATGGCAGAACTTCTTAATTCAATAATAATATCCAATTCAATAATGAACACCTAAATAAATTAAATGAGTTCTAAAAAAATCTTTACCCTTCAGTTCAAACCCAATTAGAAAACATTGCGAAAAAAAATATGACTAAACTTAATGAAAATAGAATAGAGCCTATAGATTTGCAAGAAAATTAAATAGTTTAAAGAAAGGAATGCAGAAGAAATAAAATATCACCTAGGTTCTCTAAGTAAAAGATAAAGAAAATTAATAAAATTACAGTAAATACCAATAAAGATCAAAAATGGCATAAATCGAAATTAAAGAAAACGAGGAAGAGTGTAGTAGAGTAGACTGTGTCAACTCTGAGATACCCGTATGACCGTCATATAAACATTATATCATTATTATTATAAACATTATTTACTTTTGGCAAAATTTCAAACATACCAGCTTTATTAAGTGAAATATAATGCTCATATAAAAGAAGGAGTTGTATGGCAGCTAGTCGAACCCTCTGCAGTAGACCAACCAAATTTTGCAGTAACTTTGGCCATTACACTTAACTATTTTTGACAAAATTTCAGACACCCAACTTCAATAGGTATAGAGTAATGCTCATATAAAATTAGAAGTTGTATGGCAGCTACTCGAACCCTTTGCAGTAGACCAACCAAATTTTGCAGAAACTTTGGCCATAAAACTAAACTACTTTTGCCAAAATTTCAGACACGTAGCTGTAATAGGTACAGAGAAATACTCATATAAAAAAAGAAGTTGAATGGCAGCTACCCGAACCCATGGACCAAAATGGCTGGATTTAAATAGCGATGACGGCTATTGCAAAAAAACGAATTTGCGAAAATTTCAAGATCCTAGCTCCTTTAGTTTTTGAGTTATCGTGCGGACGGACGGACGGACGGACGGACGGACGGACAGACGGACAGACGGACGGACGGACGGACGGACATACATAGCTAAATCGATTTTTTTTTCGATTCTGATCCGATCCATACACTTGAGTCTATATCTACCCCCCCTCCTTCTCTGCGTCACAAACGTAATGGCAAATTTATTATACCCTTTGACTATATAGTCATACGGGTATAAAAAGAAGTTGTATGGCAGCTATCCGAACCCATGGACCAAAATGTCTGGATTTAAATAGCGATGACGGCTATTGCAAAAAAACGAATTTGCGAAAATTTTAAGGTCCTAGCTCTTTAGTTTTTGAGTTATCGTGCGGACGGACAGACGGACGGACGGACGGACATACATAGCTAAATCGATTTATTTTTCGATTCTGATCCGATTCATACACTTGAGTCTATATATACCCCCCCCCCCTCCTTCTCTGCGTCACAAACGTAATGGCAAATTTATTATACCCTTTGACTATATAGGTTAATTCTTCTGACAATAACTCAAAAGTTCGAAATATATGATCTATACAATAATAAAGCAATTCTCCCTGTGAACCTTGGTACTGCAAAAGTAATAAAAACACATAAGAATTTTTTTCACATAATCCAACTGCAAGATTATGAACAAAATATAATTAATTGTGAAATTTCAATTGAATAACCAGTTTAACAGAATCTCTTACCATAACTAATATGAAATAACAAGAACTTAAAAATAAACTTCATTATGTCATGCCAAAATTTAGAAGAAAAAAAAGGACTTGTATACGGTTTAGGAACCTTAATCAAACATATAACTGGCAATATGGACATCGATATGCAAACGATGCTATTTGGTTTAAAATTTATTAAATAAACAAGTGATGAAAAAAACCGAGGGTTTGTAAAAAGCAAATTTTCAAACTTATATAGGGTTTCTAACTGACTATTTTATCATTTATTTTCATAAAAATATTTTTCAAAATAAATGATATTATAATTTAGTTATTTCATCAATTTATTAATTATGACCAATAGTGAAATCAATTAATACTTAGAATATAAACCCAATGCTCTCCAGAAAACCTGTTAACAAGCCCGAAATATAATGTTGGAGCTTTAATGTTAACGTGTCATTTTGGAAAAACATAAACTGGTGAATTAGTTAATGTTTCATAAAAACATAAAAGTTTTAATTCTAAAGTCCTAATATCCCTTCAATTGTTCCCAGATTTTTGCTAAGCAAACTTATGATGATTCTCGAGGATCTATTTCCCTCCTGTCATGCCTTTCCATTTTTTTTGGTTATAGGAAATCAATTGTGAACTTCACCAAAATTTGGAATTTTACCTAAAATTTTATTACTAAAAGACAATTTCTTAAACTTAAAGAACCCCTTTTAAATTTAAGAAAAACCTTTAACATATGTTGAAATATAATACTGCAGCTTTATATTTTATATATTTGGTAAAAAACTTTCAAGATCCTAGATTGAACTGTTCAGAAGATATGTGTGGCCAAAAATTTTACAAATATTGAGTTTTGCGTAATGTTAAATTTTAGTACCGTGTGGTAAATACGTAAGCGTAACCCTAAACATTTGCCTTTTAAAAGCAATCGTTTGCCGTTTTCAGATCGAAAATATATCTAGTAGAACTCTTGTTATAACAATTTAAATATAGGGCTTTTTGTAATTTTGGGGGACTATAGCCCCGTAACAGATGAGGCTACAGAAAAAAGTTCTTGTACGAAATAGTTTTTTTTGCAATACCTAGCCATGGTTAAAATTTCTTTACTCTATTTCAAACGGTGTAAATAATAATACGGATGGACAGACGGACAGAGTGAAGCTTTATAGGCACATTTTTCAAATTTACGATATAAACTATTACGATATAATTAAACAATTTTACGATATTTTTTTATTGGATTTGATCTGACCGGAGTTTGAACCCGCGACCTTCCACATGAAAGGCGGCGTCTTTACCACTACGCCATTGGTCAGATACATAAATTATTAACAACTATTATTTTGTTTATCAAAAATACAACAAATCAATGATATTTTTTTTTTTTTGTTTTAGTTATATAATTTGGGGAATTCCCGTTTTGTTTTGTTTTTTTATCTTTTGAGTAATTAGAATTAATATATTTAGTTTAGTAATAACTTGTCGGTTGTGTGGTCTTATGGTTTTAAACTGATTTACATAATGAATGAAATATACGATGATGATGATTTTTTTGGGTATTTATAAATAATTATTATTAAAACTTTTAAATTGTTAGCATGTTCGCTTTGTTTGTTTGCATGTCGGCAGAAAAGCAACAAAAGTTTCTAAAAAGAGTTTTTGAAGAAAATAATGAGATATCAGATGTTGAGTCTGATAATGAAGATAAATTTATTAGAAGAAAAGATCTTACTGATGCTGAAATCAAAAAAATTTTAAGACCGGAGGAGTCCGACATTGAAGATTTGTATGATGAAGATTGCCCGGTAGATATTCATAATATTGTTGATGACGGTAAGGAAAATTATGAGGAATATACTACATAAACAACTTGCAAAAGTTTCTGGTCTTACAAGGATGGTACTGCAGGTCAGAAAGATCTTGCTGAATCTTCTGCACTTAAACTAAGTCAACATCTGATCATGCGCGAAAAAAGGGGTCCAGCAGCGCGCACTAAAATGATGAGTATCTCAGAAATATTTAGAAATTTATTGGATGATAATATGTGCAACATTATAATTCGAGAAACGAATAGGAAAGCCGTGGATTCTTATGCAGAATATAATCGTCTTAATCCAGAAAAAGATTAAAAAGTATGGAATTCATTATCTTTCGATGAATTTACAGCTTATTTAGCTGTAATAATTACTGCTGGTGTAAAACATTTAAATTTTGAACATACGAAAGCCTTATGGAAAATCGGTTCATATCCGTTGTACAGAGCCAGTATGGGATTTAATAGATTTTGGACCATCAGTAGGTTCATTCGTTTCAACAATACAAATAACAGACGAGAAAGATTGAAAGATGATAAAGCTGCTCTCATAAGTGGAATTTGGGAAATGATGAATCACAATCTGGAATCATTATATAAGTCTTTTGAAGCTTTGACAGTAGACGAGCAACTTTTCCCTTTTAGAGGCAGAACTAAATTTACAATTTACATACCTCAAAAGCCCGCAAAGTATGGCATCAAAACTTGGTGGGTTTGTGACGCAACTTCTTCTTGTCCTCTAAAAGGTTTAATCTGCACAGGTAAAAATGGTCCTGCTCCAGAGAAAAACCAGGGTGAAAGAGTAGTGAATGATTTGGTGCGAAAATATAAAGGTTTAGGACGTATTGTGGTTTGTGATAACTTTTTGCGTCATTGCAACTAACTGAGTTACTCTTGTCATGGAATATTAGCTTGGTAGGAACTCTGAACAAAAATAAACCGTACATCCCCAGAGAATTTCTGAGTTTCGATGATAGAGAAGAACAGTCTAGTATGTTTGGGTATAAACATAAAGTTACAGTATGTTCGTATCTACCAAAGAAAAAAAAATGTCGTAATGCTTAGCAGCTTGCATAGAAAACCAAATGTATGTGGTCCAAAAAAAAATTATTTTATATTATAACAAAAAAAGAAAGGGAGGTGTTGATACAAAGGACCAAATGCTGTGTGAATACACATCAAAACGACGAACAAGAAGATATCTACTAGCTTTTTTTTACAACATTATAGATATTTGTGCACTTGCAGCTTTTATAATTTATAAAGAAAATAATCCAAAAGAAAAAAAAGATACAAGCGAACGCAGAAATTTTTTGAATGATTTTTTTCATAAATCTACCTGCTCCAGCACAACCATCTGCTTTTCTAGAAAAGAGATAGCAGTGGCAGAATAAAAATTGTGGGGAATTGTGACGTTTGTAGCTCATTAGAAGAAAAAAAACGCAGGCCAACACGAAAGGCTTGTCATACATGCAATCGACCTATTTGCAATTAACCCAGCACAACTATTGAAAAATGTTTTCTTGTACATAATTACTAATAAGACTGAGTTTCGCAATTTTGTTTTTGAGTTTTAAGTATTTGCATTATGTTAACTTATTTTCATGAATTTTTGTTTCATCATTTTATGTTTATAAATCTGAACTATAAAATAATTAAAAATAATAAAAAAATTTTATTTTATAATATGGATTAAACGATTATAATAAAAAAATATGTATTTTTCATGCAAAATGTATGAACATACCCAGGTATTTAGGTGTGGCATTATGACAATTTTTTTAAGGGTCCTAAAGGTGGACCTAAAAACAGAATTTCAAACTTATTTTTCCAAAAACTAATTAGTAATAGCCCAATTTGAGCACTTATGAAATTTTAATTCATTTGAAATTTTAATTCATTCGGGTATGTAGGTATAGACACAAGGGTTAATTCAGATTAAGTTATT
Organism: Dolichopus griseipennis; assembly: GCA_963082915.1. Classification (NCBI taxonomy): domain Eukaryota; kingdom Metazoa; phylum Arthropoda; class Insecta; order Diptera; family Dolichopodidae; genus Dolichopus; species Dolichopus griseipennis. Next base: position 238,458,871 of record OY720441.1, on the reverse strand, counting down.
TACGAGTTTTTATCACTCCAAGCTTATCATAATGAAAGCAATATAATATTTAATCTTCAAATTCTAATTATTTCCAAAGAGATATTTACATTTTTCCGCATAATTCCCCTTCCAGTAAATACAAATAAAACAATTTCCTGTGAACCTTATTTGCTTGCAAATGATAATAATATATTATATCTAGATGATAAATGCACAAAAATAGAACAGGTATATTATTGCAAAGATACATTTAACCAAGAAGAAATTTCATCTCAAAATGTATTGGTAAATTATTACAAAATCAACCAACAAATTGTGAACTGCACATGAGAACCCAACTATATATTAATTAATATTCCTAATAAAATCATATATACAACGTGTGGGCCATATCATCAAAAAGTAAAAGGAACTTTAGTAATACATAATCAAAATTACGATATCATAATAAACGAAATAGTATATTCTTCAATGCAACGAAATCATTGGGAAGAAATCAATAAATATGCCACTACTCAATTCACTCAAGTTAACGTCACACTTTCACACAACTTTACGTCATTTAAAAGATTGGCAAATTACCAATATACTAATCGAGATCCAGCCAGCGACTTAACAATTTACGTAAAACAAACCGATCTTTATATTATAATTCCAATTGCTATTGCGCCATAACAATCATAATTATAATTTTTCTTCTAAACATCGAAGTTGATGAGAAAAATATATCTGCCTTTCGGGGATGTCTGCTTTTAGAATTTTGGCAGGAATTTGGTCAATTCCTGCAGCGTTGTCATCTTTCAAGGGCGAAACGGCAAATTACCAATATACTAATCGAGATCCAGCCAGCGACTTAACAATTTACGTAAAACAAACCGATCTTTATATTATAATTCCAATTGCTATTGCGCCATAACAATCATAATTATAATTTTTCTTCTAAACATCGAAGTTGATGAGAAAAATATATCTGCCTTTCGGGGATGTCTGCTTTTAGAATTTTGGCAGGAATTTGGTCAATTCCTGCAGCTTTGTCATCTTTCAAGGGCGAAACGGCCTTTTCGATTTCAGGTTTTGTGGGTGATGCTGTACTAATACCACTGAGTGATCGACGCAACACAGGTTCTTCAGAGATTTTAATGCAGAGTGCTGCATAAAATTTTCGTTTCGCAAACGACAAAAGTTTTTCCACCTCTGCAATTGATCACCCATCATATTTTCGCAAAAATAAAATTTAAAAAGTAAATATACGCGATATAAAATATATACGAAAAGGCGATAAAGGGTCCACATTGATTCATATGATAAAAATGAATAAGTAAATGTGTAGAGGTAAAAGAACGTGCACAAGATTGTCTTCTAAATTCTAATAGATAACCTTTGTTCATATTTTTACAAATACTATTGGTCATCATAATTAATAATCATAATCAAGATTCAAGAATATATTCTTGAAAAAGAATTATATAAAAGTAAGAATACTTTTTTTATATACCTAATTCATTTCAAAGTGAAAATACTATAGAGAACATTAATTAAGTATCGTTCATAATTAGTTGATTATACTATAATGTATCATAATTTTCATTGTAATATTTATAATAAAACAGATATTTATTGTACTAATACATTGAAATCGATTTTATAGAAATATTTATTATCTAATATATAAAGAAGAAAATTTGTTTATTTGTTTGTTTATTTGTTTGTTTGTTTGTTTGTTTGTTTGTTTGTCCAGGATTCACGTGAAAACCACTGGTCCGATTGTCACAAAATTTTAAAGGAATAATTCTGGGAGCCCGGCGGGTGACATAGGCTATGTCGCATTTTTATAAGTCAACAGGTTGCGGCTCCAGAGCCGTTTTAAGCTTTTTCGTTTTTTTGATGTCGAGTCGAAACGGTTTGACCGATTAACTTGAAATTTTGCACGAATGTTCTTCTTATTAAACGGAATTAATGGTATAAAGTTGGTTGGAATAAATTAACCCCTTTCGGCCCGGCGGGCTTCCAAAAAATTATGTGTTTCCGATTTGTGTCCAATTTTACAGGGTGGTTTTGCAGTCAAAAAGAGAGGCTGGCACAAATTTTTGTTGGGTTCGGTTAACCCGTTTGGGCACGAGGGCGCAATGAAGCTTTTTCAATGTTTTTGATGTCGAGCCGAAACAGTTTGACCGATTGACTTGAAATTTTGCACAAATCTTCCTCTTAGCAAACGGAATTAGTTGTATAAAGATGGTTCGAAAATATGAGCCCATTTCGGCCCGGCGGGCTTCCACAAAATTATTTGTTTCCGATTTGTGTCCAATTTTACAGGGTGGTTTTGCAGTCAAAAAGAAAGGCTGGCACAAATTTTTGTTGGGCTCGGTTAACCCGTTTGGGCACGATAGCCCAATGAAGCTTTTTCAATGTTTTTGATGTCGAGTCAAAACGGTTTGACCGATTGACTTGAAATTTTGCACAAAAGTTCCTCTTAGCAACCGCAATTAGTAGTATAAATTTGGTTGGAATAATTTAACCCATTTCGGCGTGGCGGGCTTCCAAAAAATTTTGTGTTTCCGATTTGTGTCCAATTTTACAAGGTGGTTTCGCAGTCGAAAATAGTGTCTAGCACAAATTTTTGTTGAGTTCGGTTAACCCGTTTGGGCACGAGGGTGCAAAGAAGCTTTTTCAATGTTTTTGATGTCGAGTCAAAACCGTTTGACAAATTGACTTGAAATTTTGCACAAATGTTCCTCTTGGCAACCGCAATTAGTTGTATAAATTTGGTTGGAATAATTTAACCCAATTCGGCATTGCGGACTTTCAAAAACTTTTGTGTTTTCGATTTGTGTTAAATTTTACAGGTTGAATTTGCAGTCTAAAGAGTGGCTGCAAAAAGTTTTAGTTAAGTTCGATTAACCCGTTTTCCACGACGACGCCATGAAGTTTTCTATAAAATTTATTTTCTTATACGATTAAAAGTATTTTATTGAAAATTTTGTACCAACATTTTAATTAAAACCCACATGGTTAATTTGGTTTTGACCTGTTTGTGCGTTTTGAACGAAGATTCAATGAAAATATCAGTTTTCTTAAAATGAAATCTAAAAATCAAAAATTTTTTCCAAAACAGTTTTTCCAAAAAAAAAAAAAAAACGAGGAAGAGCGTATTACAACTTTCAGGTGAGTACGAAAAAAAAAATAAAAGTTGAAAAGCAAATTTTTAAACCTTTTCTAAACCATCGACTATATTTTATTCAAACGTTGGCAATTCAAGAAAACTACTATTGACATAGTATAATGACATAATGGCAAACTTAGTATCCCCATTTGACCAATGGTCATTTTAATTCAGTTAACATTATTCGCCGGAAACTTAACATCCTCAACTCTATCGTCAAGGAGCACCAAATTCTCAAGAAGCACCATGTATAGAAAAATTAGAGATAATCGTTCAAACTGTTTTTTAAAGTTTTTGTTTCGCAATCGGTTAAAAGAACTCGACAAAACATTTTTTTAAGCATTCCCCTAATTCAAAGAAGTTGTACCTACTTTCAGAAATTGGACGTAATTTACTTACAAATTTTTTTTTGAACAATCGTCGGATCGACAGGGGTTAACAACTTCCAAGTCTGTTAGTAAATTGAACTTCATTTTCAAAGAAGAACACATATACAAAATTTGAAGTTAATCGGTTAAATCATTTCTAATATATAGCAAAGCAACGAAAAAACCTATAAAAAGCTGTTGGGCCACGATGGGTTAACGGAACTCCACAAATATTTTTTTGTGGCTTCATTTATAAGCAAAGTATTAAGTAGTATTTCAAAAAATTGGCTGAAGCTTGCATTTTTACAGTTTGCAAGCTTCCGGGCAACGCCGGGTAAATCTGCTAGTTATATATAATATTTCCAAATCATATATCAATCAATTCATGCAAAGATTATTAAAAAGAATATGAAATTTAGTCTTTCTTATAAAAATAGAAAATTGTATAGGGCAGCTTTAAAAATTAAAACAAGTAAAGAAACAGTCACCAATTACTTCTTTTCAGGATTTTTAGCTGTAGTGCATTTACTGTTGAATGATTTAGTATCCTTGAATAAATATTTCAATTTTAAATAATTTTTAAATTTATTCACTTAATTTTCTTTCTTTTAATGTTTTATATAATTAAACTCAAAGTTATTCGAAAGAAATATTAATCTGTGATCATATAAATATAAAAGTTTATATAATTTGTAAGTTATTAATGTTAATTAAAACCATTGAGGCTTTCATTAGCTTTTTAACAAAAAATTTTAAATCAAAATAATCAATAAATGTATTTCTAAACAATGACAAATTTAAAACTTTCCTTATAATTTATTTAAATATAAAAATTTTAGAGATTAAGTATCGTACACTAATAGTAATTCAGTAAAATATACATATGATAAATATTAAAAAAAAAAAAAAATTCGTCGTGTATTAAAAAAATATTTTGTTTTTAATTTATAAAATATAATACATAATATGTTTTATAGTAAAATTTTTAGTCTTTTAAAAATATAAAAGAGTTAAATAAGAACGGAGATAGTGTTTTGATATTCATTAGAAAAGATAATGAAAGAAATCATATATTAATTAAAAATTTAGAAACTTTAAATAGCCCGTAAATCGTCGCTCTGTTTTTAAGTACCAAAAAAAAACCAAAAAATGATCTTCTCTTATATAAATTTCCAAATTACGATTTTGCATCAAAATATTCACAGTCTTAGAAAAAATTTTTATAACGTTTTATCCCACTGAGAAACTTTAAATGAACTTTCTATTTTCATTGTGCTTACGGAAATATGGATTTATAGTTATGAAGAGAAAAATTAAAGCATAGATGGATATTGTCTTTACGATAATTGTAACGATACTTGTGCATTTGGTGGTGTAGCGGTTTATATGATAGACGGTATTCTAGGTCATTGTACATGCGTCAAGTACTTTTGAACACAACATAATCTATCTAAAAGCGAAAGTTTTTTTATTTGTTTGTTTGTTTGTTTGTTTGTATGTTTGTTTGTTTGTTTGTAGCGAATAGACTCCTAAACTGCCCAGCCGATTTTCATGAAAATTTGTATATAGGGGTTTTTGGGTACGGAAAGAAATCGTAGCCCAAATATTTTGCCCTAACGGACCGCCAAGTTGGGGCTGTGGTGCAAGTATTTAAACTTCTTTGTTCTAAAATGAAAACGGTTTGACCGATTGACTTCAAATTTTGTATACGTGATGCTCTTTGAGAATTGAGTAGACACTATTAACAGTTTTGGAATTTGTTAACTCATGTCGGGCCGACGGGTGGTCAAAAAAAATGTTTGGACCAAATTTTGTCCGATTTTATGAAATTCAGCTTTGGCTTAAACCCATTGCGGCCCAACAGCAATTTATAGGTTTTTTCAATACTTTACTCTAAATTTGAAACGGTTTGACCGATTGACTTTAAATTTTGTATACGTGATGCTCTTTGAGAATTGAGTAGACACTATTAACAGTTTTGGAATTTGTTAACCCATGTCGGGCCGACGGGTGGTCAAAAAAAATTTTGGGTCCCAATTTTGTCCGATTTTACGAAATTCTGCTTTGGCTTTAAAGAAAGCCCCAAAAAAATTTTTGTTGAGTTCCATTAACCCATTGCGGTCCAACAGCTTTTTATAGGTTTTTTCAATACTTTACTCTAAATTCGAAACGGTTTGACCGATTGATTTCAAATTTTGTATACGTGATGCTCCTTGAGAATTGAGTTGACACTATTAACAGTTTTGGAATTTATTAACCCATGTCGGGCCGACGGGTGGTCAAAAAAAAATTTGGGTTAAAATTTTGTCCGATTTTATAAAACTCTGCTTTGGCTAAAAAGAAAACCCACAAAAAAATTTTATTGGCTTGCATTAACCCATTGGGGCCCAACAGCTTTTTATAGGTTTTTTCAATACCTAACTTTAAATTAAAAACGGCTTGACCGATTTTTTTCAAATTTTGTATACGTGCTCCCCTGTGAGAATTGAGTTGACACTATTAACAGATTTGGAATTTGTTAACCCATGTCGGCCCGACGGTTGGTCAAAATAATTTTGAAAGATAATATTGTCAAAATTTGCGAAGTACTGCTTTGGCTAAAAAGAAGCCTCAAAAAATTTTGTTGAGTGATTTGGAAGCAAATTACGTCCAATTTTGCGCAATACTGCTTTACCCAAAGAGAAAGTGTAGTTCCGTTAACCCAATGGGGCACAGTGGCTTTTAATAGATTTTTGCGTTACTTAACTCTAAATTAGAAACAATTTGACCGGTTTACCTCAAATTTTATATGTTTGAAGCAACTTGAAAATAGAGTTGAGTCTGTTAACAGTCGGTCCTACGATTTTTCAAAAAAAAATTTTTGGAAGTAAATTACGTCAAAATTTGGAAAGTGGTTTGTATTACAGAAAGTTTCAAAAATTACTAGAACAATCCTAGAAAAATGGTTTTAAAAAGATTGCTTTCATACATTTTAAAATTTACATGTGTAAACCGGGTGTAATTTTTGTGTTAACTTTTTGCAGTAACATCAACTTCAATTAAACCTCCATTGAGAGGCACAGCAACGCGCACCGGGTATTAGCTAGTAATTCAATAAAATATCTATTATATAAAAGCGAAAGTTTGTTTGTAGCGAATAGACTCCTAAACTGCCCAGCCGATTTTCATGAAAATTGGTATATAGAGGTTTTTGGGTACGGAAAGAAATCGTGGCCCAAAAATTTTGCTCTAACGGACCGCCCAGTTGGGGCTGTGGTGCAAGTATTTAAACTTCTTTGTTCTAAAATGAAAACGGTTTGACCAATTGACTTCAAATTTTGTATACGTGATGCTCCTTGAGAATTGAGTTGACACTATTAACAATTTTGGAATTTGTTAACTCATTTCGGGCCGACGGGTGGTCAAAAAAAATTTTGGGTCTACAATTTTGTCCGATTTTACGAAATTCTGCTTTGGCTTAAAAAAAAGCCAAAGAAGCCCAACAGCTTTTTATAGGTTTTTTCAATACTATACTCTGAATTCGAAACGATTTGACTAATTGAGTTTAAATTTTGTATACGAGATGCTCCTTGAGAATTGAGTTAACACTATTAACAGTTTTGGAATTTGTTAACCCATGTCGAGCCGATGGTTGATCAAAACAAAATTTGGGTCCAAATTTTGTCCGATTTTATGAAATTCTGCTTTGGCTAAAAAAAAGCCACAAAAAAATTTTATTGAGTTGCATTAACCCATTGGGGTCCAAAAGCTTTTTATAGGTTTTTTCAATACTTAGCTCTATTTTCTTCAAATTTTGTATATGTATTCCGTGTTGAGAATGAAATTAGCTCTTTTAACAGACTTGCAATTGGTTAACCCATGCCAGCCTGACGATTGACAAAAAAAAAGATTTGGAAGCAAATAACGTCCAATTTTTCGCAATACTGCTTTGCCAAAAGAGAAAATGTAGTTCCATTAACCCAATGGGGCACAGTGGCTTTTAATAGATTTTTGCTTTACTTAACTGTAAATTAGAAACGATTTGACTGGTTGACCTCAAATTTTATATGTGTGAAGCAACTTGAAAATGGAGTTGAGTCTGTTAACAGTCGGTCCTACGATTGGTCAAAAAAATTTTTTTTCAAGTAAATTACGTCAAATTTCGGAAAGTAGTTTGTACTGCTTTGAATTACAGAAAGTTTCAAAAATTACTAGAATAATCCTAGAAAAATCGTTTTAAAAAGTTTGCTTTCATACATTTTAAAATTTACATGTGTAAACCGTGTGTAATTTTTGTGTTAACTTTTTGCAGTAACATCAACTTCAATTGATCCTCCATTGAGAGGCGCAGCAACGCGCACCGAGTATTAGCTAGTATGATATAGTAAAAATGAAAAAAAAGAAATTTAATCATTTTTTTTAAAAATATTTTGATTTTAATTTATAAAATATTATACAAAATATGTTTTATGGTAAAATTCTTAGCCTTTTAAAAAGTGTTATATAAAAATGGAATAAGGAATGAAACCTCGTGTATCATATTTAAAGTTTCTATATTCATGAATTTAGAAGATAAACTTTTTAGTTTTAGGATTTCTTAGGAGGCACCTGAACCACTACTACAATTAAGTCCAAATGTCGGGGATACATAAAAAATAGGAAATATATTCTTTGGGTTTGAAATTATACTTGTTTGATATCCGAACTCATTGTCCCAACTCGACCAAAACCATGGTATTTTCATTACTAGGAACCTAAAGTTTAAATTTCATCAAAATAGTGGCATTATTTTTTGAGTTATGCTATTTTTAAGATAAATGATCGTTAGCCCTTGAACTTTTCAAAGGTTCCACAACCCGAAACCATGGTACGATTTCGCCCATATGCAGTCCCCGTCATACTTTCAATAATAGTTAACCCCTGTACACAATTGGAGCGTTCTATCTTAATTTTAAGTTATTATTTTTATTAATTTCGATGATAAACTTTTAAACTTTGGTGGTCTAAGAGGGGTACTGAACCACCACCACTCCAATTGAACCAAAATTTGGGGATGTGCAGAATATAGAAAAGAACACCCATGTGCCAAACTTGAAGCTTGTATATTTGTTTGAAGTTACTATCTTTATTAATTTCGAAAATATGCTTAAGGTTTTCGAAACTATGTGGCTGGTCCCTGACCCACTTTTCTAATTTGTCCCTAATTTCAAGGACACTAAGAAAATCTAAAGAGACACACAGGTACCAAATTTGGAGGTTCTATCTTCATTTGTTTCGGAATTGTGCTCGTTTGGCCTAAATTCGATCTAAAAGTTCTAAGTTCCGAACCCATTGTCCAATCCTTACCGTACGCAGTCCCCGCCGTAGTTTCATTATAGTAACCTACAGCACAAATTTAATGAAGATAGTGTCATTAGTTGTTGAGTTATCGTGATTTTTTATTTATGTTTATTAGCCCTTGGACCGTTTAAAAGGACCAGAATCCGAACCCACGGGCCGATTTCGCACATTTGTAATCCCCGTTGTACTTTCAGTCCTAGTAACCTACAGTTAAAATTTCATCAAGATAACTCCATTATTTTTTGACTTATCGTGCCTACGGACGGACGGACAGACATGGCTATATCGTCTCAGGAGGTCACGTTGATCACAAATATATGTACTTTTCTATGTCTAACTCGCTTCTTTTAGGTGTTTACAAACACCATACCAAAAAAACGCTAAAAATTTTTTATATGAAACTAATCGTCTATATAATTATTTGGTCTATGGTCTTATATTATCAAAGTGAATTATTTTAGTTTTTTAAAGTTACAAATTTTTAAAGAAACTATCCAAGTAAATAAATTTTTTTTGTAATATTTCTTATTATTTCTTTTGAATTAAAAAATAAAAAAAAAAAAATATTACCTTTTAAGGAGGATCGAACTCACATCTATTTACACCCGGAGTCACTTTGCTAACCACTGAACCATACAATTCTAAAAAAATTCTAATATAAATATATCACTAACTGATAGAATGAAAAATAAAGCCAATGACACACGCAAGTTCTATAAAAGTATATAAAAAAGGAAAGTTTTAATTTTTAAGTCCTAAATCCCCTTCAATGGGAAAAGTTTCCAAAATCTTTACCAAACAAACTTATGATGATTCTCGAGGATTTGTCTCCACCCAGCTGCCCGAAACCCTTCCCACTTTCTTTTAGGTTCTATATTGAATTTTACTAAAATTTTCAATTTGTATTTAAAATTTTATTATCTAAAAAATAAAATTTACTACCAAACTATAACTAAAAATGGTTAAAACTAACAAAACCTTTCTTCAATCTTTGGAACCCCTTTTAAATTTAAGAAAAAAATATAATATTGTAGTTTAAAATTGATATATTACTAAAAAAAATATTTAGGGGGGTATGTAAGTTACAAGTGCTTAAAAAAAGCAAAATTTTAATTTTCGACCACTTGTAGCTCCTAAATAGGGGGCGTGGCAATAAAATTTTGTTCCAAACTAGAGAATATTAAGTATCCTAACCAATTATAAACAAGTGATAAAAAAACCAAGGGATTTTAAACAGCTCATTTTCAAAATAATATAGTGTTTATTTCTGAGTACTTTATCATTCATTTTAATTTTTCTTATTTTTATTATATATAACTAGCAGAAGAGCCGGTGTTGCCCGGGAGCGTACAAATTGCAAAAAAGCAAGTTTCGGCCAATTGGTAAAAAAAAAAATTTAGTTAAAAGTAGGTAAGACTTCTTTGAATTAGGGCAAAGTTTAAAAAAAATGTTTTGTTGAATTCATTTAACCGATTGCGAAACTAAAACTTTAAGAAACAGTTTGCGAAACAATTTTAACGATTATCTCTAATTTTCCTAAATGTGGTGCTTCTTGACCATTTTCACGCTCCTCGATAGAGTTGAGGATGGCAGGTTTCCGGCGAATAATGTTAACTGAATTAAAATTTTTATTTTAATTATTATTTAATAATTATGAAAGTTTCATGTGAAATTTGACAAATTCATATAAAAAATTTGAAAATATCATTGAATCTTTATGTAAAACGCGTAAACAGGTAAAAACCAAATCAACCCGGTAAGCTTTTATAATTAAGATTGTGGTACAAAATTTCAATAAAATTGATTTAACCGTTTAAGCAAATAAAATTTATAGAAAACTTCATGACGTCGTGGAAAATGGGTTGATCGAACTTAATTAAAATTTTTTCCAGCCTCTCTTTTCTACTGTAAAATCAACCTGTAAAATTGGACATAAGTCGGAAACACAAAATTTTTTTATAAATTTATTTTAGTAATATAAATCACTTTATTTGAATAAGATATTAAAATAATACGTTTAATAAAAGCACTTCGGAGATATCTTAAATATTTAGAGACTTACAATATCGCTTTAAAAAAATTATTATACACAAAAAATGTAAAACCACTTTTAAAATAGATAAAATCAAACAGCACAAAAAATTGGACGTTAAAAAACCCTTATTTAATAATTGTTTTCGACAGCAATCGTTTTGACGTTCATTGCCTTATAAAAAAGACAAAAAAATTCGCTTAAATTTTTTTGGCGCAATTTTGTATCCGAAATTATCCAAACATGTATATTGTATGTAGACTTACAATATAATAATTAAATTTAGTTGCCAAAAAATATTATCGTAACTACAACTTACAAAAGCAAAAAAAAAATAAAAAAAAGAAAAAGTCATTCATATCTTATCGTAAATCGACTTTAACATGAACATTTACACAAGATCCAGTCATTATTATTGTATATTTACTTACGACTACGTGATTTGTATTTTGTCCGTTCAATTATATTGTAAGTTGACTTACAATGCATAAGAATGGAGTTTTTGAAAAACTATGTAATATTGTATGTTTTCTTTTTCTTATAACTTTTGAGGGAGTTGTCGTAGAACTATGAAATTTTGAAATAAGATGGTCTTTGTAATTATCTTTCAAATGGTCATAATTCTAGTATATCGCAAGTCAAGTTACGATACACTAGAATGGGATGTGCGATATAGAGTATTCACGTAGAACAAAAAAGTTAGATAAGTTTTTTTATTTCGTAAATATTACTTTATCGTATTTTGGTTTATTTTTATTTTAATTTTTAGTTATTTTTATATTTTGTTTCTATGTCAATCGATTGTGTACATTTGTATATATTTCTTCGCTTTTTTTTGTATGTATATCATATCAATTTGTGTATATTTTGATTATAAGATAAAAAAATATTATTAGTAGAAAAAGAAGAATGAAATTTTTTTTTTTGCTTTATATTTTTTTTACTTGCATTATTTTAAATCTTTCAAATCGTTAGAAAATAATTCCATAAATTGTCTTCTAATGTACCTATGTATTTTAAATTTTCTTTAGTTTAGAATAGGTATGTAGAATTTTTTTATAATTTTTAGGTTTTTAACTACTAAAAATATATAATTAAACATTTTGGTTTATCTTATTGAAAATTTGTTTTATTATTTTATTATATAGTTTAGAATTCTAAAAGGGAAAAAGTCTGGGTAAAACATATTATGGAAAAGTATATAAATAAGCTTTCAAAATTCATATATTCCATTCGGCATAAGAAACCCTTTAACCCTTGTGTGTACAACCAAAGTTTTTTCACTTGATGTGCAACCAACATACCCGGGTAAGTATTTATTTTTGCTTGCATAATACATTACATATAAAATATAAATTTTAAGGTTTGATATAAATTTTTACATTTCGGTTTTTATACCTTACACCTATAGAATAGGTAAAAAGGTATATTAACTTTGGTATGGTGTTTGTAAAATAGGTTTGCCATGATTCTCCAATTCTCTGCAAATGCTCGCTGTATTTATTTTGCACATGCCTCCTGAAATAAGCTAGATCCTGTAGCACTTTCTTTCTTGATATTCCTGTGATTTCATGATAACTAAAGTATAAGTTTGAAAATTTATGATAGTTATTTGGCAGTCCTTCCTGGTGCATAAGTACTTTTAGACTAGTTTGCGTCATTCCCTCATAACATGTATTATCATTGTCATGAAAATATGTCAGAAACAATCTAACATTGTTGTATATTCTGTGTTCTCTAAATCGAGATGTAGCATAAATATTGTCGCCAGATGTAATAGCAATTCTTGTTAATCTGACAATCGGTAGAGCTAGTGGATTAATAAAACTTTTGCTGTTAGACTTTACAATATCACTACTGCCTTCGTTTTTCGTTTCATCTTTAATCCAATTATCATAATTAGCTATTCGCCCTTCAATTGGCTTCCATCTTTAGCTATATCTTTAATTGTTAGATATTGGCAACACTTTGTACGTAATGTATATTATAAAAAGTCTCCTAATAAAGTACACCTAATTAGAGCAGTACAAACATAATTACTATCAATAATATAGTTTTAGTTTTATTTTGAAATATTAAGATTAATCAGTTTATAGCCATCTAGTGAACTCAAACAACATGTTTCATTAATACACTACATAATTGGCGACGAGAATTTAAGAAGAAGAAGAATAAAGAAGATTACAAAAAAAACAACACATTTAATATTCTTTTTTTAACATTTAATATATTATTGCAATTTGCAATAACAATTTTACAACTTCAAATATAAAAAAAAAGATTATTTAATATATTGCTTTTGCAACAACAATTTTACAATTTTGAATAAAAAAACAAAGCACATTTAATATATTATTACAATTGTGCAGCAGTAAAAATAAAAAATAAAATAATAATAAAGCTGAATTTCAACATAATAAAAAAGAAAAATACTAATTTAACAGACATATCTAAGTACAGTCATATATACAGTAATGTAAAGTGATCCAAAGCATAAATAACATTTTAATTTTTTTTTGTGCCACCTATTTATACAAGTATAGTATAAATATAAAACGTTACACTAAATCAAATAATATATAATTTATATAAAATAAAAAAATATAATATATAATAAAAAACAAGTGATGAAAAAAACCAAGGGTTTTTAAAAAAGCACATTTTCAAAATAATACCGTTTTTCATACAGAGTATTTTATATTTTTATCGGAACCAAATATATACGTTGGTGACTAAGTTACTACTTACTTATAAAAACAGTAAATTTTTTAATTTTTAGGTCCCAATAGAGGATTGCCAAATTACTCAAGGATCTAATCCTCACTACTCCCCTTCCCACAACTTTTTTAGGTTCTAGTAATTAAATTGTGAATTCCACAAAAAATTGGCATTTTACTTAGAATTTTACTATTTAAGCAAAAATGGTTAAAACTGAGAGACACTTTTCTTCAATTTAAAGAACCCTTTTAAATTTAAGAAAATCTTTTAACATATGTTAAAATATAATGTTGGAACTTTAAACTTTGTATATTAAGGAAAAAATATTTGAACAGGTATTCAAGTTACAGGTGTTTAAAAATAACAAAATTTCAATTTTCGAGTCCTTATAGCTCCTAAATAGGGGGCTTGACAAAAAATTTTTGTTGACCGACTCCCACTAATTTTTGAGGATCTAACTTTTCCCAAAATTTCAAGACCCTAGTTTTAACCGTTTAGAAGATATGTGGGGCCAAAAATTTCGCAAAAATTGAGTTTTGCACAATGGTAAATTTTAGTACCGTATGGCAACCCTAAACATTTTAGTGAAGTATTTTTGTAAAGTCTATAAAAGCAGCCTCTTCTACCGTTTTTCGATTGGAAATAAATCTAACAGAACTCTTGTTATATCAATTTAAATATAGGGCTTTTTTGGAATTTGCAGGGGCTGTAGCTTCGTTACCCTTCAAAATTAAGAAAAACCTTTGACACATGTTGAAACATAATTATAGAACTTTAAATTTTGTATATCACCAAAAAAAAATTTGGACATGTATTCAAGTTACAGGTGTTTAAAAATAGCAAAATTTCAATTTTCGAGCCCTTATAGCTCCTAAATATCCTAAATAGGGGGCTTGACAAAAAAATTTTGTTAACCGAATCCTACTACTTTTTTAGGATCTAACTTCTCCCAAAATTTCAAGACCCTATCTTAAACCGTTTAAGAGATATGTGGGACCAAAAATTTTGCAAAAATTGAGTTTTGTGTAATGTTAAATTTTGGTACCCTATGGCAACCCTAAACATTTATTTTTTAAAAATTTATAAAGTTTATAAAACCAGTTATCTTTTGCCGTTTTCAGATTGAAATTACACCTAATAGAACTCTTGTTATAACAATTTGAATATAGGGCTTTTCCCAACTTTGGGGGGCTGCAGCTCCGTAATGTGGTGGGACGTAATGGGTACAGAAAAAAATTCTTCTACGAAATTATTTTTTTTGTAATACCTACTCGTGGTTAAAATTTCTTTTCTCCGTTTCAAACGATGTAAAAGTTTTTGTAAACATACGGACAGACAGGTAGACAGACATACAGACGGACGGACAGAGTGAAACTATATAGGCACTTTTTTACAAAATTTTTTGAAAATGTGCTAAAAAGGAACTAAAATGACCGGCTATCATGATAAAAATAAAACAACAACGTTGGTACAAACTACTAACATTCCGGAATTTTTCCAAAATCAATCAAAAAACAGATAAGTGAATACAGAACGAAACGGTAACAAAAACAACAACAATAATTACAGAAAAAAGTTCTTCTCCGAAATTATATTTTTTGCAATAACTACCCTTGGTTAAAATTTCTTTACTCTATTTTAAACGATGTAAAAGTTTTTGTAAACATACGGACGGACAGAGTGAAGCTGTATAGGCTAAATTTTACAAAATTTTTTGAAAATGTGTTAAAAAATGCAAAATTTCATATTTGGATTATAGTGGTAGTAAAATTGAAGAAGTCGGTGAGTACACTGCTTTTATAAAATACTAGCTAATACCCGGTGCGGGTTGCTGCGCTTCTCAATGGAGTTTTAATTGAAGTTGATGTTACTGCAAAAAGTTAACACAAAAATTACAACACGGTTTACACATGTAAATTTTAAAATTTATGAAAGCAATCTTTTTAAAACGATTTTTCTAGGATTATTCTAGTAATTTTTGAAACTTTCTGTAATTCAAAGCAGTACAAAATACTTTCCAAAATTTTACGTAATTTACTTCCAAAAAATTATCCGTAGGACCGACTGTTAACAGACTCAACTTCATTTTCAAGTTGTTTCACACATATAAAATTTGAAGTCAACCAGTCAAATCGTTTCTAATTTAGAGTTAAGTAACGCAAAAATCTATAAAAAGCCACTATGCCCCAATGGGTTAACACTTTCTCGTTTGAACTACACTTTCTCTTTGGGCAAAGCAGTATTGCGGAAAATTGGACGTAATTTGCCTACAAATCTTTTTTTTGTCAATCGTCGGGCCGGCATGGGTTAACCAATTGCAAGTCTGTTAAAAGAGTTAATTTCATTCTCAACACTGAACACATATACAAAATTTGAAGAAAATCGGTTAAACCATTTCTAATTTAGAGTAAAGTAAACAAAAAATTTATCAAAAGCTGTTGGGCCGCAATGGGTTAATGGAACTCAATAAAATTTTTTTTGAGGCTTTCTTTTTAGGCAAAACAGTACTTTGCAAATTTTGACAATATTAGCTTCCAAAATTAGTTTGACCAACCGTCGGGCCGACATTGGTTAACAAATTCCAAATCTGTTAATAGTCTCAACTCAGTTTTCACAGGGGAGCACGCATACAAGATTTGAAGAAAATCGGTCAAACCGTTTCTAATTAAGAGTTAAGTATTGAAGAAACCTATAAAAAGCTGTTGGGCCGCAATGGGTTAATGGAACTCAACAAAATTTTTTTTGGGGCTTTCTTTTAAGCCAAAGCAGAATTTCGCGATATCGGACAAAATTTGGACCCCAAATTTTTTTTGACTACCCGTCGGCCCGACATAGGTTAACAAATTCCAAAACTGTTAATAGTGTCAACTCAATTCTCAAAGAGGATCACGTATACAAAATTTGAAGTCAATCGGCCAAACTGTTTTCACAGAACAAAGAAGTTTAAATACTTGCACTACAGCCCCAACTTGGCGGTCCGTTTGGACAAAATTTTTGGGCCACGATTTCTTTCCGTACCCAAAAACATCTATATACAAATTTTCATGATAATCGGCTGGGCAGTTTAGGAGTCTATTCGCTACATACAAACAAACAAACAAACTTTCGCTTTTATATATATACTAGCTAATACCCGGTGCGCGTTGCTGCGCCTCTTAATGGTTGAATAATACTACAAAAAGTTAACACAAACCTTACACACGGTTTACACATGTAAATTTTAAAATGTATGAAAACAATCTTTTTAAAAAGATTTTTCTAGGATTATTCTAGTAATTTTTGAAACTTTCTGTAATTCAAAGCAGTACAAACTACTTTCCAAAATTTGACGTAATTTACTTCCAAAAAAATTTTTTTGACTAATCGTAGGACCGACTGTTAACAGGCTTAACTCCATTTTCAAGTTGCTTCACACATATAAAATTTGAGGTCAACCGGTCAATCGTTTCTAATTTAGAGTAAAATAACCAAAAACTTTATAAAAAGCTGTTGGGCCGCAATGGGTTAATGGAACTTAACAAAATTTATTTTGGGGCTTTCTTGAAAGCCAAAGCAGAATTTCGTAAAATCGGACAAAATTTGGACCCAAAATTTTTTTTGACCAACCGTCGGTCCGACATGGGTTAACAAATTCCAAAACTGTTAATAGTGTCAACTCAAATCTCACAGGAGAGCACGTATACAAAATTTGAAGAAAATCGGTCAAACCGTTTTTAATTTAGAGTTAGATATTGAAAAAACCTATAAAAAGCTGTTGGGCCCCAATGGGTTAATGCAAGTCAATAAAATTTTTTTGTGGGTTTTCTTTTTAGCCAAAGCAGAATTTCATAAAATCGGACAAAATTTGAACCCAAATTTTTTTTTGACGACCCGTCGGCCCGACATGGGTTAATAAATTCCAAAACTGTTAATAGTGCCAACTCAATTCTCAAGGAGCATCACGAATACAAAATTTGAAATCAATTGGTCAAACCGTTTCGAATTTAGAGTAAAGTATTGAAAAAACCTATAAAAAGCTGTTGGGCCGCAATGAGTTAATGGAACTCAACAAAATTTTTTTTGGGGCTTTCTTTAAAGCCAAAGCAGAATTTCGTAAAATCGGACAACATTTGGGCCCAAAATTTTTTTTGACTACCCGTCGGCCCGACATGGGTTAACAAATTCCAAAACTGTTAATATTGTCTACTCAGTTCTCAAGAAGCATCACGTATACAAAATTTGAAGTCAATTGGGCAAACCGTTTCGAATTTAGAGTAAAGTATTGAAAAAACCTATAAAAAGCTGTTGGGCCGCAATGGGTTAATGGAACTCAATAAAATTTTTTTTGTGGCTTTCTTTTTAGCCAAAGCAGAATTTTGTAAAATCGGACAAAATTTGGACCCAAAATTTTTTTTGACCACCCGTCGGCCCGACATGGGTTAACAAATTCCAAAACTGTTAATAGTGTCTATTCAATTCTCAAAGAGCATCACGTATACAAAATTTGAAGTCAATCGGTCAAACCGTTTTCATTTTAGAACAAAGAAGTTTAAATACTTGCACCACAGCCCCAACTTGGCGGTCCGTTAGAGCAAAATTTTTGGGCCACGATTTCTTTCCGTACCCAAAAACCCCTATATACAAATTTTCATGAAACTCGGCTGGGCAGTTTAGGAGTCTATTCGCTACAAACAAACAAACATACAAACAAACAAACAAACAAACAAACAAACAAACAAATAAACAAACTTTCTCTTTTATATATATAGATATAAAGATAAAAAAACAAATAAATATTGTTGTGACCAATACAGAAAATCCTTCATTGATTGGTCGAAAGTTATTTAGAGAATTCAATTTTGAATTAGAGAGACATTTTTGGCATGAGTGCTGAAATTCACAACAAACAACAAAATGAAATTGTTAGTACACCTCGTAAATTAAGACCACCGATAGATGGTAGCTAAAAATTAAGTTTTCACAATTATATTTGTTTTCTATTATCAAAATCAGCTTAAATATAATATTATTGTATTACATTTTCATAACATATCATTACAGCAATTTTGAATTAACAAATAATATTTAAATAAATTATATGATAGAACTTTAACTATAACTTTTAATTTTATTATTAACATTTAATTTAGCTCATATATTTAGCCTTTATATCTTTATGTAAATAAATAAATATTTTATTACGTTAATACATAAATAAACTTATGGAGGGCGTGTTAGATATTGGTAACACTTTGTACACAATGTATATTATAAAAAGTCTCCTAATAATGTACAACTAATTAGAGCATTACAAACATAATTACTATCAATAATATAGCTTTAGTTTTAATTTGAAATATCATAATATTTAATCGGCTTATTTTTTCCCATTCAAATATAAACATCAGGGGAAACTATTTGACCAATTTTAATTGAAAAACAACCAAAAGAAAGGTTATTTTTGTTTTCATATTACAATGATATTTTTTTTTAGAACTTTGCGTTTTTCCAGGTGAAAATCCGTCATAAAGTTATGGTAAATTTAAATAATAACTGTCAGGTGGTTCAAAGTTGTGGATTATGATTCTAATATTGTGCGCCGACTTTCTGTGTAAATGTAATTTATTTTCTGTTGTAATTTGCAGCTTAATCAAACATTTATAGGCGCCGACTCATGTTTTTCTTTTTAGCACATTTCCAAAAAATTTTGTAAAAATGTGCCTATATAGCTTTACTCTGTCCGTACGTCCGTCCGTATGTTTACAAAAACTTTTACACCGTTTGAAATAGAGTAAAGAAATTTTAACCACTGGTAGATATTGCAAAAAAATAAATAATTTCGTAGAAGAAATTTTTTGTTTAGCCCCACCAGTTACGGGGCTACATCCCCCAATATTGGAAAAAGCTCTATTTTTAAATTGGTATATTAAGAGTTCTGTTAGGTGTATTTTCAATCTGAAAACGGAAAAAGATAACTGCTTTTAAATACTATATAAATTTTTAAAAGTCAAATGTTTAGGGTTCCTGTAGCTATAATACCTCGAAAACTGAAAGTTTGCTATATTTAAAACCTGTAACTTGAATGACTGTTAAAAATTTTTTTTTACAAATATACAAAATTTAAAACTGCGCCATTATATTTCAACATATGTTAAAGGTTTTTCTTTAATTTAAAACGGGTTCTTTAAATTGAAAAAATTGTATCTTAGTTTTAGCCATTTTTGCTTAGATAATAATATTCTAGGTAAAATCCCAAATTTAGGTGGAGTTCACAATTGATTTCCTAGAACCCAAAAAAATGGAAGGGTGGGACAGGAAGGGGATAGGCAGATCCATCACAAGTTTGCTAAGCAAAAATTTGAAAACCTTCCCCATTGAAGGTCTACTAGGTTTTAAAAATTAAAACTTTTATGTTTTTATATAACAGTAAGTTATTCACTAGTGTATGTTTTTCCAAAATTAACATTGAAGCTCCAACATTATATTTCGCACTTGTTAAAAGGATTTCTTGAGTGCATATGGATTATATTCTAGTTATTGTTTTCACTATTATTCATAATTATTAAATTGATGAAATAACTAAATTATAACATTATAATTTAAGATAAATCATGAATGTTGATTGTTTTAAATCCCAGGTCAGATCATATCTAATAAAAAAATATTATTTATTATTCATATAATAATAACTTATATCATATAAAATATATTAATGCCACATCTAAAATGAAATACTAAATGACAAAATATTCAGTAAGAAACCGTATATAATTTTGAAAATGTGCTTTTGAAAAACCCTTGCTTTTTTTCATCACTTGTTTTTTGTTTAGTTTAAAATGTTCAATGAACAAAAAGATTGAAATCTTTTTAAATTTTTTTTTTGTTTTTTTTTTTTTTCAATGATTCAACAAGTCAATCAGAATTAAAATTCTGGTGAAAAAAAAATTAATTCTGTTCAAAATGAAAGCAATACATTTTGTTTATACAGTAGTTTTCATTTATAACGAACTCGGTTTTAAAAATATTATGTTTACAACGACGGATATTGACAGATCATGGTTTTGGTTTTTAGCATTTGTTATGTTATATATTTATTAGAACAACGTAAAATAAAAATATAGTTCATTTGATGTACCTACAAATTTTAATAATAATAAACATTACGCTTTTTGCAAAAGAATTAAATTTTACCTAGAAATGTAAGTTGTTTATTGCATTCATATTTCTTGTATTTAAACTTATTATATCTAATAATGTTGCTTGGTGATTAATTTAATGCTTTTAATTTAGTTTTCAATATAAAAAAAAATCATAATAACTCATCAAAAATACAAAAACAAATTTCATTAGAAGAAAAAACACTATACTTAGGCTTGAGGCTGACACATTCAATAAAATTCTAGCAAATGAGTTCGAAGTGTCCATTCTAGAATTAGCACATTCTATAATGTTGAAGTCTTATACTAATTTTAAAAAATTTGCAGCATTCTTTTAAAACGACATTTTTTTTGTTTATTACGACGAATATTTCCGTCCCATCAAGGTCGTTATAAGCGAAAAGCACTGTATTCTGTTTTTGTTTTGCTAAAATAAAATATTTTGTAACATGGTATGTTGTTGTTGCTTGTTGTTAAGTTTTTTGTAGAATAAAAAAACCGACTTTTGAAATATTTTCTGTAGTTGCTATTACGTTTGAGAGAATGATATATTCAAAAAATTAAAAAAAAAAATAATCTTTCTAAAAAAATAATTTGTAATTTAAATTATTTGTTACTTAAGGCTTAACCAAAATCAACGGGTACGATATATAATTTTTAGATAAATATTTTAATATTTTGAAATAAATAGTTTGATACATGAATTTTCATGACGTGAGCAACCGAAATACGTGACGTACTGGTACCTCGGATTTAAAAAATTAACAAAGCAAAAATAAAAATAGAAAATTTAAAATAATATTTTTGTAAAATATTTGTTTATTAAAAAATACCTATAATATGTTTACAGAAACATAAAAATAAATAATATTTCTTAAGAAAATTGGTTTGTTCGTTAGGGATCAATCAAAATTATCGCGTAAATTACGTGTTTGGTTAATATTTAAATAAAAAAACAAAGTTATTAATTTTAAAATTAATTTTTTTATTTATTCAAATTCACCTTAACTGGTTGAATGAAATCTTAAGACTTGACTTTTTTCTTTTTTACAAACATATTTATAATAATATTTTAAAACTAATTAAAAGAAATCTTTCACAACAAATTTGAGTTCGAATTACAAGTACTTAATATATTATATTGTTCGAACTTAAATTTGTGTACATATTATATTTATGTTACTCAATATTGGTTTCATTTTAAATATTTTAATTTTTATTGAATTCTTATTCTAAAACCTAAAAAAAAAATGAAATTTACTTATCTTAACATTACTTATAATTTTTTTGTCGAAATTATATTTCGAAACAAAATTCAGTATCGAGTTACAAAAAGAAATTTACAATATGTATATTTGTTAACAAATCATCGTACTGAATTTTGTGTGGCACAATTTCAACATATGTTCTTTCATCAAAATACTATATTACTTTATTTAAATGAAAAAAGGTTCAAATGCAATTGAACTGGTTATGCTGATTGTACAAAAATGTATTAAATTGCATTTTTGTATAAGAATGAAAAAATGAAAAATAGAATAAGAAAAAAAAAGGAAAGAATAAAATTAGGTCATAAATAAGTTTGTTTTATTTAAAGAATATAATTGTTTTAGATTTTATATTTGTAAAATGAATTCTGTTGAAGGTCAGTTATATTATTTTGGGTAAGGGTTACCAGCTGTGGCGTAACTCCTCCCTCCTTAAGATTAAGACTCTCATGAGTCGGAAATTTAAATATTTTGAATTTTTTGAATAATATTAATAGAAATATAATTGTGCTTATTACTAATAAAATTATAAAAATTATAAGACTTAAGTAAATATAATAATTATTTTTATGATATTTTATTTCTTTTATTTCTTCAATATTTTTTAATTGTTCTAATATTATGACATTAAAACTGATATTTTCATTAATTCCTTGATTTATATTTTGATAATCTGATATCGTAAAACTTTGTTTGAATTCTCTTAGATTACTATTAAAAACTGTTCCATTTATATTTATTGAACAATCATTAAAATTGAATATGTAATTTCCATTTATTTTGAACTTTCGTTCATCACAAGTACTATTAAAATTTACATTTATCTGATTTTTTACTAAAATTAATACTATTTTTAAAACAATTATTTCTAATACATTATTGAAAATTTTTAAGCAGTTTCCTTTGAAAATGCAGTTTTTTGATATTATTAAATCTTTATATCTTTTTAGCACATTTTCAAAAAATTTTGTAAAAATGTGCCTATATAGCTTCACTCTGTCCGTCCGTCCGTCCGTCGGTCCGTATGTTTACAAAAACTTTTACACCGTTTGAAATAGAGAAAACAAATTTTAACCATGGGTAGTTTTTGCAAAAAAAATAATTTCGTAGAAGAATTTTTTTCTATAGCCCCACCTGTTACGGGGCTACAGCCCCCCAAAGTTGGAAAAAGCCCTATATTTAAATTGTTATAACAAGAGTTCTGTTACATATATTTTCAATCTGAAAACGGCAAATGATAGCTGATTTCATAAGGTTTATAAATTTTTACAAGGCAAATGTTTAGGGTTGCCATACAATACTAAAATTTAACATTACGCAAAACTCAATTTTCGCAAAATTTTGGCCACACGAAAAAATGTAGAAGCTTCACATTTGATATTCTTTACTATCTCTTGCTTGTCCCCCTAATTTGGGATCAATTGGAGTGGTGGTTCAGTACCCCTCTTAGACCTCCCAAGTTTTAAAAGCTTATACTCGAAATTACTAAAAATAGTAACTTAAAATTAAGATAGAACGTTTAAATTTTGTACAAGAGTTAACTAGTACTTAAAGTACAGCGGGGACTGTATAAAACCGAAATCAGCCCAAGGGTTCGGATTCTGGAACTTTAAATCGGTTACAGGGCTAACGAACATATGTAAAAAATCACTATAACTCAACAACTAATGACGCTATCTTCATGAAATTTGTGCTGTAGGTTATTGGTAATGAAACTACTGCGGCAATTGCGCACGGTGAGGATTGGACAATGGGTTCGCAACTTAGAACTTTTTGATCGAATTTAGGCCAAACTAGCATAATTCCGTAACCAATGAAGATAGAACCTCCAAATTTGGTACCAGGGTGTCGCTTTCCATTTCCTAAGTCTCCTTGAAGTTTGAGCCCAATTGAAGTAGTGAGTGGGGACCAGCTACTCAGTACCGAGAACCTTAAAGCATATTTTCGAAATTAATAAAGATAATAACTTGAAACAAAAGTAGAAGCTTCAAATTTGGCACATGGGTGTTCTTTACTATTTCCTGCGTGTCTCTCTAATTTTGGATCAATTGGAGTGGTGGTTCAGTACCTCTCTTAGACCCACCAATGTGTAAAAGCTTACCATCGAAATTAATAAAACTAGTAACTTAAGATAACACGTTTCAATAGTGTACAAGAGTTAACTTGTATTGAAAGTATGACGGGGACTGCATATGGGCGAAATCGTACCATGGTTTCGAGGTCTGAAACACTTGAAAAGCTCAAGGGCTAACAAACATATATCTTAAAACACCATAACTCAAAAAATAATACCGCTATTTTGATGAAATTTAAACTCTAGGTTACTAGTAATGAAAGTACAATGGGAATTGGTTCTGGTCGAGTTTAATTTCGAAGCCAAAGAATATATTTCCTATTTCCTATGTGTCTCCGAAATTTTGACTTAATTGTAGTGGTTCAGCTATGTTCAAAGGTACTTACTGCATTTATGTAAAATTTATTTTTATATTTAAATGAATTATATGAAAAGTTCTAAATTTGTATATGTATTTTAGAAATACATTTATTGCATATTTTGCGTTTATAAGCTTTTCTAATAGGTACAGAAACAAGCCATTTAAAATAATTGCAATTTTGAAAAATTTTAATTATTAAATATATTAGCTTTCTATCACAAAATTTAATAATTCAAATTTTTTCATTTAGTAATTGAATTGGAATAAATATATTTTCATTTATTTCAAGTTTTTTTTTTTAATATTTTTAAATAGATAAATTAGTGAGAATAATTAGAAAATGTTTTTAGTATTATAAAGTTAATTTGGTTAGCTATGTCTTACGATCAAATTAATAACAGCTCTTATGGTGTTAAAACGACTTATGGATATGTCCTTAAATTTTAACCAAATAGGTGTAGGGTATTTCTAAGTCGGTTGCACCGACTGACTGTTTCTTTACTTGTTTTCAATCTGAAAACGGTATTAGAGAGCTGGTTTTATAGACTTTACAAAAATATGTCGCTAAAATGTATAGGGTTGCCATACGGTACTAAAATTCACCGTTATATAAAACTCAATTTTCGCAAAATTTTTGGCCCCACATATCTTCTAAACGGTTCAAGCTAGGATCTTGAAATTTTAGGAAATGTTAGATCCTTAAAAAATAGTAGGAGTCTGTTAACAAAATTTGTTTGTCAAGCCCCCTTTTTAGGAGCTATAAGGGCCCGAAAATTTAAATTATGCTATTTTTAAGCACCTGTAACTTGAATACCTGTCCAATTTTTTTTTTATTAATATACAAAATTTTAAGGTCCAACATTATATTTTAACATATGTTAAAGGTTTTTCTTAAATTTAAAAGGGGTTCCTTAAATTGAAGAAAGTGTCTCTCAGTTTTACCCATTTTTGCTTAGATAATAAAATTCTAAGTAAAATTCCAAATTTTTGTGTAATTCACAATTTAATTCCTAGAACCTAAAAAATTAGATGATGGGGGGGGGGTTGGTTAGTTGAAGTTAGATTCTTGAGAAATTTGGCAACCTTCCCCATTGAAGGGCTATAACAACTTTTAAATAAAAAATTTACTGTTAGCAGTAAATTTTATAAGTCAGTAGTAACTATTTCCAAGTAAATATTTCCAAAGTTAAACTCAGTATGTAATACAATATAATTTTGAAAATGTGCTTTTTTAAAAACCCTTGGTTTTTTTCCATCACTTGTTTATTTTCATGATTAAAATTTTTATTATCATATTTTACAATTTTTTGTTGTTCAAACATCAGTTCATTATTAAATCTATCACCTATTGGAATTAACATAGTTGTTGGTACACTAATTGTTTCATTAGGTATTTTAATAACGAAAACAATGTTATCTTTACTATCAATTAATGTGGCTAATTTAATATTTGGTAATCTATTAAAATCAATATCGTATTCTAAAATTTCTTCATTTGTTAATATATTGCTGTGTATTATTCCTAGTCTAGTTGATGCTATATTGTCTTGAACGTGTTTAATGTTATCTTGTATAATTTTAATTTTTAGTGCAAAATTTGTGTAAAGTAAGTATTTATAAATTGTTGTGTATTGAGTGTCTATGTCGTTAAGTTTTTCATTAATTAAGAATCGTTTTCAATAATTTGTTTGAGCTTAATAAAAGTGTTATTAAAATTGTTATTAATTGTTATTTGACTGTTTAAGTTTGTTACGGCATTATGATTATTTTGGTCAATGATTTTTAGATGATCTTCAATTTCTTGCCGATCAGAATCGTCCATTGTACCATACAACCATTTTTGAACAGTACCAACGAAATTTACTAGACACCGTTTGTGTCTGTGTAGAATTAAAGTTTCTGATAAATTTATATTATCTTCTAATTTGTTTAGTATTTCTGAAATTTCTTTGGGGTTAATGATATGTAAGATTGTATTAAAGTTTTTTACTAATTCCATATTTTCCAGTTTGATTTCTGTATATCCTAAGTCCGACTCGATTTTTTCAAATGTGGTATTGTTGATAGCATTAGGAAGATTGTTAATGTTAATTTTACCTGAAAATTTATAGTTTCTTTTAATGTTTGTTGGATCTATATTTTCTAGTTTGGATTTTATAAATTTAGGTTGTTCCTTATGTCTAACGCTTTTATAATTTTTAATATAACCTTCAGTTCTGTTTTCGGTATAGTTTTCTCTTTATACCCGTATGACTATATAGGCAAAGGGTATAATAAATTTGCCATTACGTTTGTAACGCAGAGAAGGAGGGGGGGTAGATATAGACTCAAGTGTATGGATCGGATCAGAATCGAAAAATAAATTGATTTAGCTATGTATGTCCGTCCGTCCGTCCGTCCGTCTGTCCGTCCGTCCGTCCGTCCGTCTGTCCGTCCGTCCGTCCGTCCGTCCGCACGATAACTCAAAAACTAAAGGAGCTAGGATCTTAAAATTTTCGCAAATCCGTTTTTTTGCAATAGCCGTCATCGCTATTTAAATCCAGCCATTTTGGTCTATAGGTTCGGGTAGCTGCCATACAACTTCTTTCTTTATATGAGAATTACTCTGTACCTATTACAGCTGCGTTTCTGAAATTTTGCCAAAAGTAGTTTAGTTTTATGGCTAAAGTTTCTGCAAAATTTGGTTGGTCTAGTGGAGTGGGTTCGAGTAGCTGCCATACAACTTCTTATTTTATATGAGCATTACTCTATACCTATTGAAGCTGGGTGTCTGAAATTTTGCTAAAAATAGTTTTGTATAATGGCCAAAGTTTCTGCAAAATTTGGTTGGTCTACTGCAGTGGGTTCGAGTAGCTGCAATACAACTTCTTATTTTATATGAACATTACTCTCCACCTAATGAAGCTGGGTGTCTGAAATTTTGCCAAAAATAGTTTAGTGTAATGGCCAAAGTTACAGCAAAATTTGATTGGTCTATTGCAGAGGGTTCGAGTAGCTGCCATAGAACACCTTCTTTTATATGAGTATTCCATTAAACTTAAAAAAGCTGTATGTTTGAAATTTTGCCAAAAGTAATTAACCGGATGATATAATGTATATGTTACGGTCATACGGGTATCCCAGAGTTGACACAGTCTACTCTACTACACTCTTCCTCGTTTTAAATTAAGTTTGTTTATATATCTAGATTTTTCTGTCAGTAAGGAATCAAAAATTTTTAAAAATTTTATTTAAAGATCTTATTTATTAAAAAATTTAGTTATTTAATGAATTTATAAAACTTATTTAATTAATTTAACATATATTCATTTAAATGTTTAATTGATAATATTTATTTATTTAAAACAATTATATTTATTTATTTAATTTAAATTTTAAAAGAAAATTTACATAAAAATATATGATTTTAAAACAATATATTTGGATTTATTTATTTAAAAAATATATTTTATTTAGTTTTAAGAGAAAATTGTTAAAAGATTTTTTTTTTTTTGAACTAATTATTTATGATTTTGAAATAATTTTAGTTTTAAATTTTATATATATAATTTAATTAATTAATTTTTTTTTAATTAATTGAAAATTTAAGCAATTGTTTTTTTCTATAATATTATTTTTATTTTTTTTTTTTTTTTTTTTTTTGAATAATTCACTGTGCCTAAGGCAGCCTCACCTTAGGTATCAGTGTTCCTTTGTTATAAAAATTTTTCACAAAAATTTTTTTTTATTTTATTAAAAAGGTTTTTATTAAAAATGATAATAGTTTAATGTTTTTTATTTAATAAAGTATTTATTAGAATTAGTTCTTATTTTTTATTTTTTTTTTTTTATTAGTTATTTAATTTTAAGCGATATATATATTAATCGGAACACACTTTACTTAGAAGGATCACTGTTTTTGGATCCTACCGACTGCGCCACTTATAAGTTTCGCTTTTACATTCAATAAAAAAAAACAAATTTTATTTTTAAATATTATTTCATTTTTAATTTGTACTTTATTTTTTACAGGTATAATGTTAATTGAATTTCTAATTAAAATATTACAGGTATTTATAATAAAAAGATGCATTGTCAGCGAAACATATTTTATATTAAAGAATTTTGAATAATAGGAAAATTATAATTTAGAGTTTCCCAATAGTTATTATATTTCCCAGTAAGCGTCTGAACAAGAAGGTGAACAACATACGAAATTTAGTTTATATAAAAAATAAGTTAATTATACAATAATATATTAACCCTGCAAAGGTAATCATGATCTATTATTGCTTAAAGGTAAACATGAGTAAATTTTACTCACTTTTACTAAATCTGAAATAAAAGTGTAAAAACGATATCTCAAATTAAAAAATAATTAAAAATACCTATAAAAAAATTAAAACTAACTATTTAGAAAAATAATTTTTATTAAAGTAAGTCATAACAGTAATTCATAACATAAAATATATAATAAAAACAAAAAATACATAAAAAAAAAATATAACACTAATCCATTTTTTCAGTTAATTCGAAATAATTTTTTTTTATTGAAATATCAACTTAGGTAATTCATTATTACTTCAGTTTTTATAAATTATATATTATTAGTCATGTATTCGAAACAAGATGCACAGCATTTTATTTGGTGTTCACCACATATAGGTATATTGCAATTAGAACAAAAAATGGTGGTGTAACGTCTTTTTTGGTAATTACAATTACTGCAATATTTTCGGGATGAACTCTGATTCGAATTTTGATTGTTAGAATTTGAAGATGAGGCTCCGTCAGTCTTTAAGCATTCGTTTATATTTCGTTTTAAAGAAGTTCGTAATTTTGGATTTAAAAGACGTGTTGTTAAAAAAGTATCTGTTAATTCTTCATTTAGTTGCAGCATAAATTTCTGTCTTGAGAGAGGTTTACTATTTGGACTATTTTTAAAAAGATTATGTACATATATAACGTACGCGTTTATGCATGCTATGTTTAACATATAATAAAAAATACATAGAGGCCACCTTCGCGTTTTTCTATTACAGCTCATCAAATTGCACATTTGATCAAATGTGTCTACTGAACCTTTCGTACTGTTGTAGGTTAGTATAATTTCTGGCTTTTTAGAATTAAAGTTAACAATTCCTTCGTCATGCATTGTAGAAATTAACAAAACAACAGTATTTGCCTTAGTTTTAAATGAAACATCAGTCAAAACATCTTTATATAAAAACATGGATGATTGTATTTGTTTTTGATTGAATTTTGGATCTATAAATTGTGTGGGAAACTCTTTCTTATTTCTTCTAATAGTGCCAACTGTTGTTAATTTGTAGTCGCTTAAAAGTTCTTCGGCCAATGGAATACTGGTGAACCAGTTATCAGTAGTAACATTTCGGTTAGTTCCTTTTAGCGGCTCGACTAAACTTTTAACAAAAAAGGCGCCAGCTGGAGTATTTTCTGGAACAGTTCCTCTGCCAAGATATGGCAGGGCATTAATCATATAACTGCTTGCATTATCGCACATATTGACTAATTTTAAGCCATGCTTGTCGGGTTTCGATGGCAAAAACATTTTGAATGGACATTGTCCTCTAAATCCGACAAGTTGCTCGTCTATTGTAACATAAGAACTAGGTCGGTAATTTCTTTTACAGTTGTTTATAAGAATTTCAAATATTTCTGATACGAGTGCAAATTTGGTTTGTTTTCTTCGTTCATCTCGAGTTGCTTTATTATCAAATCTAAGGCACGTTAATAAAAATTTGAATCGGTTTTCAGACATTGTAGATTTATAACGAATCCCACAATAGCCACTATTAAAAATTAAATCTGTGTTTAAATGATTGCTTTTTGTTGCTGCAGATAAAATTAGAAGCCCTATTAAGGCATATAACTCAGTTATTTATCGAGATTTGTGTTTTGTACTTTTCTCTACGTATCTTTATTTCTTCATTTGTTCGGAGTAAAATAATTTCCATTATATCGTCAGAAATAAAAAGTTGTAAACATTCTTTAGGAGATGATGCCATGCGAGCTGCATCTGTCGGTTCTGGCCGAATATGAATAATATTTTTTTTTGTAGTTTTAGATTTGGTAGGCGGTTTGGATGTCTGCCAAATGCAACCATCTTTGCCAGTCAATGTTGGAAATGGGTTTTTCAATATGTTACTTTCATCATTTATTTGTGGGGTACCTTTGTTTATCTTTTTATTTTTTGGCGCGTTCTCTATCTGATGTATATTTTCAGTAAATTGATCTTCGTCAGAACTTGCATATAACGAGTCTAAATTTTCATATAAAGCGTTTATCTTGCTTGAAATTTCTGGAACAAAATCCGGATCTTTATCTTCATCGTCGTCAGAGAAATCAATAATAACAGCATCTTCTTCTTCAGAAGATTCTAATAATAATCCTTGTATACCAGATTCATTCATTTTAGCAAGATTTACTAAAAGAACATAGGCTTTAAATTGGGTTGCATTTAAATTTGAATTGATTTTATCTACTATTTAGCTAAACATATGTAAAATTTATTCACTAAAACATGAGTAAAATTTACTCATATAAATATTCCTATTTAGGAAAACATAAGTAAAATTTACTCACCGGCTTTTACTGGAATGTCTATAACTCTCAACATTCAAATACAAACTACTTATTTATATAATTTTTGTTTACTTAAAAACATGATGAAAGAATAAAGTACAGTTACATGATTTCACAAATTATATTTGTTTCGTAGTAGGCTAAAAAAAAAATGTGTGAGTAAAATTTACGTAGATTACCTTTCCAGGGTTAAGTTAAATTATGGTTATTGGATGATCATATAACTCGCGTATCGATTTATGGATATGTAGATAGACGTATTGACGTACTGCCGTATGAAAATTGTACATCGTATGATTTGATTTACGTTAAGCCCTAATAATTGAAAAGTTTTTTTTTTCATTTAAAACATCGAATAATGTTTTTATACCCGCGCACACATATATTAAATCGGGTAAATTAAAATTGCTCTTCCGTTTGCAACGCATCGATCTAGACGAGCTGGATATAATGTCAAGGTACGTATCGGATCAGCATCGAAAAGTAAATCGATCTAGCTATGTGTGTTTGTCCGTCCATCCGTCCGAGTGTCAGCACGGTAACTCAAAAACTAAAAGGGCTAGAGTTTTGAAATTCACACAAAGTAATTTTTAGACAATTTCCAGGTTCCCTATTGTTTTTAGTTGGAGTTTTGCGTAATGTTAAATTTTAGTACCGTATGGCAACCCAAAACATTTGCATTTTAAAAATTGAAAATATTTCTAACTCAACTCTTGTTATAACAATTTAAATATAGGGCTTTTTCCAACTTTCGGGGGCTGCAGCCCCGTAACAGGTGGGCTATAGAAAAAAATTCTTCTACGAAATTATTTTTTTTGCAATACCTACCCTTGGTTAAAATTTTTTTACTCTATTTCAAACGGTGTAAAAGTTTTTGTAAACATACGGACGGACGGATAGACGGACGGACAAAGTGAAACTATATAGGCACATTTTTACAAAATTTTTTGAAAATGTGCTAAAAGTTCTATATGAAGGACAGCATTAACTCGAATTTAGACTACTAGACTTTAATTAATATATGTTAAAAGATATATATCTCAAATTACATTATATTATACATATTACACATATATATATATCAAATTCCTTTTTAGCACATTTTCAAAAAATTTTGTAAAAATATGCCTACATAGCTTCTTTCTGTCTGTCCGTCCGCCCGTCCGTTCGTATGTTTACAAAACTTTTACACCGTTTGAACTTTTACACCATTTTAACCATTTGTAGTTATTGCAAAAAAGGGGGCTAGATGAAGTTAGGTCCTTGAGAAATTTGGGAACCTTCCCCATTGTAGGGCTATTAGAACTTCAAAATAAAAAATTTACTGTTTTTATAAGTAAGCAGTAAATTAGTCACCAACGTATATATTTCCTTAATTAAACGTTAATATTGAAGCTTCAACATTATATTCCGATAAAATACTTAGTATGAAACACTATATTATTTTTAAAATGTGCTTTTTTAAAAACCCTTGGTTTTTTTTCATCACTTGTTTTTTTTAGAATACGTAGCTTTCTCTGGTAAACTGGACAAGAAACACTGAAAGTTTTATGATCAACGTTTAAACCAAGCTTAGTTATTTCATTAACTTTTAAACAACTAATACATTTGTTAACTTCATTTTTATCACAAACTTTACTTATG
This sequence comes from Dolichopus griseipennis, assembly GCA_963082915.1. Lineage (NCBI taxonomy): Eukaryota > Metazoa > Arthropoda > Insecta > Diptera > Dolichopodidae > Dolichopus > Dolichopus griseipennis. The sequence goes on along the minus strand of OY720441.1, from coordinate 238,426,224 downwards.
TGATTTGACACTTTTTGGAAGATTCTTTATCAATTTCTATTATAGCATTATATTTAGCATTTCTCAAATTATTAGCTTGATATATTTTAACCACCTTCACAGAACTGTGCTCTAAATTAGCGTTCTGTACCTTAAGTTTGTAAATTAGATCTTCTTCAGTATATTAAACACCCATATGTACAACTTAAATTTTTGTTTTTATTTCAGCTAGCATCTTAATTTCATAATGTTCCATCTTATTTTCAAGTTAACATATTATTTTATCCCGTTCTTCTTTTGTTTCTGTTTCAATAAGCACCATTCCATTTTTCCTATTTACTACATTTTTTATCTTTAGATTTATTGGATCCACTTCTTTACTTAAATTCACTTTAGTTAATTGGCATTTTTGTTTTTGTTTAGGATTAATAACCAGTGGTACACCTGTTTTTATTGTTGGCAAACTTTTATTGCTTACACTATCACTTTTTAAAATATCAGTAATTAAAATATTTTGACCCATATTTATATTTTTTTTGTTTTCATTGTTTAAAATTTTTAATTCACTACACAGTTCATTGTTCTTAGATATTGTATTTTCAAGATTGGCATTCAGATTTGCCGTCTCCGGTTTGAAGGTTTCCCTAAGTTGACACATTTTCTCAATTGCACTTTTTTGTTTTATTTTTATTTGCTCTATCCTCTCTAAATATCTTCCTTCGATAGCTTTTAAAAATTGGATAACCTCTTGTTAATTTTTCTTTAACGCACATTCAAATTCAGCCTTGTATTCTTTTAGATAATCACTAGTTTTTTTGACTGAGCAATCTATGTTTTGAACCACCATATCCACATTTCGGATGTATAAAACATACTCATCACATATAAATTAGATATTGCGATTCACATTTAATACTTCAAATGAAGATTGGTCTAATCCCGAGCATTTATTTTGTCTGTGGTATATCTTGTTACATACTCCAATACGCCTCACACCTGTTTCCCCTCTAATTTTTAACTTGCATTTAGTACAGTCCATTGCTATCAAGCTTATGGTGGTAAGAACAACTGCTGCTCAATCACTTTAAATAAAAAAGTAATAAAAAATTATTTAATTTAAGTTTTATAAAAAATAAAATTTATTAATTTCAATTTTTCCGTTAACTTTTAGCACGTCTACATTCAATAACAATTTATAATGATATACAGAGTGTCCGGGACTCAAGTACGCGCACTACACTCAGTGATTGGTGGCATTAAAACAAACAAAAAATTGTACTGGAGGGGGGGGGGGGGTCTATTGTGGACCCTTTTCGAGATATGAGGGATTAAAGATTTAAGGAGACTTTTCATTAAAAAATCAATAACTTTTGAACAGCTTCCTGTAGAGAGATAAAAAAATCCATTTTGTAGAGTAAGTTGTCAGCTTTAATTTTCGTGTACTAATAATCGCTATATATCCAACATTTACAAAGTTATGAAGGTTCAAAATGATTTAAAATTTCTTTACTTTATTTAACAGTGTAAAAGTTTGTGTTTGTGTACATACAAACAGACGCACGGACAGAGCGAAACTATGTAGGCACATTTTTACAAAATCTTTTGAAAATGTGCTAAAAAATTGGAATCCATATACATTTTATACTTTCATTGAATGAACGTTTATATTATACGGCTTATAATAATTCTTTACTATAGTATATTATTACTAATAGTAGATCTATCTATCTATCAATCTTTTTATATGTATAAAAAAGAAAATTTGATTGTTTGTTGTTAGATAGCGTTTCCTTAACTGCTCAGCCGATTATTGTGCAAATTTTTATATAAAGGTTTTTGGTACAGAAAGAAATCCTGGCCTAAAAATTGTGCTCTAACGGACCACCAAATTGGGGCTGTGGTACAAGTATTTAAACTCTTTTGTTCTAAAATTAAAACGGTTTGACCGATTGACTTCAAATTTTGTATCGTGTTCCTCTTTGAGAATAAAGTTAACTAAAATAACTAAAATTTGTTAACCCATGCCAGCATGACGATGGTCCAAAAAAAATTTGGTAAAAAAATTACCTCCAATTTAAAAAAACAGACGGACGGACATAGTTAAACCGATTTATTATTCGATTTTAATTTAGTATCTATACCCTTTTGACAAGTCATACGGCTATAATAATACTTATATACTGCACACAAATTTGTGTCTGATTTTGTGGTTATTTGAGATTTTCTTTTGAGTCAAAGCGGTACTTCGCAAAATTAAATTCTTGTAATCGTCATACCAAATGGGTTAAGAAATTCCAATTCTTTGAATAGAGTGAACTCCATTGTCAAATAGTAACACGTTTTAAACATTTTTTAATATTTTTCTAATTGGAGCGAAGCAATAAGAAAAACCTGTTATAAAGCCTGTGAAACGCATCATAACTATAATTCTAAATCTTTAAAAATTAAAATACTAAATTACCTTTAGCACTTATATTGATTTAACAGGCTTTCTGAAACTTGTATCTATATAATAATATTAAAATATTTTTTTTGAAGAAACTGGATTGTAGCAATAATTTAAAAAATTCAAAATTTATTTATTTACTTTTAAATTCAAAAAAAAAAATCTGTATTTTTTAATTATTTGTTTTTGGAATTATGCTCGTTCAGCTTTAATTCGACAGAAAGCTTTAAAGAATCCGAACCCATGGTCAATTGATTTTGCCTTTTGTAATCTCTGCTTTCCTTTTAACATTAGTAACCTACAGTATGATTTCCATCAAGAAATCGATCAAAAATATATTGATTTTCCTATATTTATTTCAGTGCTCCTTTCAGTGGTTACAAATAGCAAAAATAATATAATATACTTTTTTCTATACCTGTTTTAGCTTTAGGGTATAGTAAATTAAATTTTAAATAAATTTAAGCTATTTTGAAACTTGAAAATTAATAATTAGCTAATAAAAACTGTGAAAAAAATTAATGATTTCATCTTCCCATCCTGTAAAAGAAAAGAATGGCCTCTTCTGTTTGAAGTTAGTTTTCTCTTAAAAAATTTTTTGTCCACAGAAACAAACAACATTTTCTAAATGAGCCAAATAACAAAATGTACCTTAGAGAATTGAGAAGTCGGCCACGCACTAAATCTTAAACAGCAGGAAGGAAACTCATTTAATGAATGCTTTTTATAATAAGACAAATTTAATAAAAATAAAAATCTATATATTTTATATTAGCTACACCTATGAAATAGAAAGAGGTATATTAACTTTGGTATGGTGTTTGTAACCACCTAAAGGAAGCGATCTAGATATGGAAAATTATATATATATGTGACCTCCTGAGTCGATTAAGCCATGTCCGTCCGTCCGTCCGTCCGTAGGCACGATAACTCAAAAACTAATGGAGCTTGATGAAATTTTAACTTTATGTTACTAGGATTTAAAGTACGGCGGGGATTGCATATGGGTGAAATCGGCCCATGGGTTCGGATTCTGGACCTTTTAACTCTAAGGGCCAATGAACATATAAAAATATAAGGATAACTCAACAACTAATTGCGCTACAATCATGAATTTTGTGGTGTAGGATACTAGTAATAAGCCTATGGCGAGGACTGCGTACGGTCGAGATTCGACCTTGGGTTCGGGTCCTAGAACTTTTGATCGAATTTAGGCCAAACAAGCATAATTCTGAAACCAATGAAGATAAAACCTTCAGATTTGGTATCAGTGTGCCCCTTCCTTTGTCCTATACTTCTGGAAATGTAGGACCAATTGGAGTAGTGGATCGGGGACCATCCACACAGCTCTGAAGACCTTAAAGCAAATCATTGAAATTAATAAAAAAAGTGGCTTAAATTAAGATAGAACGTTCCAATTGTGTACAAAGGTTCACTAGTATTGAAAGAACGGCACGGACTGCATATAGGCGAAAACAGAATATGGGTTCGGGTTCTGGAACTTTTTTATCGAATTTATCCCAAACCAGCATGATTCCGAATCCAAAGAAGTTAAAATCCCAAAATTTGGTATCTGGGTGTCTTAAAATGCTAAAATCTGAGCTTTTTTCTTCATTCTAACCTGCAAATAAATAATTATTTTCTTTTTGTTAGAACTATTTTCAATTAATAGAACTGATTAATTTTACTCCATATAAATTGTCTTCTCCTGAAGGATCAAGACACTCAAATTCGCAACATTTTTAACATAATAAATTGGAGAGGTGGTTCAGGTAATTCTCTTAGACCTCCCAAGGTTTAATAGCTTATCAACGAAATTAATTAAAATAGTTACTTAAGATTAATATAGAATGTTCCAATTGTGTACAAGGACCAGTTAATCCTTGAAAGTATGACGGGGACTGCATATGGGCGAAATCGTACCATAGTTTCAGGATCTGGAATCTTTGAAAAGTTCAAGTGGCAACAATCATATATCTTAAAAACACAATAACACAAAAACTAAAGACGCTTTTTTGATGAAATTTAATTTCTAGGTCACTATAGTAATGAAAGTACTATGGAAATTGTTTCTTCTTATTTGTTTTGTGTACGTGAAATTTTGAATGAATTGGAATAGCGGTTTGCGTACCACTCCCACTACTCCCAAGACCTTAAAGCATAATATATTCGAAATATTTAAAGATAAAAAAAACAAATTTGATACACTATTTCCTATTTCCGTTTTTATTTAACACTTTTATATCTTTAAAAGGCTAAGAGTTCTACTATAAAACATATTATGTATTATATTTTATAAGTTAAAAACAAAATATATTTTTTTACTAAACGGCGAATTTTTTTTTTGTTTTTCATTTTTATTATATAATATCTATATTTTATTGAATTATTACCATAGGTAATATATAATTACGAAATTGTGTGCGATATTTAAGTTGTAAAATTTATTTTTATATTTAAAAGAATAATATGAAAAGTTCTATATTTGTCACTGTATTTTAAAAATATATTTATTGCATATTTTGATTATTAAATTTTGTGATAAGAAGCTAATGACAGCATTAATGGTTTTAACTAACATTAAAAACCATGAAAATATATAAACTTTTATATTTATAGTACAAACTAATATTTCTTTCGAATAACTTTGAGTTTAATTATATAAAACATAATATAAGTAAATTAAGAGAATAAATTAAAAAATTGGCAAAACTTCCGCAAAGGGGTTGTGAGCTATCAAGATGACGTCATCACATAACGGTACTAAATATCTCAAAGTTTCCGAATATATATACCATTAGTGGCGATGGCGCCATCTAGTGGTCGAAAAATGCATTACAAAATGTTCCTAAGATTTTGTAGCATTTTTATTAAAATGTTATATTTTTCCTGTTAGTCCATAAACTGGAACCAACATCTTACAATATTGTAAGACATGATATTGTCTTTCATAAACATCTTGTTTCATCTGGATCGGTGCTACCATTTTTGAGATATTGCAATTTAAAGTGAAAATTTAAAAAAAAAAAAAAAAAAAATCAAACTTTCAAAAAAACTACTATACCTGTGAAATTTTCAAAAACACCTTGTATTATTATTATACCATTAGAAAGGTCTCTTAAAACTCTTTCCAACGGTATATAATAAGTATGGCATATGTTGACAAATAGCCCCACCAGAGAACATAAATGCAAAAATGACGCAACAATTTTATTAAAAAATACATTTTCATACTTTATTTGTCATAAATTTATTTTGCCTTTTTGGCAAATTTAAAAATGTAAGAATGCATTTTAGGTTTGGATACAATATTGAGTTTGGTTCTGACAATTTGTTTTGAGGGATTTTGGAGGTGACAACCTCAAAGTTTTAAAAATTTTTTTATTTAAATATGTATGTAAAAATATAATTAGAAAGGCCCTTGGCTACAAAATCAGAAGTAATTTTATTTGTGAAAATAGAAGCAATTTAATTTTCCAAACTTTTTTATTTAAATAGTTAGGAAGGAGTTTTAGAGTTGGTTTCAAAAGCAGGGTTTTACGCTTTTTCCAGAATATTTATATATGTGTATATGTAAGATTCTCAATTAGGAGGGATTTTAGAGTTGGATTCAAAACCAGGATTGCCCCCTTTTCCAGAATATTTATATTTATTAATTAGGGTTGATTATTTTTTGTATGAAATAGCTATGCCGAATTCTCATATCATTCTTTTCATTATAGTGTTGGATTCAAAATCCGGTTTCAATAATTGAGTTAGCGGGGGTTCGGGGGCGGCAGCCCCCGTAATGAAAATATAATATTATTTAACATGTTTTATTACAGTGTATTAAAAAAATTAGAAACTTATTAATTTTTTTAATGAATTAGGTATCCGAATTCTTATACCATTCTTTTCATTTTAGTGTTGGATTCAAAATCTAGCTTCAATAATTGAGTTAGCGGGGGTTCGGGGGCGGCAGCCCCCGTAATGAAAATATAATATTATTTAACATGTTTTATTACAGTGTATTAAAAAAATTAGAAACTTATTAATTTTTTTAATGAATTAGGTATCCGAATTCTTATACCATTCTTTTCATTTTAGTGTTTGATTCAAAATCTAGCTTCAATAATTGAGTTAGCGGGGGTTCGGGGGCGGCAGCCCCCGTAATGAAAATATAATATTATTTAACATGTTTTATTACAGTGTATTAAAAAAATTAGAAACTTATTAATTTTTTTAATGAATTAGGCATCCGAATTCTTATACCATTCTTTTCATTTTAGTGTTGGATTCAAAATCTAGCTTCAATAATTGAGTTAGCGTGGGTTCGTGGGCGGCAGCCCCCGTAATGAAAATATAACATTATTTAACATGTTTTATTACAGTGTATTAAAAAAAATTAGGAACTTATTAATTTTTTGAATGAATTAGGCATCCGAATTCTTATACTATTCTTTTCATTTTAGTGTTAGAATTTGTATCAATTTTACTATATGGCTTTATTTCGTAAAATTTTAGAAAATGATATGGCTTTATTTCGCATTCAAATGCAAACAACCTGTTCGCCCAACCAACGAAAGGGCTAAATAAAACGTTATACAGGTTGTTGGAACAGTATAAGCGTAATTTTATATCCAACTCAAAACCCTGTCAATCTTCAAAATCTTAGTATATAAATATTCTGGAAAAAGCGTATAATTCTGACTTTATAACCAACTCTAAGGTCCTTTCTAATTATACTTTACATACATATAAATACCTCAAAAATCTTCTAAACAAAACCCAACTCAATATTGTATCAAACTATAAAGTACATTCTTAAATTTTAAAATAAATATTTCAAATGGAAAACAAAAAGGCAAAATAAATTTATGACAAATAAAGTATGAAAATGTATTTTTTAATAAAATTGTTGCGTCATTTTTGCATTAATGTTCTCTGGTGGGGCTATTTGTTAACATATGCTATACTTATTATATACCGTTGGAAAGAGTTTTAAGAGACCTTTCTAATGGTATAATAATAATACAAGGTGTTTTTGAAAATTTCACAGTTATAGTAGGTTTTTTGAAAGTTTGATTTTTTTTTTTTTTTTTTTTTAAATTTTCACTTTAAATTGCAATATCTCAAAAATGATAGCACCGATCCAGATGAAACAAGATGTTTATGAAAGACAATATCATGCCCTACAATATTGTAAGATGTTGGTTCCAGTTTATGGACTAACAGGAAAAATATAACATTTTAATAAAAATGCTACAAAATCTTAGGAACATTTTGTAATGCATTTTTCGACCACTAGATGGCGCCATCGCCACTAATGGTATATATATTCGGAAACTTTGAGATATTAGTACCGTTATGTGATGACGTCATTTTGATAGCTCACAACCCCTTTCCGGAAGTTTCACCAAAAAAACAACAAAAATATAAAATAAAAACATTTTTTTTATAATAATTTATTAAAAATTGATTCTAATTTAATTTTGTTTAAATAAAATCAATTCGTAGTAAAATAAAATAAAGTGAAAAAAATATAAAATTTTATTATGACCTCAGGAGAGAAATGGTAAATAAACAAGTGAGGGTTTTTAAAAAAGCACATTTTCAAAATTATATTGTATTACATACTGAGTTTAACTTTGGAAATATTTACCTGGAAATAGTTATTACTGACTTATAAAATTTACTGCTAACAGTAAAGTTTTTATTTAAAAGTTGTTATAGCCCTTCAATGGGGAAGGTTGCCAAATTTCTCAAGAATCTAACTTCAACTAACCACCCCCCCCCCTCATCATCTAATTTTTTAGGTTCTAGAAATTAAATTGTGAATTACACAAAAATTTGGAATTTTACTTAGAATTTTATTATCTAAGCAAAAATGGGTAAGACTGAGAGACACTTTCTTCAATTTAAAGAACCCCTTTTAAATTTAAGAAAAACCTTTAACATATGTTAAAATATAATATTGGACCTTTAAATTTTGTATATTATTAAAAAAAAAATTGGACAGGTATTCAAGTTACAGGTGCCTAAAAATAGCATAATTTCAATTTTCGGGCTCTTATAGCTCCTAAACAGGGGGCTTAACAAACAAATTTTGTTAACCGACTCCTACTAATTTCTGAGTATCTAACTTCTCCCAAAATTTCAAGACCCTAGCTTGAACCGTTCAGAAGATATGTGTGGCCAAAAATTTTGCGAAAATTGAGTTTTGCGTAATGTTAAATTTTAGTACCGTATGGCAACCCTAAACATTTGTCTTGTAAAAATTTATAAAACTTATGAAACCGGCTATCATTTGCCGTTTTCAGATTGAAAATATATGTAACAGAACTCTTGTTATAACAATTTAAATATAGGGCTTTTTCCAACTTTGGGGGGCCGTAGCCCCGTAACCGGTGGGGCTATAGAAAAAAATTCTTCTACGAAATTATTGTTTTTGCAAAAACTACGCATGGTTAAAATTTGTTTTCTCTATTTCAAACGGTGTAAAAGTTTTTGTAAACATACGGACGGACGGACCGACGGACAGAGTGAAGCTATATAGGCACATTTTTAAAAAATTTTTTGAAAATGTGCTAAAAAGTTATCAGCGCCTACAAAATTAAGAGAAAAGACAACGACGGAAATTTAAACGACACAGGTGCTATAATTTAAACATTTGAATTATATGAATTACCATCGAGTGTTGACATAGGGTATTATTCCGTTCTTGTTAAGCCACATTATCCTAATCCAATGGGTTGCCGTAATTGTGAACTTTTTTAATTGTAATTGTGGACATATTCAAAAATTTTGTAAAAATCCTAATAATGGACTGCCGCCACATCCTAAATCAAATTTCTCTAGAAAATTCTGCATAAACTGTCAAATAGATACTCACAGTTCGGATGCAAAAGAATGTCCTAAATTAATACAGCGTAAGGAAATATTAAAAATTAGAACTCAAGAAAAATGTAGTTTCTTAGATGTTTCCAAAAAGTATAAAAATAAAACAGACCTTAACTTTCCATCTCCAAAACAATTACAAACATTCATAAACAAAAAAAAAAAACAAAATGTTTACGTTTTTTACATTTATAAAACTTTTAAAAAATGTGCTAAAAACGAATGTGGCCCAAATTATTTTAAGAATTACCAATGATTTTTCAAAAATAGAAATTATTACAATAATAGAAATGTAATCGGGTAATTCATAAGTCAATTAAAATTAATCATCACTCAATTTCTAATTATTAATTAATTCAAATATTTAAAAACTAACCTAGAATTCACCTTACTTAATAATTATATATAATAATTTACTCAAAAAAAAAAAATAATATCCGCTTGGAGCAAAATGGATTACTGTATTACAATTTACGGTTTAAGTTCAAACAACATTCATATAAAGAAAATACAAAAAGTTTAAATACAATTTTTAGAACTGTTCTTGGAGTCTTACGAACTACCCGATTCAATGCTCTGTTGGTGGAGAGTGGATCCTAGCTTTTTATTCATAGAAGAAACTATCTAGCGACGAAGCTAGTTATTCAAAATTTACATTTTAAATATTTACCTCTCTTTGCTCTAATAATTTCCATTGCAAATATGACATCAGTAAATAAAACTTCATCCTCGTTAGTAAAATCCTTTTCTATTTTTAACGATTTCGAAATTCCTTTGCCCGTTCCTAGCGATAATCAATCCGTTTTTCCTTTTGGAGCCTAAAAGAAAACTACATTCCACTGAATTTACCGAAAATTAAGCAAAATTATTCAAATATGCTTTATAAAACTAAGCATTCCGATTTCTTAGAGAGTCTTTATGATGCACACAACGTATATACGGACGCAAGTAAAACAGAATCCTCATCTGCTTTTGCAATTGTAGACTCAAATGGTAAATTAATCAGGGCCAAAGTAGTGCCAAATTACTGTTCATTATATATAGTTGAATCTGCAGCCATTCTGGAAGCAACGAATATTTTCAAAATGTCCGAACGAATGACAATTATACACTCAGACTCTTTATCAACTCTTAAATCTGTAAGAAACGTTAAGAATAAAAATTTTCTATCAACTTAGATAAGAAACAACTTAATAGAATCACATGGCAAGATAAAACTTTCATGGGATCCCAGCCATAAGAGTATTTTCGGAAATGAAAAAGCTGATGAAGAAGCTCACAAATCGGTCCAAAATCCTTTGGAAACATACATACCAACAGATGTAAAATCTTTTATAAAATTTGTTAGAACTGATTTTCAAAAGCAAAGACAAACGAAATGGAACATTTCCACATGTTTCTTGAAATTACATTGGCTGAAAATTAATAATTTACTTCTTAATGTAAATCTAGAAAGACATAAATGCGTCATCTTAAGCAGACTGACACTGATCATTGTCTCTTTAACAAGGAATATCTATTTCATAAAGATGAGCTTCCATATTGCAGCATTCATAATACTGTTTTAAATGTAATACACATTATTCGAGTTGTACTCAATATAACCAAATAAGAACATCTTTAAACCTGAGCAACAACATATCCAGCATACTCAATCAAAAATCAAAAAAAAATTTATATTTTTAAATTTATAGTAATAATTTAACAGTAGTATTTTTTTATGTAGCTAACAAAATTTGTAAATTTTTTTATTAAATAATTTAGTTTTGATATTTGCATTTAAATCATCTTAACTAAATTACATGTTAATCAGTACGGACGTGTTTCTTAATTATCGGTTAAAATTTACTTTAAACAATAGAAAACGTCGTTTAAAATAAATTTAATTAATAAACAGAAAAAATTAAAAATAAAAAAACTTTGTAATATGATACATATAAGTAATATGATGAATATAAAAATGAAATTGAAGCTGCTCTTAAAAGAAATGAAAGTGAAGTCATAAATTTACTGAGAGTTATACAGTCGGGTTTTACGAAGAGATTGGAAGAAATTAAGATTGAAAAACAAATGAAGCTACGTAAGATGGAAAAAATTACTGAAGTCTTTCAAGTACAAAACAATAAGGTGAATGAATCGTTTAATAATGTATTGAAACAAAATGATGAGGTATGGAAAAAAAATGAATAATGTAATTAACGAAAATAATATTAATGTGGGTAAAACTGTATCATTTGCTGATATGGTAAAAAATACAAACAATATTGGAATGAAAATGAAAAAAGAATTACCTTTGATTGTTAAACCAAAAAATAAACAAAGAAGTGAAAAACAAAAAGTGATCTAAATACAAAGGTTGATCCAAAAAATCTAAAAATCAAAAATAATTAAAACCAATGGAGCAATATTAATTAAAATAAAAAGAGAAACTAAAATTAAATATTATATATATTAATCATAATACCCTATTAGGATATTAATCATAAGACTCTTAGTAAAATATGTCTTGCATATCAATATAAACTAGGTTTAAAAAAAAAAGCCATTGGATATTAGCAACTAAAGAACATAGTTGTTGATCAAATAAACCAGGAAAACTGTATACAAAGAAAAAAAGAAATTACGAATAAAAATACTTATGAACCAAAACATTATATAAGTACTTATAAAATTTATCTTAATGCCAAAAATTTAAAAGAAGATAAACGCAATTAACACCGGAGCTAAATTAAAAGAAGATATTAATGTTAATAATAAAGTTGAAAGTAATCATGATAATATTGATAATATCAATAATAATAATAAAAACAATAATAATAATAATAATCATAACAATAATAATAACAATAATAATAATAATAATAATAATAATTTGGAAAATAAATTGGATATTGTAAGAAAAACTATAACAAAAACGGAAGAATCTAATAATAAATCTGGTCAAAGTCAAAAAAGCAGTGTATTACTTAAACTATTACCTTTCAAAAAGATAATTAATGCCAACAAGAAAACTTGCACAATTCAAGTTAACAAGAATAGTAATAATAATATATGTTCCTCTGACAAAGATTCCAAGGACAGCGTGGCAACAGATTCCAACAATAAACTTCATCAGAATCTAATCTCTGTTAACATAAATAACATGAATGAAGCTACTAGAACAACATTAAACTCGGCGACTCTGTTAGATCATGTTCTTTCAGATCTTAAAACGAATCGATTTGGTTTTCATATCACTTTGCATGATATTCCTAACTTAGATCATAAAGCAGTATGTGTTGAAATTAAATCAGTTCTCAAACTTGAAACGATAGTGTATAATCAAATAACTGGTACTAACTATGCTAAATACTCATATCTGTTGAAATATCACTTACGTAGACATACTTGTCAAAATATTGATGAATTGATTGAAGCTATAAAATATTTCAAGGACAATAGTACAAGTGTTAAATATATGAGAATTAGAAAAAATAATTCGTGGATGTCCAGAGAAATTTTAAAACTAATTGAACACAGAAATAAATTGTATAAGTATCATAAAAAATACCCTAATACTGCGGAGCATAAAATCAAATATAATAATTAAAAAACAAGGTTAATGTAGAGATAAAGAAAGCAAAGCAAAAATAATTTAATAGAAAATTACAAGAAGCTGGTTCAAATACTAAAAAGATACGGAATGTTCTGAACTCTCAGATAGCAAACCAAAAAGCAGATAGTAACAATATTATAAAGGAAATAAGACACAATGATAAACTTTTAAATATTAGCAAAGACATAGCCAACGGCTTTAATGGACATTTTAGTAATGTTGGAAGAGAGTTAGCTGATAAAATACAAACTAAAGAAGAAAATATAATAAAAAATAAAATAAATGAAAGTTCCATGTTCTTGGTACCTACTAATGAAATAGAAGTGCTTAATGTTATTATGAATCTAAAAGATAATTCACCTGGCTCAGATAATATAGCAGCAAAAGACTTAAAAGCCGTAGCTGAGATAATATCTCCGATAATTAGTAATTTTATTAATGACAGCTTTCGCACAGGAAACTGTCCTAGTTTATTAAAATGCAGTACTGTGATTCCAATATACTAGAATGGTTCTCCTTTGGAAACATCTAATTACCGGCCGATAACACTCACTAGCTGCATGAGTAAAATATTTGAAAAAATAATTAATAAAAGAATATGTGAATTCATTAAATGTGCAGGCGGATTTGAATGCGACTTTTGGCTTCCCAAAGTCGCATGGAACTGATATAGCAATCAATAATTCTGTGAAATCTATTATTGGACATCTTGATAAAGGAAACTATGTATGCTCTGTTTTTGTAGATCTGAGTAAGGTATTTGACACAGTGGACCATCAATTATTGCTGGACAGATTATATGAAATTGGAATAAGAGGACTACCGCATGAACTACTAAGAACGTATTTGGCAAACAGATTTATCAAAACGAAAGTTAATGGTGTTTGTAGCAATGAACATGCCATAAATATAGATGTGACACAAGGGCCAGTTTTTGGACCTACCTTGTATCTATTGTATGTGCATAATATGCAATTTTCTATTATTAAAGCTGATTATAAAATATATATTGGTCAATAATGATTTGAAATTATATATGAGATGGTTAAATGGAAATAAATTAACAATGAACATTGAAAAAACAAAGTACATGATTTTTAAACGTCTAAATAAGCCTGATATCAATCCAAAAATTTGTATTGATAGTAGAGAAATTAAAAGAGAACAAACTTATAAATATCTCGGTATTATAATAGATGACAAATTATCATGGAATGATCATGTTAATTACATTATAAAAAAGTTAATGCCATTGCTAGGTTCTATTAGGAGAAGTGGAATAATATTAGATGACAAATCCGCTAAACTATTATTTCATGCACACATCATGTCCCATATAAGATACAATATGGACATGTATCTTCTGGAACATGGTCGTGTTGTTTAAATACATTAAAAATGAAAATATTAATAAAAATATTATTAACAAAAAAATATCAGTCTTTATTAAAAAAATTGTTAGAATTATAACTAAATTAATATTTTATTGTTAAATATACATTAGGTTATAATAAAAATACTAGTATAGCCCTGTGCTCGAATTTCGATCTTTTGTGCTTTTAAATTTACATAAGAAATCCGTTTTGTGTAATTTATAATAGACTAATATCACACAAAACTTATTTTTTTTCCCTATACATAATCAAATTTATGGCAACAATGTTGTCAACAATTCTTGCGTTTGAAATTTGCTTAAAAAAAAAATTTATAATTTTTTCAATTATAAAAACGTTTTTAAGTATTTTGAATTTTATTCCTGTAGCTTAACGCGCTATAAAGAGAGTATAATTTTGTACAGTTAAGGTGGATTTTAGCTGACCTGGTTTTTTTTTTTGCCATGAATTTAGAGGGAGATAACATGAAATGACTTTAATTTTTATGAGAATTCAATGTGTATGACAAGAACAGTAAACATAAAAAATCGGGGATATTTATCGCCAGCAAAAAAAAATTTGGGATATTTTTAAAAAAATTTAGGATATTTTTAAAAAAATTGGGGATATTTTATTTTGTCATACTTCGATGAAGTATGATTTTTAAAAATCAGGCTTATTTTCCTTATTTAACGGCAGCACTTTTTCGGTTAAAACTCTTAAGTGTTACCATTCTGCGTTTCGTTTTCTTAAACGGCAATATTCAAGAGTAATAAAAATTTATTTCATTTTAAAAAATAAAATGGAGGAAGCAAACGATAGCATTAGTGAAGTTTTATTTTTTAAAAATATGGAGAGTGAAAATGATGAACAATTTAATAAAAAAAAATACATATCATAAGCAATGAGCTAGTAGCGTCTCCTGTTTTATTGAACTCATCAAGTTCATATACACCAACACCCGGAACCTCTGATGAAAGTTTGTTGTTTTGAACAGAAGATTTCATAGAAGAAGTCAGAAATAGGGGAGAGATATGGGACTTTAGCAATCCCAATTATAAAAATCGTGCTATACGGCCCAATATATGGCGTGATATTGCCAAAAAATTAAGTAAGAATTTTTTTTTTTTTTAAACAAATTTAATAATTTTGTTTTATTAAAGATTTAACGGAATCCGAATATATAAATCTCCGCAAAAGATGGGAGAATATAAGGACTTCCTATATAAGGTCAAAAAGAAATACGCCGAGTGGATCATGTGGAAAAGGCAAGGATTACAAATATTCGCGGTGCTTGTCTTTTCTTGATGATGATATTGCTCCACGAACGTAAATATTTTAATAAAAAAATAGATATGTACGTGAAATTAATATGTATATTTTAAAATTACAGATCTATATCTACAACAGAGGAGGATGAAAATAATGTTTTAAAAGAAACTCCAAATGTTTTAAAAGAAACTCCAAAAAAAGAAAAAACAGCATATAAATTGCAAAAATTGGAGTTACAAAAGCAGGCAGTTTCTATAATCGAGAAAAGAAATGCAGCATTAATTTCAGCACCACCACCACCACCACCATTATCAGCAGAACAACATTTCTGCAATTACATATGCAAAGAATTGGAGAAGTTGTCAGAAAATAATAAATCTGAACTCCAAAAAGAAATAATGCTTAGTTTATATAAAATAAAATTAAATAAATAATTATTTTCATTTATTTCATTCTCATTTATTTTCCAAATTTATAATTTTAAGTAATTTTTAATTTTTTATTACAATTTATTTCAAATAATTTTAGTTTAGAATTTTGATTTAAATAATGAATTAAATTAAATTAATTTTCCAATTACATGTTTGTTTTCTTTACATTAAATCATTTTCCATTGCCATTCAACAGCACCCTCATTACAAAGATACCTTGCAATTTTATCTCGTAGTTCTTTGGCCATTCGTGGAGCGTTGTGAAAATATGTTTTCATTGGTTCAAAATTATTTTCAAGCTGTCTCCATGTTCCAAGAGTGACTGTTTTATCTGGATACTCAAAATCAATTAAATCATTCTGTACATATTGCGAATTATTTTGATTTCGAAGCCAATTGTGTAGACATACAGTAGCACACACAATTTTTTCTAAAAAGTGTACCTAAATAATTTTTAACATAATTACATTTGATATAGAAAAAGTATTTCAATATAATATAATATAATATAATACTTCTGAAATTATGGGCTTTCTGAAAATACGCCATTTACTTGACAATATTCCAAAAGCATTTTCGATTGTTCTTCTAGATCGGCTCAATCTATAATTAAAAATTCTTTCTTCTTCCGTCAAGTTATTTTTAGCGTATGGTTTCATCATATGAATGTTGAGTGCAAATGCATCATCGCCAACCACATAATAAGGAATGTTTTTGCATGTCTCTGATAAATCTCTTGGTGAAGGAAAACTATTGAAAAGCAAAACAAAAAATATGTTAATAAATTATATTTTGTAAATATATTATAAGTTGCTACTCTATTTTATTATCATTCATGGCTCGCCCAAAAGTACTATTGACAAAAACACCACCATCGCTTTGGCGACCAGAAGCTCCAATGTCACACATGATGAAGTTGTAATTATGATCACAAAGGGCCAGAAGTACAATTGAGTGATTTTTTTTATAATTGAAAAAACGTGAACCTGCATTTTTCGGTGCCTAAAATAAATATTAATTTATATTTTTTTATTTATATACATTTATAAAATAAATATGTACTTATAACTTTATATTTTATAAGCAAATGACTTAGTACTTGTACTAAGAACATTTAAAATTTTTCTTTCATTTTTTTATATTTTTTAACACACCTGCATTGTTATATGTTTACCGTCAATAGATCCTACACAGTTCGGCAAATTCCATTTTTTCAAAACCTTTTGCGACACTAGCCAAATATTCCTTACTAATTTTTGGGAAAACTTTGCCTTTTAAACATTTCCAAATTTCATTGGTAGTCTCATAAATAATATAATTTACAGCTGTTGGTGAAATCATATAATTATAAGATAAACTTTTTTGCGAATCTCCCGATGCAAGAAAACTAAAAATTATAATTTAATAAGTAGGTATAATAGTATAATAATTTATGATTTCACATAATATTTATATAAAAAATTCACCGTATTGTTACAGCTAATCTTTCCTTGGCTGATATCGGCTTCGTTATGTAGTTTAATTTTGTAATTCCAGGTCCTACAATTGCCAACAATTCTTCAAATCGCTCTGGTGTCATCCTCATATAATTATAAAACAGAAGAGAATCTTCTGGCTCCAAAAGTTTAATAATTGTTACAAGAGCACCAAATCTATTTCTTTGTTGAAATAACTTACGAACTGGAGCTCTTTTTGTTTTGGTCTCTGAATCGCTGTCTGGGTCACTCGAACTAAATATTATATCTAATAATATCCTGTCCTCATCCATATTTAAATATTTTTGTTATGTAAATATTTAAAATTTTTTTTTTTAAATCCAATTTTTATTTTATTAAAAACATTTTGAAATATGAAAACAAACTTTTAAAAAATTAAAACAAACTAACAAACTATATTTTTTTTTAAACTTCAAAATAACTAGTTTTTACATAAAAATAAATGTTGCCGTAGCATTTAAAAAGGGATTTTTTTTGGGAAATTATTTGCAGCGATCTATTTCTCTCTTTAAGTAAAAACTCAATAAACTATCTCCCTCTAAATTCATGGCAAAAAAAAACCAGGTCAGTTAAAATGTACCTTTATTACACAAAAAAGGCGATTTACATTCTAAATATAAATAGTGTTCTAATATATAATGTTTTGAAAATTTGATGATTTTTCTAAACATATACATATGTATACATATTTACTGAAGTCAAGTAGCAAAAATTCGAGTTAATGCTGCCCTACATATAGAAAACTGTACTTTTTTCTAAACATTTTAGGACGATTTGGATTATTATGTATGTATTCTGTATCCTAATTAAAAAGCTTATTCATTCTGGCATCATATTGAAGCTGCCAGAAGTACAAAATAATAGTTAAGTTGACAGAAGTCGAAATTTTTTTTTAAAACACATTTTTAAGAATTATAACATATCTACAAATATATATAAAAAAAAAAAAAAACTGATCAATTAAAAAATTGATAAATTTTTCCTCGCCTTATTCCATTTTTAAATTTAGTAGCTACTTAGGCAAATAAGCACTACATTTCAATAATAAAATCTGAAATTTTTACTACAAATGTATGTACATATATGTACAAAAAATTTCTGAATTCTTTAGTTTACTTTATATTATACCTATTTGTCTAGTTTATTTATTTTTTCTATATATGATCATGAGTTATGACTCATAAGTTTTTTCAAACAAACAAATGTTATTACTTGCGTTCCTATATGAGGAGTAAACTACTCTTTTTTACTCTCATCTACTGCCAGCTATACCACACCGCCTCTTGAAAAAGAGTAGATGAAAGGAGTAGATAATTAAATAATTTTCGGCAGATAGCTTTAAATAAATTTTTAGAATAGATGATTTTTCTCTTGAATAGGTTATGTTAAATCATATTTTTTATTTGATTACCAATAAGCACTTATCTCTCCCATTTTAGATAGTCTTTATATATTTCAGCAATAAACCTTAATTTTTATACCCGTGCATACATATATGACATCGGGTATATTAGATTTGCTCCTCCGTTTGTAACGCATCGATCTAGACGAGCTAGATATAGTGTCAAGGATACGTATCGGTTCAGAATCGAAAAATGAGTCGATCTAGCTATGTGTGTCCGTCCGTCCGTCTGTCCGTCCGTCTGTGTGTCAGCACGATAACTCAAAAACTAAAAGAGCTACAGTTTTGAAATTTTCACAAAATATTTTTCAATCAATTTCTAGGTTCCCTATTTTTTTTGGTTAAGATCGGACCAAAACTTCGGGTAGCTCTCGAACAACTAACTTTTTTAACTCCAATATTTTCATATAAAAATTTGAAATTTTGCTTTGCATCTTGTATTTAACATGAAATTATATGAATTTTGTTTTTTTGTTTTTTTTGTTGTTTTTTTTTGTAGATAACGATTTCGAGTTACGATTTCATATGATTTAAATGATGCGTAGTTTATTTAAGATAAGCAAAAAAGAACATAAAGATTTTTTTTAAGTAAATGGTTTATTGATATTGATTGATAGATTATGAATATGATGATTATTATGTATCATGATGATTATTATATGAATATGATCATATGAAGTTGATTTTGCTTAAGTTTAATATATTCGTGAATTAAAAATTAATTATAAGAGATAGAATTGAAAAATTAGAGCTAGAGTTTTGAAGTTCACACAAAACATTTTTTGTACATTTTTGAGGTTCCCTATTCTCTTTGGTTAAGACCAGACCAAGGTTTCGGGGAGCTGCCAAACAACTTATTTAAACCAATACAAATTTCTTCAAAAGTAATTATACCAGGAAGACGAAAATTACACACGGTTAGTTTTATAATGAATCAAGCACTTATATGAAGTTTCAAAATGTTACGGCTCCATTTTCGGGGTGCTGCCATACAACTTCTTTGCACCAATATGAATTTCTTGGAACTGATTATACTACGAGGATGAAAATTACACACTGTTAGTTATATAATATAATCTGCCAATGCCGGTCCCAAGCCCGGATGAGAAAAGAGGGGGAGGAGTACCAACCTCGTTAAAAAACCTAGGTTCAGCTGGCCCGGCTGATAGCACCTTGTGAGGGCTCCTGACGAGGATACACGTGAAAACCGGTCAACGGCGTCGGAGGCGGATGAGATGTAAGTCCAACGGCGAAGAAGGCGGATGAGCCACCCATATGGGATGCGCAGCGAAAATAGAGGAGTGGGTTGTAGTGTTGGCCTGGTAGCATAGCTACCTAGACTCCTTCCTGGAACTCTCTTCTCAAAGTAACTGCCGATAGTGCTGCCTTGTACTACGTGGGATTGGATTCCCAAAGGCTAGGAGAGGTAAACTCCGAAATTAAACACAAATACGAGTAGCGTCTGTACTTCCAAGAAGCGGCTATGAAAGGCGTCTGTACCCACAGTGGGCGGCCTAAATTGTAGATGTATCTGACCGTCCGCAGGGCATGTGTGCCTGTCAGATCTGAGCTTATGGCGTTATCATCCATATCTCTGGAAACACAAGAAGGTCTACTTTCTAGTATTCAAAACATGAAATCTAAAACGTGGAAAAATCGGTCCTAACGGGGTAACCTTCAAAATGAAGGAAATCCTCCTGTAGCTCCTAGAACTGCAGTAAATCGCACATCGGATGGGGGGGTGCGAAGAATTTCATGCAAAAATAGTGGAAATAAATCAAAGATAAAAGAATCAAAAACAAACGAAAGAAATCGCTCGCAACAGCCGACCTTCAATTATAAGGTTCGCACATTAATTGGGGCATGGAACGTCCGTACCTTGCTAGATCTTGGAAAATATGAGCAAGCAGAACGTGAAATGCTTCAAGCTAACATCCAAATAATGTGCATCAGCGAAACCAAATGGAGAGGACTTGGAGAACATACATCCTCTACAGGGAAAACATTCATGTTATACTCTGGCGAAGATGAACACCAAACTGGACCAAGAATAGGTGGTGTTGGTATCATGTTGACTACTGGCGCAAAGCACAGTCTAATAAGCTGGGCTCCTATTTCCAAAAGATTGATATCAGCACGTTTCAGATCCAGAGTAAGAAACATCACGATCATCCATTGTTATGCTCCAACCGAAGAC
Source organism: Dolichopus griseipennis (assembly GCA_963082915.1). Taxonomy (NCBI): domain Eukaryota; kingdom Metazoa; phylum Arthropoda; class Insecta; order Diptera; family Dolichopodidae; genus Dolichopus; species Dolichopus griseipennis. Next base: position 238,405,157 of record OY720441.1, on the reverse strand, counting down.
GCAGAGGAAGAAGCGAAACTTAATTTCTACACCCAATTGAGTAATGCTTATGACAGCGCTCCAAAAGCCGATATTAAAATCGTCATAGGCGATCTAAACGCCAAAGTCGGCACGGAAAATGTAGGATTAGAGCGTGTAATGGGCAGGCACGGGCTGGGAACAAGGAACAATAATGGCGAAATGTTAGTTGATTTTTGCAACGAACGACAACTAACAATTGGCGGAACCCTGTTTCCACACAAAACTTGTCATAAAGTTACATGGGTGTCTCCGAATGGTCAAGTTCAAAACCAAATCGACCATTGCATTATTCAACAAAGGTGGAGAAAATCCCTCTCCGATGTTCGAAACAGAAGAAGTGCAGACATCGGAAGTGATCACCATTTGGTAGTAGCCAGTCTACAGTTACGCACAGCAGCTGTCCAGCGTAGATTGTTAAACCAAACCAGAATACCGAAATTCGATGTCAACGGTTTAAAAGACCCATCAACTTGTCGCAATTTTGTAAATAAACTTCGTGACAGAACCGCAACATCGAACAACTTAATATCTATAAACGACAGATGGGATCATATCAAAAAAGCGTTTATTGACACTGGTTTTGAACATGTGCCGAGTGCGATGCGAAGAAGAGGGGATCAATGGATGTCTCAAGCTTCATGGGATCTTATAGACCGGAGGAAGCAGCTGAAGAATAACATTAATCACCAGCAACATCAACACCAAAGAGACATCCTTCGCACTCAATATCAAGAAGCACATAAGTTAACACAGCGCAGTGTAAGACGAGATAGAAGAAAACATATGGAAGACCTTGCAAAGAAAGCGGAAACTGCTGCTGCCAGAAATGATGCTGCAGAGCTCTACAAAATCACACGGCAAATTTCTGGCCGTAAAAATAGAGCGCAAAAACCAATTGCCGACGAAAATGGCAAACTACTTGTAACGATGGAAGATCAACTGCGAAGATGGAGGGAGCATTTTTGCAAACTGCTCAATGATCAGTTTGTCGAACAGTCAACACCCGTGAGCCCCCAAAACCGCAGATCTTTTCGAGGCATTGACACGGGCAATCCAACCGTACAAGAAATCAAATCAGCAATCAGCTCATTAAAAAACAACAAGGCAGCAGGAATAGATGGTATACCAGCAGAGTTCTTAAAAGCAGACCCAGACACAACGGCATCTATACTTCTTCCCTTATTTCAGGCTATATGGGAAGAAGAAATATACCCGAGTGACTGGAAAGAAGGAGTTATTGCTAAAATACCTAAGAAAGGTAGCCTGACCAATTGCAATAACTGGCGAGGTATATCATTATTATCCGTTTTCTCCAAGCTTATGGCGAGAATAGTACTAGAACGCATCAAAGAAAGAATTAACTCAACGCTCAAAAAGCACCAGACAGGATTTCGTAGCGGCCATTCTTGTGTTGATAACATAAACACCCTACGTATCATTATTGAGCAATCTACAGAACTAAACTCACCATTACACCTAATGTTCGTAGATTTTGAGAAAGCCTTTGATCGCGTAAAGCAGGAGTACATCTGGAAATCCTTAAATAGGAGAGGAATTCCAGAAAAGATAGTAGCCATCATAAAAGCTTCCTATGAAAATGCAAGGAGCTACGTCTTGCACTGCGGACAGCTGACTGAACCCTTCGAAGTGCAGCAAGGTGTGCGTCAAGGATGCATACTCTCACCAATATTGTTCTTAACGGTAGTTGATGACGTTATGACTACCGCTGTTGGTGAAAATGAGAGAAATGGCATACAGTGGCATACATTCAAACGCCTAAGCCACTTAGATTATGCCGATGATGTGTGTCTAATGGCACATTCAAGTAGCGCACTCAACGAAATGTGTCAAGCCCTACATAACAACGGGATCAAAGTTGGGCTAAAAATCAATGTTGAAAAAACAAAGATTATTAGGACGAGCCGCAGCACACATCAAGCCATACTTTTCAATGAAGTAGCAGTAGGAGAAGTAGAGCAGTTTAAATACCTGGGTAGTATATTGACACCAGATGGAGGAGCTGAGCTTGACATTGAAAACAGAATCAGCAAAGCCCGTACTGCATTTGGCGCTCTCTCTAGGGTATGGCAATCTAACGCAATCACCATGCGCACTAAGCTAAGAATTTTCGAAACAAACGTCAAAAGTGTCCTTTTATACGCCTGCGAAACATGGAAAGTCACCGCAACCATCACTAAAAAACTGCAGGTGTATATTAACCGATGCCTTCGTCGCATATTGAAAATCCGCTGGCCACGCATTATTTCAAACAGAGCACTGTGGCAGCAAACTAACCAAGTCGCGATCGATGTCGAGATCCGAAAACGGAAATGGCGGTGGATCGGACATACCTTGAGGAAAGACAATACAGAAATTGCAAAGCAAGCCTTGGATTGGAATCCTCAAGGGACACGACGAGTGGGAAGGCCAAAGAAAACATGGAGGACAACCGTCTTAGCTGAAGCAGGGTCACAACAGAAAACCTGGCTGCAAGTGAAGCGTCTGGCTAAAGAACGCGAGCGATGGAAGGAGTTTGTTTCTGCCCTATGCCCCAATAGGGGTTAAAGGAATTAAAGTAAGTAAGTAAGTTATATAATGAATCGAGCACTTATATGGAATTTCAAAATGTTACGGCCCCATTTTCGGCAGCTGCCACGCCAAGTTGTCAATTCAATAACTGAAAATCTAATGAAGCTACGAGGTTAAAATTAAAACTGGGCAGGTAAAGTAATAGGGCAAGTTAGTTGGCAAATATTAGTTATATTATTTTTTAGTTTTTTTTTTGCATAATAGGTATAGGTATTTTTAATTATTTTGAATGTATTTTTTTTTTAAAAAACAATATTATTTTAAAATATTTTATTTTGAAAACTTAATCGTAGCAACATAAGAAAAAACAATTACAAATATTTTTATACGCTTTGTCAAATTTATAATTTAAAATTCCGAAGTATGTATAGTACAAAACATACCTACATATTTCAAAATTTTTTGACTGAAACTGAATGCCGTACATGCTGATTTTGGCTGATCCATAAGAAACAAATCATTTTTCTTAAGAAATATTTTTTTTTTTTTTCAGTTTCTGCATATTTCAGAAGTCGGTTTTTAATTTTACAAAAAACTTAACAAAAAGCAACAACAATTTGCGATTTACAAAAATTTTTTTTTTTAGTACCTACTGTATTATAATAAATTGCAAACAAAAACAAAATACAGTACTTTTCGGTTATAACGACCATGATGGGACAAAAAATATGCGTCTTAATAAACGAATGTCGTTTTAAAAGAATGCCAATAAATTTTGAAAAATTAGTATAAAAATTGAACATTGTAGAATGTGCTAATTCTAGAAGGGACTCTTTGAACTCATTTGCTAGAATTTTATTCGATGTGCCAGCCTCATCGTATACTGCTTTTTTTTCTAATGAAATTTTTTTTGTATATTTGATGCGTTATTATGATGTTTTTTTTATATTCAAAAATAAATATAAAAATACTAAATTATTCACCAAGCAACATTATTAGATATAATAAGTTTACATAAAATTTAATTCTTATGCAAAAAGTGTAACGTTTATTAGAATTAAAATTGAACAGATTTCGTTATAAATGAAAACTACTGTATAAACAAAATGTATTGCTTTCATTTCGAACAGCACTCATTTTTTTCACTGGAATTTTAGAGAGATAAAGAAAAAAAAACAAAAAAAAAATTTATAAAAAATTTAAATCTCCTTGTTCATTGAATATTTGAACTAAACAAAACAAGTGATGAAAAAAAACCAAGGGTTTTTAAAAAAGCACATTTTCAAAATTATATCGTATTACATACTGAGTTTAACTTTGGAAATATTTACTTGGAAATAGTTACTCCTGACTTATAAAATTTACTGCTAACAGTAAATTTTTTATTTAAAAGTTGTTATAGCCCTTCAATGGGGAAGGTTGCCAAATTTCTCAAGTCTCTAACTTCAACTTCCCCCCCCCCCCTCATCCTCTAGGTTCTAGGAATTAAATTGTGAATTTCACAAAAATTTGGAATTTTACTTAGAATTTTATTATCTAAGCAAAAATGGGTAAAACTAAGAGACACTTTCTTCAATTTAAGGAACCCCTTTTAAATTTAAGAAAAACCTTTAACATATGTTAAAATATAATGTTGGACCTTTAAATTTTGTATATTAATAAAAAAAAAAATTAGAGAGGTATTCAAGTTACAGCTGTTTAAAAATAGCATAATTTCAATTTTCGGGCCCTTATAGCTCCTAAACAGGGGGCTTGACAAAAAAATTTTGTTAACCGACTCCTACTAACCGAATTTCTGAGTATCTAACTCCTCCCAAAATTTCAAGATCCTAGCTTAAACCGTTTAGAAGATATGTGGGGGCAAAAATTTTGCAAAAATTTAGTTTTATATAATGGTAAATTTTAGTTCCGTGTGGCAACCCTATACATTTAAGCGACATATTTTTGTAAAGCAGCTCTCTAATACCGTTTTTCGATTGAAAATAAACCTAACAAAACTTTTGTTATATCAATTTAAATATACGGCTTTTTTGGAATTTTCAGGGGCTGTAACTTCGTCACCCTTCAAAATTAAGAAAAACCTTTGACACATGTTGAAATGTAATTATAGAGCTTTGAATTTTGTCTATCACTAAAAAAAAATTTGAACAGGTATTCAAGTTACAGGTGTTTAAAAATAGCAAAATTTCAATTTTCGAGCCCTTATAGCTCCTAAATAGAGTGCTTGACAAAAAAATTTTGTTAACCGACTTCTACTAATTTCTGAGTATCTAACTTCTCCCAAAATTTCAAGACCCTAGCTTGAACCGTTCAGAAGATATGTGTGGCCAAAATTTTGCGAAAATTGAGTTTTGCGTAATGTTAAATTTTAGTACCGTATGGCAACCCTAAACATTTGCCTTGTAAAATCTATAAAGTTTATAAAACTAGCTATCATTTACCTTTTTCAGATTGAAAATATATTTAACAGAACTCTTGTTATAACAATTTAAATATAGGGCTTTTTCCAACTTTGGGGGGCTGTAGCCCCGTAACAGGTGGGGCTACAGAAAAAAATTCTTCTACGAAATTATTTTTTTTGCAAAAACTACCCATGGTTAAAATTTCTTTACTCTATTTCAAACGGTGTAAAAGTTTTTGTAAACATACGGACGGACGGACGGACAGAGTGAAGCTATATAGGCAAATTTTTACAAAATTTTTTGAAAATGTGCTAAAAAGAAAGATATACATAAGTCGGCGCCTATAATCTTTTGATTTAGATTTAGCTGCGAGTTTCAACCGAAAATGAATTACATTTACACAGAAAGTCGGCGCATAATATTAGAGTCATAAGCCTCAACTTTTAACCGCGTGACCGTTAAATTCAAAATTACGTTAAATTAAAGACAGGTTTTCATCCGAAAAAATGCAGTATTCTTAAAAAAAAAATATCATAGTCCTATGAAAACAAAAAAAAACCTTTCATTTGGTTGTTGTTTCACTTAAATTGGTCAAATAGTTTGCCCAGAAAAAGGATGTTTATATTTGTATGGGAAAAAATAAGCCGATTAAATATTATGATATATTTAATTTTTGTATTTATACTCCAGAACTGTACATATATATTATAATTGCTAAGACTCTTATACCAATTTTAAGTTATTGTCTAAGTCTAGTATATTGTAATTTTATAACTGCAATATCATATTTATAATAAATAAATACATAAATAAAATAAAATAATTTAAAATTGATATTTGAAAGATTGAAAAAAGCTGATTTAAAAATTCAAGTAGATAAATGTAACTTTCTACATAAAGAAACAGAATGTTTGGGCCATATTTTAACTTCTGAAGGAGTTAAACCCAACCCAAATAAAATTGAAATTATACAAGAACTAAAATTACCAACGAAACAAAAACCGATTAAATCATTTCTCGGAATAACGGACTGTTATAGAAAATTCTTTAAAAACTATCCACAAATAGCTCACCCTATGATAAAATACCTGAAAAAAAAAACCAAAGTAAACTCAAACGATCCTAATTACATAGTAGCTTTCGAAAAATTAAAAAATATAATAACAAACCATCCTATCCTAAAATATCCCGATTTCAACAAAGACTATAAAATTATAACTAACGCCAGCAACGTTGCTATTGGTGCAGTTCTGATACAAGACTACCACCCAATAAGTTTCGCTTCAAGAACCCTAAACGAACATGAAATTTAGCAATTGTTTGGGGAGTAAAGTATTTTGATACTACGTTTACGGAAAACAATTCATTTTGCAAACTGACCATCAATCAATAAAATGGTTGCAAGTAAAATATACTGGAAAAGATATTAATCAAAGACTGCAAAGATGGCTAATACAATTGGGTGAATATAATACTAAAATCGATTTTATCAAAGGAAGTATAACAAAATCCCGGACTTTCTCAGTAGAATAAATACCGGAACAGGTGAAATAAATTGAATGGACATAATTCAAAATGACACTTTATCAAACAACCTTTCTGATGAAAATCCAGGTATCTATAATAATGAAATATCTAGCAATTGCAACCAATTAAATGCGCTATACGAATCTTTAGAAGGAAACACGGCACACTCGCCGAAGAAAACTTTAACGACTATATACCCACTCTTGAAACAATAGTTAATAGATTCAAAACACAAATTTTATTGAAAGACGGAAAAGAAAAAGAATTTGAAAACATTTTTGGATCAGACGAGGTTTATTTAACCCAGTTGATACTGTATATAAATGGTTATATAGAACTTAAGATGGCAATGACCGACTAAATATTGAAAATTATTTTGAAATACTAGACCAAAACTTTTGCACTTCTTAAAGACATTATGGAATCTGACAGAAATATAGTGTTAAGAAAATCTAATGAAACTGACTACAATCTGAAAGCAGTAATAACTCACGAAGAATTCCTTGAAATGCAACTAAAACTACACATACTTAACAATCGGGTAGAACATATCAAAAGCAACATAGCATCAGCTAGAATGGGAATTAACTTATGATGAAACAAAAGATTACAATATCGATCTTAAAAAGCTTAGTAATATTCGATTAGGGCTCGGAAATTTGTTAACGATTCAATAATTTTTGCTATCAAAATACCTTCTAAAACTATAAATGTCAATAAAAAACTTATCATTCCTCTTACAAATTCAGAAAACAGACAAATTAATGAAGAATTAGAATACATAATTGATTTTGAAAATAAAACTTATAGATATAAAGATGGTTTAAGTTTAAGCGAATTAGAACTAAGTAAAAATTGTGTAATAAAAAAAAACTGTAAACTAATAACTAGTCCTAATGAACAAATTTTTGAGTTATCACAAGATATCATAATTTTAAATAATGTAAAAAATAAAAGAATGGAAAGTAATTGTGATGAAAGAAAAGTAGATTTAAATGGAAATTATTTTATTAGCTTTAACAATTGTACAATCAATATAAACTAGTGAAACCCCTGTGCAATTGCACAGTAAATATATGTGCAATATAATTTTAATTTAAAGGAAAAATTTCTTTATACACAACATTGTCCGTTATAAAATTTCCATTTTCATCTTTGACGCGCTTTCTCTAGAATTGGGATTTTTAATGAGGTTGCTGTTATAGCTCTGAAAAAGGCAGTGTAAAATTGATTGTGTATAAAGCAGGCTTCTGGTAGATATAAGCCAATTCGTTCAAATGTTTGGTAGGCAATATTGGATCATTAGCTGTATCATGGAAATTCTTGGAATAAAATATATTGTTCCGGAATGGGATCCAGTAATTATTAGTGCCTTTAAACAGTTTGGCGTAAAATCAAGTAATACTAACCGAGTACCATTGCATAAACCTTTTTTGATCGCTTGGTTTCTAAACATAATTATGCATTCTTTTTTTAATTTGGCAATAAGGAGGTAAACCTGAAGGGTTTATTGAATTTAAATATTCAACCAAATATTCATCGTTTTTAACAGAGTCGCATAATATAAGAATTCTTCTGAAACCAGTTTTTTTAAAACATTTTCGTTGATTTCTCGTACATATTCATTTGTCATATCGGTGATAAGATCATATGAAATAAAGTTAGATTGTATCAAAATTTAATACTGCGTTTTTTATATGAGAACTATTACAACTTTTACCATCACCAATATATAAAGCCATTGACTGAATTCGGGATCGTTTGCGGCTCTCATATTTTGTCGTAAAGATAATTAACGGAAGTGTTTCCATAAATGCGACTTCTTTATGGTTAAATTAATAACAGACGCACGATTTCGTTCTTTAACAACCGGCAAACCTCCAAATTATTAGAAATTTCTTTCAAAACAATTTTAATACTTTAGTTTAAATACAAATATTGCATTAAACTGAAACAATCATGTGAAAAAAAAATTCAGCTCGGAATAAGAAAATTCGGATGTGAAAGTCATATATTTGCAGATGTCACAGTAAATTTTTTTTTAAAATTTTTCTTGTATCTATTAAAGTTGATAACATACCATAGATTTTTAAAGAAAAGCATTTCTTCTACTAACTTTGTTCAATAAAATATTTTCTTGTATCTTGTAAGTTGATGGAACATAAAATTTATATATTTTTTTTTTTGAATACCTATCTGTTATTGTTTTATAAAGTATGTAGGTATAAGGTTTTTTTTTTTTTTGTATTTATAATGTATAAAGAAATGATAGTTAAAATAGTTCAAAACAAGAATACCTCAATTTTTATTATCAACCCAAACCTATAATACATTCGTTTAATAAAAAAAATATTATTTAATTTCGACGTGGAAAATATTTAAATTTCATAGTGACAACCCTATTGATACCACCATACAATACGGTTTTGGTTTCTCTATTTGCATTTTAAACGATCAAAGCAACCGTTAAATTTCTTTTGTTTAAAATAAAAAAAAATTAATTTTTAATTCGCACTGTAAATTTTATGTACATAATGTACCTTTACTTTATGTACCTACTTTCATGATTCAAATTCAACAACAAAATTCGTTTGTTTTTTGGTACACTAATCAATTTGCCACTTTTTCTAAATAATTGGTTTGGATTTTTTTTGAATGGGTAGTTTTATTTTTATACTAAATATTGAATATAGGCATCAAACAAATAAAACAAAAACAAATTTCAATTCCCCTCTATTCTATATTCTTCTAAATTTTGTTTCAGAAAAAAAACAAAAATAAACATTTCGTAAATCTCAATTCCTACCTCAATGATGATAATGATAGTTTTAATTTTTTTTCTTTATTCTTGTTTTTTGTTTCTCCAATCTGTTTGCCACTTTTTCTAAAAAATTGGTTTGTAATTTTTTATGAATGGATAGGTAGGAACATCAATATTGAATATTGAATGTAGCCAAGCCATCAAACAAATAAAACAAAAACAAATTTCTATTCTCCTCTGTTCTATATTCTCTCTACTTTTAAATTTTGTTTTAGAAAAAAAAAACAAAATTAAACATTTCGTAGATCTCAATTCGTATCGTATCGTACCTCTATGATATGAATAGTTTTAATTTTTTTTTCTTTATTCATGTAGGGGAAATAATTTTTAAAATATAAGTCTTGCCATTATTGTGTAAACAATATTTATAACAATTTTAATGTGCAATATTTTTTTACATGTTGGCAATGTCTCGCCAACACTTGATAATAAAACCTACACTAACAAGATATATAAATACATTGAAAAATATAATATACCTAATTTTGAAAATATTACTCTCCGCAATGAAAAAGTTACCTTTGAAAATATTTAGAAGAAATTCAAGAGTTTAAATTTTATAAAATTGTCAATAATTATGAATTAGTATTATGTATTCATATCGTAATTATTACAAATAATTACGATATGAATACATATCAATTTTAACAAATTGTTAAATCTTAATGTAATAAGTAGTCTTTCAAGTAACATTGATAACAAATTAACTCACAGAAATGCTGTAACTAACTTACCAAAGCATAAAACTACTTCAACAAATGTAAGACCGGAATTTATGGAAATGGTTAATATATTTAATCTTAGTATTCCTAATTTAAATCAAATACAAAAAAAAACGAGGAAGAGTGTAGTAGAGTAGACTGTGTCAACTCTGGGATATCCGTATGACCGTAACATATACATTATATCATCCGGTTAATTACTTTTGGCAAAATTTCAAACATTCAGCTTTATTAGGTGTAGAGTAATGCTCATATAAAAGAAGGAGTTGTATGGCAGCTACTCGAACCCTTTGCAGTAGACCAACTAAATTTTGCAGTAACTTTGGCCATTACACTAAACTATTTTTTGCAAAATTTCAGACACCCAGCTTCATTTGGTGTAGTGTAATCCTCATATAAAAAAAGGAGTTGTATGGCAGCTACTCGAACGCTCAGCAGTAGACCAACTAAATTTTGCAGTAACTTTGGCCATTACACTAAACTATTTTTTGCAAAATTTCAGACACCCAGCTTCATCAGGTGTATTGTAAAGCTCATATAAAAGAAGGAGTTGTATGGCAGCTACTCGAACACTCTGCAGTAGACCAACCAAATTTTGCAGTAACTTTGGCCATTATACTAAACTACCTTTGGCAAAATTTCAGATACGCAGCTTCCATAGGTATAGAGTAATGCTCATATAAAATTAGAAGTTGTATGGCAGGTACTCGAACCCGTGGACCAAAATGGCTGAATTTCAAACTCGATTCCGTTTTTTTGCATAAAAACGAATTTGTGAAAATTTCATAATCCTAGCTCCTTTACTTTTTGAGTTATCGTGATGACGGACGGACGGACGGACGGACATACATAGCTAAATCGATTTATTTTTCGATTCTGATCCGATCCATACACTTGAGTCTATATCTACCCCCCCCCCCCTTCTCTGCGTCACAAACGTAATGGCAAATTTATTATACCCTTGGACTATATAGTCATACGGGTATAAAAAGCGCTCAAAAAAAAAAAAAGTCGCCCTAACTCTTTCGAAAATGTCGCTTATTTTATTAACGAATCTTCAACATTATTTCCTTACAAAAATTTTTATTTTTCCATTTCATATAAAACGAGGAAGAGTGTAGTAGAGTAGACTGTGTCAACTCTGGGATACCCGTATGACCGTAACATATACATTATATTATCCGGTTAATTACTTTTGGCAAAATTTCAAACATTCAGCTTTATTAGGTGTAGAGTAATGCTCATATAAAAGAAGGAGTTGTATGGCAGCAACTAGAACCCTTTGCAGTAGACCAACCAAATTTTGCAGTAACTTTGGCCATTATACTAAACTACTTTTGGCAAAATTTCAGACATCCAGCTTCATTTGGTGTAGTGTAATCCTCATATAAAAAAAGGAGTTGTATGGCAGCTACTCGAACCCTCAGCAGTAGACCAACTAAATTTTGCAGTAACTTTGGCCATTACACTAAACTATTTTTTGCAAAATTTCAGACACCCAGCTTCATCAGGTGTATTGTAAAGCTCATATAAAAGAAGGAGTTGTATGGCAGCTACTCGAACCCTCTGCAGTAGACCAACCAAATTTTGCAGTAACTTTGGCCATTATACTAAACTACTTTTGGCAAAATTTCAGACACGCAGCTTCCATAGGTATAGAGTAATGCTCATATAAAATTATAAGTTGTATGGCAGGTACTCGAACCCGTGGACCAAAATGGCTGACTTTCAAACTCGATTCCGTTTTTTTGCATAAAAACGAATTTGTGAAAATTTCATAATCCTAGCTCCTTTACTTTTTGAGTTATCGTGATGACGGACGGACAGACGGACGGACAGACGGACAGACGGACGGACAGACGGACAGACGGACGGACAGACGGACGGACATACACAGCTAAATCGATTTATTTTTCGATTCTGATCCGATCCATACACTTGAGTCTATATCTACCCCCCCTCCTTCTCTGCGTCACAAACGTAATGGCAAATTTATTATACCCTTGGACTATATAGTCATACGATTCTTTATCAAGGGGTGGAGGAGTTAGCAATAACATTATTATTGTTATAATTATTAATTTTTTTTTTATTCAAAATTTTATTATGACATACCTAGATATATTATTAGTAATTATCATATTACATAGCTTTAACTGCACTTATCTTTATTTACTAAATTTTTTTTTATGTATATTAAATGTAACTCAACTCCATAAAAAGCAAAAAACAGGGTATTTGTTTTTATTGTAGGTAATTTTTGTCAAAAAAAAATTAAGTTCTGTTTTTTTGTATTATGAAAATAGTCGTTTTTTATATTCTGAGGAACATATATGTATAAAAAAAAAAATAAATCGCGCGTTAAAAACAATAAAAATTTAAAAAATTTCAATAATTCTTTTTTAACCCTTTGAGGTCTTATTATTCTATCTATATAATCATATTAAAATAATTTTTTTGAAGAAACTTCGATTGTAGCAATAATTAAAAAAATTAAAAAAAAATCCTTACTACAAAATAATTTTTTTATTTTTAAATTCAAAAAACAATTCTATTGTTTTAAAAGTTTTGTAATTTTTTATTTTTAGAATTATGCTCGTTTAGCTTTAGTTCGACAGAAACCTTTAAAGAATCCGAACCCATGGTCAATTGATTTTGCCTTTTGTAATCTCTGCTTTCCTTTTAACATTAGTAACCTACAGTATGATTTCCATCAAGAAGGCATCATTAATTTTTAAGTTATACGGCTTATGAGCGGAAAACGGACATCGTTAAATCTCACTCAGGAGATCGCTCAAAAATATATCCATTTTCCTATATTTATTTTGGCTCCTTTCAGTGGTTACAAATACCAAAGTTAATACACACTTTTTTCTATACCTGTTTTAGCTTTAGGGTACCTATAGTAAATTAAATTTTAAATAAATTTAAGCTATTTTGAATCTTGAAAATTAATAATTAGTTAGTAAAAACTGATAAAAAAATTAATGATTTCATCTTCCTATCTTAATTAATGATCTCTTAAAAAAGGATGGCCTCTTCTGTTTGAAGTTAGTTTTATCTGAAATAATTCTTTGTCTACAGAAACAAACAACATTTTCTAAATGAGCCAAATAACAAAATGTACCTTAGAGCATTGAGAAGTCGGCACGTACGTAATTAATAATTATAAATCTTTAATAAAAAATACATTAATATAAAAATATAAACAAAAGCAAAACATAAACAAATAATTTAATTAAATAATATAACTCGCAGATATTGAATACCATATAAGTAAAATATAAAACATTACAATAGAAACAAAAAATAGAATTGTAAATATTGAAAATCTAAGACGTTTCTATATGTTATAAGGCTTAGTATTATCTCATGTTTAAATTGTATGTGGAATTCAATAAGACCAATTATAATAACACGAATATAATATGACCCCCTGTTCCAACATGTACCTACGGTATAGACAGGCTTATTAGCCTAACAGTTGAACAGTTAGCGCTTAAAAAAAAAACTAAATCTTAATAAAACAGCAGGAAGGGCACTCAGTTAATGTATACTTTTTATAATAAAACAAGTTTACTTAAAATAATAATCAATATATTTTATTTTAGCTTTTTCTATTAAACATTATGGTATATTGATTTATATTTTTCAGCTCATTGATATAAAACTGGTTGTCTCTTAGATACTCTATATTAGTAATTTAATTAAAAAAATTCTTTTTAAACTATAAACCATTTACTTCCCTTTTATATTATTCAATATTATATTTCCACATCGCTCTATAGTATATCCAAATTAATGTGTTGAATTTAAACTAAAAAATTCAGAGAAGATATATTTAAATTAATAGTAAAAATACACAAAATTGTAAAATACAAACATCCAAAAGTTTTGATAGTAATTGAGGTGTTTCTGTTATTTCCTGCTAAAATCTGTGCTTTTTTCTTCATTCTAACCTGCAAATAAAAAATTATTTTCCTTTTGCGAGAATTATTTTCAATTAATAGAACCGATTAATTTTACTCTATATAAATTGTTTTCTCTTGGAGGATCAAGACACTCAAATTCGCAACATTTTTCTCCTATACGAAAATTTTTACAAAACTGTGAATTAAAAATAATCAATTATTATTTAAAAATATTTAATTATTTAAATGCATGATTAGATAAATTATTACTTATTTTTTTTAGATTATTAAAAAAACAACAAAAATATAAAATAAAAACATTTTTTTTATAATAGTTTATTAAAAATTGATTCTACTTTAATTTTGTTTAAATAAAATCAATTCGTAGTAAAGTAAAATAAAGTGAAAAAAATATAAAATGTTATTATGGCCTCAGGAGAGAAATCAAATCAAAAAGTTATAAGGTAAATCAAAAAGTTATCAGTGCCTACAAAATTAAGAGAAAAGACAACGACGGAAATTTAAACGACACAGGTGCTATAATTTAAACATTTGAATTATATGAATTACCATCGAGTGTTGACATAGGGTATTATTCCGTTCTTGTTAAGCCACAAATCCAATGCGTTGCCGTAATTGTCAACTTTTGGGACATACTCAAAAATTTTGTAAAAATCCTACTAATTGTTCGGTATGTGGGCTGCCGCCACATGCTAAATCAAATTGCTGTAGAGAATTCTGCGTAAACTGTCAAATCAGTTCGGATGCAAAAGAATGTCCTAAATTTATATAGCGTAAGGAAATATTAAAAATTAAAACTCGGGAAAAATGTAGTTTCTTAGAAGCTTCCAAAAAGTATGAAAATAAAATAAACCTAACCTTTCCATATCCAAAACAAAAAAACAAAAATTTTACATTTTTTACATTTATAAAAACGAATGTGGTCCAAATTATTTTAAGAATTGCAAAACATTTTTCAAAAATAAAAATTATGACAATAATAGAAGTGAAATCGGGTTTTTAATTCATAAGTCGTAAGTAAGTAAGTAATTCATAATTAAAATTGATTATCACTCAATTACTCTTAATTCAAATATTTTATCTGATGCAGTTATCATTAAAACTAACCCAGAATCAACCTTACTTAATAATTATATATAATAATTTACTCAGAAAAAAATAATTTACGGCTTGGGGCAAAATGGATTACTGTATTACAATTTACGGTTTCACTTCAAACAACATTCATATTATTACATAATTTAATAACAACTATTTAACATAATCATATCAAACGTAACCCTACACCTTAAAATATTAGAATGGGAACTTAAACTACCTTTAATTCAAACACAAAACGAGGAAGAGTGTAGTAGAGTAGACTGTGTCCACTCTGGGATACCCGTATGACCGTAACATATACATTATATCATCAGGTTAATTACTTTTGGTAAAATTTCAGACACCCAGCTTCATTTGGTGTAGTGTAATCCTCATGTAAAAGTAGGAGTTGTATGGCAGCTACTCGAACCCTCAGCAGTAGACCAACTAAATTTTGCAGTAACTTTGGCCATTACACTAAACTATTTTTTGCAAAATTTCAGACACCCAGCTTCATCAGGTGTAGTGTAAAGCTCATATAAAAGAAGGAGTTGTATGGCAGCTACTCGAACCCTCTGCAGTAGACCAACCAAATTTTGCAGTAACTTTGGCCATTATACTAAACTACTTTTGGCAAAATTTCAGACACGCAACTTCCATATGTATAGAGTAATGCTCATAGAAAATTAGAAATTGTATGGCAGGTACTCGAACCCGTGGACCAAAATGGCTGAATTTAAAACTCGATTCCGTTTTTTTGCATTAAAACGAATTTCTGAAAATTTCATAATCCTAGCTCCTTTACTTTTTGAGTTATCGTGATGACGGACGGACGGACGGACATACATAGCTAAATCGATTTATTTTTCGATTCTGTTCCTATCCATACACTTGAGTCTATATCTACCCCCCCTCCTTCTCTGCGTCACAAACGTAATGGCAAATTTATTATACCCTTGGACTATATAGTCATACGGGTATAAATATCATGTTGCAATCACACGTGATTGCAACTGAATTATACATAATTAAGAATTAAAATAATAATTTTTAGTTAGTATTAAGCAAGATCTTGTAAAGTAAAATTAAAAGGGAAATTAAAATAAATTAAATTAAAATAAAAGGAAAATAAATAAAGTAATAAAATAAAGTGTAATTAAAATTATTGAAAAAAAACAAACAAGGAGTTTTTATTTAATCTTATAACTGGCGCAGTCGTAAACGGTCGAGTGAAAAAGATTTAGCTATTTTAGATTATTTTAGATCGAACGGTCACCTCAAACCAATTTTATATTTTGAAATAAACATTTGGCATAAATAATTTTAAAAAAGTAATAAAAAAAAAAAAAAAATAATGATATACAAAAAGTTCAAACTTTTTATAAAAAAAAAAAATAAAAATTTTTACAGAATTTTTGTGACTTATTTTGAATTGAGTGCTAATTGTTAAAGAACTAAACAAAAAGAAAACTAAAGCAAAAATACAAAAACAATAACTAACTATTTATAACATTTCGAAGATTCTATAAAAACTAAAAAATAAATAAAGCTTAGTGCTGCTAATAAAAGAATAGATAGACATAGTTCTGCATTTTTTTTACCTACATTGGCTAAATATACCCAGATTCCAGATCATTATACAAAAATCATCAGATCATCTATAAAAAAAAAGCAGAGTCAAGATTATCAGCTCATCATACATTCAACATACATCTCCAAGGTTAAAGTCAAGTTCACCGTATTTTTTCAAGGTAGGAAATTTAATTAGAGATAAATACTAAATAAGAAATAATTAAAAAGAAAAAAAAAAAAAAATACATGTTAAAAAAAAATTTTACAAATACAATTTTTTAGTTTATTTTTAATTTTAAGCTTAGAATAAATTTTGTTATTTAAAAAACAAATACCTACATAAATAAAACATTTTTAAATAAAAAAAACAGTAAAAAAAAATTAATAGATTTTTAAGATTAAATTGATTTCTTTCTAATATCTTCTATTCTATGTTTTTAAAATTTTTTAAAATTCTAATTTTTAATAGAAAAATTAAAAGATAGCTTTAAATTGAATTTAACAAAAATTTTATAAGTTTAATGGATGGCAACGTAGAACATTAAATAAGAATTAAAATTGTTTAATTGAGTAAATTCCATAATTTTAAATTTTAAATAAAAAAAAAAAATTTTTTTTCCAAATATTTCAAATAAATAATTTAATAAAAAAAAACACAAATTTTTTTAAACAAACATTGTTAATCGACAAATACTTCTTGATAATAGTTCTTCTCTATTGAATTAAAAAAACATGCGAGGGAAAAAATTCAAGGGTTTTTAAAAAGCACATTTTCAAAATTATATACGGTTTTTTACTGAGTATTTTATCATTTATTTTTATAAAAATATTTATTATGATAATATTATAATTTAGTTATTTCATTAATTTATTAATTATATGACTAATAGTGAAATAAACGAGGAAGATTATAGTTGCCCTTGTAAACTTTTAGATACCCGTGCGTGTATTAAATAAATAAGAAATTCTTATATTGCAATTGAACTGTTTGACAGAAAATTCAAAATATTTGTTTTTTTATATTTAATTACAAAAAAAATTAATAAAAAAAAAATGAATTAAAAAAAAAGATAGATTTAAAAAAAAAATATGCTCTCAACGAGATTCGAACCAACACTTTTCTATTAAAATGCCGACGTCCTAACCACTAAGCCATCGACTTTATATTCATCCCAATTTTTTTTTAAATTATTATAGTTGCGATGGTATCAATTGTTTGTTTTGAATAACTGTTTTGAATTTTTTTAAAAATTTTTTTAAAAAAAATAAATAATTTATAAATGAGAATTTTAAGATGAATTTAAAGAAAAAAAAAATTTTGCCCCAGCCAGGAATCGAACCAAAATGTTTTGACTACTAGTCCCATGTCCTATCCACTATACCATAGAACAATTAATAATTTGTCTACAAAACAAGTTTTTATTTATCTCATTATTTTTTTATACCCGGGCATACATATATGACATCGGGTATATTAGATTGGCTCCTCCGTTTGTAACGCATCGATCTAGACGAGCTAGACATAGTGTCAAGGGTACGTATCGGCTCAGAATCGAAAAATGAGTCGATCTAGCTATGTGTGTCTGTCCGTCCGTCTGTGTGTCAGCACGATAACTCAAAAACTAAAAGAGCTACAGTTTTGAAATTTTCACAAAATATTTTTCAATCAATTTCTAGGTTCCCTATTTTTTTTGGTTAAGATCGGACTAAAACTTGGGGTAGCTCTCAAACAGCTAACTTTTTTAACTCCAACATTTTCATACAAAAATTTGAAATTTTGCTATGCATTAACATGAAATTATATGAATGTTGTTTTTTTTTCTTTTTTTGTTTTTTGTTTTTTTTAAAGATAACGATTTCGAGTTAGAATTTCATATGATTTAAATGATGCGTAGTTTATTTAAGATAAGCAAAAAAGAACACAAAGATTTTTTTTAAGTAAATTGCTTATTGATATTGATAGATATAATGATTATGAATATGATGATTAATATCTATCATGATGATTATTATATGAATATGATCATATGAAGCTTATTTTGCTTAAGTTGAATATATTCGTGAATTAAAAATTAATTAAAAGAGATAGAATTGAAAAATTAGAGCTAGAGTTTTGAAATTCACACAAAACATTTTTTGGACATTTTTGAGGTTCCCTATTCTTTTTGGTTAAGGCCAGACCAAGGTTTCGGGGAGCTGCCACACAACTTATTTAAACCAATATGAATTTTTTTAAAAGTAGTTATACCAGGAAGACAAAAATTACACACGGTTAGTTTTATAGTGAATCAAGCCATTTTCGGGGAGCTGCCACACAACTTCTTTGCACCAATATGAATTTCTTAGAAACTGATTATACTACGAGGATGAAAATTACACACTGTTAGTTATATAATGGATCGTGCACTTATATGAAGTTTCAAAATGTTACGGCCCCATTTTCGGGGGGCTGCTATACAACTTCTTTGCACCAATATGAATTTCTTGGAAACTGATTATACTACGAGGATAAAAATTACACACTGTTAGTTATATAATGAATCGAGCAATTATATGAAGTTTCAGAATGTTACGGACCCGTTTTCGGGCAGCTGCCATACAAAGTAATCAATTCGATAACTGTGAATCTAATGAAGCTACGAGGTTAAAATCAAAACTGAGCAGATAAAGTAATAGGACAAGTTAGTTGGCAAAGTTGGACATCACTCGGACCAACTTTTAGGGTGGGCTATTTTTTTTTTTTTTTTTATGGGATATTAGTTAATCAAAAATTATGGGATACCTAATAAGTTGAATTTTTTTTAACTATTTTACTTTCTTATATTTTTTTTGTAATATTTATAATAGCATAGGGAATATAAATAACGGTTAGTGGGTATGCACGGGTATCTAAAAGTTGACAAGGGCAACTATAATCTTCCTCGTTATATTTGGTTTCTATTTCGTTATTAATTTTGAAAATACTCATAAAATATCGAAAAATTTGTATGGCAACTACCCGAAGCCTTTCTCCGATTTTAACCAAAAACAATAGGGAACCTACAAATTGTCTAAAAATTACTTTGTGAAAGTTTCAGAACTCTAGCTCTTATAGTTTTTGAGTTATCGTGCTGACGGACGGACGGACGGACACACATAGCTAGATCGATTCACTTTTCGATGCTGATTCGATACGTACCCTTGACACTATATCTAGCTCTTATATTTCGATGCGTTACAAACGGAGGAGTAATTTTAATATACCCGATGTTCATATATGTATGCACGGGTATAAAAACCTGTTAATAAGTGCGAAATATAATGGTGGAGCTTCAGTGTTAACGATTAATTTTGGAAAAATTTACACTGGTGAATAAGTTACTGTTTTATTAGAACATAAAAGTTTTAATTTTGAAGACCTAGTAGTCCTTCAATGAGGAAGGTTCCCAAATTTTTGCTTAGCAAACTTATGATGGATCTGCCCAGCCCCCTTCTGTCCTCACCATTTAATTTTTTTCGGTTCTAGGAAATCAATTTTGAACTACAACAAAATTTGGAATTTTACCTAGAATTTTATTATCTAAGTAAAAATGGTTAAAACTAAGAGATAATTACTTCAATTTAAAGAAACCCTTTCAATTTTAAGAAAAACATTTAAGGTATGTTGAAATATAATGCTGCAGCTGTAAATTTTGTATATTTGTAAAAAAAAATTGTGAATTGTGAAGCCTATAAAACCAGCTATCTTTTTCCGTTTTCAGATTGAAAATACACTTAACAAAACTCTTGTTATAACAATTTAAAAATAGAGCTTTTTCCAATTTTGGGGGGCTGCAGTTCCGCAACGGATGGGGCTACAGAAAAAAATTCTTCTACGAAATTATTTTTTTTGTAATTTCTACCCGTGGTTTAAATTTCTTTACTCTATTTCAAACGGTGTAAAAGTTTTTGTAAACATACGGACGAACGGACGGACAAAGTTAAAATTAAGAAAAACCTTTAACACAATTTTGCAAAACTTAGTTTTAGAAAACGGCCGATTATAGTACCGTATGGTAACCCTATACAATTTGTTTTTAAAAATTTGTAAAGCTTATAAGAACAGCTATTTTTTATCGTTTTCAGGTTGGAATTATACCTTATAGAGCTCTAATTATAACTGTTTAAATATAGGGCTTTTTCCGACTTTGTGGGGTTGTAGCTCCGTAACGGGGGGGGGGGAGCCACAAAAAAAGTTTTAAAATTAAATTATTTTTATTGCATTACCTACTGATTTCTGATATTTTTTAGTCAGCCGTAAGTAAAAAGGGACGGACGGACAGAGTGAAGCTATATAGGCACATTTTTACAAAATTTTTTGAAAATGTGCTAAAAATGGACAATTTATCAGAAATGACAATCTTTAACTTATTAGTTAAAAGTGAAGCACAGGTTGCACCATTTGATGGTGACAAAAGAAATCGCACAGACTTCATTAATAGAATGGAATCTTTTATCCCCATAATTGAAACTGTGACCAAAAACCAATTTAAAAAATTGCTTTTAGGACATATTCAGGATAGAATTATAGGGCCAGCAAAAAACACTCTCCTTATAAACGGAACACCTGATACGTGGAGTCAACTTAAAACTATTTTGATTAGAAATCATGGCGAATTAAAACCTATATCTAAACTAATAGAAGAATTAACTTTAGTTAGATGTATCACTCCAGTAAAAAGCTTCTATAACAGAATTAACGTTTTACTCTGTAGAATTAACAGTGCTTACCTACTTACAGATAACGTAGATCCCGATCAAATAGAAATTAATAAACGGTTAGCCTTAAGTATTTTTAAAGACAATTTACCAGAACATGCTCGTGGTATAATCATTAACAGAGATCCAACTACTCTATTTGACGCTTATAATATTATTGCAAGCAATGGATACTCTAACTTTTCTGGCATAAATAACAATAACAATGTACAAATGAGCCAATATAATAATTTTGGTAATAGTCGTAGGAACTTTAACTCTAACTCCAATCAGAGTAATAACCGACATTATGTTTCTAATAATCCTGCAAACAACACCTACATCAAAATATTCAATTAAGTAACCATCCAAACTATCACAACAATCGTAATTCATTTAATTCTCAGCAACAAAATATTAATAGGTCAAACCAAAACCGATGCAATCGCTCAAAAACTATAATAATAATAACGACAATTCCAATTATAATCGCAGTAGAATAACTCACAATAGAAATCAAAATTTTGAAACAATGGATGTTTCATTAAATATTAATAATAATGAAACTATGAACCAAAATTTTCAAACAAACGCCCCAGACAACTACCCTATATAATAGTTAAAACCCAAATCAAAACTTTAAAATTTATTTTAGACACAGGTGCCGAAATAAGTATAATCAACCCCAAAATATGTAGTCCCAAATGGAAATCAAAGATCAACCCCGTAAACTCTCAAAGTCCTTAATAGAAACGTTCAATCCAACATCAAATCCACATTTCCCTTGTTTGAAATATTCAATAGAAAAGATTATTATGTGGAATTTTTAGAATTCCCTTTCCACCATTATTTTGACGGAATTATCGGCAATAATATTCTGGCATCTCTAGACGCCATTATAAATTATAAGGAACGTTTACTTATAACATCAAATGCTAAAATTCCTTTTTTTCCGCATATTATGAAGAATTTTATTATGAAAATAGTAACAAAAACGAACCCTTAAATATTTTTGGTTGTGATCTCGAAGTTAGGAATAATTTTAAAATTAACACCGCTGCGCATTTAAGCAACAAAGACGTTGCCAAAATAAACTCACTTTTGAGTTGTTTTAAAGATGTTTTTTATCAAGAGAATAGTAAACTGTCTTTTACGAGAGAAGTTAAACACAGAATCATTACAAAAAATAATTTACCAATTTATTCAAAAGGATATAGGTATCACGAAATTCACAGAGAGGAAGTAGAGAAGCAAATCAACGAAATGTTGAAACAGGGAATTATTGTCAATAGCAATTCTCCATACAATGCTCCTATCTGAGTTGTGCCTAAGAAATAGACAATTCCCAAAAGCAAAAATGAAGAATTGTAATAGACTATCGTAAGTTAAATGATAACACTATTGACGACAAATTTCCAATCCCAAATATTGAAGATTTATTTGGAAAACTGGGAAATTGCAGATACTTCTCAACTATCGATCTGGCGCTTTGAATTTACCCGAATGCCGTTTGGCTTAAAAAATTCGCCATCTACCTTCCAAAGGTTAATGAACCACATTTTAAGAGATTTCATTAAAAAAATCTGTGTCGTTTATTTAGATGATATACTGCTGTTCTCCGCTTCTCTCTAAGAACATATTCTATCATTAAAAAAAGTTCTTCAACGCCTTCGCGAAAAAAATTTAAAAGTACAAATCGACAAAATGCAATTTTGCAGAATTGTCAACCAACTATTTAGGCCACATAATCACCCAGGGAGGTATAAAACCAGATCCAAATAAAATAGTAACCATACAAAAAATTCCTCTTCCGTTAACCCACAAACAGATAAAATCGTTCTGAGGGCTAAGCGGTTACTATAGAAAATTTATCAAGGATTACACGAAGATAGCGTGTCCTCTTATAAAATGCCTAAAGAAAGATGGAAAAATTAAGAAAAACTATTCAGAATATATCGAGGCCTTCAATAAGTTAAAAATACTCTTAACATCTAACCCCATTCTCGTGAATCCTGATTTTAAAAAACCTTTTACCCTAACTCCCGATTACAAAACGAAAATACAAACATCAATAAAAAATAATAACCATTAAACAAAACTTCAAAATATCGTTATAAATTAATAATATCTTAATCTTTTTTTAGGACATGGAACTGAAACTATTGCTCGTTTTGATCACCCCAATATACATGCAATCAATTCAAATCATACCACTTAAGGATGACAATGGATTCGCCCTAATTCAACTAGAAGAAATAAAAATTGTCGAAAATTACAACAAAATATTGCACATTGTTAACAGAACTGAATATAGAGAAACAATTGAGAAAGTACAAAACAATATGAACCTTCTTCAAATAGATACAACAGATATAGATTATAAAATTTTAATTAGAGAAATTTCTAACTCACAACGTACATTAGACTCACTAGTGCTTAAAATTACTAAAACGGCGCGTAAAAAACGGGGATTCCGTTTTCCTGACGGAAGAAAAAAACCAGAAGTTTAATTTAACCATAGAAATTCTACTGTACATTAAAACCGGCGTCCTTTTTAATGATAATTTAATAGTTATTATTTTATAAATTCCAAATTTCACTAAAGAAAAGTATTTGAAAACTCTGGTTTTACCCTTTCCAAATGATAAGGACGAACAATTAGATGAGCCTATACATAATGTAATTCTAAAAGACAACGACATATGTGATCTTAATAACAAGAAGGATTTGTTGAAAAGTAGCTTAAATTCCCCAAATAATGTATGTATAAGAAATATTAAAATCCAATAACACTTGTAATTACAAATTGAATTCAATAGAATCTGTAACAAAAATAAATGATGAAATGATATTAGTTGTTAATTTTCCAAAATCAATCAAAACTGTATTCATCAAGATATTATAGTAAAAGAAAATTTTGTTATTAAATATAAAAATTGTGAAGTAAAAATTAGAGAAAAAACATTTTATAATAAATAAATGAATATGAATAATATAATTTTTCTAATTATAAACAATTTTAACATTACAAAAAATTTTAAAAATGTAAGCTTAGAAAAAATACAATTAAAACAAATAGAAACCTAAAAATCATTAAATATGTAGGGTTCGAACTAAAGGTTAAAAGTTATGTATCATTAGGATTAATAATGTTGATTTTCATAATAAGTTTTATTTTGTGCTTAACTGTTTATTGTAAATCAAAACAAACTTCAATTAAACTATGTTTAAAAAATAAGAAAAATTGTGAAGATACAAAATTAAAGGTACTTCAAGCCGACCCATTTGCAAAATAAATTTCAGATACCAAAATTTCTTAAAGGGGGGAGGTGTTACATAATTTTATAACAACTATTAAACATAATCATATCAGACGTAACCATACACCTTAAAATATTAGAATGGGAACTTAAACTACCTTTAATTCATACACAAAAAAATCACGTTGCAATCACACGTGATCGCAACTGAATTATAACTAATTAAGAATTAAAATAATAATTTTAAGTTAGTATTAAGCAAGATCTCGTAAAGTGAAATTAAAAGGGAAATTTATTTATTTATTTATTTATTTGTAATACCAGACAATAGTAAATATTGCCTGATAATATTAATCCTTTGCCGATTTGACATTTGGACTTATTATTAAATTATTGTAATATACACTATATTTTTTTTATTAGATATGATCCGACCAGGATTTGAACCCGAAACTTTTCGATTGAAAAGCCGTCTAAGACTCAATTTTTATTTTACAGAATATACCTACATAAATTAAAATTTTTAAATTAACTTCATGCGAAGATCATGAAAAATAACCGTTGTTTAAAATTTATTATTTTTAAAAACAATTAAACAGGAATGCTAAAATGCATTTCCTGTTATTGTTAAAATATAAAATGTTTTATTTATAAAATATGAAAGAGTTACTAAATTATGTCAACATATGTACCATGCTACATTATATGTCAACACAATATTATATAACTCCCGCACGAAGTCAATCGACGAAGCCGGACCATGAGTTGAAATGATACAGTGTTCGTATACGTCTTCCACAACTCCTAATGACTTATCTTCGTAATTAATAAAGATGGTAACTGGAAATGAAGATAGGACCGTCAAATCTGTTACAAGGATGTTTTTTTCTTTTTCTATTTTAGTTCTTAAAATTTGGAATTTAAAATGCTTCGAAAACCAATGAAGATAAAACTTCTAAAATAAGTACAAGAGTGTTTCTTATTATCTTCGCCAATAATTCCGAAACCAATCAAGATAGAAGATTTAAATTTAGCCAAAGGATGTTTTTCTTTTTTCCTTTGTGTTTTTGAAATTTGAATCCAATGGCAGTATTCGTTCGGGTAGCACTCACCCCAAGTAACAAAATATACTAATTAACACTCATAACAAGGCTTTAGTTTTCATTTTAAGAGTTGTAAAAGTATAAAACGCTAATAAGAAAACTGCTATAAGAGTATTAAAAAACATTCATAAAATACTCATAAGGGTGTTAAAATAAATACCTTATTTTTGTTATGAGAGCTGGATTCTCCTCATAAGTATTGTTAGAAAGAGAAACCAACATATATCTAATATATGAAGAAGAAAATTTGCTTGTTTGTTTGTTTGCCCAGGATTCATGTGAAAACCACTGGTCCGATTGTCACAAAATTTTAAATGAATAATTCACATTAAAATTTGAGGTTGATGAGGTTGTCACATTTTTATTCAGACTACATTTTATTCAAACGTTGGCAATTCAAGAACACTACTATTGACATAGTATATGACATAATGAAATTTAGTATACCCTTTTGACCTATAGTCAAACGGGTATAGTAATACTTCATATGTAAACAAGCTATTACCCGGCGCACGTTGTCCTGCCACTCAATGGTGTTTTAGTTAAGGTTGATGTTATTGAAAAAAGTTAACACAAAACTTACGTATGGTGAACATGTTAATTTTAAAATGTAGGTAATAAAACAATTTTTTTAAAACGCTTTTTTTAGAATAATTCTTTCAATTTTTCAACAAGTTTATCAAATTTCACTTGAAACTTTTCATAATTATTAAATAATAATAAAAATAAAAATTTTAATTAAGTTAACATTATCATCAGCCGGAAACCCACCATTCTCAACTCTATCGTCAAGAAGCACCAAATTGTCAAGAAGCACCACGTATAGAAAAATTAGAGATAATCGTTCAAACTGTTTTGCAAACTATTTTTTAAAGTTTTTGTTTCGAAACCGGTTAAAAGAACTCGACAAAACTTTTTTTTAAACATTCCCCTAATTGAAAGAAATTTTACCTACTTTCAAAAATTGGACTGGATTTACTTACGAATTTGTTTTTTGAACAATCGTCGGGTCGGCATGGGTTAACAAATTCCAAGTCTGTTAATAAAGTGAACTCAATTCTCAAAGAGGAACACATATACAAAATTTGAAGTTCATTGGTTAAATCATTTCTAATTTATAGCAAAACAACGAAAAAACCTTTAAAAACCAAAGATACTACTTTTAACCAAAGTAGTACTTCAAAATATTGGCTGAAAATTGCTTTTGAAATATTTGCACGGCAACGCCGGGTAAATCTGCTAGTATATAATAAAATAAAAAAACAACAAAAATATAAAATAAGAACAATTTTTTTATAATAGTTTTTAAAATTAAAAATTGATTATAATTTAATTTTGTTTAAATAAAATCAATTCGTTGTAAAGTAAAATAAAGTGAAAAAAATATAAAATGTTATTATGGCCTCAAAAGATAATAACATTCAAATAAAAAAAAAATCAAATCAAAAAGTTATAAGGTAAATCAAAAAGCTATCAGTGCCTACAAAATTAAAAGAAAAGACAACGACGGAAATTTAAACGACTCAGGTTCTATAATTTAAACATTTGAATTATATGAATTACCATCGGTTGTTGACATTGGGTATTATTCCGTACTTGTTACGCGAAAGTAGTACTTCAAAATATTGGCTGAAAATATCTTTTGAAATATTTGCACGGCAACGCCGGGTAAATCTGCTAGTATATAATAAAATAAAAAAACAACAAAAATATAAAATAAGAACAATTTTTTTATAATAGTTTTTAAAATTAAAAATTGATTATAATTTAATTTTGTTTAAATAAAATCAATTCGTTGTAAAGTAAAATAAAGTGAAAAAAATATAAAATGTTATTATGGCCTCAAAAGATAATAACATTCAAATAAAAAAAAAATCAAATCAAAAAGTTATAAGGTAAATCAAAAAGCTATCAGTGCCTACAAAATTAAAAGAAAAGACAACGACGGAAATTTAAACGACTCAGGTTCTATAATTTAAACATTTGAATTATATGAATTACCATCGGTTGTTGACATTGGGTATTATTCCGTACTTGTTACGCGACACTACCCTAATCCAATGCGTTGCCGTAATTGTCAACTTTTGGGACATACTCAAAAATTTTGTAAAAATCCTAATAATGGGCTGCAGCCACATCCTAAATCAAATTGCTGTAGAAAATTCTGTGTAAACTGTCAAATAGATACTCACAGTTCGGATGCAAAAGAATGTCCTGAATTTATACAGCGTAAGGATATATTAAAAATTAAAACTCGAAAAAAATGTAGTTTCTTAGAAGCTTCCAAAAAGTATAAAAATGAAATAAACCTAACATTTCCATCTCCAAAAACAATTACAAACATTCACAAACCAAAAAAAAAACGAAAATTATACATTTTTTACATTTTTAAAAATGAATGTAGTTCAAAACATTTTTCAAAAATAGAAATTATGACAATAATAGAAGTGGAATCGGGTTTTTAATTCATAAGTTAATTAAAATTGATTATCACACAATTACTCTTAATTCAAATATTTTAGTTGATGCAGTTATCATAAAAACTAACCCAGAATTCACCTTGCTTAATATTTATATAGAAGATCATGTTCCGTTTACAGATTTGGATCTTCACAATTTAATATCCCAAGTTAATCATCCTTTAATAGTTGTCGGCGATTTTAATGGTAAACACCCTACCTGGGGTGAGAGTATTACTAATGGCTATGGTACTGTAATATATGACGGGTTTAACGGTTCTAATCTGGTAATTTTGAACGACGGTTCCCCTACACATATAACTAATTTCTCTACCCTTTCTTGTATTGACTTATCTTTCACTTCTCCTTCCTTAGGATCTAAAATTGAATGGTCTACTAATAATTATCCTTCGGGTAATGATCATCTTCCAATATTTCTGAAGTCACCTATTTCAACAGCTAAGTGCGTCAAAAATTTAAGGTTTATAAAGGATAGAGCTGACTGGGATAAATTCTGTAGATTTATTTCACTTGAATCCAAAAATACGTACAATGTCGGACAATATAAATTGAGGAGCAGCTCAAATTCGCAAAATAATAAGAACTGCAACTTCTGAGTAAATTCCATGTTTTCAAATTTTTAAGTTTGCAGAAGAACTAAAGCATGTGGAAGACAGTCATTATTGCTAAGATCTGGTACGGTGTTTAATCAAGATGTTGTACGTATCTTAGGTTTACATTTTACAAAAAACTCAACAAATTGACTTATGTAATAATTTACTCCAAAAAAAAAATAATTTACAGCTTGGGGCAAAATGGATTACTGTATTACAATTTACGGTTTCAGTTCAAACAACATTCATATAAAAAAAATACAAACAGTTTAAATACAATTTTTAGAACTGCTCTTGGAGCTTTACGAACTACCCCATTCGATTCTCTGTTGGTGGAGAGTGGATCCTGCCTTTTTATTGATTGAAGAAACTATCTAGCGACGAAGCTAATTATTAAAAATTTACATTTTAAATATTTACCTCTCTTTGATTTAATAATTTCCATTGCCAATATAACTTCAGTAAATTAAACTTCATCCTCGTTAGTAAAATCTTTTTGTATATTTAACGATTTCGAAATGCCTGTCCCAGCTCCTAGCGATAATCAATCCGTTTTTCCTTTTGGAGCCTAAAAGAAAACTACATTCCAATGAATTTACCTAAAATTAAGCAAAATTTTTCAAATATGTTTTATAAAACTAAGCATTCCAATTTCTTGGAGAGTCTTTATAATGAACACAACGTATATACGCAAGTAAAACAAAATGTTCATCAGCTTTTGCAATTGTAGACTAAAATGGAAAATAATCAGGGCCAAAGTAGTGCTAAATTACTATTCATTATATGGAGTTGAATCCGCAGCCATTCTGAAAGCAACGAATATTTTCAAAAACTCCGAACTTAGATAAGAAACAACTTAATAGAATCACAGGGCAAGATAAAACTTTCATGGGATCCCAGCCATAAGAGTATTTTAGGAAATGAAAAAGCTGATGAAGAAGCTCACAAATCGGTCATGCCAACAGATGTAAAAACTTTTATAAAATAAGTTAGAACTGATTTTCAAAAGCAAAGACAAACGAAATGGAACACTTCCACATGTTTCTAGAAATCACATTGGCCGACAATTAATAATCCAGTTCTTAATGTAAATCTAGAAAGACATAAATGCGTCATTTTAACCAGGCTGACACTGATCATTGTCTCTTTAACAAGGAATATCTATTTCATAAAGATAATATGGAGGCTCATCTTTGGAGACAGCTTTCGTAATACTGTTTTAAATGTAATACACATTATTCAGAATTTTACTCAATATAACCAAATAAGAACATCTTTAAACCTGAGCAACAACATATCCAGCATTCTAAATCAAAATCAACCGTCAAATTCCAACCTTTTTAAATATCTAAATCTGGCACAAATCAAAAATATTTAAATTTTTAAATTTATTGTAATATTTTAATAAATAATTTCTGATGTAGCAAACAAAATTTGTAAATTTCTTTTTATATGTTTTTTTTTTTTTTCTTGTTACTCTTCGTGGGAGCATAGGGCATCAACTAGCCTCCTTCATTGTTCTCTATCATTTGCGCTCTCTTTCATTTCTTCCCAGGTTAGTCCATGCTTGGTTAATTCAGCTATTGCTGTTCGACGCCAGGTGTTATTGGGTCGACCTCGTCTCCGACTTCCTTGAAGATTCCATTCTAGGGCCATTCTTGTTATGCTTGTGGGTTCTTTCCTCAGAGTGTGGCCTATCCATCTCCATTTCCTACGTTTTATCTGTTTCTCTATTGTTTCTTCACCCGGGAGCTGCCATAGGTCTTTGTTACTTATGGTGTTGGGTCAGAATATTCCGCATATTCTTCTTAGGCATTTGTTCGCAAATACTTGGAGCTTCTGTCTGATGTTGTTTGACGTCAGCCAAGTTTCACTGCCATATAGCATTGTGGACATGACACATGCTTTGAATATTCGAAGTTTGGTGTTTCTTGTTATTCGGCCGCTTTTCCATATCTTCTTCTGTGCCTCCATTTGTTGTTAGTATGTTGCCAAGGTAGGAGAAGATATCAACATTTTCGACTGTTTGGCCTTCTAGTTTGATAGTCTCTGTGTTGGTTTTATTTATTCTCATGGCCTTGGTTTTATCTATGTTAATCTCTAACCCGACTTTACGTGCTGCTTGCTGGAGTTTTTCTGCTTTGTGTTGTATGTCACAGAATCTATGTGCCAGCAGACATATATCATCCGCATTGTCGAGGTTTTCAAGCTTCCATGAGAGATCCCATCTTATACCCTTTCCAGAAGCGCCTGCTTCTAACATGACCTCATCTATCACAAGGGTGAACAGTAGTGGTGAGAGTGGGCATCCTTGTCTTACTCCGGCATTAGTGGTGAATGTGTTGCTTATGTTATTATTGTGTAGAACGGCTATTTCTGAATATTCATACATAGCTTCTATTATTCGTATTATTTTCTCGGGTATTCTTTTCCTTCTCAATGCATTCCATATCGCCGTACGGTGAAATTACAATAGTTTCTTCATCTATTTGTATTATTTTGGTTAGTTTACAATTTATTAGTTCACAATTATTTTTAAAAATACAATTTTTACTTAAAGATAATTCATTTAATGTTTTTAATTTTTCATATTTATAAGTTTTATTATTATATGTAAAGATAATTTCATTTGGATAATTAATTTCTTTATTCGGAATTGGAATGATAATTTCTAATTGAATTGTTTTAATTTTTCTTGGAATTTTGATTGCAAGTAATAATGAGTCTTGTTCGAATTGAGCTAAATCTAGTTTTATGTATTGTAATTTATAAAAATCTATTTCGTATTTCTCTATTTCTTCTTCTGTTAAAATATTTGGATGTACGATTCCATGCCTAGTAGAAGCTAAATTATCTTGAAATATTTCTATTTTTTCTTTAATCAATTGTATCTTAAAGAGTAAATCTAAATATAAATTTTGTTGAATTAACGATTTTTGTAAATTATTTATTTGGTTTAACAATATACTTCTATCACCTTCTGTAATTGACTTAAGTTGCTTAATTGTGTTGTAAAATTGTTTGTTAATTGTAATTTGTTCATTATTATTTGTTATAAGTACAGTTTGTCTACAGTTTGTAAATGTTTTTCTGTACTTTGTCGATCCTGTTCGTCCATTGTTCCGAACAACCATTTAAACATTGTTCCGACGCCATTTATTATTCCTCGTCTTGGTCTTTTATTGGGAATTATAGGTTTTAATTTGTTTTTTAAATCTAAAATTTCTGTTTGCAAAAGTGTCTCTTGATTTGAATTTAGTACGTCTGTTCTGTTGGAAATATCATCGAGTAGCTTTAATATTTCAGTTGGATGTATTATTATATGAACTATAATGTCAGTTTGGGTGACGACTTGTTCTTTTTCTAAGTTTATTTTTACAAATCCTGTATTTGAACTTATGTTGTTTATATCTAACAAATTACATTTCGCGGTTTGTGTTGTCATTATTGCTAGTATCTGTAAATTTTAATGGTTTTTTAATATTTTGTATATGAATATTTCCTAACTTTATTTTTTTATATTTGGGTTGCTCTTTATGCCTAACAGCTTTGTAGTTTTTTACAAAACCTGTTGAACGAGTTTCAACATAATTTTCTCTATTTTTGTTTAGTTTTTCAATTTACTTTAGTTTTATGGTTTCTAGATTTTCTTTTACTTTTTAAGGTTTAATTTTATGATTTTGTACCTCAACTGAAGAGTACTTAATTGTTGAATGATATCTGTTATTATAGATTCTAACAGCTTGTTGTATTAAACGTTGTACAGAAAAGTTGGTTTTATTTAACAGCAGTATTCTGAATTTTTCCGCGATGGTATTGTGAAACCTTTCTATATCTGCATTACCAGTATGACTGTTTGGTTTTGTCAGATGTAGACTTACTTTTTCTTCTATAAGAAGTTATTTAATTGCCTTAAATTCATTATCGGCCACGATTTTCTTCGGTTTGCCTACTTGAGAGAAATGTTGTTCTAATTTTTCTATGATAGTAATATGATTTCTATCGCTAAGATGATATGCTGTACCAAACTTAGAAAACTTGTCTATAATTGTTAAGAAGACATTTCTCATAATTGTGTAAGTATCAATGTGAATTATATCATTTATTTCTGATGGAGTTTCACTAATTTCAAATTTGGCTCTTATCGGTCTTCTATCATACTTGACTGTTTGACAAACTTCGCATTGATTAATTACAATCTGAATTAATTCTAGTAACTTAGGGTAGTATATTTTGAACTTAATTTGATTATATGTTTCCTGAATACCGGAATGAAAACTTTCTCTTATATGGTAGAGAGATATTTGTTTAACCGCTTCGATTTCAGTTTCAATTTCTTGCGCTCTGAATGAACATTTTATAAATTTTATTGCATTATTCTTTGAGTACATTTCTATCAGCTTTTCTTGCACAATGTTATATTTTGTGTCTGAAATTTCTGAGAAGATTCCTACTTTACCTTTATTAAGATATTTTTTAAATATCTCGCTTAATCTATTAAAATCATATTCTGCTATTGTTATGATTCTTCTTCCAAAAGGAGTTTCTAATTCTGCTGTTTTGTTGTTTGTTAAAATTATTTGAGTTTTATACTTATTTACTATTTCTTCTTTTATAGGAATATGGTTCAACAATTCTTCGCTTGCAGAATGAACTGTTGCCAATGTACTATTACATTCAATATTAAAATTTCTGAGAGATTGTGTAGAGCTTTTCTCATCCTCTTCTTCATTTATATTATGTTCTATTCTGCTAAGAAAATCTGGAACATGATTTTCTTTTCCTTTAAGATACTCAATATTAAATTGGTATTCGCCTAATTTCAACAACCATCTTTGATGCCTAGGTGATAGGTCTTTACCTTTATATTTGGCATGCAAATATTTTATTGGTTGGTGGTCCGTCAATATTTTAAATTTATTACCATAAAGGTAGGGTCGAAAGTAGTTTACTGCCCACATAATTGCTAAGAATTCCTTATCTGTAGCAGAATAATTACGTTCATGACTATTTAAGGTTCGTGAAGCAAAACATTCAGGATGTCCTTCTTGTGACAAAACAGCGCCAATTGCATAATTCGATGCGTCTGTTGTCAAAACAAATGGTTTTTCGAAGTTTGGATATTTTATTACTGCATGACGTTGTTATTAAATGTTTTAATTTTTCGAACGCTTCGATGTAGTTCGGGTCGTTGGTATTAATTTTTGTATCTTTTTTTAAATATTTTGTGATAGGTTGCGCAACTTTGGCGTAATCCTTCACAAATTTCCTATAGGAGCCTGTCATTCCTAAAAAACTTTAATCTGTTTTTGAGTTTTTGGTAGTTCCAGATTTTCTATTGTTTTTATTTTATTGGGATTAGGTTTTAAACCGTCTTTTGTTAATATGTGCCCTAAGAACTCAGTCACTTTTTTCATGAAATTACATTTGTCTATTTGAATTTTCAAGTTTTTTTCTTCTAATACTTTGAAAATACTATAGATTGCTTTCATATGTTCTTTGAGAGAGGTACTGAATATTAGTATATCGTCTAGATATACTACACAAACCTTATTTATAGATTCTCTTAATATTTCGTTCATTAACTGTTGGAATGTCGCTGGTGCGTTCTTTAGACCAAACGGCATTCAATTAAATTTATACAGTCCATGTGGCGTCACGAAAGCTGTTTTTTTTCTGTCTTCCTCCCTTATAGAAATTTGGTGGTAGCCCTTTGCCAAATCTAATGTTGTAAAGTACTGTGCTTTTCCCAGTTTGTCTAAAATAGAGTCAATGTTCGGTAATGGGAATTTGTCGTCCACTGTTACGTCGTTTAATGGTCTGTAATCTATGACAATCCTAAATTTCTTTTGACCTGAATTATCTGTTTTCTTTGGTACGACTATCAACGGGCTTGAATACCTTGAATTACTCTTTCGAATAATTCCCTGTTCTTCCATTTCTTTAACCTGTTTTCTGACTTCTTACTCGTGTTTTAGCGGATATCTATATAACTTTGAATAATGTGACTGCTCTTCTGTCGTAACTATTTCGTGTTGAATTTCGGTTGTTTTGGTTAACTTGTCCCCTTCTTTAAAAAACAGATTACTGAATCGTTTTACTAATTTTTTTATTTCTGACAGCTCTTCTGAATTCAGATAATCTAACTTTAATTAAATTATTTTGGGTCTATTGTCTCTAACATGCATATTTCATTAAATTGATACGGTGTATTAACAAATTTTATATTTTTTCCGTTTAAAGTAATTATTCCTCTTTCGAAATCTATGATACTATCTAAAGTTTTCAATAGATCTGCACCTATTATAATTTGGTATTTTCGGTTAGGTAGTTTTTTTACTTTCCATCATATTAGTGCATTAGATGGAGCATGAAATTCTAGTGGTGCTACCGTATGAATTTCAAAATTAATTTGATCTTTGCTATTTATTGTTGAAAAAGGGATTGGTTTTATTTTTATTTTTTTAGAACCTTCTATATCATCGTCTATAATACTAAAGTTAGCACCTGTATCAATAAGGGCTAAAAACTGTTTAACTGATTTTTAATTGTTACATTAATAATGGGTAGTTCTTCCGAAGCTAATTTAGAAAAAAAGTTAAGTTATTACACTCATTTCATTCTCAGAATTTTTTGTTTGAGTATTTTGAACTACCATTTCTTCTATTTGTCTTTGTCTAGCGTAGCTCTGTTCTTGGCGATTTTGGCCCGAGTACTGTCTAGAGTTTCTTGACTTTGTATAGAATCTATGGGGTTGATAACTATCCTTATTATTAAAATTATCCCTGTTATTAAAATTATCCCTATTATTAAAATTATCCCTGTTACTACCAAAATTTTTATTTCGATTAAAGGACTGATTATTACTGCCATTTTTATTTTCGAAATTTGAATAATTTTTTGAATTTTTAAAATTTTTTTCATTATTTTTATAGTTGTTTTTATAATTATTTTTGAAATTATTATTATTTATATTTGTTTTCTTAAATTCCTGCCTTATATAAGAATATTCATATCTTCTAATATTCATAATTTCTATTACTTTAGACATGTCATTTTCACTATATATTCGGTCTAGCAAAGTTCCCTGTGACATTTCTTTAATTGTATTTAATAAAAAACTATCAATATTGCTTAAATCTATATAATTACTATCACTGTAATATACATGAAGCTGATCGGCTTTATATTTTAAATTTTGAATTAGTGTAATTAAATCACTTACCGAGCTTACACGGAGGTCAGATATCTTCCTTTAAATTTCCGCTGGTTCAATTTCTGGTTTATATCTCCTCTTCAGTTTTTGCTTGATGAGTTCCCAGTTGTCAGGTTGCGGGATGTTAATGATGGTATTTTTGGCTTCCCCCTGGATTTTTTCGTTAAATATTGCCCGAATAGCAACTTTTTTAATATTTAAATCAGTGATGTGATTTATATAGTACTCCACACTGTTGACAAATGAATTTATGGTTATATCATTTGTTCCGTTGAAAGAAGACAAATGTCTAACTTCTTTCAAAACCCTTTCTTCTTTCAAAACCCTAACTTCTTTAAACCCTTTCGTGTTGCAGCTGAGCAGATAACAATTCTAGCTGCCTGTTCTGATTTGCTATTTGAATTTGAAGCTGTTGTGCAACTTCGATATTTACGGTCTCGTTTTGATGTTCCATATTTTGTTGTTCCATGTGTCTGTTTTTGTCGAATTTCAAAGATCTTTTATCACTTTTCATAAATTGTTTGATTTTTTATTTTTTTTTTTGTTTAGTGTTTATAAAATGTTTGATTTTATTTCACACTATGAACACTTTTGTATTTAATTTTATTAATTGTTTAGTGTATAAACAGTTTGTATTTAATTTTACACTATGAACAATTTAATTTATTTTCGATTCGTATCACTGGATAATTCGTTAATATGTGTAAAATTATCCTATCGACTGCGCCACTTTTGTATTTGCTTTTCAAATATCATAAAAAAAATAATAACCACCTTTATTTTCTTTTATTTTTAATAAAAACACAATTTATTTAAGTTTAAAGATTATTTTATTATTACGGCATTAAGACTTAATCGAAACTTTACTTAATTAAAAAATGTACAAATATTTATATATTAGAAATTGCATATTCAGCAATTTATACAATTTTAATTTAAAGTTAATTATTTTGGTGTAATCTGAGCAATTGCGTAATTTTGTTATTATGGGAAAATAATTAATTTTATTTTCGCATATTGAAATATGAAGCTTTTGTTTTTAATTTATTTCGAAATAACAGGAATTGCTGACGTACTGTCTGTTATTTTCGTGGGAATAGAGTTTGACAAATATGTAACTCGCGCCAAAAACAATTAAAATTTAAAAAAATTTAATAATTCTTTTTTAACCTTTTGAGGTCTTATTATTATATTTTTACCTATGTATATCTGAAAACGCGAGTATTTATTTATTTAAAAATTTTTTATTGGGGCTTTCAACACAAAAAGGTTTTATAAGCCCCATTAACATTTTTTTTTTTTAATTCTTTTTTTAACAAAATTGTTCTGAGATACTAACATTTTTAAATTTGTTACGATACTTTATACTACTATGTACTACTTATTATTTTGTACTTATTAAATATTATGTATATATTCTTTTTCAAATTAAAATAGGCATAAAATAAAAAATGTTATAACACAAAATTTTTTTTTCTTATTTTAACTTATTTTATTATTAGTAGTGATCGTATAAAAACTATTAAAAAATTGTTATAGAATTATTATTTAATTATTAACACTGTTCAATATTTTTTTTTGAATTATTAATATAATGTTAAATACAAGTTATTATAAACACTTATTGTAATAGTAATTATTTAAATTTATATTTTATCATATAAACTAATTTTTTTAAGGAAATTCCTGATGTTATTGCTAAACATATGACTATCTTCAGATAATGAATTAAAACTAATATTAAATAAATTTCGTTCGCTTATGTCTAGTGGGCATTCTGTGAAGATATGTTTTATAGAAATGAGTGTGTCATTATTACATTCACTGCATATAGGCGAAATCCGACCATGTGTTCGGATTCTGGAACTTTTTCATCGAATTTAGCCCAAGCGAGCATGATTCCAAAAAAGTTAGAACCTCCAAATTCGATATCAGGATGTCGCTTTCTATTTCCTTAGTGTCTTCGAAAATTTGAACTAATTAAAATACTGGGTCGGTGACTATCCATATAGTTTCGAAAACCTTGAAGCATATTTTCAAAAATAATAAAAATACTAACTTCAAACAAATGTAGAAGCTTCAAATTTGGAAGAAGGGTGTTCTTTACTATTTCGTTCGTGTTCCCTTAATATATGATCAATTGAAATGGTGGTTCCGGTAACTTTCTTAGACCTCCAAAGGTTAAAAGGCTTATCAACGAAATTAATATAAATAGTAACTTAAAATTAATATAGAATGTTCCAATTGTGCACAAGGGCTAACTAGTAACTCAGAAACTAATTACGCTATTTTGATAGAATTTATATTATAGGTTAGTACTAATAAAAGTATCAAGGGCACTAAATCATTCAATAGTAAATGCACTACAGCTAAATATCCTGAAAAAAAGTAATTGCTGAAATGTGTAAAATTTTATTGAATTGGATAAAAAGTTTTAAATATGTAATTTTGTAATTGCATTTTACGAATCCATTTATCTCAACTTTATTTGTTGTTTAATATTTTTAAACTAGTAAAAAAGCCTGTCGGACGACAGGTATAATTTTAATTTCTCTTTTTATATATATTCTTTTTTCCTGCTGTTGCGCTACTAAATCAATAAAAGGAAATTCGTTACCTAAAGAACATTAAGTTAACATTATAATAGATTGTTTTAGTTTTGTAAGTGATAATAAAATAGAAGTATGCATACTAAAGTGTAAAAAATTTCTTTAACGTTTTTATTAAAATTTTCTGTATCTACCTGTTAACAGATTTCTCATACGTTTTGATTTTTTTTTTTTCTGTTCATAATTTACATTTTGTCAGTTTCATTTTTTCTTTCTCCTTTGTATGTAAGAATTTGTAATTAGAAGTATCTTACATTTCATGTGTGAATAACACTTAACATTAACATAATTAAGCATCTTTTATTATATTTATAAAAAATTTTCTGTATCTACCTGTTAACAGATTTCTCATACGTTTTGATTTTTTTTTTCTGTTCATAATTTACATTTATCAGTTTTATTTTTTCTTTCTCTTTTGTATGTAAGAATTTGTAATTAGAAGTATGTTACATGTGTGAATAACACTTAACATTAACATATTGCAACAGTAGCAGCGTCTTTTATTATATTTATAAAAAATAAAAACTACAAATTAAAGTTAGTTATTAGTTCTGTAAGTGTATTTAAATAAAAGTATACATACTGAAATGTAAAAAATTTCTTTAAACGTTTTTATTATAATTTTCTGTATCTATCTGTTAACAGATTTCTTATACGTTTTGATTTTTTTTTTTTCTGTTCATAATTTACATTTTGTCAGTTTCATTTTTTCTTTCTCCCATTGTATGTAAGAATTTGTAATTAGAAGTATGTTACATTTCATGTGTCAATAACACTTAACATTAACATAATTAAAGAGCAGAAGCATCTTTTATTATATTTATAAAAAATTTTCTGTATCTACCTGTTAACAGATTTCTCATACGTTTTGATTTTTTTTTTTTCTGTTCATAATTTACATTTATCAGTTTTATTTTTTCTTTCTCTTTTGTATGTAAGAATTTGTAATTAGAAGTATGTTACATGTGTGAATAACACTTAACATTAACATATTGCAACAGTAGCAGCGGCTTTTATTATATTTATAAAAAATAAAAACTACAAATTAAAGTTAGTTATTAGTTCTGTAAGTGTATTTAAATAAAAGTATACATACTGAAATGTAAAAAATTTCTTTAAACGTTTTTATTATAATTTTCTGTATCTATCTGTTAACAGATTTCTCATACGTTTTGATTTTTTTTTTTCTGTTCATAATTTACATTTTATCAGTTTCATTTTTTCTTTCTCTTTTGAATGTAAGTATGTATTTGTAATTAGAAGTATTTTACATGTGTGAATAACACTTAACATAACATAAGGGCACGCTGGTCAGCAGCAGCAGCAGCAGTTTGTCTTTTATTATATTTAGATAGATAAATTAGTAGTAATTGTTGATATTTTTGAATTGATAAAATAATTAGTAAATGTTTTTAGTATTATAAAGTAAATTTGGTTAGCCATGTCTAACGATCAAACTAATAAAAGCTTTTATGGTTTTAAAATGATTTATGGACTGCCCATTTTATTTGAACCAAATAGGTGTAAGGTGTTTCTAAGTCGGTTGCACCGACTGACCGTTTCTTTACTTGTTTATAATTATATCTTGGTAAAATAGTTTTTATCTCTCTTTGATATATATAGTATTGTTTAATGCCTCATATTGACTCTAATTTGGTATTTAACTATTTGACAAAACTTGATTTTAACACTAGTCCTGGGATTGACGGCATCCCTAACATATTTTTAAATAAATGCTCATCTTCATTATCTGGTCCTCTTCTTCTTTATTTAATTCTTCTTTAGCTTCTGGTATCTTCCCTTCTATTTGGAAAACTGCCATAATTAAGCCAGTTCATAAAAAAAATCTTAAAAACGATGTTACTAACTATCGTCCAATTGCTAAACTTTCTTCTATACCTAAGCTTTTTGAACTAATTGTATTTGATTCTATTTATGATCATTGTACTTGTTTCTTATCGCCTTTCCAACATGGCTTTGTAAAGCTTAAATCAACCGTTACTAATCTTGTTGAATCTACATCTACATTTATTAATAATATGGAAGATGGCTTCCAAACAGATGTAATATATACAGATTTTAGCAAAGCCTTTGATCTTCTTCCACATAATGTTATTATTTTTAAGCTAAATAAATTAGGATTTCCGACTTATTTTATAGATTGGATTAATTCCTACCTCTCTGATCGTAGATATAGTGTTTCTTTTAGATCCTCGATATGTTCTGAGTTTGCAGCTCCCACAGCGGTGCCTCAAGGTAGCCATCTTGGACCTTTACTTTTCATTATTTCTATTAATGATGTTTCTTCTTTAATAATTAATAGTCACATTAAAATTTATGCCGATGATATGAAACTTTTCAAAAAAATTGTAAATTTGGAGGATGCATTAGCCCTACAAGCTGATCTTAATCGTTTTTACAATTGGTGTTCCAACAATAATCTCCAACTCAATGTTACC
Organism: Dolichopus griseipennis; assembly: GCA_963082915.1. NCBI lineage: Eukaryota > Metazoa > Arthropoda > Insecta > Diptera > Dolichopodidae > Dolichopus > Dolichopus griseipennis. Next base: position 238,364,115 of record OY720441.1, on the reverse strand, counting down.
AAATGTGCTTCAATCAGTTTTACACGCCGCTTAAGTCCAATTTCTTATGTATATTCTTTTAATAATCAAATCATTTCAAAAGTCACTTCAATTAAAGATTTAGGGGTACTCTTTGATAGTAAACTTTCATTTCAACTTCATTATTCTGATATATTAAATAAAGCCAATTCTATGCTCGGTTTTATTAAACGTTGGGCAAGAGAATTTGAAGAGCCTTATGTATTGAAATCTCTTTATACCTGCCTGGTTAGACCTAATTTAGAATATGCCAGTCAAGTTTGGTGTCCTTTTATGGTGTCCATATAAATAGAATTGAATCGGTTCAGAAAAAATTTCTCAGGTATGCTTTACGTTTTCTTCCTTGGGAGGACCCTTTTAGATTACCTCCTTACGAACATAGAATAAATTTAATACATCTCAATACACTTGAAATGCGCCGTAAAGTTGCAGATATTGTATTTCTAATTGAATTAATTAAAGGCAACATTTCTTCTTCTCAACTACTCGCTAAACTCAATTTTTCTTCGCATTCTAGATTAAGATCTGCTAATTTGTTTAATTTACAGTTTCACCGAACTAACTATGGTAAATATGCACCAATTAATAGAATGATGTCTCTCTGTAATATATATAAATCCCATATTAACTTTTCCCAAACTAAACAATCATTAAAAAATAACTTGTATTTGTGTTCTTGAAATTTTTGGACCTACATTCTTTGACCTTTGTCTTCTTAATTGAAGCTTTTTTGTTTTTTTTTTTAAATATAATTAGTATAATTTTTAACTTTTTTACACACTTTTTTTTTTTCTTAAAAATTTTTTTTTTATGTAAAATTAATTATTAAATTATTAATTTCTATAATCTTTACTTTCTTTTTTGTTTTTTTTAATGTTTAATTTTAGTTTATTAATTTAATGTAAATTTTGTAACTTGCTTGAATTAAGCTCGGAATAAATAAATAAATAAATATATGTTAAAACCACCACAAATTAAAATTACCGCATTTGCATCCTCAAGTTCATCGAGCCGTTCAATAATAGTATCGAAAAAAAATCTTTCAGAGCTACTTGGAGACCTATAAACTATTTGCAAAATTATATTTACCTCGTTTTTTGAACATTTGCTCACCACCTACCATATTTCTTTGCCCATAGTTTTAATTTGTAATGGTTTTTCCACTTGCCAACTGTTTTTGGCATATAATACGACACCACCTGTATGTTTGGATATTGAATCACATCTAAATATTTTATAACCGTTGAGTTCCTTTTCATTATTCTTTACATCCGCGATTAAATGAGTTTCACTTAACATGAAAAATTCGTACGATTTTTCTTGTATTATTACTTCTAATTCAGAAAAATTATTTAGTAAACCCTGGATATTTAAATACACAGCCTAAAAATTCTTTAGTTGCTAGCACCAAATCTGACTTTTTAAATTTTTTAACTTGTTGACGTATACTAGACAACTTCGACTCATGATGTTATGATTCACATATAATTTGAGTTGAAATTTATTGTTCATATTTATGCAGTTCAAGCACTTATTTATTGGACTTATATTACAGACATTACTTTTATGCTCTCCTAAACATTTAGCACACACCTCCATTTCCGTACAGTAAATAGATTTATGATTAAACCCTTTACATTGAAAATATCCTGTTACATATGCCCATCAAAAACTGTATAACGATACCATCCAATGTTTATTTTACCTTTTTCCATAATTGTTTTCCATCCACCAAAATCCAGTTCCAAGCCAAATTGATTAAATGTTTATAATTTACCCAATAATTCAGCGTATTCCAACCCATCATTTTGGATTCTTATTTTGTTAAGTAATTCCAACTCATATTTATTTTTAGTATTAAACCCAGCTATTCTAGGGTTTTTTTGCTTCGGTATCTCCACTTCATAATCTTTTTTCATTTTTCTTCTAGTAATGTCTTAATTTTTAGCACATTTTCAAAAAATTTTGTAAAAATATGCCTATATAGTTTCACTCTGTCCGTCCGTCTGTCTGCCCGTTTGTTTACAAAAACTTTTACATAGTTTGAAATAGAGAAAATAAATTTTAACCACGAGTAGGTATTACAAAAACAATTATTTCGTAGAAGAATTTTTTCTGTAGGCCCACCCGTTACCGAGCTGCAGCCCTCCACAGTTGGGAAAAGCCCTATATTCAAATTGTTATAATAAGAGTTTTGTTAGGTGTATTTTTAATCTGAAAACGGCACAAAATAGCTGTATTTAAAGGGTTTATAAATTTAAAGGCAAATTTTTAGGATTACCATACGATACCAAAATTAACTTTTATACTCAATTCAGCTGGTAGTTTTTAATTAACTTTTTAACTCAATTTTGGTCACACATATCTTCTAAACGGTTCCAGCTAGGGTCTTGAAGTTAGAACTTCAGAAATTAGTAGGAGTCGGTTAACAAAATTTTTTGTCACGTCCCCTGTTTAGCAGCTATAAGGGCTCGAAAATTGAAATTTTGTTATATTTAAGCACTTGTTCAAATTTTTTTTTTGTTAATATTCAAAATTTTAGGGTCCAACATTATATTTTAACATATGTTTAAAGATTTTCTTAAATTGTAAAGCGGTTCTTTAAATTGAAGAAAGTGTCCGTCAGTTTTAACTATTTTTGCTTATAAGTAAAATTCTAAATAAAATTCCAAATTTTGGTAGAATTCACAATTTAATTCCTTGAACCTAAAAAAGTTGTGGGAAGGGGAGTAGTGAGAATTAGATCCTTGAGAAATTGGGCAACCTTCCACATAAAGGGGCTATTAGGACTTAAAAATTAAAAAAATTACTGTTTCTATAAGTAAGTAGTAACTTAGTCACTTAGTTTATATGTCTTAAATTAAACGTTAACATTGAAGCTTCAATATTATATTCCGATAAAATACTGAGTATGAAACACTATATTATATTGAAAATGTGCTTTGTTAAAAACCCTTGGTTTTTTTCATCACTTGTTATCGTTTTCTCATAGTTTTCACCTTCAATAGCTACAGCACCATTAAGCTTGTGCTTAACTGCTACAAATTTAAAATTCGTAGCTGCTGGATCAATGTTCTTTTCCAAATCCTGCTTTGTCAATACGCAAACTTGATTTTTCTTAGGTTTTAGCAATACTGGAGAAGTTGCCTTGACAATATTCTTCAACCTACTATTTTAATTTCTTCATTTACTTTTAAGTTACCATCACTATTATTTTTGATTTCTTTACCGATTTTCAATATTTCCAATGTAAATTCTTTAACACACTCATTAAGATTTTTTAATTCTTCTTCTTGTGCCGTTTTTACTTCCCATATTCTTTCCGAGTATTTGTTTTCTATCGCTACAAGTAATAATTTAGTCTCGTTTTCATTTCTTTTTAATGCATTCTCAAACTCTTCTTTGTATTCTTTTAGGTATTGGTTATTCTTAGTTGAACTTTCCAGTATATCTTTAAGTACATCATCTACGTTATGGATATACATTATACATTCTTCGCAAATGTATTTTATCTTTTTATTATGCCCAATTAAGCCACTGGAAAAATAATCCAGAATTAATTGCAGACTCACCTCTGATTTTATTTTTACATTCAGCCATTATAAACTAATTAACAAATAGCATACCCTTTTTTCTCTTTAATAACTTAAAATGATATGATTATATGAGATTATTGAGAGAATTAAACTGTAAAATATATTTCTAATTTCTAATATTTATGTAAAAAAAAATAATAAATAAATTTTTAAAGTCAAATTTTTTAATTTCCAATTGGTTTTTTCACTTCAGATAACGCGTTTTATTTCCTATGTTTATGATTTTTAATAACACATTTTCATAAAGATTTAAAATGTTTCAAATTTATAATTTAAATGTTTACATCTTATTTTACATTATTTTTCTTAATTCACCATTAAATTAAACAACCTATTCCATCAAAAATTATTGACCAAAGCATAAAACATAAGCGATTATGTTTGTTTCGCCATATTTTTCCAAGCAAGAACCCCATTTTTCAGTCAAAAAAGTCAACAGATCACCTGTTGATCTGCTTGACCTAAAACAATATTGTTGGTCACTTACGAGACCGTTACTCTCTAGATAATTTTTTAAATAGAAATTAATTGTTGCAATTGCTCTATCATTTTCAGGATTGCTCTGGGCACCCTGAAGATTAAAAGTAATTCATATACTTAGATATAGAAAAAAAAGGATTTTCTTCGTTTTTTTAGCACATTTTCAAAAAATTTTGTAAAAATGTGCCTATATAGCTTCACTCTGTTCGTCAGTCCGTCCGTGCGTCCGTCCGTGCGTTCGTATGTTTACAAAAACTTTTACACCGTTTGAAATAGAGTAAAGAAATTTTAACCACTAGTAGGTATTGCAAAAAAAATACTTTCGTAGAAGGATTTTTTTCTGTAGCCCCACCCGTTACGGAGCTACAGCCCATTCAAATTGTTATAACAAGAGTTCTATTAGGTGTATTTTCAATCTGAAAAACAGGGGGGCGTTTAATGAAGTTAGATCCTTGAGAAATTTGGCAACCTTCCTTATTGAAGGGCTATTAGAACTTTAAAATTAAAAATTTTATGTTAGCATTATATTTTATAAGTAAGCAGTAACTTAGTCACCAGTGTATATATTTCCAAAATTAAACTGAGTATGCAATACAATATAATTTTGAAAATGTGCATTTTTAAAAACCCTTGGTTTTTTTCATATACATCATATACATCTTCTTTATATTCACAGTCGAAGTATAATCTTTAAATGCGATCTTTAAAATTTTGAATATTTTCCGTTTCACTTATTCTTTTAATATGCAAGTAAATTGAATATTTTGGAATTTGAAGTTTAGCAGGATTTATTTTATTGTAAATTTCATTAAAAACAACCCATTTAAGACAATTTATATCGTCAACGGAGAAATTATTTTTATAGTTGAAAGATACTGACTTATAGTTGTTCGAAAAGTTAAATTGAATTGGAATATCAACAGGTTTTTATACCCTACACCTATAGAATAGGTAAAACGGTATATTAACTTTGGTACCGTAATTTCCTACAACTATGTACCACTTTTGGTATATTTTGTAAAATATTTCAGAAAGTTAAATCTGTAGAAAACCCTTTCTTTGGCTTTGAATAATTTAATATTTAACTGAACTAAATCCGCGAGAACAGCTTTCTAACGCATAATTTGCAACAAATAGAAGGTAAAATATAGTGGTACATTGTTGTATTCTAAGTTGCGCAACTATAGTCCAACTATGGTACATTGTTGTATTCAGAGTTACTATTAGTTCATCCATGTATTTTCAATACTGGACCATAGTTGTGTTTGCAAATTTTGTATGAATACATAAAATTAATAATTTTAGCAGTAATACTACTTTTCACTAAAAATTAAAAACAACAAAAACTGTGAATTTCAAAATTTTGATTTTTGTCTTTTTTGCTCGTAATTGAAATTCTAACTAAAAATAAATCAATACAAACTAAACTGCAGTTTATTAGAAAACCAAAAATGTCATAATTAGTAAAAATTACGCTCCTACTTAAGTTTGGATTAAATTTTTTATTTTTAAGTTTTTTGGACCATAGTTGTAGTGCTGTACCATAGTTGTAGGAATTTACGGTATGGTGTTTGTAACCACCTAAAGGAAGCGAGCTAGATATGGAAAAGTATACATATTTGTGATCACCGTGACCGCCTTAGTCAATATAGCCATGTCCGTCCGTCCGTCTGTCCGTCCGTCCGTAGGCACGATAACTCAAAAAATAATGGAGCTATCTTGATGAAATTTTAACTGTAGGTTACTAGGACTGAAAGTACGGCGGGGACTGCATATGGGCGAAATGGGCCCATGGGTTCGGATTCTGGACCTTTTAATCGATTGAAGGGCTAACGAACATATATAAAAAATCACGATAACTCAACAACTAATCACGCTTTCTTCATCAAATTTGTGCCGTAGGTTACTAGTAATGACTACTAAAGTAAACTACTTGACAAGTTCAAGGACTAAAAAACATATATCTTAAAAACACCATAACTCAAAAAATAATGCCGGTATTTTGATGAAATTTAAACTATAGTAATGAAAGTACCATGGGAAAAGTTACTAGTAATGAAAGTACCATGGGAATTGGTTCTGGTCGAGTTTAATTTCAAAGCCAAAGAATATATTTCCTATGTCCTATGTGTCTCCGAAATCTAGACTTAATTGTAGTGGTTCAGCTATGTTCAAAGGTACTTGCTGCATTTATGTAAAATTTATTTGAATATTTAAATGAATTATATGAAAAGGTCTAAATTTGTAATTGTATTTTAGAAATACATTTATTGCATATTTTGCGTTTATAAGCTTTTCTATTAGGTATATAAACTAACCATTTAAAAAAAATTGCAACTTTGAAAAATTTGGATTATTAAATATATTATGCTTTGATTATCTTTTTATCACAAAATTTAATAATTAGAATTTTTTCATTTTGTAATTGAATTGGAATAAATATATTTTCATTTATTTCAAGTTTGTTTGTTTTTTAATATTTTTAAAAAGATAAATTAGTAAGAATTTGTAATATTTTTTAATAGATAGTGTAATTAGAAAATGTTTTTAGTATTATAAAGTTAATTTGGTTAGCTATGTCTTACGATCAAATTAATAACAGCTTTTATGGTGTTAAAATGACTTATGGATATGTCCTTAAATTTGAACCAAATAGGTGTAGGGTATTTCTAAGTCGGTTGCACCGACTGACTGTTTCTTTACTTGTTTTAAACTAAGTTTAACATCCTCGGCATTAGTTAGTAGTTGCATCAATTCACAACAAGTTTTTAGGCCAAATAAAGAAGTACAGAACAGAATAACTTTTTCAGCATCCACATCTGGTCGAACATCAAGTACCGATCTTCCATGTAAGCAAATAGATTTCACAAAATTTAAATGAAACGATACTTTGATAAATCCAGTGCATTTTGGATCTAAAAATAAAGAGTTCAGTTTAGACTGAATTAATTTAAAATTACGATTTCTTAAATTCAATAACCGATTAATTTAAATTCAATAACAACATTTACCAAAGTTTGCTAAATTTTTTGATAGAATTACTATTCCTTACATTTTCCGGAAGGTGTCTTATTAGAAAAGGTATGTTGACTAAATTTCTATTTTTATTCTTAAGTTATAAGATTTTGAGACTCTCAATCTCAAGCGATTTCCATCTTTGCAAAATTTAATGAGGGAGTTATAAGCGAAGAGTTGCGTTTAAGAAAGTATGTTATGATTGATAAGTCAAAGAACTTGTTGATAAGTCAAAGAAATGTCAGCTAAAAATGTCGTAAATTGTTTTGAATGCAAATCAAAATTTAATTTAAAAAAGTCTACTCAATACAATGTGAAGGAGAATGTAGGAAATGGTTCCATAGTCACTGCTCTGGATTGGGTATTGAAGAATTTGAGGAATATGCAGGTGGTGATGGGAAATATTGGCTATGTAATATCTGTAAAGAAAATAGGAGAAAACGTCGGTCTACAGGTATGAATAATAATGCTAGAACCACTACAACATCAACTAATTTACATAAATCAGTTGTGGATACGACCCAGAAAAAGAGCAATCAGGAGATTATTGGCAAACTAAATGAAATATTGGAAAAAATGAATATGCATGAAAACCAAATATGTGATGTCAAAAATGAAGTCAATGAAATAAAAGAAAAATTGAACAATCTTCTGGAAGATAATATAGTATTAAGAAACGAGAATGCTATATTAAAAGAAAGATTAGACTACACTCATATTGAGATTGAAAAACAAAAGCAAGAAAAAAAAATCAACATGTTAGAGATATCTGGAATTAATGGCTTGGATGAAAGTTCACCTGAAGATATTTTAGCAACAATAGTAAAAAAATTGGAACTTCAAATCAAATTGGGTGATGTCAAACATTGCTACAGAAAAAAGAATTTATCAAAAAATTCAGGTGAGTCACTAAAAATTCTTGTTTAATTAAGTAGTGAAGAATTAAAAAAACAAATAATGAAAAATAAAAAAAATGTTAAACTAAATATGTCAATCTTTGATGAAAATATGCAATATTCAAATATTCAAGAAAACTGAAATAATCAACAGGAAGAAAATATCAATAATAATAAACAGGAAGAAAGTAATAAAAACAATCAACACAAAAAATTAAATTCTAATACAATATTTATAAATGAACCTCTCATGTCGTATTTTGGTTTACTTTATAAAAAAGCTAAAAACATACTTATAGGTGATTTTAATTATAATATAATGAACAATTCAGATCCAGATGTCCAAGTGTACAAGTCTATTGTTGAAAGTAATGGTTTTTTTTTTTTGCGATCAAACTGAAACCATGCCAACATCAGGTACCTGTTTAGATCATATTATAACAAACAATCTACAAGTAAATATAAACATTACTCACCTAAACTCAGATATTTCTGATCATCAAATACTGGTTGCCGAGATAAATAATTATAATTTAAATTTGAAATTAAATAACTCAAATGTAAAATGTGACTTATTAAATATTAATAATTTAAAATCACAGCTGGTAAATAACCCAATTAGCTTCACAAATAATGATGTCAACACAAAATGCACAGAATTAATTTCCAATTTAAATACAAAAATTAGAGTAGCCACATATCAAAAATTACTTCCAGTACATAAAAAACAATTGCCTGCTTGGTTTGACTTAGAATGTGTCAGACTTAATAAAATCAAACAATACTGGCATAGGAAACTGGTAAAAAACGATGACAATGAGTACTTACGATATAAATACAAATTCTGGCTTAATAAATATACAGCAACTAAGAGAGAAAAACGTAGCATATTCGATCAAAAAAATCGTAAGAAAATCTGGCAGCATATTAAAAACATCCTAAATTATAATCCTAAGCAACAAAATGAATTCTTTTCGAATGGAAATAACAACGGTATAGAAAATTTCAATAAATTGAATCGATTCAATACTATGCTTATATTGGCAAAAATCTAGGTAAAAGTTTTCATACAGTGTACATTCCAAATATAAAAACATCGAATAGATTCAAATTCAAACAAATAAATACAAATGAAACAATCAAACTAATAGATAGCTTGGCGAATACAAATGCAACAGGTTATGATAAAATCCAAACAAAAATCCTAAAAATATGTAAAGATGAATTAGTAAATAATATAAAAGATACTAGCTAATACCCGGTGCGCGTTGCTGCGCCTCTCAATTGAGGTTTAATTGAATTTGATGTTACTGCAAAAAGTTAACACAAAACTTACACACGGTTTACACATGTAAATTTTAAAATGTAAAGCAATCTTTTTAAAACGATTTTTCTAGGATTATTCTAGTAATTTTTGAAACTCTGTAATTCAAAGCAGTACAAACTACTTTCCAAATTTTGACGTAATTTACTTCCAAAAAAATTTTTTGAAAAATCGCAGGACCGACTGTTAACAGACTCAACTCCATTTTCAAGTTGCTTCACACATATAAAATTTGGGGTCAACCGGTCAAATCGTTGATAATTTAGATTTAAGTAACGCAAAAATCTATAAAAAGCCACTGTGCCCTAATGGGTTAACGGAACTACACTTTCTCTTTGGTCAAAGCAGTATTGCGCAAAATTGGACGTAATTTGCTTCCAAATCACTAAACAAAATTTTTTTGAGGCTTTCTTTTTAGCCAAAGCAGTACTTCGCAAATTTTGACAATATTAGCTTCCAAAATTATTTTGACCGACATGGGTTAACAAATTCCAAATCTGTTAATAGTGTCAACTCAATTCTCACAGGGGAGCACGTATATAAAATTTAAAGAAAATCGGTCAAACCGTTTTTAATTTACAGTTAAGTATTGAAAAAACGTATAAAAAGCTGTTGGCCCCAATGGGTTAATGCAAGTCAAGAAAATTTTTTTATGGGTTTTCTTTTTAGCCAAAGCAGAATTTCATAAAGTCGGACAAAATTCGGACCCAAAATTTTTTTTGGCACCCCGTCGGCCCAACATGGGTTAATAAATTCCAAAACTGTTAATAGTGTCAACTCAATTCTCAAGGAGCATCACGTATACAAAATTTGAAGTCAATTGGTCAAACTGTTTCGAATTTAGAGTAAAGTATTGAAAAAACCTATAAAAAGCTTTTGGGCCGCAATGGGTTAATGGAACTCAACAAAATTTTTTTAAAGCTAAAGCAGAATTTCGTAAAATCGGACAAAATTTGGACCCAAAATTTTTTTTGACCACCCGTCGGCCCGACATGGGTTAACAAATTCCAAAACTGTTAATAGTGTCAACTCAATTCTCAAGGAGAATCACGTATACAAAATTTGAAGTCAATTGGTCAAACTGTTTCGAATTTAGAGTAAAGTATGTATTGAAAAAACCTATAAAAAGCTTTTGGGCCGCAATGGGTTAATGGAATTCAACAAAATTTTTTTAAAGCTAAAGCAGAATTTCGTAAAATCGGACAAAATTTGGACCCAAAATTTTTTTGACCACCCGTCGGCCCGACATGGGTTAACAAATTCCAAAACTGTTAATAGTGTCAACTCAATTCTCAAGGAGAATCACGTATACAAAATTTGAAGTCAATCGGTCAAACCGTTTCGTATTTAGAGTAAAATATTGAAAAAAAACCTATAATAAGCTGTTGGGCCGCAATGGGTTAATGGAACTCAACAAAAATTTTTTTGGGGCTTTCTTTTAAACCAAAGCAGAATTTCGTAAAATCGAACAAAATTTGGACCCAAAATTTTTTTTGACCACCCGTCGGCCCGACATGGGTTAACAAATTCCAAAACTGTTAATAGTGTCAACTCAATTCTCAAGGAGAATCACGTATACAAAATTTGAAGTCAATCGGTCAAACCGTTTCGAATTTAGAGTAAAGTATTAAAAAAACCTATAAAAAGCTGTTGGGCCGCAATGGGTTAATGGAACTCAACAAAAATTTTTTTGGGGCTTTCTTTTAAACCAAAGCATAATTTCGTAAAATCGGACAAAATTTGGACCCAAATTTTTTTTGACCACCCGTCGGCCCGACATGGGTTAACAAATTCCAAAACTGTTAATAGTGTCTACTCAATTCTCAAAGAGCATCACGTACACAAAATTTGAAGTCAATCGGTCCAACCGTTTCCATTTTAGAACAAAGAAGTTTAAATACTTGCACCACAGCCCCAACTTGTCGGTCCGTTAGAGCAAAATTTTTGGGCCACGATTTCTTTCCGTACCCAAAAACCCCTATATACAAATTTTCATGAAAATCGGCTGGGCAGTTTAGGAGTCTATTCGCTACATACAAACAAACAAACAAACAAACAAACATACAAACAAACATTCCCTTTTATATATATAGATAGATAGATAATCAATACTTCACTGAATGAAGGTATTATGCCAAAAATTCTAAAAATTATACCAGTTAAGTTATACCAGTATACAAACAAGATGGCGATAAAAATAATATATGTAATTTCCGATCAATATCAATATCATCAATAATAGGGAAAGCAATAGAAACGCATGTAAGTCAACAGTTGGTCAATTATTTAAATAAATCTAACCTAATAGATGTGCAACAATATGGTTTTAAAGAAAAAAGTAATACAAGTTCTGCCCTATTTGATTTGATTACATATGTTCAAAATGGAATTGGAAAAAAACTGATGATCTAGCTATAGTTTTCAAGGCGAAAACATATAATGAGTTGGAAAAAATAATGAACTTGGATAACAAAATAGTTGAGAACTGGATGTCCCAGCATAAGCTTACTCCCAACGTAAAAAAACAAAATTTATGGTATTCAAGAAACCTCTTAACTTAATGTTAAAAGTGAATTTTAAAAATTGTTTTATTGAAGAAGTCCAAGTCTATAAATACTTATGTATTTACATAGACAATGAATTAAAATGGAACTACCAGTCAAATAGTCAAGAAATATCGTCGTATAGCGCGTCTATTTAGACACACAAAGAATCGAATACCAACTGAAACAAAGAAATCAATATTTTACAGACTATTTCATTCAACTATCACATATGGTATCATGGTCTGGGGAAACACTTATTTAAAAAATACTAAAATGCTACAAACGATACAAAACAAGGCAATAAAAAATTTGTTTGGTTTTGATCAACGTGCTTTGACAACAGAAATACATAAGACCTTAGAAATATTGCCAATTGATTTATATATAAAAAAAATTCAAGCACTACATAATATACACAATGTTACAAATAATTTAATTACATCTAACTCACGCATTATCCACAATAATGAACTCTACGTTTACTACACCAGAACGGCAAGTCACATTCATTATAACATGTATTCAATTGACAAACATTTTGGTCTTATGGGTATATACAATGCAGCAATAACAATATACAATAAGCTACAGCTGATATTAAAAAATGTCATAAAAACAAAATTAAAGTGAAAATTAAAAAATACTTTTTAAATCTAATGTAATAAATAAGAATAGCCTATAAAAATAAAATAATAACAATTAAATAAAATAATTAAAACTTAAAAAAAAAAAAAAATAAAATAAAATAAAAATAATATTTGTTATTAGAAATAATTTTGTTTGTAAAAATAAGTTATAAATTTCTTGTATAAATATATGTACATTTAAGTCAATAAGTGTATAAATAAATAAATAATATGTGAATAGCTATATAAATCTATTATCGTGTTACAAAGTATAATTTGAATTTAATTTTAAAAAAAAAAAAAAAAATTACAATTAAAAAAATTTTAATTAACAAAAATTGAATTACTCCTTTATATAATAGAAATTAAGTTTTGCATTAATAACTGTGTTTCTTTTTAAAAAAAAAAATCAAATGTTATACATACTCTGTACGACCAATTTGCTATTTTAGAGATAATAATAATAATACATAAATAAATAAATATGTTTAGTTCTTTGAAAAGAGGCCAGCAACTGAAATTCCTACTTTTGAAATTCATAGTACGAAGAATACATTTTTGAGCTTTGAGTAATGGCTCAAGAAAGAACCTTTAAAACCTGCTGTTTCTAATTAGCTAATAAGAATAATATGATCAATCATATCAAAAGCTTTGGTAATGTCAATAAAGAACGCTTTTGATCGAAGAACTTTGTGTCAGATAGAAATTTTATCATTCTTGTTTTAATTAATTTTTCAAATAATTTTCCTAAAAACGGCAGAATATAAATTGGCCTGTAATAATTTAGATTTAGTTTGGACCTTTTTTAAATAAGGGAATTATTTCAGCACATTTCAATGAATCAGGAAAAATACCACTATAAATTGATAGATTAAAAATGTAACTACGTGTTGAGTTACATTTTTAATCTATGTAAGAAGCAGTTTTTTTTAATAAAAGATTGTTTATTGAGTCAGCCGTATACGAAGTTTTATTATTTAACGATAAAATAATTGACTTTACTTCTATAGGACTAACTTCCATGAAGCCAAAAGAATTACTTATAATTTTTTCTGTTGAAATATTATACAAATTTAATGAGCAAAAACAATTAGGTGAATTTTTTTCAATTAAATTTTTAGCGATTTCAGCAAAATAAGTATTAAATTCATTTGTAATTTTAGCTTTGTCACTAATTTTTACATTTTTTACCTCAATTTCATTTATAATTGAATATGAAATGTTTTCAATCAAAATATTTTTGATCACGTCCCATTCTTTTTTTCTTCAGTTCAGCAGAATAATAATTACTTTTTAAATATTTGATTTTAAAATTGACATATTTACAAAGTTCTTTAAAATGGTTTTTCAGGTAGATATTACCTGGTTCCCGTTTTCATTAATTTCCTACTTCAGTTTTATATTTAAGTTTTTTCAATAGTTCATCTGACATCTACGGTTTCAATATTTTATTTCTGAAAACACTAGAAACTTTAAATGAACAGTTACTTATATGATTTACATATATGTCTGAACATATATTATAAGCAATAGATGGATTAGTTTCTTGGAATACTCTTTCCCAATTTTCTGAAAGAAGAACTTCTAACAACTTTTGAAAATAAATTTTGATTGTAAATAATCTATTAGTATAATCGTTGTTGTTGGAGAGTGTTTCATTTTCAAAAGAGATCATATTGTGATAAAGTTATAATTTTGGGTAACTGGATCCATTTTGAAGTTCTTATCATATAATCTTAAAAAAATGTGATCGATACAGTAGTACATGTAATCAGAAATACGAGTCGGATATTCTAAATAAGAGATTTTAAATCATGTGACGACATCATTTATACATAATTATTTTTTATTATCAATTATTTTTTAGTTGCGAATTCGTTAAATATTGAATAATCGACAGTCACATTGTTAAATCTATACACACAAAAAATTGAAAAATTAATGCATTCAATTGTGCAATTTATTTTAATTATGTCAGCAGTAAGTAAGAAATTGAAGTACAATGACCTAGAATACCGTCTTTCATATAAACCGCTACACCACCACATGCATAAATATCGTTACAATTACCGTAAAGAAAATATCCATCTATGTTATAATTTTTTTCTTCAGAACTATAAATCCTTATTTCCGTAAGCGTAAGCACCTTTCAATGAAAATAGAAAGGTCATTTAAAGTTTCTAAGTGGAATAAAAAGTTATCAAAATTTTTTCTAAGACTGTGAATTTTTTGATGCAAAATCATAATTTGAAAATTTATATTTATAAGAGAAGATGAGATCATTTTTAGCACATTTTCAAAAAATGTTGTAAAAATGTGCCTATATAGCTTCACTTTGTCCGTCCGTATGTTTACAGAACTTTTACACCGTCTGAAATAGAGTTAAGAAATTTTAATCACGGATTGGTATTGCAAAAAATAATTTCGTAGAACAACTTTTTTCTGTGGCCCCACTCGTTACGAAGCTACAGCCCCCCAAAGTTGGAAAAAGTATAGGGTTGCCACACGGTACTAAAATTTACCATTAAGCAAAACTCAATTTTTGCAAAATTTTTGGTCCCACAAATCTTTTAAACGGTTCAAGCTAGGGCCATAAAACCTTCAGAAATTAGTAGTAGGCGGTTAACAAAATTGTTTTGTCAAGCCCTTTACTTAGGAGCTATAAGGGCTGGAAAATTAAAATTTTGCTATTTTTAAACACCTGTAACTTGAATATCTGGTTAAATTTTTTTTACAAATATACAAATTTTAACATATGTTAAACGCTTTTCTTATTCTTAAATTTAAAAGGGGTTCTTTAAATTGAAGAAATTGTCTCTTAGTTTTAACCATTTTTGCTTAGATAATAAAATTAGAGGTGAAATTACAAATTTTGGTGAAGTTAACAATTGATTTCCTAGAACCTAAAAAACTGAAAGGGTTGGGACAGGAGGGGGCAGACCCATCATAAGTTTGCTGAGCAAAAATTTTGGAACCTCCCACATTGAAGGGCTACTAAGTCTTAAAAATTAAAACTTTTACGTTTTTGTAAAAAAGTAACTTATTCCCCAGTGTGTTTTTTCCAAAATCAAACGTTAACATTTAAGCTCCAACATTATATTTGGCACTTGTTAACAGGTTTTCTTGAGTGCATTCTAAGTATTGATTTCACTATTATTCATAATTAATAAATTGATGAAATAACTAAATTATAATATTATCATTCATTTTAATACATATTTTTATTAAAATAAATGATAAAATACTCAGTAACAAACCCTATATAATTTTGAAAATGTGCTTTTTAAAAACCCTTGGATTTTTTCATTACTTGTTTGTTTTTTTTTTGATACTTAAAAATAGAGTACAGATGTATGGGCTATTTAAAGTTTCTAAATTTTTAATTAATATATGATTTCTTTCTTCATCTTTTTAAGGAATATCCTAACACTACTTATCCAAATAAATTTATATTTTTTAGTTTTTATACCTTACACCAATGAAATAGCAAAAGGGTATATTAACTTTGGTATGGTGTTTGTAACCACCTAAAGGAAGCGAGCTAGATATGGAAAAGTAAATATATTTGTGAACAACGCGGCCGTCCGTCCGTCCGTAGGCACGATAACTCAAAAACTAATAGAGCTATCTTGATTAAATTTTAACTGTAGCTTATTAGGGCTTAGAATATGGCGGGAATAACATATGGGCAAAATCGGCCCATGGGTTCGGATTCTGCACCTTTTAACTGTTCTAAGGGCAAACGAACGTATAAAAAAAACGAGGAAGAGTGTAGTAAATTAGACTGTGGCAACTCTGGTATACCCGTATGACCATTATAAAATACCCATATGTACATTATAAAATCCGGTTAATTACTTTTGGCTAAATTTCAAACATACAGCTTTATTAGGTGTAGTGTAATGCTCATATAAAAGTAGGAGTTGTATTGCAGCTACTCGAAAGCTCTGGCGTTGACCAACCAAATTTTGCAGTAACTTTGACCATTACACTTATTGATTTTTGGAAAAATTTCAGACACACAGCTTTATTAGGTGTAGTGTAATGCTCATATAAAATAATGAGTTGTATGGCAGATACTTGAACCCTCTGCAGTAAATTTTGTAGTAATTTTGGCCATAATACTAAACTATTTTTGGCAAAATTTCAGACACCCAACTTTAATATCTGTAGAGTAATGCTCATATAAGATAAGAAGTTGTATGGCAGCTACTCGAACCCATGAACCAAAATGGCTGGATTTAAATAGCGATGGCGGCTATTGCAAAAAAAAGCGAGTTTGCGAAAATTTCAAGATCCTAGTTCCTTTAGCTTTTAAGTTATCGTGCGGACGGACGGACTGGCTAACGGACATACATAGGTAAATCGATTTATTTTTCGATTCTGTCCGATCAATACACTTGAGTCTATATCTACCCCCGTCCTTCTCTGTGTCACAAACGTAATGGCAAATTTATTATACCGTTTGTCATACCTATAGTCATATGGCTATAATAAGGATAACTCAACAACTAATGGCGCTACCATCATGAAACTTGTACTGCACGTTATTAGTAATAAGCCTATGGTGGGGATTGTGTGCGTTCGAGAACGGACCATGGGTTCGGATCCTAGAAGTTTTTGATCGAATTTAAGCCAAACAAGCATAATTCCGAATCCAATGAATATAGAACTTTCAAATTTAGTATCAGTGTTCCTATGTCCTCCTTGAAATTTAGAACCATTGGAGTAGTGGATCCGGAATCAACCACACTGTTCTGAAGACCTCAAAGCAGGGACTGCATATGGGCAAAATCGTGCGGGTTTTGGAAACTTTGAAAAGTTCAAGGGCTAACAAACATATATCTTAAAAACACCACAACTCAAAAACTAATGACGCTATTTTAATGAAACTTAAATTCTAGGATACTGGTAATGAAAGTACCATGGGAATTGGTTCTGGTCTAGTTCTGACAATGAGTTCAGATTCTAGAAGCTTTTGATCGAATTGAGGCCAAATGAGTTTAATGTCCAAACCAAAGATATAAAACCTTATACTTGGGGCACAAATGTTTCTTCTTATTTGTTTCGTGTACGTACCACCCGCAGTACTCCCAAGACCTTAAAGCATATATTCGAAATTAATAAAGAAAGAAACTTCAAATTTGATACACTTTTTACTATCTCCGTTTTTATTTAACATTTTATATTTTTTAAAGCCTAAGAATTTTACTATAAAACATATTATGTATTATATTTTATAAATTAAAAACAAAATATTTTTTAATACATGACGAAATTTTTTTTTGTTTTAATTTTTATTATATCGCATTATTTCATTGAAATATTATTACTGTACGATACTTAAGTTGTAAAATTTATTTTTATATTTAAATGAATTATATGAAAAGTTCTAAATTTGTCATTGTTTAGAAATACCTTTATTGCATATTTTGATTTAAAATTTTGTGATAGAAAACTAATGAAAGCATTAATCGTTTTAGTTAACATTAAAACCATCAAATAATATAAACTTTTATATTTATATTATTACAGATTAATATTTCTTTCACATAACTTTGAGTTTAATTATAGAAAACATTAAAAAAAAGTAAATTAAGAGAATAAATTTAAAAATTATTCAAAATTGAAATATTTATTCAAGGATACTAAATCATTCAACAGTAAATGCACTACAGCTAAAAATCCTGAAAAGAAGTAATTGCTGCATTCGTGTAAAATTTCATTGAATTGTATAAAAAGTTTGAAATATGTAATTTTGTAATTGCATTTTACGAATCCATTTATTTAAATTTTATTTGTTGTTTAATATTTTGAAAAAGATAAATTAGTAAGAATTTTTAATATTTTTCAATTGATAAAATAATTAGAAAATGTTTTTAGTATTATTTCGGTAGCTATGTCTTACGATGAAACTAATAAAAGCTTTAAAAATTTACTTAGTGATATACATATGTTTTTACATTTTATTTTGTTTTTTTTTTCTTAAACTTTAACATTTGTTTTTGTTTTTTTTTTTTTTCTAGCTGTGATATAAACAAAACTTATAGTTTTAGTATAAAACATCGCAGTTACTTCCTAATACTATTCAACAAAGTAAATCATTTAAAATTAAATATATTTACATATATATATACATATATAATTATATAAATACAAATATAACAGCTCGTACAGTTATGTGCTACGAGCGTTGAAAACTCACACTCCTGCGTTATACTATCAACAAATGAAGGGTTACTCTTTAATGAATGCTTCAGTTTTTTGATAAATATATCGAAATTTTAACTTCTTTTTAACTCCAACGGCAGTTAATTGTAAATCCTTATTGATAACTTGAGACAACTATTTCGTGATAACTCCTATCTCGATTTAGCATCATTTAAATTGTTTAACCTTCTTGTATTGTAATTATGAATATTGTTTCTTCTGGTAATTATGATGTTTTTCTTGTACACCCCTTTTTCTATTTTAAAAATTAACTTAGATTTTTCCAAAATAATGAGTTCGGGTAACTTCAGATTTCCCGTGCATTTAAAAATTTCATTTGTTGGTGTAAGCCAGTTGTACTTATGTAAGCATTTAATAGGTTTGTTTATTAGAACACGAATTTTATCTTTCAACCATAATGAACAGTTCGACCAGTTACATAAATTGTATCTGATGTGCGAAATAATATGAGAATCATATAACTTATCTGCAGTTTTTTTATTCAATATAATTCCACTTCTTTTGAAGGCACCCAGCAGAGGCACAATTTTTTTTACTAATTTATTAATATGCTCTGCCCACTTCAGTTTTTCATCAATTACAACTCCAAGGTATTTATGTGCAGGAACTCTTTCAATTATTACTGCATTACTTCAGACAAATCTTAATTCTCTACAAGAATGGTGCTTCTCTAATAAACTAGAACTAAACATTGAAAAATGCAAGGTTATAAGTTTTACACGTAAGAGATCTACCATTTCATTCGGTTATAATATAAATAATGTAACCCTTGAAAGGGTTAAAAGCATTACCGATTTAGGGATTCTGTTGGATGATAAACTGAACTTCCATCTCCATTATGAGTATATGATTTCTAGGGCAAACAAAATGCTCGGCTTTATAAAAAGAAGAGCTAAAGAATTTAGCGGCATTGCTGTAACTAAAGCTCTTTATTGTTCTTTTGTACGTTCTATTCTTGAATATGGTAATATTGTGTGGGATCCTGCATTTCAAATACATTCTGATAGAATAGAATATGTGCAAAAGCAATTTCTTCTTTTCGCTTTAAGAAATTAATATAATCCTAGAGATCATTCAATTCTGCCTAGCTATCTCGTAAGACTTAATTCATTGAATATGTTAACGTTATCCTCACGCAGGCAAATTCTTTCTTGCTGCTTTCCTTTTGACATCTTAAGAAAAAAGATTGACGTTCGGTATTTATTGGATAACTTTAAAATAAACAATGGTGCGAGAAATACGGGAAGCACTAAATACTTAGTTGAAAATACTCATAGAACTGAATATGAAAAAAATTAACCAATAAATAGATGTTGCATTACATTCAATAAACACAGTCATCTTTATTCTACACAAATTTCTCGATACACTTTTAAACATAAATTAAACTTAAAATTCATTCATGACCTAAGACAATAATTTTAACCTTCATTATATCATATTACACTTCAAGTTCATATTATTTTTTAATTTAGTTACTTTATACAGTTAGTTAATACAGTTAGTATTCATAAATTTAATTTCAACTGTGTTTTTGCTTTGTATGCATTTTCTACAAATAAACAAATAATTATATTTTTGATTCTTACTGTATTTAAAATTTTTTTTTTGCCTATGTAATCAAATTTCATGTTAATTATAAGTTTTAGTTTTAAGAATTATTTTGTAAAAACCTTGTTTTGGTTCAAATAAATAAATAAATAAATAAATTTTAGTCTTATTTCCCATAAGATTGGGATTTATATCAAATTTATTCTTTATTTTATTTACTATAAACTTTGTTTTTTCCGCATTTATAGTTAATTTATTACCTTTTAACCAATTTTCGTAAATCCCCAAATCAGTATTTACAACAGTTTCAAGTTCTTTACAGGTTCTAGCATTATAGATAAGTAAAGTATCGTCAGCAAAGATCTTGTAGTAAGCTCGCAAATTCGCATACTGAATGTTATAAATGTAAAGTAAATATAATGTACTGATCCTTGAGGAACACCAATGCTTATACTATTTTCATTACTAAAAACTCCATTAATTTTTGTAATAGTTTTTCTATTATTCAGATATGAGTAGAGTAAGTTATTAGCTATACCCCTCATGCAATCTCTTAAGTAAAATATTATGATTTACTGTATCGAAAGCCTTCTTAAGATCAACAAATACCAAACAAACATACTTTCCTTGATCCAATTTATTTACAATTGAGTTGGTGGATTCTAGGACCCAAATTGATTTGTCCTATACAATTACAGGTTTTATCAAAGTTACAACATGTTTTAAATCTGAAGCTGAAACATTGTCACCTCCAGGAAAGCTATTTTTTATTTGCATGATGATGTTATATACTTCTGTTTGATCTGTAGATTAAAGAAAAATAGACTTTTCAACGAATCTATCTTTTATTATGTATTTTTCAGCATCAGTAATTTTATCTGCTAGTTATTGAACTGAGGTAAGAATTAAAGAAATTTGTAATTTCTTTGCAATTTCGGTCCATGGGTTCAAGTAGCTGCCATACAACTTCGTTTTTTATATAAGTATTACTCTGTACCTATAACAGCTGCGTGTCTGAAATTTTGCCAAAAGTAGTTTAGTTTTATGGCCAAAGTTCCTGCAAAATTTGGTTGGTCTACTGCAGTGGGTTCGAGTAGCTGTTATACAACTTCTTATTTTATATGAGCATTATTCTGTACCTATTACAGCTGCGTGTCTGAAATTTTGCAAAATTTTGTTGGTCTACTGTAGAAGTTTCGAGTAACTGTTATACAACTCCTTCTTTTATATGAGCATTACACTACACCTAATGAAGCTGGGTGTCTGAAATTTTGCCAAAAATAGTTTAGTGTAATGCCTAAAATTTCTGCAAAATTTGGTTGGTCTACTATACAGGGCTCTAGTAGCTGCCATATAACTCCTTCTTTTATATGAGCATTACACTACACCTAATGAAGCTGGGTGTCTGAAATTATGCTAAAAATGGTTTAGTGTAATGACCAAAGTTACAGCAAAATTTGGTTGGTCTACTGCAGAGGGTTCGAGTAGCTACCATACAGTTCCTTCTTTTATATTATTATTCCACTACACTTAATAAAGCTATATGATTGACATTTTGTCTAAAGAAATTAACCGGATGATATAATGTATATGTTACGGTCATACGGGTATCCCAGAGTTGACACAGTCTACTCTACTACATTCTTTCTCGTTTCTTTTAGAATGGAAACCTATGGAAAAGTTCGAATGTTTGAAAGGAACAGAGTCTGGGTTTGCTTTATTAAAAATATTTGAAATTTTGTAATAATATTTTAGAATATATTCTTGAATCGAAATATATTCTATACTCGAAAGGATCAAAAGCAGGATTGAAAATACATTGAAAATACATTAAGCTGGCTTTCGGAGAGGTGACTCTTGTGTTGACCATATCAACATACTGCGAATTATATTCGAACAATCAACAGAGTTGCCGAAACTTGAGCACATATGACAAACAAGCTGGTCCAAAAATAAACATGCGTACAGAACACTCAACACATCAGGAAATTCTACTAGAAGAAAATCTTATTGAAGAAGTACAGCAGTTCAATTATTTAGGAGGCATGGTGACATCAAAGGAGGGAGCGGAAGTTGATGTTGACGGCAGAATAAATAAAGCTAGATCTGCTTTTAGAACACTCTCAAACAAATGGCAGTCAAATAATATCGGCCAGCGCGAATTACGTATTCGATTCTAACTCGAATAAAAAAGCAAAATTTATTTTAATGTTTATAATTTGTTTATTTAATTGTATAATTATGATTGATTTATTACAATTTTGGTTACTCTATTTATAGAAAAATTACAGGTAAAAGTAAAATACATAATTGTTTATTTAGCATCTTTAATATTAAAATGAAATTAATATTTACAAAGGTTCAATTAGAGTTCAATAAATTTTAAATTGCAAAGATATAAAAGATATTTTTATATTATAAAACATGTTTTAATTAATAAATTTAAAACATTTAAAAGTGCAGTGTCTGTAACATTGTTACTTGAATATGTAACTTCTCCCCCCTTAGATGACAACAACGGCCATGTAAACTAGGGTTTCGACAGTTCTGATATGATTTGTGATCAGATTCGATTCGAAGTCGATGTATAGAAGAAAAATTATAGTTATGATTGTTATGGCGCAAAAGCAATTGGAATTATAATATAAAGATCGGTTTGTTTTACGTAAATTGTTAAGTTATTGGCTGGATCTCGATTAGTATATTGTTAATTTTCCAATCTTTTAAACGACGTAAAATTGTATGAATATGTGACGTTGAGTAGCGGCATATTTATTGATTTCTTCCCAATGATTTCGTTGCATTGAAGAATATACTATTTCGTTTATTATGATATCGTAATTTTGGTTATGTATTAGTAGAGTTCCTTTTACTTTTTGAGGATTTGGCCCACACGTTGTATTTATGATTGTATTAGGAATATTAATTAATACAATATAGTTGGGTTCTCATGTGCAGTTCTCAATTTGTTGGTTGATTTTGTAATAATTTACCAAATGAATATGAAGTTTCTTCTTGGTGAATTGTATCTTTGCAATAATATACCTGTTCTATTTTTGTGCATTTATCATCTAGATATAATATATTATTATCATTTGCAAGCAAATAAGGTTTAAAGGAAATTGTTTTATTTGTATTTACTGGAAGGGAATTATGCGGAAAAATGTAAATATCTCTTTGAAAATAATTAGAATTTGAACATTAAATATTATATATGATAAGCTTGGAGGGATAAAAACTCGTAAATAATTTAATCTGAGTTGATAGTAAGTAACATTTTGATTATCGAAAATTTCATAAACTTCTTGAATTTCCAATGGATTGAGAATTTGCTATATTAGGTTGAGTTTAGCAAGAACAATTGCTTCTCAGATATTTGTTAAATGACTACTTAGTTAATCAATGTTATAATTAATTTGATTTAAAAATTGTAAGTATTTAAATCTACCTCTTTTGGTTCGAATACTATTTCGAAGTTGATCGGTAAAAAGATTGATGTAGTTCACAATTGTTTGTTGTTGATAATTTATGTGTTTTGTTATATTTTGAAAACGATCGATAATTTTTTACCACATTTTCAAAAAAAATTGAAAAATGTGCTTATAAAACTTCACTCTGTCCGTCTGTCCGTTTGTATATTTACAAAACCTTTTACACCGTTTGAAATAGAGTAAAGAAATTTTAACCATAGGTAGGTATTGCAAAAAAAAATAATTTCGTACAAGAACTTTTTTCTGCAGCCCCATCTGTTACAGGGCTATAGTCCTCCAAAGTTACAAAAAGCCCTATATTTAAATTGTTATAACATGAGTTCTATTAGATATATTTCGTTCTATTATATATATCTGAAAACGGTTGCTGGTTTTATAAACTTTATAAAATTTTAAAAGGCAAATGTTAAGGGTTACGTTTACGTATTTATCATACGGTACTAAAATTTAACATTACGCAAAACTCAATATTTGCAAAATTTTTGGCCACACATATCTTCTGAACAGTTCAATCTAGGATCTTGAAAGTTTTTTACCAAATATATAAAATATAAAGCTGCAGTATTATATTTCAACATATGTTAAAGGTTTTTCTTAAATTTAAAAGGGGTTCTTTAAGTTTAAGAAATTGTCTTTTAGTAATAAAATTTTAGGTAAAATTCCAAATTTTGGTGAAGTTCACAATTGATTTCCTATAACCAAAAAAAATGGAAAGGCATGACAGGAGGGAAATAGATCCTCGAGAATCATCATAAGTTTGCTTAGCAAAAATCTGGGAACAATTGAAGGGATATTAGGACTTTAGAATTAAAACTTTTATGTTTTTATGAAACATTAACTAATTCACCAGTTTATGTTTTTCCAAAATGACACGTTAACATTAAAGCTCCAACATTATATTTCGGGCTTGTTAACAGGTTTTCTTGAGAGCATTGGGATTATATTCTAAGTATTTATTGATTTCACTATTGGTCATAATTAATAAATTGATGAAATAACTAAATTATAATATCATTTATTTTGAAATATATTTTTAGGAAAATAAATGATAAAATAGTCAGTTAGAAGCCCTATATAAGTTTGAAAATGTGCTTTTTAA
The DNA here is from genome assembly GCA_963082915.1 of Dolichopus griseipennis. Taxonomy (NCBI): domain Eukaryota; kingdom Metazoa; phylum Arthropoda; class Insecta; order Diptera; family Dolichopodidae; genus Dolichopus; species Dolichopus griseipennis. Next base: position 238,339,242 of record OY720441.1, on the reverse strand, counting down.
AAACCCTCGGTTTTTTTCATCACTTGTTTATTCACTAAATTTTAAAGGTGAATTTCGCCATTTAAATAATTTTAATGTTTCGTAATATTTTTAATCTCTTCGTTTAACCAAATAGCATCGTTTGCGCCCATATTGCCAGTTATATTTTTGATTAAGGTTTCTAAACCGTTTATAAGTCCTAGTTTTTTTTTTAATTTTGGCATGAAAGAGTGAAGTTTATTTTTAAGTTCTTGTTGTTTAATATTCTGGCAGCATGTTGTTCTTTTTTTTAAGAATGAATACCACAGTATTGTAATCAAGTCTCTGGCGTACATACATCCATTTTGGCTCTCCCAGCATAAATCTTATGTTCGTCCTTCTGCCTCGTTTTAATATGATTCGCATTGCTTTATTTTGAAAGATTTTTAATTTTTCTTTTTTATTTTCATTATATAAGAGCTGCAGAGACGCATAATAATCGAAATGTGGAAATATTGTATTGTATTTGTTATTACACTTTTTAATGTAAGTTTATTCTGTATTCTGCCTAAGTAACCAACTTTCTGAGATATCTTATTGCATATATGTATTCTGCATGCTTATTAACCGTTAAATTGTGATCAATTTGCACTCCTAAATATCTAATTAACCTTATTCTTTCTATTGTATTATTGTCTATTCGTATTTCAGTATTGCATCCCGTTCTATCACTCATTACCATGCATTTTGTTTTCTCCAAATTTTATTTTTAATTATTCATACACAGCCAATTAAAGAGATTTTGTAGATCTTCATTGAGTTCGGAGCAACATTCTTCCACATTTCGACCAACTATGTATATTAGCGCATCATCAGCAAAAAGTATAATTTTAAAAAATTTGATGCATGATTTTATATCATTTATATGAATTAAAAATCTTATTACTCCCAAAATTACACCTTGTCGAACGCCATTTTGAATCAATTCACTAATAGAAAATTTACAATCCACACATGTTTTTTGTGTTCTAGCTTCCAAAAGACTTTTAAACCATTTGTGCCCAATATCGCCAATACCATATTTTTTGAATTTTTTTAATAAAATATCTCAGTCTACAGTTTCAAAAGCCCTTTAAAAGTCTAAAAAGACAGCAGTAATAACTAAATTATTTTCTTTTGCTAATTTCCAATCATAAAAAACAAAGTTTAATGCAGTTTCACATAAATGTTTTCCTCTAAATCCACTTTGCTCATTACACAAAATATTGTTTTCATTTAAATAATGTTGTAACTGCAAATTAACTACTTTTTCTAGTATCTTTTCGCATAGAGGACTCATATTAACCCATTTGGATATTTAGGATGAAAATTGCCTTTTTAAATTTTTGCAATTAATTAAAATTTTGAAATTAATACATACTTAAAAGTATGATTAAAATAGTAGTAAACGTTCAAAATAATTATTAGGAAAAACTATTTAACATAAAAAGAAATAAAGAAACAGTCAGTCGGTGCAACCGACTTAGAAATACCCTACACCTATTTGGTTCAAATTTAATGGGAAGTTAATAAGTCATTTTAAAACCATAAAAGATTTTATTAGTTTGAACTTAAGACATGGCTATCAAAATTAACTTTATAGTACTATGAAACATTTTCTAATTACTTTATCTATTCAAAAATATTACAAATTCTTACTAATTTATCTATTTAAAAATATTAAAAAACAAAAAAACTTGAAACAAATTAAAATATATTTATTTCGATTCAATTACAAAAGTTAAAAAATTTGAATTATTAAATTTTGTGATAAAAAGCTAATCAAAGCATAATATATTTAATAATTCAAATTTTTCAAATCGATCAAAAGCTTCTATAATCCGAACTCATTGACCAAACTCGAGCAGAACCAATTCTCATGATACTTTCATTACTAGTAACCTACAGTTTAAATTTCTACAAAATAGCGGCATCATTTTATGAGTTATGCTATTTTTAAAATATATGTTTGTTAGCCCTTGAACTTTTCAAACGTTCCAGAACCCGAAACCATGGTACGATTTCGCACATATGCAAACCGCGCTGTATTTTAAATACTAGTGAACCCTTGTACACAATTGGACCATTCTATCTTAATTTTAAGTTACTATTTTTAATAATTTCGATTATAAGCTTTTAAACCTTGGTAGGTCTAAGAGGAGTACTGAACCACCACTCCAATAGACCCTAATTGAGGGGGCCACAAAAATAGTAAAGATCACCCTTGTACAAAATTTGGAGCTTCTACATTTTTTCAAGTTGCTATCTTTATTAATTTTATAGATATACTTTAAGGTCTTCGGAAATGTATATAAAAACGGAAATAGGAAAGAACCCTCGCGTATCAAATTTAAAGTTTCTATCTTCTTGAATTTCGAAGATAAGCTTTTTAGTTTTGGGATTTCTTAGGAGGCATCTGAACCAATACTACAATCAAGTCTAAATTTCGGGGACACATAAGAAATACGAAATACATTCTTTGGCTTCGAAATTATAATCGTTTGGCCTCAGATCGCTAAAAAGCTTCTAGAATCCGAACTCATTGTCTGAACTCGACCAGAACCAATTCCCATGGTACTTTCATTATTAGTAACCTAGAGTTTAAATTTCATCAAAATAGCGGCATTATTTTTTGAGTTATACTGCTTTTAAGATATATGTTCGTTAGCCTTTGAACTTTTAAAGGTTCCAGAACCCGAAACCATGTACGATTTCGCCCATATGCAGTCTCCGTCATACTTTCAATACTAGTTAACACAATTGGAACGTTCTATCTTAATTTTAAGTTAATATTTTTATTGATTTCGAAGATGCTTTTAAACCTTGGGGAGTCTAAGAGGGGTACTGAACCACCACTCTGCTTGATCCAAAATTAGGAGAACGCGCAGGAAATAGTAAAGAGCACCCATGTTCCAAATTGGAAACTTCTAAATTTGTTTGAAGTTACTATCTTTATTCATTTCGAAAATATGCTTTAGGTCTTTGGAACTGTGTGTAGGGTCCCCAATCCACTACTCCAATTGGTCCCAAATTTCAAGGACACTAAGGAAATAGGAAGAGACACCCTGATACCAAGTTTGGAGGTTCTATCTTCATTCGTTTCGGAATTATGCTCGTTTGGCCTAAATTCGATCAAAAAGTTCTAAGTTCCGAACCCATTGTACATTACCCACCATACGCAATCACCGCCGTAGTTTCATTACCAGTATAACACAAATTTTGTGAAGATTTGTGCGTCATTATTTGTTGAGTTATCGTGTTTTTTTGCATATGTTTGTTAGCCCTTAGACCGTTTAAAAGGTCCAGAATCCGAACCCATGGGCCGATTTCGCCCATTTGCAATCCCCGCCGTACTTTCAGTCCTAGTAACCTACAGTTAAAATTTCATCAAGATAGCTCCATTATTTTTTGAGTTATCGTGTTTACGGACGGACGGACATGTCAATATCAACTAAGGAGATCACGCTGATCACAAATATATATACTTTTCCATATCTAGCTCGCTTCCTTTAGGTGGTTACAAACACCATACCAAAGTTAATATACCCCTTTACCTATTCTATAGGTGTAGGGTATAAAAACACTTATTTTTAACATGTTAATTTTTAAAATAAGAAAATCATTTTTTGTTAACTATTTTTGTAGGTTAAGTTATAATAAGAATGTAAGCAAATAACAAAATAAAAGTTTAGTGAAAAAAAAAAGATATTGAGGATGACAAACTTTTGAAATTGGTCGTACAATCGTTTCTCTCCATGTATTAAAAAAAATGCCTTCATTCGTCGAAGTATTATTAATATGCATGAGAACATCCCCAATTATATTAAAGCACTCTAATATGAGTTTGAAATTTATTCCTAAAAAATCAGTTTTTTTATTCATATTTATAAGTATTTCGAATAATTCATCTCTGTTTATATTTCTAAATTTAAATCGTGTTTCTCGTTCTTCTATCATATTCTCATATTCAATAAAACTTATGCTTCTTGATATTTCATCAACACTGTTAATAAAAAATTTATTTAATTCGTTAGCAATTTTTACTGAATTATTTATTTCCTTATTATTAACAATAATGCTCTCAATAGCTTGGTTTTCTTTTTTTTTTTACATTATTATATATATTTATTTAATTATTTTTTTTTCTAACCATAGCCTAAGTAAGCCATTTGGTTGTATAGATTAATATTATTGTCGAGCAATTTTAAGTATATCTTTTAACAATTTGTTATGATTAAAATAATTTTAGCAAAGTGTGCAAAGTAAGTAATATAGATAAACATAAATTTACAAAATTTTTATATTTAAAAAATTAAGTAATATCTTAGTTTCGAGTTAAAAGTTCTTTTGATTTTGTTATGAATTTTCCGAATGATCTCCACATTGCTTTATCTCCTTCACAATTTTTAATTTTATTTTCAATAAATCGAGTCTTTGCTCTTTTAATTCCTATGTTATATTTGATTCTATTTTCTTTTTAGATTGCCCAAAGATTTGAATCATTAGTTAATACTGCTCTTTGATGTGGTACTATTTTATTATTTTTGAGTATTTGTAATTCATTGTTATTACATTCCTGCTCTTTAAATCTAATAATAATCTTCTTCTTACAATTATTTACCAAACTTTCAGTATTTTATTTAAACAAATTTGCACAAAGGTTAACATTTCCTATTCAACAAATATCATTTATATTTCCTGTTATTAGCATATTTTCAAAGCTATTTTTATTAATTTTTATTACATCTATTTCCTTTGGTTAAAATTCTTTTTTTGCGTTACAATTTATATTTAATCCAATAGCTTGATGATCCCCAACTGTGCAATCAAATCTGTTTTCAATTGATACTCTACTATTTTCTGCAATAGCTGTTAAAACATAGTCAATAAGTGTTACTGTATTTTTCGATATTCTGGTTGGGAATGTAACAACCTGTTGTAAACTATACAATTCAATAATTCTTTTCAAATTTGCCGCATCACTATTTTAAGCAAGCCAATTTACGTTAAAATCTCCACAAATAACATTTTGGTTCGAAATACAAATATTCTCTTCCACCCACATTTCAAAAATTTCGACGAATTCACTAAAACTAAACTGATTAGGGGATTTATACAATACAGATAAAACCCATATTTCTGGATTTAATTTTATTTTTTTTTGAAGAATCTATAATTTGTTATTGTATTCAAAACTTTTTGTGTTAAAATTTTTATAGAATTTTTTGCATATATTGTAACTCTCCCCTCATGCCTAGAATTTGAATGGCACTTATACATATTATATCCCTCTAGAGAAACCTCATTTCTGGAATATTATCTGTTATATGTGCTTCGCTAAGTAAAATCAAGGCAAAATTATTAAAACTATTCATATGTTGCAATTCAGCAAGTTTCCAGTTAGTCCTTGAATGTTAAATAATATTACTTTCACAAAACTATTTGTGGTTTGACTACTCTATAAAAAATTTTTACGTTTTTCCATCTTAATTTTTCTTTGCAATGTAGGACATAACTTATCAAATGCTTCATGTTCAATATTTATATTTAATTTAAATGAATCATTTGTCCTTATGCAAATTATGCAATTTATACCTTGTCAGCCTTACATTCATTAGCTTTATGATTTTCACCACACCTTGAACAGCATAAATTTGCAATACATTTATGCGCCTTATGATTAAATTCTAAACATTTATGACATTTTCGTACATCATAACTTTCAAAAATTTTGCATATATCCCAGCCAATTTTTAATTTCCTCAACTTCATAGTATTTTTAAAATCTTCCATATTAACTTTTACAATGGTACTATATTTTTTTTATTTTGTTTTATATACTCTTAAAATTTTAATATTATCAGCATATATAAAATTATTTTTTTTTTTTATTTTACATAATATATTCCATTTTTGGATTTCTGTTTTTTGGCGTGATAATTTCATATTATTCTCTGATAATTATACCCGTATGACTATATAGTCCAAGGGTATAATAAATTTGCCATTACGTTTGTGACGCAGAGAAGGAGGGGGAGTAGATATAGACTCAAGTGTATGGATCGGATCAGAATCGAAAAATAAATCAATTTAGTTATGTATGTCCGTCCGTCCGTCCGTAATCCTCAAAAAGTAAAGGAGCTAGGATTATGAAATTTTCACAAATTCGTTTTTATACAAAAACCGGAATCGCTATTTAAATCCAGCCATTTTGGTCCACGGGTTCGAGTACCTGCATACAACTTCTAATTTTATATGAGCATTACTCTATACCTATGGAAGCTGCGTGTCGGAAATTTTCCCAAAAATAGTTTAGTATAATGGCCAAAGTTACTGCAAAATTTGGTTGGTCTACTGCAGAGGGTTCGAGTAGCTGTCATACAACTCTTTCTTTTATATGAGCCTTACACTACACCTGATGAAGCTGGGTGTCTGAAATTTTGTAAAAAATAGTTTAGTGTAACTGCCAAAGTTACTGCAAAATTTAGTTGGTCTACTGCTGAGGGTTCGAGTAGCTGCCATACAACTCCTCCTTTTATATGAGGATTACACTACACCAAATGAAGCTGGGTGTCTGAAATTTTGCCAAAAATAGTTTAGTATAATGGCTAAAGTTACTGCAAAATTTGGTTAGTCTACTGCAAAGGGTTCGAGTAGCTGCCATACAACTCTTTCTTTTATATGAGCATTACTTTACACCTAATAAAGCTGAATGTTTGAAATTTTGCCCAAAGTAATTAACCGGATGATATAATGTATATGTTACGGTCATACGTTTATTCCAGAGTTGACACAGTCTACTCTACTACACTCCTCCTCGTTTTTTTTGAATTCCGTTTTTGATACAGATAACTGACCCATTTTTGTTGTCAATTCTGCTTTTGTTAGGTTAGCTGTTTGCATTTGTTTTACAATAATTGAAGGACCTTTTCTAAGCATATCTGCATAGCTAATTTTATGAATTGGATTATTTATTTTCATATTAACGAACTTTTTTTCAATATTTTCAACTTTGTTATTAATTTTGGACGCATGATTTTTAATTTAATCTGCAGTATCAATTATTTTTCGGGTTTCTATCATATTCTTATCAGAATTATCTAAAGCGTGATTTAGACTTCGAAGTCTTTCCGAATATCTTACTTCGATTGCTTCTAAAAGATTTTTAAATTCATCTTGACTTTCTTCCAAAGTGTTCTGAAATTCACTCATATACTTTTCAGATTTTTCTTGCCTTCCAAAACCGCATCCTGAATTCGAGGCCGCTGCATTTAACATTTTGGTGAAAGATCTTGCCACAAACACCCACACATCTTATACCAGATTCACCTCTAATTGAATTCCTACAAATATTGCATTTGCCATTCGACATTTTATTAGTATTATATCTTTATTATAATTATTATATTATTTTAGGGTTAAGCGAAGCTTTTCCAAGTTTGGAGGATGCTTCTCGCGGGAGCTCAAATAACAACCCAAAATTCATCACTATTCTTTTCGTCCGACTTATATAAACTACTGTCTTCTTTCAGTGTATTCGCAAAAAACAAAGCAATAGATGGTATCAGTTCTGAAATTGAAAAGATAAACATCCTTCGGAATTATTAACTTGTTAGTGTTAAATAAAACCAAAAAACGGTTGAAATTTTTTAAAAATAAAAAACTTTGGTGGTCTCTGCCCTGTTACTATTAGTTTGAAAGTAACTTAAACAGTTGTAAAGGAACTATATTCGATAGAAATCTTTTACAAAAAACTCAAGAAGAAATTCTAGATGAGTTCAAAATCAATGAGTCGTTGAAGTTTACAAATTCAAAAAAAAACATAGATGGGAAATCCATTCCAACGGGACTAATACTCTTAACTTTTGACCTACACAAAATCCCACAAAAACTTAAAGTAGCGTGGTATTCTATTGAAGTTCGTGAATATTTTCTTAACCCTGTGCGCTGTAAAACTTGTCATTGCAGAAACAATGCCTCCTGTGATAATTGCAACCTTCACCCTATATTCCAGTAGAATGCACGCGTTCGATGTGTGCAATCTATCTCGCGGAACACCCAGCTTCCTCGAGAATGTGCCCTTAATACCTTCAACAGAAGGAAATTCTGAAAATAAAAACACAAAACAAATGCACAATGAATGAAGATAGGAAATTATACAAACAACTGCATCCGCTAAATTTATCTGCAAATCTATTTTCACGGGTAATCAGTAGCTCTTTATCTTCTGCAAAAATCCAAACACCAATTCAAACTACATTAAATTTAAACAACGCTGCCCCCTAAAAATTTAATATAAAAAACCGTTAAGCAAAAAGGAATCTGAAAATAAATCTATAACAACAATTTCATGTTCGGAGAACATAAACTCCACCATTCCTCTAAATACTAAATCCGATAATAATAAAATAGCAGTAAGCAATAAAAATCAAAATCTCGAAAACAAAATAAATAACAAAAAAAAAAATGAAAAAAATTGTCGTATTTCCGACATACCTAACATAAAAGATTGCCCTTTAAATCATGCTACATATATTAACAAAAATACAAATTCTACTATTGACCTGACATCAACACAATCTATTAACAACTTGATGTCTACACCAGGCACTAATAATTCTATGTCCACACAAGATAATTTCTCATTACCCAAACAATACATTTCAGAAATTAACTTAGGTAATGATTTCTTAATGGAATCATAAAACATCATCTTACATCTTTCATTTGTATAAAACATTATACTAATGTTAAGAAAAAAGCACTATAATAAACATATATTTCGAATTAAAATGCAATAATTACTTGTGATTTTAATAATTTTCATAATGACCCTTAACATTCTGCAATGAAATATTAAAGGTTATCAAAACAATTACACTGAAATAGAACTACTTTTTAAATCACAACACCTTCAAGTTTTTTGTTTGCAAGAAACACATCTAAAATATAACACATCTCTACATACACCTAAACAATATTCTGGTTATTTTCAAAATTTCAAAAACAACACAACAGCTAAAAAGGGAACAGGAATTTTAATACACTAAAGCATTCCGCATAAAAATATTCAATTAAAATCTAACTTATCAATAGTTGCAATAGAAATCAACATTAAATTTCCGATTTCAATCATTTCACTCTACATCCCATCTGAACAAAAAATTACTTCACAATATCTTTGTATTATCACATCAAACATTAAAACGCCAATCATTGTAGCAGGAGATTTTAACGGTTGAAGTCCTTTTTGGGGCTCCTCTAGCACAAATCATATAGGCAAAATTATAGAAGATTTTGTTTTTAGTACTAATATTTCAATATTAAACAAAGGCTCCCCACCTCATTTCTCCATCCACGGACCAGTCACTAACATAGATTTATCTTTATGCAGTACACAATTATTTACACATATCAAATGGAATATTTCCACAGATTTACACAATAGTGACCACTTCCCCATAATAATAGAAGTTAATCTTTTAAATGCAACAAATGTTAAGCTCTTCAAACCTGCAAAATTTAATTGTAATGACGCAGACTGTCTAAAATTCCAAAACAAAATAAAAGAATTAAGTAAAAATATAGCTCCTCAATATATCAACAAAGAAGCATGTCAAATTCAGAAAATAATCCGATGTTCCGCAAATATTTCCATACCTATATCTTCTTTAAAATTTTCAAACCGGAATGTTCCTTGGTGGGCGCCTAAACTTAAAACCCTTAGAATTCAAAAACAAACAGCCTGGAAAAATTGTCGTAAAAACAGTACTATTTGGAATTTAATAAACTACCGTAGGTTAAACGCCTTATATAATAAAAAGAAAAAAATGGCAAAACTTCAAGACTTCACTAAAACACAAATCCCAGTTAACATATTATGGAAAAGAATTTCCTTCTTAACTGGAACATATACCCCTTCTCAAATTAATTAAAAATAGGCGCTATTACAACTGATGACAAACTAAAAATCGCAAGAATTTTTTTAAAATATTATTAATGTTATCCAGAAATTAATGTACAGCCCTCCGTAAATACAGAAGTCACATACAATAATTTACTCTGTAATAAGCAAACAAAATTCTTAGAAATGGACTTAAACATAATTGAATTAGAAAATAGTTTAAACACTGCTAGTGGCGTAACTCCTCAGCAAGATAAAATAACATATGAAATATATTAAAAAAAACTCTAGGAATTCTAGGATTTTTCAATAATATCTACAATAAAGGAACAATCCCTCAGACCTACAAAACAGCAATAGTGATACCAATAAAAAAACCACATAAAAACATAGACGAGCTTTCAAACTATAGACCAATATCCCTATTGCCGTGTATTAATAAAATTTTAAATAAAATAATAGCCAAACGTTTAATGTGGATTCTTTCCTACAATAAATTATTATCTCCGTATCAGGTAGGTTTTAAAACAAATACAACAGATGCTCTTATTTATATAGATCATTTAATATCTAAAAATCTTTCCACAAAAAATCACACATCCATTTTATCAATAGATTACGAAAAAGCGTTTGAAAAAATTAGTTCACGCATAATTTTAGAAAAATTACAAGAATGGAAAGTCGGTCCGAAAGTTTTTATTACGTTAAATCTTTTTTAAAAATCGTAAAATACGCAGGGTGAATAATGTATATTCGCCTACATTTTCAAATGTAAGCATTTCCGTGTATGTTTTTTTTTTTTTTGTTTTTTGCGAGGGAATGGAATGTTCGAAAGGCACCCATTGAAACTGTGCGGTATTTCTTTAGGTAAATCGTTATTTAGTTCACTGACAGTGAAATTTTTTGCTTTTTTTTAATTAACCTGATGATTAATGTTACAGCGGCTATGAAATTCGTAGGAAGCTACAAGGGTGCTGGCATCTGCGAAACTGTGAATTGGATTGGAAGTTAAAGATAGAAGATCATTGATGAATATTAATAAGAAGGGCGGGGAAAGAACAGAACCCTAAGGTCACAAGCGTTTTGTTTAAATTTGTCAGATGATAAACCATAGACCAGTACTCGAATCATACGATTCGAAAGAAAATCTCCAATCCATTTGAGAAAGACTCTACCTAACCCTATAGCTCTGAATTTTGGTAACAAAGCAGCATGTCATACATGGTCGAAAGCTTTAGAAATATCCAGTGCTACCACATCAGAATCACCAGAAAGGTGAAGACTAATATTGAGCTTTTTACAAAGGTAAGTCATGATCACCAGTTGACCGACGGGCTCTGAACCCGTATTGACGATCATGAAGCAAACATTTATGATCCAGATATTTCAATAGCTTTTGGTTTATAATTTCTTTCATTACTTTGGAAAGGACCGAAATTATAGCTGTAAAGCGTTAGTTAGAGGGATCGCTTTTATTACCTTTTTTTGGAATTGGAAAACCCTGTTTTTGGAATTGTCCTCCTTTAGATTTTTTGCAAACGTCCGAAACGACGTTTAATACGTTGGAATTTGCGTTTCAACCCTCGGTTGAATAAGAATTTTGCTTAGTAATAACTCTCTTACATCTGTTTCGAACCACGATATAGTTGGCCCTGTCAGACTCCAACCCGCTGGTCTGGTATTGCTTAAAAGCCTCCTTCTTTTTACGAATGGCTTCTTTGCAAGTGCGATTAAACCATGCTCTGGATTCTCGTTTAATACTTTTCATGCAGTGAGGAATATACAACTTCGTTCCAAGTAAAATTGTTTTACTTATCGCTTTTGCAGCGAAGTTGACATTTTTACCGCGGAAGCAAATGACCAGTTGAATGCTTTGAAAAAATTGTTTTATCCTTCCCAGTTTTTTTAGGAGGAATCCTTCGGCTGCCTAATGTGCTTACCGGGAAGCCTGTTGGCACCAGACAGTGGTCAGCGCCTATCACGGGCAACCAACTGAAACTACATATTTTTCAGGGTGAGTGGTTAAAAACAGATCCAAGGTCTTTGTTGTGTACGCTGAAATCCCTGCCAGAACAATTTCGGTTTCTGAACATGATTCCAAAATTTCATTGATCTGGTTTGAAATACTGTCAATTTCCACAGCAGTTTCTTGGTCATTTGAATTGGGTGATCTGTATAAAAAACAGAAATGTATTATATGCTTTTCAACGAAAATTTTAACCGAAATATAATGGAAGGTTGGGTTAGAAGGTTTATATTTATTTAGGGTGTTGAAAGCAATGTCATTTTTAATGTAAATCGCGATTTCTCTTTTGTGTACGAAGTGTAAAACAAGTGAGTAGCCAGTAATACTAAAATTATCATTTTGTCCACTGACTTGTGTTTCACCAAGGACTAAAGTTCCTGGTTTTGTAGAGTTAGGATGACATTCTACGGCATGAAAATTAGCTTTAAGGCTCCGAATATTACAAAAATTAACTCGAAAATTGGCAATTTTTAATAACAATTAGTAAAAATAGATATAAAAAAAAAAAAAAAATTAAGTTTTGAAAAAAAAGTAATCAAAATTTTGTTGAGACCTATAAAATTTAATTGTATTATAATTTAAGTTAAATATTGTCGGTGTACGATTCCTACAACTCGAACAAGTTATTACCGTTTACAAAAATAAAAATATTGTTAACAATATTTACAAAATACCATCAATAATACCCTTATTTTATTCTGCTATGAATGAGCAATCGGTTTATAACACCATTCAAAAGTTTTTAACTAGACCTTATTGAACTTAGTTACAATCAAAAAACTCACACATAGCAAGTAAAAATACGCACGTATATGTAAATAATTAAATTTAAATGAAATAGTTTTAGTTAATTGAAAAGAAATGAAAAGTCATTCTTTTATGATTAAAATAAAAAAAAAATGAGTAAGGTCAACGTATACCATTAAAAATTAAAACAATATAAATTAAAATAAAAACAATACGGTCACATAGTATTGATGATATTAATTAATGAGCGAATTTGGAAATAAGAATATTACCATCCGGGGGAGAGGGAATGAAATGGATATATTTTAACCCGGATTATACTGAAACTAATTTTTATGCAATTATCATGTTTTTGTTATTGAATTGTAATAACCTTAAAAGAAGAAGCATTTTATGTTTAGAAACCATTTTTCCAGTTCTTGCGGTTTTTGAGATAATGGGTGTCCTTTTAAAAGGACGGTAGCATAATATACAGTCAAATTTATTAATTTTTTTAACATTTTTGTTTTCATTATTCTTTTAAATAGCTTTTTATTAACATATAATATAATAAACATTTATTACTAATTTTGATATTCAGAATAAAATTAAATAAAACACAATATAGAAACAAGTAAAATAAATAAAATTATTAAATAAAAAAAACAACAAAAAGTAAAACTTCAATTTTTTATATATATATTTATATAACTTCAATTTGGTAATTAAAAAAAAAAATAATAATTTAAATATAACTTATAAAATATTCCTATATGTAACGTTTATAATTTATGATAATTATAAAAACAGTCTTTTGGATGTAATCCTACTTCACATTTGGTACAAAAAAAATTAACTTTTTTGTGACAATAACCACATCACGTTTGTAATTCTTGATACTTTATAAAATGATCATAGCAATCATATCTAGAGAAATTATGAACATGTTTAGATTTTTTAGATGGTCCTCTTTTGGTATCTTTTTTAAAAGACTCGAGTAATCCTTGTGCTACTGTTCGTCTAAATCTTAAATGGTCCATTTGCCCTCCATTATGTTGATATAAAAGCCATGCATTTTGCTCTGCCATATCTATACATTGACCAATACCACTTTTTACTCCTAATCCCAATTCTATACAAGCTGATGTTTTGATCGGCTCGATCCACACCGCCCATAAATTCATTATAAATTTTAATTATGTTAGGTTGCTTATGCTGGACGATTATGCTGTTGTGCATATAAATTCGAGTATCGAACTAATAAAGAAATTATGTGGTTGTCAAAAAAATTCAAAAAGAGTTTAACTGGTGATAAGTTATTTTTAACTTCCTCATTTGGGGTCCACAAAATTGAGTCGGAGCAGTCAATATTCTCTTCACTCCAAGAAAACTCTATAGCCCTATCAATTTTTATTTTTTTAATTGGAGGAATTCTATCATTTTTTTCCTTTTCAGCAATAATTGAAAGTGGAATATCATCTTCACTTTCAAATTCTTCACTACTATTGTGAGCCGTCATAAATTCCGCTGCTGCACGAAGTTGATTTCCAAGCAAATTATTTATATTTACGGTATCTTCTTCACCAGAATCTTCATCCGTATTATAATTGTTACAATTTTCAGGTGGAATTATAACTATATTTTCTGGAATATCTTCATCACTCAAATTTTCCAACTCTTCCAATATTTCATTTAATGTTAAATATTTATTCCAATGCCTAAAAATAGCCAAAATTACATAATTATTTAGCCAATAATAAAAATTATTCATCTTATTTATTTACTTTTATAATCTTAGTACCAGTAACGGTTTATGCTACTGTCCTTTTAAAAGGACAGTAAACTTTTTCTTATTGTATCTTGTAAAATATCGATGTTACAATTTTTTCAACAGACAAAAAATTGTATTTTAACATTTTTTATTAAATCTGCATTCAAATAATATTGCTAATTTCAATAATTCATTTTTAAACTCACCTAGAATCATCCATGGTCCAACAGAAAAAAAAATGTGAAAGTTTCCACTTATAAATAATTCACAACACAAAAATCTAAACTTGTTTACTACAAAAAACAATTAGAACTGAATATTTATTTTCATCTTCTGTCAAAATTTTAAATTCATTACAAATAATTTGGCGGGAATTTTAAAATTTATTAACTGACCTTTTAAAAGGACAGTAGCATAATCCGGGTTAATTGATTTGTTTACAAATTGTAGTAGATGTCAGATAAAGAGTAATCTTCAATAAAAAAAGTAGTATTCAATTTAATGTAAGCAAAACAAAGCACGTGCCGGTATGAAATTAAAAGTAAAATTAAAAGTGAAATGTTATATAAAAAAAAAATTTAGTATTAAAATTGAAAATTAAAAGTAAATTTAAAAAAAATTATAATCAACACAAATTAAAATAAATTTTTAGAAAATTAAATTAGAATTAGTGCTGTGAATTTGAAATAAAGAATTAAGTAAAGGAATTATTACATTATAGAAAACAAAAGAAAATTTTAATAAACAAAATTATGATGATAAATAAAAGAAAAAAAATATACTTAACTTGAAACCATTGGAGATGAGGCCATATTATCCAAATCACAACACTGAATTTTAAAATTTTTTTTTACAAAAATAAAATAAAACAAAATATTACTTTAAAATAAAATATAAAAAAAAAAAATTTAATCTTATTTGTTTTTGGTATTTAAATACACAAGAAAGAAATTATAAAAGCAAAAAGAAATGTAAATAAAAATTAAATATTTTGTGCTAAAATTTTTTTTTTTTGAAACAGTGATAACCTGTTGAAGGTTGAAGAGTATCTAAATGTAAAAAAATTAATTGTTAACGTCCAGACATAAAATTTAATAATTCAACAATTATTAACACGTTGACGCGCACTTTTTTTCAATGGAACTACTCAGAAACGCACTAGTCATATCTTGAACAGTTTTCAAGATATTTCAAAAATTCCTTTTGGATTTGATTTAGAATTTAATTTATACCCAAAAAAAGTTAAAAATAATTAAAAAAAAAATTGACTGCAATAGCATTCATTTCAAATTCTTATGGTAAATACCAAAGCATGGTGGACACGAAACTGGCTTTTGGGGACATGTTTGACATCGGAAAAAATTTTGTTTAGTAATTTTGTTGGCAATTTCTACAACGTAAGAAATATGTTTTTCGTTTATAATTACTAGGTAATGGAATTTTTTCCATAAGGTGATGGCTTTCAGAATTTTTTAATGATGAAAAAATAGATCTAGAAGAACGTAGCGATTGATTGGCAAGTAATGAAACTTTCAGTGGACGGCCTCTAGGTGTAAGTACCAAACTCGAACCATCTGTTATATCTAGGGAAGGATTGATTAACGACTTTATCAAAGCATTTCTGAATTCCAAAAATGTAACTCTTTTATGAAAAATTTTATAGATGTAATAACTATTAAAAACACTGATATCTAACAAGTGAAAAAGAACCTTTTTGTACCATCTTATACTTTTTCTCGGGGATAAATAATAAGCAATCATTTGATTGTTCCTGTCAATACCAGACATATGCTTATTGTAATTTGTTTTATCTTTTGGTTTAATTAATTGTTTTCCAAATCTGTTTTTAGTTCCTAGTTTGCGGTTGTTATGGAAAGTACATCTCTTTTATCTTTCCACTTTGCAATATAAACCTTGCCTTTCCTTCTCCACACTAATTCACCTTTTTTTAACGTTTTGTGAATAACTTCTTTTGGATTATCTTTTCTGTTTGCTCGCAGTGTACCTGTGGAGTGTGTTTTATGAATTCAAAGTTCATTGGATAAGCTGTAACTATTATAGAAATTATCCATGAATAAGTGATGTCCTTTATAAAGGTAAGGCTGAATCAATTCGAATACTATTTTTTCCGTTTTTGATCATTCTAAACAATCTTCAGAAGTTTCCTCTCTTCCTTGGTAAAGTTTAATGGACAATATGTAGCCATCACTTGTGGTAAGTTCATAAAATTTAATTCCATACTTGGCCTTTTTTCGTTTGATGTATTGTCGAAAACTGAGTCTGCCTCTATGCAAAAGCAGAGATTCATCTAAAGATAATTCTTCTTCCGGTGAAAAGTTTTCTCTATAATTTTCTACAAGTATTTTTGATAACGGTTCTACTTTTTTTAAAGCCTTGGAGTTTGCAGAATATTCATCTTCCCTAGAATGGCAGCTAAAACATCTCAAAACTTGTTCAAAAAGTCTGTCGGACATGGTATTAGAAAAAATAGGTGAATAGTATAAGGGATCATTGGAAAATAACAATCTAATATTCGGAAATTTTCTTTGCCCTTGGAGAAAGCAAAGTCCAAAAAACTTATTCATTTCTTCTTCATTTACATTTTTAAAAGAAAGTTTTGCTTAATTTCTAGGTGTGCGTTGATTATTACATAAATTATTACCATAGATATTTGTTGAATTAATTAATATTTCTAAATTTAGAAAAAATTTTATCAAGCACATCTCTTGGTTTAGGGTTTTTGTTTATGTCGCTTGTAATTCCCGCATTTTCACTCAGAAAATAAAAATTTGGAATCTTCCCAGTCTTGTTTCATTGTCAAAACTTTTATCGTGACTACTTTGCGAAGCATCTTTTATCAACCTATATATTTTATATAGGAATTGTGAGTGCTATAACATGTATTTAAATTTTGAAATTCTCTTGACAGATTTTGTAGTTTTTTCTTCACAATTTAACAAAAATTTTTTTGAATATGACAGTTATTTATCTGAATAGACATATTCCATTCTTTATTGCGAGACTCGATAATATTACCAGAGTTACCGTTTTTTTTAAGTTATATAGTAAATTTATGAATGCTATAATATTCATTACCTAAATGAGTAACGCAATTTTGACTGCTATAGCATGCATTAACGTCAACGTGTTAATGTAAAAAATTTAAAAATTCTGGGCGTAATTTTTGATAATAAAAATAATTTTAAGGATCACTGTATGTATTGTAATTTTATTAGAAATAACATCACTTCTAGACTAAATGTAATGAAATATCTTTCATCAAATAAAAGTAATGTTCGTACTAATACCTTATTAACTGTACCTAAATTAACAATAGTTTCTAAAATTTAATACGGACTAATAGTATATAGGAAGTGTGCAAAATCTCAATTAAACAAAATAAAAAACCCATATAATATGGCCATTAGAAGAAGTTTAAGAGCGTTCAGAACAACACCAACAGAAAACATCCTAGCTGAAGGAGGTTTTCTAACTATAGGAAAAAAAGGAAAAAAAAATAATTTTTACCGATAGTCTATCAGCTTTTGAATCCTTCAAAAGTATGGGGAAAGCCTCTGAGGTTATTAACACAATAAAACAACTACTAATAAAAATGAAAAACAAAGTTAAAATAATGTGGATGCCGGCACATGTTGGGATAGCAGGCAACGAATTAGCAGATAAGGCATCCAAAACTGCAATCAATTCACTTCACTTTCACACCATTTAGCAGAAAATCAATAGCAAAATTTACGTCAACAAGAGTTTTGAATTATTTTAATAACGAGTGGGAAAACTACAATCATAAATACAAATTAGTCAACCCAGATAAAAAACCTATTTCGCTAACAAATACGACTTCATCCACTATGAATGAATGCTTTATTAGACTTCGTTTGAGACACACCAACCTAACTCATGCTTTTTTACTGAAAAATGAATAACAATCAACTTGTATCTTTTGCAAAAACAATCAGATCCTCAACCTTTCAAAATGTTAAACCTTTTAAAATTCTCTCACACGCCACTTATGTAAACATTAATACAATTTTAAAATTTATAAATAAATTAAAAATATGTAATCTTATCTAATTTTCTTATCTAAAATCAAATCAATTTATTTTAATACTCTTGCAGTAACAAATAAAAACAAAAAAAAAAAAAATAAATAAATAAAACTAAAACTAAAAAATAATAAAATCCAACATACATTATAATAATAAAATTCAACATAAATTGATGTCCAGTGGCAGCCATTGTCCAGAGATTCTTTTTTTCTTTATTTCATCAACTTTGGATGCTGTGTATATACAACTGTCAACTCACAAATTTTTTATTTTAATATTGATATGTTTTATAAATATATTAATTTTTGTAACTTTCTTAATTTTTTACGATTATTAATAATTTAACTTCTAAAATTTTATTTATTTTATTTATTTTATTCTAACTTTGATTAATTAAATATATAATTTAACTTTGATTTTTCTATAATCTAAATATAATAAAAGACAAACTGCTGCTGCTGCTGCTGCTGACCAACGTGCCCTATGTTATGTTAAGTGTTATTCCCACATGTAAAATACTTCTACTTACAAATACTTACATTCAAAAGAGAAAGAAAAAATGAAATTGATAAATGTAAATTATGAACAGAAAGAAAAAAAAATCAAACCGTATAAGAAATCTGTTAACAGATAGATACAGAAAATTATAATAAAAACGTTTAAAGAAATTTTTTACATTTCATATGTATACTTTTATTTAAATACACTTCCAGAACTAATAACTAACTTTAATTTGTAGTTTTTATTTTTTATAAATATAATAAAAAGACGCTGCTACTGTTGCAATATGTTAATGTTAAGTGTTATTCACACATGTAACATACTTCTAATTACAAATACTTACATACAAAAGAGAAAGAAAAAATAAAACTGATAAATGTAAATTATAAACAGAAAGAAAAAAAAAACAAAACGTATGAGAAATCTGTTAACAGGTAGATACAGAAAATTATAATAAAAACGTACAAAGCTATTTTTTACATTTCAGTATGTATACTTTTATTTTACAGAACTAATAACTAACTACATTTGTAGTTTTTATTTTTTATAAGGAAAAAAAACCAAAACGTATAAGAAATCTGTTAACAGATAGATACAGAAAATTATAATAAAAACGTTTAAAGAAATTTTTTACATTTCAGTATGTATACTTTTATTTAAATACACTTACAGAACTAATAACTAACTTTAATTTGTAGTTTTTATTTTTTATAAATATAATAAAAAGACGCTGCCATTGTTGCAATATGTTAATGTTAAGTGTTATTCACACATGTAACATACTTCTAATTACAAATACTTACATACAAAAGAGAAAGAAAAAATAAAACTGATAAATGTAAATTATGAACAGAAAGAAAAAAAAATCAAAACGTATGAGAAATCTGTTAACAGATAGATACAGAAAATTATAATAAAAACGTTTAAAGAAATTTTTTACATTTCAGTATGTATACTTTTATTTAAATACACTTACAGAAGTAATAACTAACTTTAATTTGTAGTTTTTATTTTTTATAAATATAATAAAAAGACGCTGCTACTGTTGCAATATGTTAATGTTAAGTGTTATTCACACATGTAACATACTTCTAATTACAAAAACTTACATACAAAAGAGAAAGAAAAAATAAAACTGATAAATGTAAATTATGAACAGAAAAAAAAAAAATCAAAACGTATGAGAAATCTGTTAACAGGTAGATACAGAAAATTATAATAAAAACGTACAAAGCTATTTTTTACATTTCAGTATGTATACTTTTATTTTACAGAACTAATAACTAACTACATTTGTAGTTTTTATTTTTTATAAGGAAAAAAATCAAAACTTATAAGAAGTCTTTCATACATCTAAATATATCTAAATATAATAAAAGACAAATAGAGTGCCCTATGTTATGTTAAGTGTTATTTATACTCGTAACATACTATTTCTTTCGTTAATTTTTTAGTTATTAACAGACATAAACTTAAAAAAAAAAAAAATTAATTTTTAAATTTTAACTTAAATGTTGTTTTTGGACATGGACAACTCTATGTAGCTATTTCCAAGGTACGGCGATCTGGAGATGTTAAAATAAAAATTAGTGAGGAAACGGAACAGGGCAAATTAATTCCTAATTCCAATAAATTATATACAAAAAATATTGTATATAAGGAAGTTTTGACAAATACTTAAATTTTACTTTCAATTCTTTGACAAATACATGTGGTTGCAGTAAAGATGGTTAATAACGACATAAGTAAAATGAATTTGACTACACATATTCGTACACCACTACATAGGGACAGTAAATTTGACTGTATGATTACATACATGAGCACAGTACATTTGACTACCATTAAATATTATTTATAACGTCGTTTAACAAATTCGTTGTAACTGATTTTTATTTGAAATGTGGAAACACACTGTTTTTCTTTACTTTTGTGGAAAAAAGAAAATAAATTTTTAGCAAGAAAAATTAAAAAATTACATTTACTTCTCAAATCATTGAGGTTTCCTAAACATCAATACCTAAACATATTAAGCTACATGTATATGTATAAATTTCCTGAATTAAATTCTTCACAAACTGAGAAAATGTTCACAAAACCTACATTTTTTACTTATACCCGTCGTCCGACGGGCTTTTTTACTAGTAATTAATAATTGGCTAAGAAATACACTATTTGCTTAAACTTTGTTTACATTGTATCAAATTACGTTACATTTCTTTTAATACTTTTTTTTTTTTTTAATTTTGTTAAAAACATATTTAATTTTAAATTCTATATATTTTATTTTTAATTTGTATTTATAAATTTGTATGTATATTTTATTTTTTACTTAATTCTTGCTTAATTTTTAATTTACATAATTTAAATATTTTTTTTTTGTACAATTTGCTTAAAAATTTTTTGTTTACAACTAATTTGTTTATAAGAAAAGATTTTCAAAGTTAAAATTAATAATGCATGCTAACTAAACCAACCATCCTTTTCTATCCCATACTCTTTTTTTCAGTAAATATCTCTTCTTTCATTTCACCCTCACTTAAATTAATTTAGCTGTTAATTTTTTATATAGGCTTTCATTAATATATGTGGGATAAAGAAGCATAATGTTTTGAGAGGGTTTGTGTCCGCACTAATTAGTGGTGAATTTTGCAAACAGTCTCTGGGTACAATAAGGTATTAAAAACTGTTGTTTTTGGATTTTTGTTTGTAATGTTCGCCACTATTTTCGTGCTGGCACCATTACTATTACTATTTTTAAATTTTTGTTTTTTTCGTTTATATTTTCTCTATTTTCATTATGCTTTTAATTACTATATATGTGTGATATATGTTTTCTAAATTTTTTTTTTTTTATATTTCAATTTGAAAGTAAATATTTTCAAATCTATTCTTTTTCCTTCCTTTTCCGCTCGCAAGTTGTAGTCAATGGACTCAAATTTTTTATTACAATTTAGTATGCAATTTTCATTCAGTTGAAGCCCATCTTAACTCAGAAAGACCAGCTATACTTCCCTTAAGCGAAACACAAGTTGTAGGTGACGATACTAATTATAATATCAACGGCTATACACTTGTTCCGCTTTTTATTCCTCATCGAGGAGTCGCTTTATATATACGCTCTAATGTAGCTTTCAACACCCTTCATGATCTTAAGAGCTCCAACCCGATTTTTCATTATCTCTGGGTTAAACTCCGTGTTGAAAATGCTATAATATTTTTCTGTTTTTTATAAAGATCTCCCCAGTGAGCTGGAAACTGCTGGGGCCATTGAAGAATTATCCGACACTATCAATAAAATTCTGAAAAAGAATCCCGAATGTGAGATAGCTGTCGCGGGTGATTTCAATGTCCACAACAAAAACTGGTTCATTTTTCAAGTCACAATATCCCGGAAGGTAAACAGGTTGAACTGTTTTCAAACTTATTCCAACTTTCACAACTTGTAAAGAGCCC
The DNA here is from genome assembly GCA_963082915.1 of Dolichopus griseipennis. Lineage (NCBI taxonomy): Eukaryota > Metazoa > Arthropoda > Insecta > Diptera > Dolichopodidae > Dolichopus > Dolichopus griseipennis. The sequence goes on along the minus strand of OY720441.1, from coordinate 238,316,794 downwards.
AACTCGAATTCCGGACCGAGACAATCAAAACGCACATCTTTTGGACTTGTTCCTGACTTCAAGCCCAGAAAAATACAATATTTCTGTTAGCTCACCAATTGGAGGCTCCGACCATTGTCTTGTTAAATCCAGCTTTTCAATGGATTCATCGGCCAGCCGAAACCCTATTCCTAAGAGGCTGGTCTGGCACTATAATCGGGCCGACTGGGTAGGTCTGTCAAAGTCAAACTCAAAGCTGTCTGATTTCCTGCAAAAGAAATCAGTTCAACCCAATTCTGCGATTCCAAGGAGAAAATATTGAACGATCAGAAAATCTAAGCATTTTAGGGTTGCAGCTAAATCAAAAAATGCTGTTGAATGAGCATATTTTTGATATAGCTAAGAATGCTGCCAAGTGCTTGGGTTTTCTGTCTCGTTGCAAAACATATTTCTCTCCTATGGATCTGTCTAATATCTATAAAGCCTATATTCGACTTAAAATGGAGTATAACTCTCACATTTGGGCTGGCGCATCCCAAACTTCCTTGAGTTACCTCGACAAAATCCAAAATCGCGCCTTACGCCTTTTAGGCGACCCTGTCGAGCAACTAACACTTACTCCACTTAACTCTCGTCAAATTATTTTAGCGATTTCTCTGTTTTATAGATATCTTGTAGGTAATGACACTTGCTCTATTGAACTAAAATCAATTATGCCTCCTCTTAAACAATTCCAACGATACACCAGAGGAGCAGTAAGTGCTCATTTCTACACTGTGGAAATCCCAAGATGGTTCAAAACTGGTTATGGAAACTCATTTGTTGTGAGGACTGCTAAGATGTGGAACATGCTTCCATCTAATGTGTTCCCCTCTGTTAATAACGTTCCATACTACAACTTGCAAAAATTCAAAACGAATCTTTTTAGATTCATTTCCAACCTAACACCTAATTCCCCTTTAATATCCTATTTTCCTCCCCTTTCCAACTAAACCTACATATATGTATACAGGAATCCGTTCCTAGCGTTTAGTTAGCGTGTAAAAAAAAAAAGAAGAAAAAAAAAAAATTAAAAATTTATAACAATTTTGAATTTAAACACCTAATTAAAACAAAAATAAACAAAACACAAAATGTATATGTAATTATTATATAAAAAAATTAAAAAAAAACATAGAAGAATAAAATAAACTAAATTTATTTTGATACCTCATAATTGGCAGAAATTTGTGTACCGTTATAATAAATGTAATACTTAATTTGTTTTATAATATTAAATTGTTTTAAATGAAATAGAATTAATTTTGTTATGTTAAAAGTTGAAATGTAAAAAGAAAAAAAAAATAATACTGAAACAAAAACAAATTGTAATATGTAGTTCTAAATATGATATTATGTTATTAGTCGTAGGTATGTTTAAATTTCTCAAAAATAAAATATTTTAATTTTATTTTAATTTTAAATTTAATTTTAATTTTTACTTTAATTGTGTATGTAAAAAAGAAAATTTGTAAAAAGAAAAGAATAACAAAAGAAGCCGATAGCCCTGGCAGCTAGTGCTTCTAAATAATTATTGTTTATAATTGGAATTATATTCAATAAAAAACGAGGAAGATTATAGTTGCCCTTGTCAACTTTTAGATACCCGTGCCTACACTATTATGTATTACATAAATAAGAATTTCATATATTGCAATTGAACTGTTTGACAGAAAATTCAAAATATTTGTTTTTTTTTATATTTAATTACAAAAAAAATTAATAAAAAAAAAACATTAATTAAAAAAAAGATGAATTTAAAAAAAAATATGCTCTGAACGAGATTCGACCCACACTTTTCAATTAAAAGGTCGACCACTAAGCCATCGATTTTTTGTTCATCTCAATTTTTTTTTAAATTATTATAGTTGCTATGGTATCAATTGTTTGTTTTGAATAACTGTTTTGATTTTTTTTAAAAATGTATTAAAAAAAATTAATTTAATATATAAAGAAGAAAATTTGTTTGTTTGTTTGTTTATTTGTTTGTCCAGGATTCACGTGAAAACCACTGATCCGATTGACACAAAATTTTAAAGGAGTAATTCTGGGAGCCCGGGTGGTGACATAGGCTATGTCAGATTTTTATAAGTCAACAGGTTGCGGCTCCAGAGCTGTTTTAAGCTTTTTCGTTTTTTGGATGTCGAGTCAAAACGGCTTGACCGATTGACTTGAAATTTTGCACAAATGTTCGTCTTAGCAACCGGAATTAGTTGCATAAGTTTGGTTGGAATAAATTAACTCATTTCGGCCTGGCGGGCTTCCAAAAAATTTTGTGTTTCCGATTTGTTTCCAATTTTACAGGGTAGTTTCGCAGTCGAAAAGAGAGTCTGTCACAAATTTTTGTTGAGTTCGGTTAACCCGTTTGGGCACGAGGCCCCAATAAAGCTTTTTCAATGTTTTTGATGTCGAGTCAAAACGGTTTGACCGATTGACTTGAAATTTTGCACAAATGTTCCTCTTAGCAACCGCAATTAGTTGTATAAATTTGGTTGAAATAATTTAACCCATTTCGGCCTGGTGGACTTTCAAAAAATTTTGTGTTTTCGATTTGTGTCCAATTTTACAGGTTGATTTTGCAGTCTAAACAGAGGCTGCAAAAAGTTTTAGTTAAGTTCGATTAACCCGTTTTCCACGACGACGCCATGAAGTTTTCTATAAATTTTATTTTCTTATACGATTAAAAGTATTTTATTGAAAATTTTGTACCAACATTTTAATTAAAACCCACATGGTTAATTTGGTTTTGACCTGTTTGTGTGTTTTGAACAAAGATTCAATGAAATTTTAAGTTTTCTTCAAATGAAATCTAAAAATCAAAAAATTCAATTTCTTATATACAGGGTGGACGGTTGTTTTTTTACTTCAAAATATTACCCTTCTCTTTCTCTGCATTTTGAGTATACTACCACTTTTATAGCTCAAAAACTTTGAAAGTTATAAAGTAAAAACTTTTTTGTGATACCTGAAATTTAACTAAATTTGAATTTTTTTTTATATGAATTATTAAGAATAAAATTTTTGTTACTATTTTATCTTCATATCAAAAGTGCACTTTGATTATTTTGTTATCATACGTTATTACCATATTTTTAAATTTCAAGTGTTTTATGTAAATGGAAAACCAGTTTTGTTTTTAAATAAACAAAATATTATAAATGATTAATTGTAATTTTTATCATACAAAAAAAAAAAAAATTCAAATTTTGTTAAATTTATGAAATAAATTTCAGGTATCACAAAAATGTTTTTACTTTATAACTTTCAAAGTTTTTGAGCTATAAAAGTGCTAGTATACTCAAAATGCAGAGAAAGAGAAGGGTAATATTTTGAAGTAAAAAAACAACCGTCCACCCTGTATATAAGAAATTGAATTTTTTGATTTTTAGATTTCATTTGAAGAAAACTGAAAATTTCATTGAATCTTTGTTCAAAACACACAAACAGGTCAAAACCAAATTAACCATGTGGGTTTTAATTAAAATGTTGGTACAAAATTTTCAATAAAATACTTTTAATCGTATAAGAAAATAAAATTTATAGAAAACTTCATGGCGTCGTCGTGGAAAACGGGTTAATCGAACTTAACTAAAACTTTTTGCAGCCTCTGTTTAGACTGCAAAATCAACCTGTAAAATTGGACACAAATCGAAAACACAAAATTTTTTGAAAGTCCACCAGGCCGAAATGGGTTAAATTATTTCAACCAAATTTATACAACTAATTGCTTTCAAAATGCAGGGAAAGAGAAGGGTAATATTTTAAAGTAAAAAAACAACTTCCAAGTCTGTTAGTAAATTGAACTTCATTTTCAAAGAAGAACACATATATAAAATTTGAAGTTAATCGGTTAAATCATTTCTAATATATAACAAAGCAACGAAAAAACCTATAAAAAGCTGTTGGGCCACGATGGGTTAACGGAACTCCACAAATATTTTTTTGTGGCTTCATTTATAAGCAAAGTAGTATTTCAAAAAATTGGCTGAAACTTGCGTTTTTACAATTTGCAAGCTTCCGAGCAACGCCGGGTAAATCTGCTAGTAATTTATAAATGAGAGTTTTAAGATGAATTTAAAAAAAAAAAAAAATTTGCCCAAGCCTGGATTCGAACCGGAACGTTGTAACTACTAGTCGAATGTCCTAACCGCTACACCATAGAAGAATTAATAATTTGTCTACAAAACGAGTTTTCATTTATCTTAATTTTTTTTTTTTTAAATAATTGTAGTTGCTATGGTATCAATTGTTTGTTTTAAATAACAGTTTTGAAATTTTTTATAAAAATATTAAAAAAAATGAATAATTTTTAATATAAATGAGAGTTTTCTGTCAAATTTTCTATAAAATAAAATGTTTCATACATAAAATAAATACATATATTCTATTAAAAAGAAAATAGATAACAAAAAATGAATTTAAAAAAAAAAAAAATTTTTCCATAGCCTGGATTCGAACCGAGACATTTTGGCTGCAAGTCTCAAGTCCTAATCACTACGCCATGAATCGATTAATGATTTAAGTACATTTGGTTTGTTTATACCCGTGCATATATATATGACATCGGGTATATTAGATTTGCTCCTCCGTTTGTAACGCATCGATCTAGACGAGCTAGATATAGTGTCAAGGGTACGTATCGGCTCAGAATCGAAAAATTAGTCGATCTAGCTATGTGTGTCTGTCCGTCCGTCCGTCCGTCCGTCCGTCCGTCCGTCCGTCCGTCCGTCTGTGTGTCAGCACGATAACTCAAAAACTAAAAGAGCTACAGTTTTGAAATTTTCACAAAATATTTTTCAATCAATTTCTAGGTTCCCTATTTTTTTTGGTTAAGATCGGACCAAAACTTCGGGTAGCTCTCGAACAGCTAACTTTTTTAACTCCAATATTTTCATACAAAAATCTGAAATATAGCTATGCACCTTGTAACATGAAATTATATGAATTTTGTTTGTTTTTGTTTGTTGTTTTTTTTTTGTTTATTTTTTTTTTTGTATTTTTTTTTGTACGATTTCGAGTTAGAATTTCATATAATTTAAATGATGCGTAGTTTATTTAAGATAAGCAAAAAAGAAGACAAAGATTTTTTTTAAGTAAATGGCTTCATAAATAATTTATATATATGTATATTCATATAATATGTATATGTGTAATATTTTGAATGAATCATTTTATCAATATGATTATATGATGCTTACTTGCTTAGGTTTAATATATTCGTGAATTAAAAATTAATTAAAAGAGATAGAATTAAAAAATTAGAACTAGAGTTTTGAAATTCACACAAAACATTTTTTGGACATTTTTAAGGTTCCCTATTCTTTTTGGTTAAGACCAGACCAAGGTTTCGGGGAGCTGTCACACGACTTATTTAAACCAATATAAATTTCTTCAAAAGTAATTATACTAGAAAGACGAAAATTACACACGGTTAGTTTTATAATGAATCAAGCACTTATATGAAGTTTCAAAATTTTACGGCTTCATTTGCGGGGGGCTGCCATACAACTTCTTTGCACCAATATGAATTTCTTGGAAACTGAGTATACTACGAGGATGAAAATTACATACTGTTAGTTATATAATGAATCGAGCACTAATATGGAGTTTCAAAATGTTGCGACCCCATTTTCGGGCAGCTGCCATACAAAGTTGTCAATTCGATAACTGTGAATCTAATGAAGCTACGAGGTTAAAATTAAAACTGGGCAGGTAAAGTAATAGGGCAAGTTAGTTGGCAAAGTTGGACATCGCTCGGGCCAACTTTTGGGGTGGGCTATTTTTTTTTTATGGTTATTTTTTTTTATGGTTTTTTTTTTTTTGTTTCTAAGCAAAAATTATGGTATAATGAATTAAAAATTTAATATTTTTTTTTTTTTATTTAATTTTTTTTAAGCAAAAATTATGGGATAATAAGCTAAATTTTTTTTTAACTATTTTACTTTCTTATATTTTTTTTGTAATATTTATAATAGCATGTGGAAAATAAATAACGGTTAGTGGGTAAGCACGGGTATCTAAAAGTTGACAAGGGCAACTATAATCTTCCTCGTTTTATATTTGGTTTCTATTTAGTTATTAATTTTGAAAATATTCATATAATTTCGAAAAATTCGTATGGCAGCTACCCGAAACCTTTGTCCGATTTTAATCAAAAACAATAGGGAACCTACAAATTGTCTAAAAATTACTTTGTGAAAGTTTCAGAACTCTAGCTCTTATAGTTTTTGAGTTATCGTGCTGACGGACTAACGGACGGACGGACGGACAGACGGAAACACATAGCTAGATCGATTCACTTTTCGATGCTGATTCGATACGTACCCTTGACACTATATCTAGCTCGTCTATTTCGATGCGTTACAAACGGAGGAGTAATTTTAATATACCCGATGTTCATATATGGTATGCACGGGTATAATAATAATAATATTTTCACCAGGTTTAAAATTTTCAAAATGTATAATTTAAATGATTATAATTAATTATACCCGTGCATACATATATGACATCGGGTATATTAGATTTGCTCCTCCGTTTGTAACGCATCGATCTAGACGAGCTAGATATAGTGTCAAGGGTACGTATCGGCTCAGAATCGAAAAATGAGTCGATCTAGCTATGTGTGTCTGTCCGTCCGTCCGTCCGTCCGTCTGTGTGTCAGCACGATAACTCAAAAACTAAAAGAGCTACAGTTTTGAAATTTTCACAAAATATTTTTCAATCAATTTCTAGGTTCCCTATTTTTTTTGGTTAAGATCGGACCAAAACTTCGGGTAGCTCTCGAACAGCTAACTTTTTTAACTCCAACATTTTCATATAAAAATTTGAAAATTTGCTATGCACCGTGTATTTAATATGAAATTATATGAATTTTGTTTGTTTTTGTTGTTTTGTTTTTTTGTTTACTTTTTTTTTTGAATAGACAACGATTTCGAGTTAGAATTTCATATTATTTAAATGATGCGTAGTTTTTTTAAGATAAGCAAAAAAGAACACAAAGATTTTTTTTAAGTAAATGGCTCCATAAATAATTTATATATGTATATTCATATAATATGTATATGTGTAATATTTTGAATGAATCATTTTATCAATATGATTATATGATGCTTACTTTGCTTAGGTTAAATATATTCGTGAATTAAAAATTAATTACAAGAGATAGAATTGAAAAATTAGAGCTAGAGTTTTGAAATTCACACAAAACATTTTTTGGACATTTTTAAGGTTCCCTATTCTTTTTGGTTAAGACCAGACCAAGGTTTCGGGGAGCTGCCACACAACTTATTTAAACCAATATAAATTTCTTCAAAAGTAATTATACTAGAAAGACGAAAATTACACACGGTTAGTTTTATAATGAATCAAGCACTTATATGAAGTTTCAAAATTTTACGGCTTCATTTGCGGGGGGTTGCCATACAACTTCTTTGCACCAATATGAATTTCTTGGAAACTGAGTATACTACGAGGATGAAAATTACACACTGTTAGTTATATAAAGAATCGAGCACTAATTCGGAGTTTCAAAATGTTACGACCCCATATTCGGGCAGCTCCCATACAAAGTTGTCAATTCGATAACTGTGAATCTAATGAAGCTACGAGGTTAAAATTAAAACTGGGCAGGTAAAGTAATAGGGCAAGTTAGTTGGCAAAGTCGGACATCGCTCGGACCAACTTTTGGGGTGGGCTATTTTTTTTTGTTTTTTTTTTTTTTTTGTTTTTAACCAAAAATTATGGTACCTATAATGAATTAAAAATTTAATTTTTTTTTTAAGCAAAAATTATGGGATAATAAGTTAATTTTTTTTTTAACTATTTTACTTTTTTATATTTTTTTTTATACCTAATAGCATTTATGATATTTAAAAATTAACTTACCCGTTATATATTATAAATAAATAACGGTTAGTGGGTAAGCACGGGTATCTAAAAGTTGACAAGGGCAACTATAATCTTCCTCGTTTTATATTATTTTTCCAAATATCTTAAAAACAAGTGATGAAAAAAGTCAAGGGTTTTTAAAAAGCACATTTTCAAAATTATATTGGATTTTTTACTGAGTATTTTATCATTTATTTTTATAAAAATATTTATAAAAATAAATTATAATATTATAATATAAATAATTCATCAATTTATTAATTATAAATAATAGTGAAATCAATACTTAGAATAATTCCCTGTTAACAAGTGTGAAATATAATGCTGAAGCTCCAATGTTAACGTTTAATTTTGGAAAAACATACACTGGTGAATAAGTTGCTGTTTTATAAAAACATAAAAGTTTTAATTCTTAAAACCTAGTAGCCCTTCAATAATTGAGATATTTTTATTAGATGATAATCGTTTGAGATTGAAAATTAGTTTAAAATAAAGAGGTCTAACAGACTTCTTTGTAATAAGTGCTTTTTTATTTTTATCTACAATAACTCCTAAAGATTCTAAAGAATCATAGCCTAAAAGATCATCGAAATATTTATGAAATTTTATAAAATAGAAATTTACAATTAACATATTGATTGAATTCTACATAGTTAGGAAGAGTTACTCTTATATTTAAGGAATGTTTATTTAAAACTGTTGTTATATGAATAGGATACTCAAGTCTCAAGATCTTCAGGATAATGGAAATTCAGGCCTTAGAAAGGAATCATAAGCTCCTGCATCAATTAAGAATTTGAGATCTCGTCGGAAAGGTGATTTTATATTAATATATGGTGAAATAGTACAATGTTTATTAATATCTAAGAAACCGATTGATTCTCCGAGGCTTCTACAAGAAAATTTTCATCATCTATTTAGGTTTATTAATTATTTCATTTGTATATGATTGTTTAGGATATGAATATTCATCAATATTATCATAATGATAATATTGATCTAATTCTCGGTAATTATTGGAAGAGTAGTTTGGTTCTACTGCTACATGAAATAATTCTTTATTTGTAAATTTCGGTTGATTTGAGGTACGAAAGAAATTAGTTTGGGTGGTTCTATTAAATTGGGTGGGTTGTTTATGTCTCACTTGAATTAGTACTTAGAAATTAGTACTAAGTTCAATTCGTTCGGCTTTTGTGAAGTTTGGATTACTTTGTTTATGTTGAAAATTATTTGAAAATTGGGGTTGTGGACGATAAAATCTAAGTTGAGAAAAATTATTTTGGTAACCGGTATTACGTGATGTTGGGTTTGTTATTTGAGGGTAATTTGGAAATCTTGTAATGTTTGGATTTTTTATCCGATTGAGTACAGAAGAAATTCTTGATGTGGGCCTTAAATTATTTGACGGTTTAGAAATGGTAGGAGTATGTCTTGAATATGAAATGTTCTGCTCTTCAATACATAACGAAAAAGCTTTTGGTAAAGGTTTGGGTTTCATATACTTTATAGTTGTTCTCTTAAACCAGTTAGAAACACGTTCAAACAAATTTGAGTACAAAGATTTCGTTTAGAAACAATGCCACTGTTATTATTTTCATGTGGTTAGTCATTGTTACGAGAATTTAAATTAACTCACAATACAATGTTATTTTCTTAGCTTTTCTTAGACCTTGTGGGTCTCTAATTAAAGAAGTTTCATTACGTTTATCCGAGTAATGAAGTATGGGATTTTCTTTCATTTGCGACCAATCTAGTGGTGTCCCATACATGTTTAATATTTCATTGGCAGGACCAACGATTTTATTTTTTATTGTACGTAATAATATTTGACCGTAATGCGTATTACGAGTGCATTCGATTATGGCAAGTATTTCTTCAACATTATTAACGAATTCGAATAACAATCTAGGATTTCCATCATAGTGAGGAAGATCTTTGAGTGTGTCTGGTACACGGAGGGAATTAAAAATATTGATTGTTGTTACCTGGGGAGGTTAAGGATCTGGAGGGTTAGGTTGTTGTGCACTAGTTGGACACGGAAGATTTGGTCGACAAATTCGGTTAAATTGGAAATTGGGCTTAATTCACTGATTTCACACCAATGAATGTAAGAATTATTCAAATCAAAATTATCAGTAGAACTCTTTAAATCAGAATCAAATAAGCTTTTTTCACGAATATTCGATAAATTGTTTTTTCTAAAGTCGATGTTTAATTTGGGTAATTTGTTGAAAATTTTATTTGAAAGAGGATAGGGTCTAAGCCTATAATTTCTAGACATTTACTTACAAATTAGTAAAAATATATAAAGCTTGACTTGCATGCAAAAACTGATGAGCTGAATCCAATACATAGTTCAGAATAAGCACAAATAGGTTGTACCTTAAGTCTTCTTTCAGAAATTTGTGTTATTATGTAATACCAATTTTCCTTTGGTATTTTCCGGATACTGTTTTGTTTTGTCAAAAAACCTTTGACCTGTTCAGCTTTCAGGAACACAGTACACAGTTCACTGAAACACAAAATTCACTTTAATTTTAAAATTGATCTGTACCAAATGTAAGAAAATAGACTTTGGCTGTTAATGGCTGTTAAGCACAAACGTCAAATCAGTACTTCTATACTGCTGTGAAACATTTATTTGAATTCAATTACAAAATTAGAAAAATTTAAATTTATCACAATTAATTTAATTATTAATTGTGATAAAAAGCTAATCAAAGCATTAATATATTTAATAATTCAAATTTTTCAAAATTATTACTTATTTTAAATTGTTAGTTTATGCATCTATTAGAAAAGCAATGCAATAACAAAATGCAAAATATGCAATAAATGTATTTCTAAAATACAATAACAAATTTAGAACTTTTCATATAATTTATTTAAATATAAAAATATATTTTACATACATGCAGCAAGTATCTTTGAACACAACTTAAGAATCCCCGCGATACGTTCATTACTAATAACTTAGAGTTTAAATTTCATGAAAATAGCGTGATTAGTTTTTGAGTTCTGGTGATTTTTTAGAAATATGTTCGTTAGCTCTTGTGCTCCAGAACCCGAAACCATTGTCCAATTTTGCTTATATGCAGTCCACGCCATACTTTCGAGTTTTGGAACTTTTGATCGGTTCAAGGACTAACGAACATATATTCAAAAAACACCTTTACTCAAATACTAATGACGCTATGTTGATGAAATTAAAACTCTAGGTTACTACTAATGAAAAAACCGCGGGAATTGCTTACAAGCTTTTGCTGAATTTCCAAACGAGCATAATTTCGAAACCAAAGAAGATAGAACCTTAAAATTTGGGGCACAAGTGTTTTTTTCTTATTTGCTTTGTGTCTGTGAAATTTTGGATGAATTGGTATAATAGATCTTCGAATTTCACAAAGATATTAACTTTAAATTTGATACACGAGGATTCTTTCCTATTTCCGTTCTTTTTTAACACTTTTATATTTTTAAAATGCTAAGAATTTCACCATAAAGCATTATATGTATTACATTTATAAATTCACACTAAAATGTTTTTTTAAAAAACGACTAAATTTATTTTTTTTTTTATATCTGTGGTCACAAGCATTAACAGCCAAAGTCTATTTTTTTACATTTTGTACAGATCAATTTTAAAATTAAAGCATGTCTCTATCTCAATTACCTGGTTCTTTGACGAGATTATAACTATTTGACAGCACTTGAAATTGGGTTTTTTGAATTATTAATAATTAATTTAATTAACAGTTATAACTAAAAAAACAGACTTTGGCTTTTAATCTTTTTGCAAAATTTTAAAATTTGGAGATCAAAGTCTAGTTTGGCTGTTTTACCTTTTTATAATTTTAGTTTAAAAATTCCTAACTGAAGTTTGGCTGTTATTCCAATTTTAACAATTTGATAATAAAAATCCAATTTAGAGTTTGGTTGTTATTCCAAATGAAATAAATTATGATTTGAAAAATAATTTCCTGACTTTGGCTTGTTTTCCTGTAAAATTGCCTAAGTCTTAGAAGAAAATTAAATTTAGTTAGCAAATTTTATTATGAAAATTTGAAAGTTCATCGAATTGTCGTTTTGTATCGCCAAAATACTGTATATAGAGTACAGCATGATATAAATAATTAATAACGTAATATTTGCGCATTTTTACTATTTTTGTATATTGCTATTTCATTTACTATCTCTTCCGATTTTTTAACCAAATAAATTAAAAAATTTAAAAGTTCAAGTTTAAAAAATAGAAAGACCTTTATTTTAAAATAAAGTATATATAATATTATTTAAAATACTAAATTTTGTAATTGATATAACTTTATAAAAATGGAAATTATGTATAGCTTTACAAAAATTTATTTAAAAGCAATTTTACAAAATATTAATTAATATTTTTATTTAATTTTCCTTTGCTTAAAATAAATTTGGGATAAATATCTCAGGCTAAAAATCTAATTCCTAAGTACATTTTACATAATAGCGGTTTTAAGTCTTGTCAACAAAGTTTCATTCAAATTGTAAAAGTCAACTAGTACTCAATCTGGCAAATAAAAAAATTAATAAAATCTAAAAAATTTCATAAAAGATTTTTGTTTTGGATTTTATAGAACAAAATTATGCATCGATTAAATGTCAAAACTATTTTGGTGCTTGTTTTTTCGTAGAAAAATGGAAAATAATTTTATTTTAATTATAAGTATGATGTACCTACAAAACTACGACATGTTTATATTTTTTTACTATCCTGATGATAAAATAAAAATAATAAACTATAAAACAATTATAGTTGTTTGTCAGTTTCATATAAATTTAAAAAATAAATTTACCACAGCATCTTGTTCCGTTCTAATGACTTTTTGACATAAATTTAAAAAAATTATACTCATTCACATTGACTTTTTTTTAACATTATTAATAATTAATAAATAAACCGAATAAAAATTCAAATTTATGAACGTTTCAATTTTTTTATTTTATTGGTCGGAAAGTAAAACTAATTTATTAATTTTGGTCCAAATTTTTGTCTTTGGAGACAACTGGTCTGCAGCCTAGCAGTTTGAAATAACCTATGTTCACAATTTTGTAAGAATAATTTTAATCAAATTACTGGTTCATACTTAAAAAATGTCCTTATGTTTATACCCGTGCATACATATATGACATCGGGTATATTAGATTTGCTCCTCCGTTTGTAACGCATCGATCTAGACGAGCTAGATATAGTGTCAAGGGTACGTATCGGCTCAGAATCGAAAAATGAGTCGATCTAGCTATGTGTGTCTGTCCGTCCGTCCGTCCGTCCGTCCGTCTGTGTGTCAGCACGATAACTCAAAAACTAAAAGAGCTACAGTTTTGAAATTTTCACAAAATATTTTTCAATCAATTTCTAGGTTCCCTATTTTTTTTGGTTAAGATCGGACCAAAACTTCGGGTAGCTCTCGAACAGCTAACTTTTTTAACTCCAACATTTTCATATAAAAATTTGAAAATTTGCTATGCACCGTGTATTTAATATGAAATTATATGAATTTTGTTTGTTTTTGTTTTTTTGTTTACTTTTTTTTTTGAAAAGATAACGATTTCGAGGTAGAATTTCATATTATTTAAATGATGCGTAGTTTTTTTAAGATAAGCAAAAAAGAACACAAAGATTTTTTTTAAGTAAATGGCTCCATAAATAATTTATATATGTATATTCATATAATATGTATATGTGTAATATTTTGAATGAATCATTTTATCAATATGATTATATGATGCTTACTTTGCTTAGGTTAAATATATTCGTGAATTAAAAATTAATTACAAGAGATAGAATTGAAAAATTAGAGCTAGAGTTTTGAAATTCACACAAAACATTTTTTGGACATTTTTAAGGTTCCCTATTCTTTTTGGTTAAGACCAGACCAAGGTTTCGGGGAGCTGCCACACAACTTATTTAAACCAATATAAATTTCTTCAAAAGTAATTATACTAGAAAGACGAAAATTACACACGGTTAGTTTTATAATGAATCAAGCACTTATATGAAGTTTCAAAATTTTACGGCTTCATTTGCGGGGGGTTGCCATACAACTTCTTTGCACCAATATGAATTTCTTGGAAACTGAGTATACTACGAGGATGAAAATTACACACTGTTAGTTATATAAAGAATCGAGCACTAATTCGGAGTTTCAAAATGTTACGACCCCATATTCGGGCAGCTCCCATACAAAGTTGTCAATTCGATAACTGTGAATCTAATGAAGCTACGAGGTTAAAATTAAAACTGGGCAGGTAAAGTAATAGGGCAAGTTAGTTGGCAAAGTCGGACATCGCTCGGACCAACTTTTGGGGTGGGCTATTTTTTTTTATGGTTTTTGTTTTTATGGTTTTTTTTTTTTTTTTTTTTGTTTTTAACCAAAAATTATGGTACCTATAATGAATTAAAAATTTAATTTTTTTTTTAAGCAAAAATTATGGGATAATAAGTTAATTTTTTTTTTAACTATTTTACTTTTTTATATTTTTTTTTATACCTAATAGCATTTATGATATTTAAAAATTAACTTACCCGTTATATATTATAAATAAATAACGGTTAGTGGGTAAGCACGGGTATCTAAAAGTTGACAAGGGCAACTATAATCTTCCTCGTTTTTTTATACCCGTGCATATATATATGAACATCGGGTATATTAGATTTGCTCCTCCGTTTGTAACGCATCGATCTAGACGAGCTAGATTTAGTGTCAAGGGTACGTATCGGCTCAGAATCGAAAAATTAGTCGATCTAGCTATGTGTGTCTGTCCGTCCGTCCGTCCGTCCGTCCGTGTGTCATCACGATAACTCAAAAACTAAAAGGGCTAGAGTCTTGAAATTCACACAAAGTCATTTTTAGACAATTTCTAGGTTCCCTATTGTTTTTGGTTAAAATCGGACCAAGGCTTCGGGGAGCTGCCATACAACTTTTTTGCACCAATATGAATTTCTTCAAAACTATTTATACTACGGGGATGAAAATTACACACGGTTAGTTTTATATTGACTCCGGCACTTATATGAAGTTTCAAAATGTTAGGGCCCCATTTTCGGGGGGCTGCCATACAACTTCCTTGCACCAATATGAATTTCTTCAAAACTAATTATACTACGCGGATGAAAATTACACACGGTTAGTTATATAATGAATCGAGCACTTATATGAAGTTTCAAAATGTTAGGGCCCCATTTATGGGGGGCTGCCATACAACTTCTTTGCACCAATATGAATTTCTTCAAAACTAATTATACTACGAGGCTGAAAACTACACACGGTTAGTTATATAATGAATCGAGCACTTATATGAAGTTTCAAAATGTTAGGGCCCCATTTTCGGAGGGCTGCCATACAAAGTTTTCGATTCAATAACTGTGAATCTAATAAAGCTACAAGGTTAAAATTAAAATTGGGCAGGTAAATTAATAGGGCAAGTTACTTGGCAAAGTTGGACATCACTCGGACCATCGGACTTTTAGGGTGGGCCAATTTTTTTTTTTTGTTTTTTTTTCTTTGTTGTTTTTTTTTTTTTTATTTTTTTTTTTTTTTTTTTTTAAGCAAGTTATGGGACAATGAATGAAAACTTTTTTTTTTTTTTTGTGATTTTTTTTTTTTTTTTTAAGCTAAAGTTATGGGACAATGAATGAAAATTTTGTTTTTTGTTTTGTGACTTTTTTTTTTTTTTTGTTAATTTTTTTTTTTTTTTTTACGTCAAAATTATGGGGTAATGAGTTAAATGTATAAGAGAAGTAAATTACGGTTTATTTTATACACCATAGTGGGTATGCACGGGTATCTAAAAGTTGACAAGTGCAACTATAATCTTCCTCGTTTTATTTGGTAATAGTGAATATATGTATGTAGTAGTATATTATATTATTATTATTTATTCTTATAAAAGTCTTAGAAAACCAATTGTCTTCTATCAAGTTTTAATAATTTAGCTAATTAGGGCCAATAATAATAAAAAATATTCTATTATTTATTATATTATTATTATTATAATTAGTATTATTATTGATATTACTATTATTATTACTATTATTATTACTATTTGATAAACATGCATTAATCAAATATTTTATAATAATTGTATGTTTTATCATTTCAAAACAAAATAGTAGCGTATGTTCAAAAAAAGTTAATGTGAATGCGTAAATTTTTTTGAATTTATGTCAAAAGATGCTGGGACAAATTTGACAATTATTCTTCTATATCTTATTATTTTTAATAAAAATAAAAATTGTTACCTAGGTAATATTTTTAAATGGAAATGCTGTTAAATTTTAAATTTGATATTACTTTTTTGTCTACAATAATAGTATATACAAATCATAATATTTAATCGGCTTATTTTTTCCCATACAAATATAAACATCCTTTTTCTGGGTAAACTATTTAACCAATTTTAATGAAACAACAACCAAAAGAAAGGTTTTTTTTGTTTTCATAGGACAATCATATTTTTTTTAAGAATATTACGTTTTTTCAGGTGAAAACCTGTCTTTAATTTAACGTAATTTTGAATTTAACGGTCACGCGGTTAAAAGTTGAGGCTTATGACTCTTATATTATGCGCCGACTTTCTGTGTAAATATAATTCATTTTCGGTTGTAACTCGCAGCTAAATCTAATTCAAAAGATTATAGGCGCCGACTTATATATATCTTTCTTTTTTTTGTTTAGTTCCAATATTCAATGAACCAGGAGATTTAAATTTTTTTAAAATTTTTTTTTTGTTTTTGTTTTTTTTTATCTTAAAAAGTGAACGAAAAAAATGAGTTCTTTTCGAAATGAAAGCAATTCATTTGGTTTATACAGTAGTTTTCATTTATAACGAACTCGGTGCAATTTTAATTATAATAAACTTTGCACTTTTTGCCAATGATCAAATTTTACCTAAAAATGAAAGTTTTTTATTACATTGATATTTCTTTTATTTAAATATATTATACCTAATTATGTTGCTTGGTGATTAATTTAGTATTTTTTATTTATTTTTGAATATAAAAAAAATCATAATAACGCATCAAAAATACAAAAAAAATTTCATTAGAAGAAAAAGCACTATACATAGACTTGAGGCTGACACATCAAATAAAATTTTAGCAAATGAGTTCGAAGTGTCCATTTTAGAATCAGCACATTCTACAATGTTCAAGTCTTATACTAATTTTTCAAAGTTCACAGCATTCTTTTAAAACGACATTCGTTTATTACGACGAATATTTTCCGTCCCATCATGGTCTTTATAACCGAAAAGTACTGTACTTTGTTTTCGTTTGCTTAAAATTTTTTTTTTTTTAAATCGTATATTGTTATTGGTTTTTGAAAAATAAAAAACCAACTTCTGATAAATAATATTTCTTAAGAAAAATGATTTGTTACTTATGGATCAACCAAATTCAGCATGTACGGCGTTCAGTTTCTGTCAAAAAATTTTGAAATAAGTATTTATGTAAATAAATTTACATGAAAGCATACGCGACGTACTATACCTTGCAGTTTTAAAATTTAAAAATTGACAAAGCGTATAAAAATATTGTAATTGTTTTTTCTTATGTTGCTACGATTAAATTTTAGAAATAAAATATTTTAAAATAATATTTTTTTAAAATAATTTTTTTTTAAAACATATATTCAAAATAATTGAAAATACAAACAATATGTTTGCAAAACTAAAAAAAATAATTTTCTTAAAAAAAATTATTTGTTCCTTACGTCCCAACCTAAATAAAAGCGTACCGCACGTGATGAATTTAGTATTTTCTTATTTATTTTTTAATAAAAAAAAAAAACATAACGTATCAAAAATACAAAAAAAAATTTCATTACAAGAAAAAGCACTATACATAAGCTTGAAGCTGGAACATCATGTAAAATTCTAGCAAATGAGTTCGAAGAGTCCTTATACCTCTTCAACTATACCTTATATTCACAATTATTGAAAATACCTATAGTATGTTTCATAATCTTCACTAATTCAGAAAAAACATACGGAAGCAAAAATAAAAAAAATAAACTTTCTTAAAAAATATTTTGTAATTTAAATGTTTTGTAACTTAGGGCCCAACCTAAATCAACGCGTACGACGAAAAATTTCTGTCAAAAAATTTTGAAATAAGTAATTATGTATATAAATTTACATGAAAGCAACCCAAATACGCGTAACGCGATATACTGTACCTCTGATTTTTAAATTTTAAAAATTAATAAATAAAAATATTGTCTTCGGTTTTTCTTATATGTTTAAATGTTTATTTTTAAATTGTACATTGTATGTTTTGATTAAGGTTAAGCCCTGATAATTAAAAATTTTATTTTACATTTAAACATCGAATAATGTTTTTTCATGATAAAAACTTTTTTTAGTTTTACTTTGACATAACGAACGAATATTATATAAGGCGTTTTTTTTAAATCACAGCAGAGATCTGAGCACGCTCTAAACAACATAAGCACGTTCTAATGAACAGAGGATGAACAGAGTACGCTCAAAACGTTCAGATTTAATAAAAAAACACAAAAATTAAATTATATTAAAACATTTTGATTTTTATTTTACAAGTGAAATCTGAAACAAACGTCAAAATGTCTTTAAGAAAAAAAATGAATCACACACTCTGAGCGCTCAGAGCTAAAAAAAAACGTTTTTTTTTTGACAGTTCATGCTCTACTCAGATTTAAAAAATGCCTTTAAAGGAACTGAAGCATGTATTCATAAATTTTTAATTAGGAAACAGAATACATGTAGGATTGGATAAAAATAAGATTTAAATTAAAACACTTTCTTGATATATATAAAAATTAAAAACTAGTTCTTTTATTTCATTTAGTTTATAAATCACAAAATAATTATATTTTAATAATGTTAAAAAAAATAAAGTTAATCTCACTAAATAAGTTTTTTCAATATTTTATGTTTTAAAAAAAAATTACGTTAATCTCACTAAATAGTTTTTTTTTTAAATACAAATTTCAATATTAACAATAACGTCAAAAATATAAATTAAAACTTTCTTTATAAATTATTTTTATTATCTTCTTTAAAAATTTAACTCCTTTATCTTCTTTTAAAAATTTAACTCCTTCCCGCTTGTATCCACGTCCACGTATATACTCTGCTTTCTTCTACTTTCTTTTCCTCCTTTTATATTTTTGGAAGTAACAGCTTTTAAATAAAAAAAGAAAAAGTAAATAACCGTTTAGTAAAATATATGAAAAAAAGAAAAGATGAATAAACTTTTGATCTTGAAAATTCTTTTTATCATTAGCTAGCTCCCCTAGTGTCATTCGTGAACATCTTGCCATGAAAAAGGATGCTGGTTGCCGTTTGGATTAAAATATCTCTGAGTTACTAGAGATATGGAGTGTCAAAAAATAAGTATTTTAGTAATATATTCTTTCCTTAAAAATTAAATGATATTCTTTTTAGGTGCTGCTATGCTGAGATTACAAAATTAAATATTGCTGAGACAAAGAAGTAAAATTTATGCTGCCACTGGATATAGGTAAGAGATTTATATTATTGAAATAATATGAAATCCCACATACATACGGAACGGATACAAAAAAATTCAAATCGTACTAAAATGTTTAGTTTTCTATATGACGAACACCATTAACTCGAATTTTGGCTACTTGACTTCAGTAAATTTTTTTTTTTTTTTTTTTAACTTTTATTTTTGTTTTTTTCATTATAAGTATTTACAATTAGCAAAAAGTTTTATAAAACTAATTTTAATTCTTAAATTAATTATAACTAAAACCTTAATGTAGTTTAAATTGCTTAGTTTTTTTTATTCTAATAATTTATACAATCTCTAAGTTATTTTAATTTTTCTGAAATATTGTATTGCATTTTGAGTTTTTTGGAAAATATTAAAAACCAAAAATTAATTATATTTTTTAATTTTTTATAAAAACAAGTAAAACTTAAGCTAGCTTATATCTAATGCTAAAATTAAAAGTTAATCTAAAACTATCTAACTTAGCCTAACCTTATCCTAATATATTATGAATTTTAACATCATTTACTTTTAATTTTATAAACTATTTAACCACGAATAGTTTTTTTGTATTTGTTTATCCCTTTCAGGGATAAACATGTCGTATTTTAATAAATTAGTTTCAATATTATAGGGGTTATATTCTATGCACTTGCACGTAGCCCGTCTATTATAGTGATATAATAGGGGGACATGTTCATGGTTTTGAATACACCCTTTGGAATCTAGGTAAATAAAATGTTCGGGCGCAATGAAACCCGTTTTTAAACTATATTTAATATACTCTTCGTTATGGTAATATATGTTTGATATTAAACCATTTTCTAACGTGCTAAGAGATCTATCAAAATGATTACGTATAATTTTTATTAAAAAGTTATCGAATCTTATTATATTTGCCTTACGGTACAAGCATTTATTGGAATAAAAATGTTTGTAGTCCGTTTCTGGTTTTCTATGTAGATTTACGCAGGCTCTTATGCATTTTCGTTCAAAAACCCTGATTTTTTCCATTTGGCTTGCACTAATATTGAACCAAATTGGTCCAGCATACGATATAGTTGGTCTTATAAGACCCTGGTAAGCTAAGTTTTCACTCTGTCATTAAGAGTTTTATTATAAAACAATTTCTGACAGGACATGAACGCTTTAGTACCCTTTTCAATCGCTTTTTTTACATGGTGAGTAAAGTTTAAATTTTGGTGTAGATATACACCTAAATATTTAACTATCTTTTTTTTATTAATTTTAATGTTATTTGGAGCTCTAATTTCAAATTCTTTCCAATGTTTCTTAATATTATTGTTTACTTTATCTACTGTGTTACGGAATAATATTGCTTCGCATTTTTCTATGTTAATTTTTAGTACCCAGACCTTACAATAGTCTACTATAAGGTTGAATAGTTTTTGAACACTTGTTTGTACATCCTTTATCTTATATGCTGCCGAGTAGACAATAAGATCATCGGCAAAAGCAATTGCGTAATTGTCCCCTTTTATGTTGTTAAGCATATTTAGGAGATCTGATGTGTACAGAGAAAATAAAATAGGTGAGTTTACTGTACCTTGTTGTAAACCACTTTCGATTTTAAATAAATTCTCGGCATTTAATTTGTTTTCTATTACGAAACTATTTTCATCAACCATATCTAGTATTAATCTAACTAAATTGTTTGGAAAATTTCGTTTAATTAATTTATATATTAAACCTTCTATCCATACGCTGTTAAATGCTTTTTCGAGGTCGATTAGGCAAGCGCCAACACATTCTTTTTTATTAATGTACCAGCAAATATCTAATGTAAGTTTATTGATAGCATGATTTGTAGAGTGTTTATACCTGAAACCAAATTGGTTTTCAGGTAGTATATTTTCATTGTTAACAAAATTAATTATTTTGTCATTAATAATGGTCTCATAAACTTTGCTAATGTTAGGTAACAAGCTTATGGGTCTGTAATTGCCGGGATTTGTAGGATCTTTTCCCGGTTTTTTTAGCATAATTACTTTAGCTATTTTCCAGCTTTTCGAAAAATAGCAGTAGTTTAATGCATTATTGAAAAGGATAACTATTTTTTGTATAATTTTAGTACTTAAGTTTTTTAGTACAATGTTAGGAATGCCGTCAATCCCTGCAGATGTCTTGTTATTCAAATTCTTAAGTCTTGTAGAGAGATCATCGTAATTCGTAAAGAAATTGTTTCTATTTAAAATGTTAAAGGATGTATTTATTGTGTCAAATGTGATTAATGTAATGTTATTTTGTTTTTTTAGTTTGCTACTTTGTTTAAAAGCCTGTACAGTATTCTGAATATTTTGGTGGAATCGGTTGTTGTTAGGTACTGTTATTTTGTGACTGTTTTCTAAGTATGATCCTAATATTTTAGTTATTTGTATTTTTTCCCTTAATATATATTGATTTGAGTTTGTTCTGTCTAAACTAGTGACGTCGATGTCGTTGTTAGTCAGTAGATTTAAGTCTTGTTGGTCTATGTGTAATTGTTTTATGTCTTGTATATGTTTTTTCCTAAATATTTTGTTTATTTCGGGAAACATATTACGGCTGTCTTTGAATGATATATTTTTAATTCTGTTTGTCCAGTAGTTGTTAATTTCAATTTTAAGTTGTTGTTTTATTAATGTATTAATATTATTTAAGAGACTTTTGAGTGTGATTATTGTTTGTGAATTGAAGTCTAAGCATCTTTTGTAAATTAAATGTATGTCTTTAAGTAATTTGTTTTTGTGTCTGAGTAAATTTTTTAATCTAGTTGAGTAAAATTTATTTAAATAGTTTTGTTTGGTACATTTTGGTATAATTTCAACCATTGTGTCTTTAATAATTTTGTTCAATTTGTTTAAGTGGGTGTCAATTTTTTCTATTCTTATGTTTTCCGTCTCTATAATTTGATCTCTACAAGTTAAGTATTCCTTTTCAAAATTGTTATCTAGCTTTATTTTAAACTTGTTCCAATTGGTTTTATGGAATAAGTACTTTTCATTTACTAGTTGATTGTTGTATGTTAACAAATTTTCTTTATATAGAGCAAAAATGCCACTTACAGCATTATGATCACTATTGTATGCTAATGTTTCTAGAGTATTGATAGCTGATTCTATTCTTACATATATTAAGAATAGATCTAAATACGAATTACACCTTGGGAATGTCGGTGCATCCGGAATTAAAAGCTTACTTTTATATTGAATTTTGTTGTCGCTTAGCCATTTATACAGAGCCGAACCACGACTGTTATTACATATATTATTCCAAGAAACATGTTTTGCGTTTAAGTCTCCTGCAATAATATAGTAATGTTTACTGTTGGATAGATTTAATATTTCGAATATATTACTAAATTCGTCTAAAAATTTTGATTGGTTTCTGTTGGAAGCATAAATTGATATCACAAATAATTTATCGGAATTTCTTAATTTTAGACTAATGATACTTAATTCTGTGCATTTAAAATTATTAAATTCTACGTTTCTAATTTCTTCATATTTAAAAGTTTTTTTGATACAAACAGCTGTACCACCTCCACCTAAATTAATTCTATCGTTTCTAATTATATTAAAATTTTCTAATTCTAAAAAATGTCTGCTTTGCAATTTAGTTTCGCCTAAGCAGAGAATATCAGGATTTGTATCTTTTGTAAAATGCATAAGAGAAAATCTTTTACTATATGAAACTAGTGAATTTACATTAATTGAAATTAATTTTATATTAATGTTATTTGTTAATGAATACGACATAATTAACAATTGGGTCTAGATATGTTAAATGTTTCATATAAATGTTTTATATCATTTACATTTTGTTTCATATTGTTTTCAATGTTTTCTATTTTTTTCATCATACTTAGCATAGTTTTATTTAAATTTTCTAATAAATTGTTGTTATAATTATTGTTATTATTATTATTACTATTGTTATTATTATTATTGTTGTTATCTATTGCATTGTTGTTGTTGTTGTTGTTGGTGTTATTATTATTGTTTGTTGGTTTTGTATTATTATTGTTATTTAATGCATTTGCATATGAAATATTTGTTTTTGTAAAATTATTAAACATATTGTACCTGTTACTAATTTTTTCTTTTAACCTTTGTTTTAATTCTTCTTTTTGTTGTTGTTGCTTAATATGCACAGGGCAGTTTGTATATGATGCTGGATGTCCATGCTGTTTACATAGTGTGCAAAATAATTTGCTCTTCTCATCACTTATAGTGATACTGCACTCTCCTGGAGAGTGGTTCTCACCACATTTTACGCAACGGTAATCCATATTACAATTTGCAGCAGAGTGAGAGAACCTTTGACATCTGGTGCATTGTAGTTGTTTATTTTTAATTAAATTCTCCCAATAAATTATTGTGTTGTCTATTGAGTTGATTTTTTTTATATCGTTTATGTTGCTCTCAGCTGATGCTTGAACAATAAAATATGAGAGATATAAAATATTTTTTGTTCTCTTCTGATTTTTTTGTTTTAAGTCTGTTGACTGATTCGAATTTTATTGTTGCATTATTAAAATTTTTTAATGCGTTTAGTACTTCTTCTTCTTTGTAAGAAGCATCTAAACCTTTTAATAGCAAACTAATTTTTTTTTCTGTTTTTGGCGTGTATGTGTAAAAATTAGTTTGCGATTTTTTTAGTATATCTATAATTGTTTTGTAATCTATTATTTCATTTGGATATATTATGAAGGAATTATCCGAAATTTGTTAAGAAATTATTTGTTTTTATTTTTATCGTTTTTTTTAGCATTTCTAAGTCTGAATAATACACACATATGGGTGGCATTTTTTTCTTATTAATATTTTTTACACTTTCATTATTATTGTCATTTTTTTTTAATTGTATTTTATTTTTATTATTTTCATTACTGATGGTATTTATATTTTGGGTAATTTTATTATTTTTGTTGCTCAAGCTAATAGATTCTTTATTTTTTTTATTTTCAATGTTTTTTTTTGAATTTTGAAACTCATCTTTGTCTGTGTAAGTTCCTTGTATTTCTATTTCACCTTCTTCCATGTGGTTTTCAGCTTCATTTGACAGAAGCGAAAATGGATTTTCAGTGAAATTTATAGTTGTATTATTTGGTTTTAATTCACTTATAATTTTTTTTAGTTTTTTGATTTCAGTTTTTAGTTTATCGTTTTCTTTTTTCATCTCATACATTTTTTTGGTATTTTTATTTTTATTATTATTTTGTTTTTCACCCTGGGTATCCATTGTAGAACCCTGATTATTTTTATATAATAAAATATTTAGATTAGTGTTTATCGTCTGTTTTAATTCATTTTGCTCTATTTCTGATTGCATGGTGCAATCCAGAAATGAACTCACAAAGAAATTTATATAAATTTATTGTAAATTAATCACTTTATATAAAAAAAATTTTTTTTTATTTTTAATTAATTTTTTTCAAATTTATATACCGCTATATTTTTGTTTTATTTATTTATTTTTTTATTTCAATCATCGCACGTCTGCTTTTCTCAAGAGATCAATTCGAACTCCTTCAGTAAATATACCTATGTACCTATATGTTTAGAAATTAAATCAAATTCTCAGAACATTGTATATTAGAACAATATTTATATTAATAATTTAAATCGCTTTATTTTGTGTATTACTGTACCACATTATACTCTCTTTAAAGCGACTTTAGCTATAGGAATAAAAATCAAAAATACAACAACGTTTTTATAACTGAAAAAAATTATAAATTTTTTTTTAGCAAATTTCAAGCGCAAGAATTGTTGACGACATTGTTGCAATATATTTTATTACGTATAGGAAAAAAAAAATAATTTTTCGTGTTAAATTAGTCTATTATAAATTTCAAAAAACTAATTTTGTATGTAAATTTAAAAGCAAAAATAGCTCGAATCTCGAGCACAGGGCGATACTAGTATACATAATATCTTTTTAACTCATTCTAAAATTGTTTTTAACTCATTCTAAAATTACCTGTTTTTTATAAATAAAATCAACCAAATTTGACTTAAGAAATATTTTATAGAGAAAAAATATTTGGAATAACAACCAAATTGTATTTAAATTTTGTTTTTTTCTAAATTAAATTTGAAATAATGACCAAACTAAAGTTTAGCACCAAATTTAAATTTTAACAAGTAAAGCAACAGTCAGTCGGTGCAACCGACTTAGAAATACCCTACACCTATTTGGTTCAAATTTAAGGACATATCCATAAGTCATTTTAACACCATAAAAGCTGTTATTAATTTGATCGTAAGACATAGCTAACCAAATCAACTATATAATACTAAAAACATTTTCTAATTACACTATCTATTAAAAAATATTACAAATTCTTACTAATTTATCTATTTAAAAATATTAAAAAACAAACAAACTTGAAATAAATGAAAATATATTTTTTCCAATTCAATTACAAAATGAAAAAATTCTAAGTATTAAATTTTGTGATAAAAAGATAATCGAAGCATAATATATTTAATAATCCAAATTTTTAAAAATTGCAATTATTTTAAATGGTTAGTTTATATACCTAATAGAACAGCTTATAAACGTAAAATATGCAATAAATGTATTTCTAAAATACAATTACAAATTTAGACCTTTTCATATAATTCATTTAAATATACAAATAAATTTTAAATAAATGCAGGAAGTACCTTTGAACATAGCTGAACCACTACAATTAAGTCTAGATTTCGGAGACACATAGGACATAGGAAATATATTCCTTGGTTTCGATATTAAACTCGACCACAACCAATTCCCATGGTACTTTCATTACTAGTAACCTAGCGTTAAATTTCATCAAAATACCGGCATTATTTTTTGAGTTATGGTGTTTTTAAGATATATGTTTGTTAGTCCTTGAACTTTTCAAGGGTTCCAGAACCCGAAATTATGGTACGATTACGCCCATATGCAGTCCCGTCATACTTTCAATATTAGTTAACCCTTGTACACAATTGGAACGTTCTATCTTAATTTTAAGTTATTAGTTTTATTAATTTCGATGATAAGCTTTTACACATTGGGGGGTCTAAGAGAGGTTCTGAACCACCACTCCAATTGATCCCAAATTAGGGGGGCACGCAAGAAATAGTAAAGAACACCCTGGGCCAAATTTGAAGCTTCTACATTTGTTTCAAGTTACTATATTTATTAATTTCGAAAATATGCTTTAAGGTCCTCAGAACTGAGTGGCTGGTCCCCGATCCACTACTCCAATGGGGCCCAAATTTCAAAGACACTCACGAAATAGGAAGGGACACCCTGGTACCAAATTTGGAGGTTCTATCTTCATTGGTTTCGGAATTATGCTCGTTTGGCCTAAATTCGATCAAAAAGTTCTAAGTTCCGAACCCATTGTCCAATCCTCACCGTACGTAATCGCTGCCGTAGTTTCATTAGCAATAACCTACAGCACAAATTTCATGAAGATAGCCTCATTGGTTGTTGAGTTATCGTGATTTTTTATATATGTTCGTTAGCCCTGACATAGATTAAAAGGTCCGGAATCCGAACCGTTGGTTTCGCTGGTTTCGCTAATGGCAAACCGCTGATTTCGCCCTTATATAGTCCGCGCTGTACTTATAGTACTAGTTAACTCTTGTACACAATTTCAACGGTCTATCCTAATTTGAAGTAACTCTTTTTAGTAATTTCGATTATAAGCCTTTTAAACTTGGGAGGTCTGCGAGGGGTACAGAACCACCACTCCAATTGATCCCAAATAAGGGGAACACACAAGAGATAGTAAAGAACATCCTTGTGGCAAATTGGAAGATTCTACATTTTTTCAAGTTGTTATCTTTATTAATTTTAAAGATATGCTTTAAGGTCTTCGGAAATGTGTGGCTGGTCCCCGACCCACTACTCCAATGGGACCCAAATTCAGAAGACACTTAGGAAATAGGAAGGGATACCCTGATACTAAATTTGGAGGTTCTATCTTCATTGGTTTCGGAATTATGCTCGCTTGGCCTAAATTCGATCAAAAAGTTCCAGGTTCCGAACCCATGGTCCAATCCCGACCTTACGCAATTCCCGAAGTAGTTTCATTACTAGTAACCTACAGCACAAATTTGATGAAGATAGCGTCATTAGTTGTTGAGTTATCGTGATTTTTTATATTTGTTCGTTAGCCCTGAAACCGATTAAATGGTCCAGAATCCGAACCCATGGGCCGATTTTGCCCATATGCAATCCCCGCCGTACTTTCAGTCCTTGTAACCTACAGTTAAAATTTCATCAAGATAGCTCCATTATTTTTTGAGTTATCGTGCCTACGGACGGACGGACTGACATGGCTCTATCGACTCAGGCGGTCACGCTGATCACAAATATATATACTTTTCCATATCTAGCTCGCTTCCTTTAGGTGGTTACAAACACCATACCAAAGCTAATATACCCCTTTACCTATTCTATAGGTGTAGGGTATAATGAATAAACAAAAACTACCAAAGTAGAAATAAGAGTTTTAAATGTTTCATACAAAGTTTGGAATAAAAACCAAAGTTGAGTTTAAAAAAAATTAAAAATACAAACAAAAAATTGAACTTTAGCTGTCAAAAACAAAAAACTTATTTCATAAAATTGGAATAAAAGCCAAACTGGAGTTTAGAAGATTTCTGATAAAAAATTAATATCAATTTTTTAAATAAACATTTTGAATAAAAACCAAAGTCAACATAGGAAACTAAATTTTCGAAACCAATGAGTGTCGTTGTTATTGCAAATCATACCAGTAAAAAACTGAATTTGATTAATGATTTTTTAGGGTATAACTTCTGCATTTTTCAAGCTAGGAGCACCAAATTTTGTGAGGTAACACATATTGATGCGGACATCACGGCAATACCAATAACTCCATTTTGACCAAAGTTGACTTTGGCTATTAATGTTTGTAACCACAGATATCATATAATTTATTGAATTATTTTTATAGTTAAGATTTAATTAAGAAATTGTGTACGATACTTTTTTATACCCTACACCTATAGAATAGGTAAAGGGGTATATTAACTTTGGTATGGTGTTTGTAACCACCTAAAGGAAGCGAGCTAGATATGGAAAAGTATATATATTTGTGATCAGCGTGACCGCCTTAGTCGATATAGCCATGTCCGTCCGTCCGTCCGTCCGTCCGTAGGCACGATAACTCAAAAAATAATGGAGCTATCTTGATGAAATTTTAACTGTAGGTTACTAGGACTGAAAGTACGGCGGGGATTGCATATGGGCGAAATCGGCCCATGGGTTCGGATTCTGGACCTTTTAATCGGTTTCAGGGCTAACGAACAAATATAAAAAATCACGATAACTCAACAACTAATGACGCTATCTTCATTAAATTTGTGCTGTAGGTTACTAGTAATGAAACTACTTCGGGATTAGACCATGGGTTCGGAACCTAGAACTTTTTGATCGAATTTAGGCCAAACGAGCATAATTCTGAAACCAATGAAGATAGAACCTCCAAATTTAGTATCAGGGTGTCCCTTCCTATTACCTAAGTGTCTTCTGAATTTGGGTCCCATTGGAGTAGTGGGTCGAGGACCAGCCACACATTTCCGAAGACCTTAAAGCATATCTTTAAAATTAATAAAGATAACAACTTGAAAAAATGTAGAAACTTCCAATTTGCCACAAGGATGTTCTTTACTATCTCTTGCGTGTTCCCCTAATTTGGGATCAATTGGAGTGGTGGTTCTGTACCCCTCTCAGACCTCCGAAGTTTTAATGGTTTATAATCGAAATTACTAAAAATAGTTACTTAAAATTAGGATACACCGTTCAAATTGTGTACAAGGGTTAACTAGTACTATAAGTACAGCGCGGACTATATAAGGGCGAAATCAGCCCAACGGTTTGGATTCCGCACCTTTTAATCGATGTCAGGGCTAAGGAACATATATAAAAAATCACGATAACTCAACAACTAATGAGGCTATCTTCATGAAATTTGTGCTGTAGGTTATTGGCAGCGAAACTACGGCGGTGATTACGTACGGTGAGGATTGGACAATGGGTTCGGAACTTAGAACTTTTTGATCGAATTTAGGCCAAACGAGCATAATTCCGAAACCAATGAAGATAGAACCTCCAAATTTGGTATCAGGGTGTCCCTTCCTATTTCGTAAGTGTCTTTGAAATTTGGGCCCCATTGGAGTAGTGGATCGGGGACCAGCCACTCAGTTCTTAGGACCTTAAAGCATATTTTCGAAATTAATAAAGATAGTAACTTGAAACAAATGTAGAAGCTTCAAATTTGGCCCAGGGTGTTCTTTACTATTTCTTGCGTGCCCCCCTAATTTGGGATCAATTGGAGTGGTGGTTCAGAACCTCTCTTAGACCCCCCAATGTGTAAAAGCTTATCATCGAAATTAATAAAACTAGTAACTTAAAATTAAGATAGAGCGTTCCAATTGTGTACAAGGGTTAACTAGTATTGAAAGTATGACGGGACTGCATATGGGCGTAATCGTACCATAATTTCGGGTTCAGGAACCCTTGAAAAGTTCAAGGACTAACAAACATATATCTTAAAAACACCATAACTCAAAAAATAATGCCGGTATTTTGATGAAATTTAACAGTAGGTTACTAGTAATGAAAGTACCATGGGAATTGGTTGTGGTCGAGTTTAATTTCAAAGCCAAAGAATATATTTCCTATGTCCTATGTGTCTCCGAAATCTAGACTTAATTGTAGTGGTTCAGCTATGTTCAAAGGTACTTGCTGCATTTATGTAAAATTTATTTTTATATTTAAATGAATTATATGAAAAGGTCTAAATTTGTAATTGTATTTTAGAAATACTATTTATTGCATATTTTGCGTTTATAAGCCTTTCTATTAGGTATATAAACTAACCATTTAAAATAATTGCAATTTTTAAAAATTTGGATTATTAAATATATTATGCTTTGATTATCTTTTTATCACAAAATTTAATAATTAGAATTTTTTCATTTTGTAATTGAATTGGAATAAATATATTTTCATTTATTTCAAGTTTGTTTGTTTTTTAATATTTTTAAATAGATAAATTAGTAAGTATTTGTAATATTTTTTAATAGATAGTGTAATTAGAAAATGTTTTTAGTATTATAAAGTTAATTTGCTTAGCTATGTCTTACGATCAAATTAATAACAGCTTCTATGGTGTTAAAATGACTTATGGATATGTCCTTAAATTTGAACCAAATAGGTGTAGGGTATTTCTAAGTCGGTTGCACCGACTGACTGTTTCTTTACTTGTTTTTTAATAAAAAGAAATATAAGTTACCATTATTATTTATAAATACTAGATTAGACAATAACTTAAAATTGGTATAAAAAGTCTTAGCAGGTTGTAAAGCTTATATAAACAAGTATACAATATAAATACAAAAATAGCTATATATTCATACATATATATACATTAAATTTTTTATAAGGCAAATAAATCATTAACAATAGTAGTAACATTTTTATACTTTATTACATTTCCATTTTATTTATTTTTTGTTATAGTTCTAATAACCTTCCTAATAAAATTGAATCATTTTTTATCAAAAATTTAAGTTATGTTCAAAGGAACTTACAGCATGTATGTAAAAGTTATTTTTATATTTAAATAAATTATATGAAAAGTTCGGTACAGAATCCGAACCGATGGAACGATTTCACCCATATGCAGTCCACACCATACTTTAAATACTAGAGAACCCTTGTACACAGTTGGAACGTTCTATCTTAATTTTAAATTACTATTTTTAGAAATTTCGATTATAAGCTTTTAAACCTTGGTAGGTTTAAGAGGGGTACTGAGCCACCACTTTATTTGATCCCAAATTAGTGCGACACGCAAAAAATAGTGAAGAGCACCCTTGTGCCAAATTTGAAGCTTTACATTTGTTTCAAATAGTTATCTTTATTAATTTTAAAGATATGCTTCAAGGTCTTCAGAAATGTGTGGCTGGTCCCTGGCTTACTGCTCCAAAGGGGTCCGAAATTTCAAAAAATACGAAGGGACACCCTGATACCAAATTTGGAGGTTCTATCTTCATTGGTGTCGGAATTACGCTTGTTTGCCTGAATTTGATCAAACATTTCTAGGATCTGATCCCATGGACTGATCTCGACCGCACGTAGTCCCTGCCATAGTCTCATTACTAGTAACCTACAACACAAATTTCATGAAGGTAGCGCCATTAGTTCTTGGGTTTTCCTTTTTTTTATATTTTCGTTAGCCCTTAGAATGTTAGGTAAAAGGTCTAGAATCCGAACCCACGGGCCGATTTCACTCATATGCAATCCCCACCGTACTTCCAGTCCTAGTAACCTACACTTAAAGTTTCATAAAGATAGCTCCACTAGTTTTTGAGTTATCGTGCCTACGGGCGGACAATTTAGGACCATATGCAATTTATGACCATTTGGAGTAGTGGGTCTGGGACCATCCACACAGTTCTGAAGACCTTAGAGCATATCCATGAAAATAATAATGACAACAACTTCAAACAAATGTAGAAGCTTAAAATTTGTCACAAGAGCGTTCTTCACTATTTCCTACGTGTTCCCTTAATTTATGATCAATTGGAGTGGTGGTTCAGGTAACTCTCTTAGATCTCCCGAGGTTTTAAGGCTTATCATCGAAATTAATAAAAATAGTAACTTATATTAAGATAGAGAGTGCACATTGTGTACAAGGGTTAACTAGTTTTGAAAGTATGACGGACATATGAGCGAAATCATACCATGTTTTCGGGTTCTTGAACTTTTGAAAAGTTCAAGAGTTTACAAACATATATCTTAAAAGCACCATAACTCAAAAACTAATGACGCTATTTTGATGAAATTTATATTATAGGTTACTAGTAATGAAAGTACCATGGGAATTGGCTCTGGTGGAAATGGAACAAAGAGGATCGATAAGAGCATAGAAAAAGCTATGTTCTTATGCAGTGTTTATATTGGAGCTTCGATAAAAAAGATGTAAAATACAGAAAATGTACAATTGCACCTGCTTGAGATTTTTTATGAAAGAAAGAATTAACAAATAACAAAACATTTATATTGAAAATTAAAATAAGAAACGAAAGCAAAACATTTATTTAAAAATTTTGATCATCGATGAGAGCGTAGAAAACGGAATAAAGAGTTTTCTGTGCTCTTATCGTTTATCGATGTTTAAAAGGATGCTACGACATAAACACCTTTATTTAAATTATATATTTAGTTTTCTACGCTATGTTTTTATCGACGCTTTCATCACTTATCCCAGCTCCAACATAGCGCACCCTTTTTTATAACAGAAGTGCTCGAAATTCCTTATCATAAATAGATAATATGAGAATTAACAATTCGAATCTCAATATTTCAATCTGAAATTAATCTTTTTCATACCTGTCATTTGGATCATGTAAGATTTCTAGGAAAACTAAATAGGATTCCTAAAAATCTATAAATTAAATCTAACCCGAATTTTTCAACTTATAACTATTAAAAATTTAATCTATATATATAAAAGCGAAAGTTTGTTTGTTTGTTTTATTTGTTTGTTTGTCTGTATGTAGCGAATAGACTACTAAACTTGGCAGCCAATTTTCATGAAAATTTGTATAAAGAGGGTTTTGGGTACGGAAAGAAATCGTGGCCCAAAAATTTTGCTCTAACGGACCGCCAAGTTGGGCGTAGTAAACTTTTTTGTTCTCAAATGAAAACGGATTGACCGATTTACTTCAAATTTAATATACGTGATGCTCCTTGAGAATTGAGTTGACACTATTATAACAGTTTTGGAATTTGTTAACCAATGTCAGGCCGACGGTTGGTCAAAAAATTTTGGGTCCAAATTTTGTCCGATATTACGAAACACTGCTTTGGCTAAAAGCAAAGCCTCGAAAAAATTTTGTTGAGTTCCATTAACCCATTGCGGCCTAACAGCTTTTTATAAATTAAACGCAGGCCCGACGATTGTCAAAAAAAAGATTTGGAAGCAAATTACGTCTAATTTTACGCAATACTGCTTTGTCCAAAGAGAAAGTTGAGTTCCGTTAGCCCATTGCGGCACAGTGGCTTTTTATAGATTTTTGAGTTACTTAACTCTAAATTAGAAACGATTTGACCGGTTGACTCCAAATTTTATATGCGTGAAGCAACTTAAAAATGGAGTTGAGTCTGTTAACAGGCTTGGTGTTTTGTAACACTTGTCGGTCCTACGATTAGTCCAAAAAAATTTGTCGAAGTAAATTACGTTCAATTTTGGAAAGTAGTTTGTACTGCTTTGAATTACAGAAAGTTTCAAAAATTACAAGAATAATGCTAGAAAAATCGTTTTAAAAAAATTGCTTTCATACATTTTAAAATTTACATTTACACTGTGTGTAACTTTTGTGTTAACTTCTTGCAGTAACATCAACTTCAATTATACCTCCATTGAGAGGCGCAGCAACACGCAAAGTGTATTAGCTAGTTATGTATAACTTTTAAAAATAAGTAAATTAAGAGAATAAATTTAAAAGTTATTTAAAATTGAAATAATTAATCAAGGGTACCTACTAAATCATTTAACAGTAAATGCACTATAGCAAAAAATCCTGAAAAGAAGTAATTACAGCATGTGTGTAAAATTTTATTGAATTGGATAAAAAGTTTAAAATATATAATTTTGTCATTGCATTTTATGAATACATTTTTTTCAAGTTTTTCTGTTTTTTAATATTTTTTAATTGATAAATTAGTAATAATTTCATATATTTTTGAATTGATAAAGTTAGTTTGGTAAGCTGTGTCTTACGATCAAACTAATAAAGCCTTTTTTAGCTTTGAAATGACTTATGGACTTCTCATTAAATTTGAACCCCAATAGGTGTAGGGTATTTCTAAGTCGGTTGCTCCGACTGTCTGTTTCTTTACTTATTAAACAGTTAAATTAGTGGAAATTTTTATACCCTACACTTCACCTATGAAATAGGAAAAAAGTATATTAATTTTTGTATAGCGTTTATAACCAACTAAAGGAAGCGAGCTGGATATGAAAAAGTATATATATTTGCGATCAGCGTGACTTCCTAAGTCGATTTAACCATACTTGTCTGTCCGTCCGCCGTAGGCACGATAACTCAAAAAATAATGGAACTATCTTTCAGAAAGTTTAACTTTTAACTAGGACTAAAACTACAGCGAGGATTGCATATGGGCGAAACCAGCCCATGGGTTCGGATTCTGAACCTTTTAAACGGTTCAAGGGCTTTATATAACGGACATATATAAAAAATTACTTTTACTCAACAACTAATGACGCTATCTTCATTAATTTGTGCTGTAGGTTACTAGTAATGAAAATATGGCGGTGATTGAGTGCGGTCGAGATCGGACCATGGGTTGCTATCCTAGAAGTTTTTGAGCGAATTTAGACCAAACAAGCATAATTCCGAAAACAATAAAGATAGAGCCTTCGTCCTTATAGTTCTTGCAATTAAGGATCAATTTAAGTAGTGGGTCGGGGACCATCCACACAGTTCTGAAGACCTTAAAGCATATCATTGAAATTAGTTAAAAGAAGTAGCTTAAAATTAAGATGGGGTATTGGTATATGAAAAGGGGTTTACTAGTATTGAAAGAACGGCGCGAACTGCATATAGCCGATATCCGACCATGGGTTCGGATCCTGGATTTTTTCATCCAATTAAATACCAAATTTGAATTGGTTCTGGTTGAGTTCTGACAATGAATTCGGATTCTAGAAGCTTTTGATCGAATTGAGCCCAAACGAGCTTTTGATCGAATTTCGAAAACAAAAACAATAGAACCTTATATTTGGGGCACAGGTTTTCTTCTTATATGTATTGTGTCCGTGAAATTTTGGATAAATTGGAATAGTGCTTTGCGTATCACCCCCACTACTCCCAAGACCTTAAAGCATATATTCGATATTAATATTGATAGAAACTTCAAATTTTATACACTATTTCGTATTTTCGTTCTTATTTAAGACTTTTATATTTTTAAAAGGCGAAGAATTTTACTATAAAACAGTTTATGTATTATATTTTATAAATTAAAAACAAAATATTTTTTTAATAAACGACGAAATTTTTTTTTTTATTTTTATTCTATCATCAGTTGTAAAATTTATTTTTTATATTTAAATGAATCATATAAAAAGTTCTGAATTTGTCATTGTGTTTTAGAAATACATTTATTGCATATTTTGATTATTAAATTTGATTTTTAAATTAACATTAAAAACCATCAAATTATATAAACCTTTATATTTATATTATTAAAAATTAATAATTCTTTGGAATAACTTTGAGTTTAATTATATAAAACATTAAAAAATAAGTAAATTAAGAGAATAAATTAAAAAATATTTTAAGATTGAAATAATTAATCAAGGGTATTAAATTCAACAGTACATGCATTACAGCTAAAAATCTTGAAAAGAAGTAATTGCTGCATGTGTGTAAAATTTTTTTGAATTTAATAAAATTGAAAACTTTTAACTTTTTTCAATTGATAAAGCAAACACATCAATGCAGAGAACACCAAGGAAGATATCCAGATGGTTCAAGAGATTTTACCTACAAGAAATAATAATGTTAAAAGCACTCAGCAAAATAAAAATTGAAAATTACCTTTCTACCTAGTCAAATTGAATACTTATACAGCAAAATTAGCATTGATGAACCAGAAACGTACAATGCCACATATTTACAATAATGAACGTGGACTGTCAGGGAATGAAAGTAATGCAAGCGAAATATTTTTTCGACAGCATCTCATCCGTCTTCAATCAAGACTCTATCATAATGCACAGCAAATCAAATCATCGCATAATTTTAAGTATCTGTGGATCAAAGAAAACACAATTTTTCTTAAGAAAGCTAAAAAATCTAAGGTTTTTAGAGTTGAAAATTATAACGATATTGCTTATATTTATAATTCTATTAATAACCGACATTTGTTTATAACAACAATTATTAAGTTATATTATATTGGTTTAATAGTAACCTCATAATCATATATCAATCTTTTCAATTTAATATTTTTTTTTCATTAATAAATCTTGCACAACTTACAATATTATATTTCGAACTTTAATTTTATTAATAATCAACACTAGCCAATTATAAATTTCAATTTTTAGATACCAACAACAATAACTACCAACAATAATTTTGCTTTATTATATAGTTTTAATACTAACCTCATAATCACTTATCAATCTTTTCAATTTAACACTTCTATTATAATTATAATTAGCATAATACTAACCAAATATCAACTGTAGACACTCATTTTAGTAAACACTTTAGTTTACACAATCATATCCTAAACTTAAAAACACCACAAAATACAATTTTCTTCCATATCTTTATCCCTGTAACCAAACTGTACATTTGTATCAAAGGTTCCCTCCTAAAGTTTGGTTCAAAAAGGGTGTGGTCTTGGTGTGTTAAAAGCGCACACTACCTAAAGGAACACCGTACAGTTTCGATGGGTGGCATTAGAACTTTCCATACCGTCGTAAAAAAAAAAAAATAAATATAAATTAATAAGAATTCTTAATATTTTAGCTCCTCCTAGTACATATACTATATAAGAAAATGTTATAAGTTCGTCGGTGAAAAACAACAAAAGATGAAAAAAAACCAAGGGTTTTTAAAAAAGCACATTTTCAAAATAATATAGTGCTTATATTAATAATATAAGAATATAATGGAGCTTCAATGTTAACGTTTAATTTATTAAATGGTGTATATATTTCCTAAGTT
This sequence comes from Dolichopus griseipennis, assembly GCA_963082915.1. Lineage (NCBI taxonomy): Eukaryota > Metazoa > Arthropoda > Insecta > Diptera > Dolichopodidae > Dolichopus > Dolichopus griseipennis. Next base: position 238,279,567 of record OY720441.1, on the reverse strand, counting down.
AGTGCTTACTTATGAAAACAATAAAATTTTAATTTTTAAGTCCTAATAGGCTCCCAATGGGGGAGGTTGCCAAATTTCTCAAGGACTTCGACTTAGACCTAATTTCACACCCCCAACCCAATTTGTTTAGTTTCTAGGAAATAAATTGTGAATTTAACCAAAATTTGGAATTTTAATTAGAATTTTACTATTTAAGCATAAATGGATAAAACTGAGAGACACTTCTTAAATTTAAAGAACCGCTTTTAAATTTAAGAAAAATCCTTAAAATACAAGTTGGACCCTTCAATTTTGTATATTAATAAAAACAAGTAAAGAAACAGTCAGTCGACTTAGAAATGCCGTACACCTATTTGGTTAAAATTTAATGAGATATCCATAGGTCAATTTAACACCATGAAAGCTGTTTTTAATTTGAAATAGCTAACCAAATTAACTTTATAATACTAAAAAAATTTTCTAATTACACTATCTATTAAAACATATTACAAATTCTTACTAATTGACCTATTTAAAAATATTAAAAAACCTAAATAAATGAAAATATATTTATTCCAATTCAATTACAAAATGAAAAAATTTTAATAATAAAATTTTGTGAATAAAAGCTAATCAAAGCATAACATATAAACGCTACTACAATTTTTCAAAATTGCAATTATTTTAAATGGTTAGTTTATATACCTAATAGAGAAGCTTATAAACGCAAAATATGAAATAAATGTATTTCTAAAATACAATTACAAATCTCGACCTTTTCATGTAATTCATTTAAATATAAAAATAAATTTTATAAATAGGAAATATATTCTTTGGCTTCGAAATTATACTCGTTCGGCCTTAAATCGATCAAAAGCTTCTAGAATCCGAACTCATTCACCAAACTCGACCAGAACCAATTCCCATGGTACTTTCATTACTAGTAACCTAGAGTTTAAATTTCATCAAAATGGCAACATTATTTTTTGAGTTATGGTGTTTTCAAGATATATGTTTGTTAGCCCTTGAACTTTTCAAAGGTTCCAGAACCCGAAACCATGGTACGATTTTGCCCATATGTAGTTCCCGTCATACTTTCAATACTAGTTAATTTTAAGTTACTAGTTTTACTAATTTTGATTATAAGCTTTTAAAACTTGGGAGGTCTAAGAGGGGTACTGAACCACAACTCCAATTGATACCAAATTAGGGGGACACGTAAGAGATAGTAAAGAACACCCTTGTGCCAAATTTGAAGCTTCTACATATTTCAAGTTTCTATCTTTATTAATTTTAAAGATATGCTTTAGGGTCTTCGGAAATGTGTGGCTGGTTCCCCCCCTAAATTCGATCAAAAAGTTCTATGTCTGAACCCATTGTCAAATCCCGAACTTACGCAATCCCCACAGTAGTTTCATTACTAGTAACCTACAGCACAAATTTTATGAAGATAGCGTCATTAGTTGTTGAGTTATCGTGATTTTTTATATATGTTCGTTAGCTCTTCTATCGATTAAAAGGTCCAGAATCCGAATCCATGGGCCGATTTCGCCCATTTGCAAACCCCGCCGTATTTTCCGGTTGAGTAACCTACAGTTAAAATTTCATCAAGATAGCTCCATTATTTTTGAATTATTGTGCCTACGGACGGACGAACGGACGGGCATGGCTAAACCGACTCAGGAGGTCACGCTGATCACAAATATATATACTTTCCATATCTAGCTCGCTTCCTTTAGGTGGTTACAAATACCATACCAAAGTTAACGTACTGTTTTACCTATTCTATAGGTGTAGGGTATAAAAATTGGACAGGTATTCAAGAAACAGGTGTTAAGAAATAGCAAAATTTCAATTTTCAAGCCATATAGCTACTAAGGGGCGTAACAAAAAAAAAATTGTTAGCCGACTCCTACTAATTTTTGAGTATCTAACTTCTTCCAAAATGTCAAATCTTCAGCTTAGACCGTCTAGAAGATATGTAAGGCCAAAAAATTGCAAAAATTGAGTTTTGCATAATGATCAAATTTAGTACCGTATGGCAAACCTAAACAACTAACTTTCAATTTTAAAGCTTATAAAAGCAGAACATTTTCTGTCACCGGTTTCAGATTGAAAATATGCTTAACAGAACTCTTGTTATAACAATTTAAATATAAGGTTTTTTGCAACTTTGGGGGGCCGTAGTTAAAATTTCTTTTCTCTATTTCAAAAGGTTTAAAAGTTTTTGTATACATACGGATGAACGAACGAACGAAGAGAGTGAAACTAATAAGCACATTTTTTAAATTTTTTTTGAAAATTTGCTTAAAATAGAATTTGTTCCGTCCTAATAAAACTTGTTCCATTTTGTCGGAAACGCGTATGTTTGAAATATTTTGTGTGTTCGTGTGTGTGTATGGTTGTATGCCAGTCATATATTCTTCCAAACCAAATAAATAAATTATTCAAAATGTCAAGGTTAAACATTGTAATTAAATAAAGATACTTAAATATAATTTTTTTTCGTTGTCTCGAAAATAAGTCTAAATCAAATTTATTTATTGAGCAAATTTTGTTCCCCAACAAAATTATTATCAATAAACAAATTTTGTTTCTCAACAAAATTATTATTTCAAACACTAATTTGATTCCTGAGCTTTTTTAACTCGCTATTGGATAAAAACGAAATTGTGAAAATTTCAATATCCTAGCTCCTTTATTTTTTGAGTTATTGTGGGGACAGACGGACGGACACACGAACGGACATACAAAGTTAAAACGATTTATTTTTCGATTTTGAACCGATCCATATCTTTGAGTTCATATTTTAACATTAGTAACCTAAGTATGAATTCCATCAAGATGGCATCATTATCTTTTAAGTTTTCCGGCTTACGAGCGGATTGACGGACATCGCTAAATCTCGATTCGAGGGAGACCGATCAAAAATATATATACTTTTCTATATTTATTTTGGCTCCTTTTAGCGGTTGCAAACATTATACCAAAGTTAATATATACTTCTTTCCATACATGTTTTAGATTTTTTTTTTTTTTTTTTATTCCTTTTCCACTCCTTTAAGGAGTATAGGGCATTCACCAAGTTTTTATTTTAAACTAGGCTTCAGTTTCTTTAATCATAATATTCACTAAGCCGTTGATTACTCGGCTGTTGTATAAGGTTATGAAATATGAATGCACAAATGTTAACTTTGTGCGCCATCTATAATCTAACACAAGAATTATTTATATATTTTTATTAAATTTTATTTTATATTACGATATAATTATACAATTTTACGATATTTTTTTTATTAGATATGATCTGACCGGGGTTTGAACCCGAGACCTTCCACATGAAAGGCGGCGTATTTACCACTACGCCATTGGTCAGATCATATGGTTTTAGGTTTAGGGTATAGTAAATTAAATTTAAGCTATTTTGAAACTTGAAAATTAATAATTAGTTAGTAAAAACTGATTAAACAAGTGAGCAAAAAAAGCAAGGGTTTTTAAAAAGCAAATTATGTACGGTTTCTTAATGAGTATTTTATCATTTATTGTTATTAAAATATTTATAAAAATAAATGATAATATTATAACTTAGTTATTTCATTAATTTATTAATATAACCCCAAATTCACTCAAGGAAACCTGTTAATAGTGCGAAATATAATGTTGGAGCTTTAATGTTCACGTTTAATTTTTGAAAAACTTACAGGAGTGAATAAGTTACTGTTTTATAAAAACATAAAAGTTTTAATACTTAAGACCTAGTAGCCCTTCAATGGAGAAGGCTCCCAAATTTTTGCTTTTACATGATGGATCTGCTGGCCTCCCTCCTGTAATCAGCCTTCCATTTTTTCGGTTCTAGGAAATCAATTTTAAACTCCACCTAAATTTGAAATTTTAGCTAGAATGTTATTATCCAAGCAAAAATGGTTAACACTAAAAGACAATTTCTTCAATTTAAAGAAACTTTTCCAAATTTAAGAAAAACCTTTTACGTATGTTGAAACATAATGCTGCAGCTGTAAATTTTGTATATTTGTAAAAAAAAATTTTAACAGGTTTTCAAGTTACAGCTGTTTAAAAATATCAAAATTTAAATTTTTGAGACCTTATAGCTCCTTAACAGGGGGCGCGATGAAAAATTTTGTTAACCGACTCCTATTAATTTCAGAGGACCAAACTTCTTCCAAAATTTCAAGACCCTAGCTTGAACCGTTTATAAGATATATGGGGCCAAAAATTTTGCAAAAATTGAGTTTTGCATAATTGTAAATTTTAGTACCGTATGGCATCCCTAACACTTGCCTTTTAAAAATAGTTTATAAAACCAGTTATATTTTGCCGTTTTGAGATTGAAAATACACTTAACAGAACACTTGTTATAATAATTTAAAAATAGGGCTTTTTCCAACTTTGGGGACCCGTGTTTAAAAGTTCTTTACTATATTTCAAACCGTGTAAAAGTAAACATACGGACGAACGGACGAATGGACGGAAGGATGGACGAACAGAGTGAAGCTATATAGGCTCATTTTTACGAATTTTTTTGTTTATGTGCTATTAATGATTTTATCTTCCCATCCTGTAAAAGAAAAGGATGGCTGCTTCTGTTTCAGGTTTGTTTTGCTTTAAATAATTTTTTTTTCCGCAGAAATAAACAAAATTTTCTAAATGAGCCAAATAACAAAATGTATTTTAGAGAATTGAGAAGTCGGCCACTAAATCTTAATAAAACAGCAGGAAGGGAACTTATTTAATGTATGCTTTTTATAATAAAACAAGTTTACTAAAAATAAAAATCAATTATATTTGATTTTAGTTTTTTTTATTATATTTTTTACACATTATCATTTCGTACAAACATTTTGGTATATTGATTTATATTCTTCAGCTTATTGATATAAAACTGCTTGTCTCTTAGATATTCTATATTAGTAATTTAATTAAAAAAATTCTTTCTAAACTGTAAACCATTTACTTCCCTTTAATATTATTCAATTTTATATTTCCACATCGGTCTACACATCGCTGTATATCCAAATTAATGTGCTGAATTTAAACTAATAAATTCAGAAAAAGATATATTTAAACCATTAATAATTAAAATACACAAAATTGTTTTGGATGTTTTAATAGTAATTGATGTGCTCGTGTTATTTCCTGCTAAAATCTGAGCTTTTTTCTTCATTCTAACCTGCAAATAAATAATTATTTTTCTTTTGTGAGAATTATTTTTAATTAATAGAACTGATTAATTTTACGCTGTATAAATTATCTTCTCCTGGAGGATCAAGACACTCAAATTCGCAACATTTTTCTCCTATACGAAAATTTTTACAAAACTGTGAATTAAAAATAATCACTGATTATTTAAAAATATTCAATTATTTAAATGCATTTTTAGATAAATTATTACTTATTTTTCTTAGATTACTAAACTTATATTTTTGGGTGAATTCTATGCTTTTGTTGTCAGATATTAAAATATTATAAAAGAGTCATTATAAATATTAGAAAATTTAATTAATCAAAGATATTCACCCTCGACAATTTATGACATATTGAACTTTTCTAAGCGTTTATACAGTGAATTTCTAAAAAAGAAAAGTGGAGTTTGCAAATAGACGAAGTCGGACCATGAGTTTGGAACCTGGAATCTTTTGATCAAACCACGACCAAACGAGCGAAAACACATAAAGATGAAACCTCCAAAATGATAAAGAGTTCGGATACGTCTTCCACATCTTCTAATGACTTATCTACGAAATTAGTAAAGATCGTAACTGGAAATAAAGATAGGACCGTCAAATTTGTTAAAATTTTTTTTTTTCTCTTTTTGTTCCTAAAATTTGGAATTTAGAATGCTGGTTCATAATTCGGAAACCAATGAAGATATAACTTTTAAATTTAGTACAAGAGGATTTCTTATTATATTCGTATTTGCAGCACCCACATAACTCCCAAAAGCTTGAAGCATGTAGTCGAAATTAATAAAGAGAGTAACTTAAAATAAAGATGGAACTTTCAAATTTGGAACAAGGGTTTTTCTTCTCGTTTTCCTATTCTTGAAATGTGGGATCAATTAGAGTGGTTGTATTTGTATCTCCCACACACCTCCCAAGATCTAACAAGTTTAACTTCAAAATTAATAAAGATAATAATTTTAAGTCTGATACAAAAGTGTTCTGTTTTGGAAAAATGGAAAAGTGATGAAAACGTTTTTAACATTGGGATTAATTAGAGGGGTGGTTAAAGTGCCTCCAAAACTATTCTATAGTGCTACCAAACATATCTTCGAAACTAATGTCAATAGAAACCTGAAATGTGGTACAAAAGTGTTCCATTCTATTTGATTTCCTATTTGATACTTATATATATTTAAACGAGGAAGATTATAGTTGCTCTTGTCGACTTTTAGATACCCGTGCACTTATTCATTATTCTGTTTCAAATACAGTAAACCATTAATAAGTTCTCTTGTGCTAATAATTTTTAAAAGTAAGAAATTAAATTAAGAAAAAAATATAATAAAATTATATTATAAAAAAAAAATTTGACCCACCCTTAAGAGTTAGCCCGAGTAATGTCCAAATTTGCCCAGTTTTAATTCTAACCTTGTGGTTTCATTAGATTCACAGTGATCGAAATAAATCGTAACATTTTTAAGCTTTATAAAAGTACTTGTCCTATTATATAAATAACCGCGTGAATTTTCATTCCCGCAGTGTTATTTGTTTTGAAGATATTAATATTAGTTCAAAAAACTTGTATGGCAGCTGCCCGAAGTCTTGCTCCGACTTTAACCAAAATCTATAAGGAACCTCAAAAATGTTTTAAAAAATGTTTTGGGTGAATTTCAAATCTAGCCCTAATTTTTGAATTCCCTTTTAATTAATTATTAATTCACGAATATATTAAACCTAAGTAATATAATCATCATATGATCATATTCATATAATGATCATCATGATAGATAATAAAGATTGTTATCCATCACTTTCAAAATACAAAATACGCTAAAATAAAAAAATATTTTGTGAAAATTTCAAAACTGTAGCTCTTTTAGTTTTTGAGTTACTTTGCTAACACACACACGGTCGGATGGACGGACGGACAGACAAACATAGCTAGATCGATTAATTTTTCGATGCTGATCCGAAACGTATCTTTGACACTTATCTAGTTTATCTACATCAATGCGTTACAAACAGAGGAGCAATTGAAGCATGTTCCGAAATTTTTCTTTCCAAAATTATGGTGGACCTGCCCATCCCCCCTTGTTTTCACCTTTCCATTTTTTAGGTTCAAGGAAATCAATTGTGAACTCCACCAAAATTTGGAGTTTTACCTATAATTTAATTTTCTAAACAAAAATGGTTAGAACTAAGAGACAATTTCTTCAATTTAAAGAAACCCTTTCAAATTTAAGAAAAACCTTTAACATATGTTGAAACTAAAAGCTGCAGCTTTAAATTTTTTATATTTGTAAAAAAAAATTTTGAACAGGTATTCAAATTACAGGTGTTTAAAAATAGGAAAATTTCAATTTTCGATCCCTTATAGCTTCTAAACAGGGGACGTGAGAAAAAATTTTTTTTAACCGACTCCTACTAATTTCTAGGGTTCTAACTTCTCCCAAAAGGCCCTAACTTAAACCGTTTAGAAGATATGTGGGGCCAAAAATATTGCAAAACTTGAGTTTTTCATAATGATAAATTTTAGTACCGTATGGCAACTCTATAATTCGTCGCCTAAATTCTCTTTTGCTCCATACGCCACTTTTTGACTTTTTGACTTAGAAGTGGTTCTATAGGTTTTAAAACAATCTCTTTCTAATGCTGTTATCAGAATTTTCCTATCTGCTTTAGTTTCCGAAATATGCAGTGTGCATTTTGCTCCATAAGACACATTATTTTGATTTTGTAGTGCTTATTTCCTCCTTAAGCAAATTTTTGGTTTATGGAGCAACTTTTGTATGAAAAAAAAGGTATTAACATTGTTAATTCTCATTTGCTCTATACACATTACCATGCGGTATGAGGCTTATATAATTACCATTATATTGAGTACCTATTTGCTCCATAGGTATTTAAAATTGTCATTATTACTATTATATTTTCAATACCTATGTAGCAAACATGGAAAACAAATTTTTAAAGCTTGTTTCCCCTATTTGTGTACAATTACACATAATATTCACATACACTAACGCTATAATAAAACTTTTAAATAAAATTTGTCTCGATAACTCAAATTTGAGAAAAATTTCTTTTTGGAGTGATAGTTGTATACCACAAAATCGACATAAAATAATGTCAACTGCCTTAAAATATTTTTTACAAAATTCTAATAGTTTCGTAGAATTGGTCCAAAAATTTTCTGACTCACTGTTGCAAGAAGTTGACTCTTTTTTACCTCTACCAGATCAAAACTATTTTAAAGCAATTTTGAACATTACAAATTAATTGAAATATTTTTGGATCAGTTTAAAAATATGTATATTTTATAAAGTTATATTGTGATACAATAATTATTATGTATATTATGTGTTTAGCACAAAAACTATGATATTTGAATAAAATAATTATTTCTTAAATTTCTTAAAATAAGTTAAATTTTCAAAAATATTAAAAAGTTGTGAAATTATACTATTATGTTTGTTTTTTTAGTTTTGATTGAAATATTTATATTAAAATTAATAATATTATTTAATTTCGTTTATAAAAATCCTGCAAAATGGCTGTTATGTTCATATTGTTATAATTGAAGTATATAATTACATGATTGATTAAAAAATAATATTAAATAAAAATTAACATAAAAAACTAAGTTAAATTTGATTATTTTAATTTTTTACAGTTTCTACTATAATTTAAAAAAAAAAATTTAGGTTTTTAATTTATATTTCTTGTATTAGTTGTAGTCGATTTTTAATCTAATTTGCTCCATCTCCATGACTTTACATAAATTTTTGTTTAACTCCCTTCTTATTTCATATTTGCACCATTATAATAGAAGATCAATGCATGTTTGCTCAATACGCACAGAGAAAACTATTTTGTAATCGATTTGAATTGTATGGAGCAAACTGTCCACAATGACTTTTCTGACAAAATATCAAATATCTCGAAAAGTATTTGAGGACAGTGCCTAAAATTTAGCATATGATTACTTAAAAAATCAACAAAATCTACGTTAAAATTTCGACTATAGTTTATCGGATCAATTTTTGCCTTTTAACTCACAAACTTTCTTTTTCGATTTACTCGGAATATACCTTGAGGCATATGGAGCAAAAGAGATTCAGGCGACGAATTTTTAGCCTTGTATTTTTTGCCTCTAAGACCAGATCTCTTTTACAGTTTTTTTATTGAATTACATTTAACAGAACTCTTGTTATACTAATAACTTTGGTATGGTGTTTGTAACCACCTAAAGGAAGCGAGCTAGATATGGAAAAGTATATATATTTGTGATCAGCGTGACCGCCTTAGTCGATATAGCCATGTCCGTCCGTCCGTAGGCACGATAACTCAAAAAATAATGGAGCTATCTTGATGAAATTTTAACTGTAGGTTACTAGGACTGAAAGTACGGCGGGGATTGCATATGGGCAAAATCGGCCCATGGGTTTGGATTCTGGACCTTTTAATCGATCGAAGGGCTAACGAACATATATAAAAAATCATGATAACTCAACAACTAATGACGCTATCTTCATCAAATTTGTGACGTAGGTTACTAGTAATGAAACTACTTCGAGGACTACGTAAGTTCGGGATTGGACTATGGGTTCGGAACCTAGAGCTTTTTGATCGAATTTAGGCCAAACAAGCATAATTCCGAAACCAATGAAGATAGAACCTCCAAATTTGGTACCAGGGTGTCCCTTCCTATTTCCTTAGTGTCCTTGAAATTTGGGCCCCATTGGAGTACTGGTTCGGGGAACAGCCACACATTTCCGAAGACCTTAAATCATATCTTTAAAATTAAAAAAGATAGCAATTTGAAAAAATATAGAAGCTTCAAATTTGGCACAAGGATGTTCTTTACTATTTCTTGTATGCCCGCCTAATTTGGAATCTATTGGAGTGGTGGTTCCGTACCCCTTTTAGACTTCCAAAAGTTAAAAAGCTTATAATCGAAATTACTAAAAATAATACCTTAAAATTAATATATAACGTTCCACTTGTGTACAAGGGTTAACAAGTATTGAAAGTATGACGGGGCTGCATATGGGCGAAATCGTACTATGGTTTCGGGTTCTGGAACCCTTGACAAGTTCAAGGACTAAAAAACATATATCTTAAAAACACCATAACTCAAAAAATAATGCCGGTATTTTGATGAAATTTAAACTCTAGGTTACTAGTAATGAAAGTACCATGGGAATTGGTTCTGGTCGAGTTTAATTTCAAAGCCAAAGAATATATTTCCTATGTCCTATGTGTCTCCGAAATCTAGACTTAATTGTAGTGGTTCAGCTATGTTCAAAGGTACTTGCTGCATTTATGTAAAACTTATTTGAATATTTAAATGAATTATATGAAAAGGTCTAAATTTATAATTGTATTTTAGAAATACATTTTTTGCATATTTTGCGTTTATAAGCTTTTCTATTAGGTATATAAACTAACCATTTAAAATAATTGCAATTTTGAAAAATTTGGATTATTAAATATATTATTCTTTGATTATCTTTTTATCACAAAATTTAATAATTAGAATTTTTTCATTTTGTAATTGAATTGGAATAAATATATTTTCATTTATTTCAAGTTTGTTTGTTTTTTAATATTTTTAAATAGATAAATTAGTAAGTATTTGTAATATTTTTTAATAGATAGTGTAATTAGAAAATGTTTTTAGTATTATAAAGTTAATTTGGTTAGCTATGTCTTACGATCAAATTAATAACAACTTTTATGGTGTTAAAATGACTTATGGATATGTCCTTAAATTTGAACCAAATAGGTGTAGGGTATTTCTAAGTCGGTTGCACCGACTGACTGTTCTTTATTTGTTTTTTATTATTTTTAAATAGATAAATTTTTAAGAATTGTTAATATTTGAATTGATAAAATAATTAAAAAATGTTTTTAGTATTATAAAGTAAATTTAGTTAGCCATGTCTTACGACCAAACTAACAAATGCTTTTATGGTTTTAAAATGAATTATGGACTTCCCATTAAATTTGAACCAAATAGGTGTAGGGTATTTCTAAGTCGGTTACAGCGACTGATTCTTTCTTTGTTTATTATTATTACCATTTTCTTTTAAATTAATATTGTCAAGATTAGATAAGTTATTGGGTATTGTTTTTCCCATTTTCTTTTATATCAAAATTATCAAGATTAGATAAGTTATTGATATTATATTAGTTAATTTGATATTAGACTTATACAGCATTAAATTTTTAATTTTGCAAAAGTGTTTTATGCAAGTATTTTGGAATCTTAGAAATAATTCGTTGTTTTCACAATAGAGACACAATAATCCTTTATCGACTTAGACCCTCTTCATTATTTCTAACAAATTCGAATTCTTATGAACTGTAATGAGAACTTGACATTTTTTATATCCGTATGACTATAGGGGTATACTAAATTTGCCATTACGTTTGTGACCCAGAGAAGTAGGGAAGTCCGTCTTTTCGTCCGTCCGCATGATAACTCAAAAAATAAAGGAGCTAGGATTTTGAAATTTTCACAAATTTTTTTTTGTGCAATAGCCGTCATAGCAATTACAGTCCAGCCATTTTGGCCCACGGGCTCGAAATCCTGCCTTACAACTTCTTTTTTTATATGAGCAGTACTCTATACCTATTGAAGCTGGGTGTCTGAAACCTTACCAAAAATAGTTTACTGTAATAGTCAAAGTTACTGCAAAATTTTTAGTTTCACATTTCATTCCCCATAGAGGTGTCGCTATATATATTCATTATGATGTAACTTTCAACACCCTTCACAACATAAAAGGCTCCAATCATCTTTATACCCTACACCTATGAAATAGGAAAAAGGTATATTAACTTTGGTATGGTGTTTGTAGCCACCTAAAAGAAGCGAGCTAGCTATGGAAAAATATATATATTTGTGATCAGCGTGAGATATAGTCGATATAGCCACGTTCGCCCGTCCGTCCGTAGGCACGATTACTCAAAAACTAATGGAGCTATCTTGATAAGCCTCGACCATGGGTTCGGAATCTGGACCATTTAATTGTTCTAAGGAACACGAACATATAAAACAAAAAAGGATAACTCAACAACTAATGACGCTACAATCATGAATTATGTGGTGAAGGTTACTAGTAATAAGACTATATCGAGGACTGCGTACGGTCGAGATTGGACCATGGGTTCGGATCCTAGAAGTTTTTGATCGAATTTAGGCCAAACAAGCATAATTGCGAAACCAATGAAGATAAATCCTTCAAATTTGGTATCAGTGTGCCTTTTCCTTTAGGACTAATTGGAGTAGTGGGTCGGGGACTATCCACACAGTTCTGAAGACCTTAAAGCATATCATTGAAATTAATAAGAAAAGTATCTTAAAATGAAGATAGAACGTTCCAATTGTGTACAAGGGTTCACTAGTATTGAAAGAACGGCGCGAACTACATACAGACGAATGGGTTCCATGGGTTCGGATTCTGGAACTTTTTCATCGAATTTAGGCCAAATAAGCATGATTTCGAATACAAAGAAGTAAGGCCCCCAAATTCGATATCTGGGTGTCCCTTTCTACTGCCTTAGTGTCCTCGAAAATTAGAACCAATTGAAATAGTGGGTCGGGGATAATTCACATAGTTTCAAAGACCTTAAAGCATATTTTCGAAAATAATAGATATAATAACTTCAAACATATGGGCGAAATCGTTCCATGGTTTAGGGTTCTGGAACCTTTGACAAGTTCAAGGTCTAACAAACATATATCTTAAAAACACTAAAACTCAGAAACTAATTACGCTATTTTGATGAAATTTATATTCTACGTTACTTGTAAGGAAAGTACCATGGAATTGGTTCTTGTCAGGTTCAGATTGTACAAGCTTTTGATAAAATTGCAGTCAAACCGGTATAATTTCAAAACTTATTTAACACTTTTATATTTTTAAAAGGCTAAGAGTTTTACTATAAAACAAATTATGTATTATATTTTATAAATTAAAACAAAATATTTTTTATTAAACGACGAAATTATTATACCCGTATGAATATATAGTCAAAGGGTATAATAAATTTGCCATTACATTTGTGACGCAGAGAAAAAGGGGGGGTAGATATAGACTCAAGTGTATGGATCGGATCAGAATCGAAAAATAAATTGATTTAGCTATGTATGTCCGTCCGTCCGTCTGTCCGTCCGCACGATAACTCAAAAACTAAAGGAGCTAGAATCTTGAAATTTTCGCAAATTCGTTTTTTTGCTATAGCCGTCATCGCTATTTAAATCCAGCCATTTTGGTCCATGGGTTCGGGTAGCTGCCATACAACTTCTTTTTTTATATGAGTATTACTCTGTACCTATAACAGCTGCGTGTCTGAAATTTTGCCAAAAGTAGTTTAGTTAAATGGCCAATGTTTCTGCAAAATTTGGTTGTTCTACTGCAGTGGGTTCGAGTAGCTGCCATACAACTTCTTATTTTATATGAGTATTACTCTCCACCTAATGAAGCTGGGTGTCTGAAATTTTGCTAAAAATAGTTTAGTGTAATGGTCAAAGTTACGGCAAAATTTGGTTGGTCTACTGTAGAAGGTTCGAGTAGCTGCCATACAACTCCTTCTTTTATATGAGCATTACACTACACCTAATGAAGCTGGGTGTCTGAAATTTTGCCAAAAATAGTTTAGTGTAATGGCCAAAGTTACATCTAAATTTGGTTGGTCTACTGCAGAGGGTTCGAGTAGCTGCCATACAACTCAATCTTTTATATGAGTATTCCACTACAAGTAATAAAGCTGTATGTTTGGAATTTTGCCAAAAGTAATTAATCGGATGATATAATGTATATGTTACGGTCATACGGGTATCCCAGAGTTGACGCAGTCTACTCTACTACACTTTTCCTCGTTTTTAGCACATTTTCAAAAAATTTTGTAAAAATGTGCCTATATAGCTTCACTCTGTCCGTCCGTCTGTCTGTCCGTCTGTCCGTCTGTCCGTCTGTCCGTCCGTATGTTTACAAAAACTTTTACACCGTTTGAAATAGAGTAAAGAAATTTTAACCATGGGTAGTTTTTGCAAAAAAAATAATTTCGTAGAAGAATTTTTTTCTGTAGCCCCACCTGTTACGGGGCTACAGCCCCCCAAAGTTGGAAAAAGCCCTATATTTAAATTGTTATAACAAGAGTTCTGTTACACATATTTTCAATCTGAAAACGGCAAATGATAGCTGGTTTCATAAACTTTATAAATTTTTAAAAGGCAAATGTTTAGGGTTGCCATACGGTACAAAAATTTAACATTACGCAAAACTCAATTTTCGCAAAATTTTTGGCTACACATATCTTCTGAACGGTTCAAGCTAGGATCTTGAAATTTTGGGAGAAGTTAGATACTCAGAAATTAGTAGGAGTCGGTTAACAAAATTTTTTTGTCAAGCCCCCTATTTAGGAGTTATAAGTGCTCGAAAATTGAAATTTTGCTATTTTTAAACCCCTGTAACTTGAAAACCTGTCCAAATTTTTTTTTAGTGATAGACAAAATTCAAAGCCCTATAACTATATTTCAACATGTGTCAAAGGTTTTTTTTAATTTTGAAGGGTGACGAAGTTACAGCTCCTGAAATTTCCAAAAAAGCCCTATATTTAAATTGATATAACAAGGGTTCTGTTAGGTTTATTTTCAATCGAAAAACGGTAGAAGAGAGCTGCTTTTATAGACTTTACAAAAATATGTTGCCTAAATGTATAGGGTTGCCATACGGTACTAAAATTCACCATAATATAAAACTCAATTTTTGCAAAATTTTTGGCCCCACATATCTTCTAAACGGTTCAAACTAGGATCTGGAATTTTGGGAGAAGTTAGATCCTAAAAAAATAGTGGGAGTCAGTTCACAAAATTTTTTTGTCAAGCCCCCTGTTTAAGAGCTATAAGGACCCGAAAATTGAAATTATGCTATATTTAAGCACCTGTAACTTGAATACCTGTCCAATTTTTTTTTTATTAATATACAAAATTTAAAGGTCCAACATTATATTTTAACATATGTTAAAGGTTTTTCTTAAATTTAAAAGGGGTTCCTTAAATTGAAGAAAGTGTCTTTCAGTTTTACCCATTTTTGCTTAGATAATAAAATTCTAAGTAAAATTCCAAATTTTTGTGTAATTCACAATTTAAGGGGGAGTTGAAGTTAGATTCTTGAGAAATTTGGCAACCTTCCCCATTGAAGGGCTATTAGAACTTTTAAATAAAAAATTTATTGTTAGCAGTAAATTTTAAAAGTAAGCAGTAACTTAGTCACCACGGTATATATTTCCAAAGTTAAACTCAGTATGTAATACAATATAATTTTGAAAATGTGCTTTTTTAAAAACCCTCGGTTTTTTTCATCACTTGTTTTTTTTAATTTTTTTTATATCATTACTATATTTTTTTGAATTATTACCATAGATAATATATAATTAAGAAATTGTGTACGATACTTATGTTACAAAATTTAATTTTATAATTAAGTTAATTATATGAAAAGTTCTAAATTTGTCATTGAATTTTAGAAAAACATTTATTGCATATTTTGATTATTAAATTTTGTGATAAAAAGTTAATGAAAGCATTAATGATTTTAACTAACACTAAAAACCATGAAATTATATAAAGTTTTATATATATACTAGCTAACACAGGGTGTGCGTTGCTGCACCTCTCGATGGAGGTTTAATTAAAGTTGATGTTACTGCAAAAAGTTAACACAAAAATTACACACGGTTTTCACATGTAAACTTTAAAATGTAAGAAAGCAATCTTTTTAAATCGATTTTTCTAGTATTATTTTAGTAATTTTTGAAACTTTCTGTAATTCAAAGCAGTACAAACTGCTTTCCAAATAATATAAATCAAATCGTTTCTAATTTAGAGTTAAGTAACGCAAAAATCTATAAAAAGCCACTGTGTCCAAATGGGTTAACGGACCTACACTTTCTATTTGGGTAAACAGTATTGCGCAAAATTGGACGTAATTTGCTTCCAAATCTTTTTTTTTGTCAATCTTAGGGCCGGCATGGGTTAACCTTATTTCAAGTCTGTTAAAAGAGTTAATTTTATTCTCAAAACGGAACACATATACAAAATTTGAAGAAAATTGGTTAAACCGTTTCTAATTTAGAGTAACGTAACCAAAAAATGTATAAAAAGCTGTTGGGCTGCAATGGGTTAATGGAACTCAACAAAATTTTTTTCGGGGCTTGCTTTTAAGCCAAAGCAGAATTTCGTAAAATTGGACCCAAAATTTTTTTTGACCACCCGTCGGCCCGACATGGGTTAACAAATTCCAAAACTGTTAATAGTGTCACCTCAATTCTCATAGAGCATCTTCAAAATTTGAAGTCAATCGGTCAAATCGTTTTCATTTTAGAACAAAGAAGTTTAAATACTTGCACCACAGCCCCAACTTGGCGGTCCGTTAGAGCAAAATTTTTGGGCCACGATTTCTTTCCGTACCCAAAAATCTCTATATACAAATTTTCATGAAAATTGGCTGGACAGTTTAGGAGTCTATTCGCTTCATACAAACAAACAAACAACCAAACAGTTAACTCTTCTTCGCTTTGTAAACTTAACTTTAAAACATAAGGAATTAATTACAGGAAACCTATTGATAAGGATCAAAAATTAAATTAAATGTATATGCTAGTGTCTAGTGTTAAATGTATATGCTAGTGTTAATAATGTCAACTCAATTCTCAAGGAGCATCACGTATACAAAATTTGAAGTCAATTGGTCAAACCGTTTCAAATTTAGAGTAAAGTATTGAAAAAACTTATAAAAAGCTGTTGGGCCGCATTGTGTTAATGGAACTCAACAAAAATTTTTTCGGGGCATTCTTTTAAGCGAAAGCAGAATTTCGTAAAATCGGACAAAATTTGGAGCCAAAATTTTTTTTGACCACCCGTCGGCCCGACATGGGTTAACAAATTCCAAAACTGTTAATAGTATCAACTCAATTCTCATAGAGCATCACGTATACAAAATTTGAAGTCCATCGGTCAAACCGTTTTCATTTTAGAACAAAGAAGTTTAAATACTTGCACCACAGGCCCAACTTGGCGGTCCGTTAGAGCAAAATTTTTGGGCCACGATTTCTTTCCGTACCCAAAAACCTCTATATACAAATTTTCATGAAAATCGGCTGGGCAGTTTAGGAGTCTATTCGCTACATACAAACAAACAAACAAACAAATAATCAAACTTTCGCTTTTATATATATAGATTATTACAAATTAATATTTCCTTTGAATATCTTTGAGTTAAATTATATAAAACATTAAAAAATAAGGTAACTTAAGAGAATAAATTTAAAAATTGTTTGAAATTGAAATAATTAATCAAGGGTACTAAATGGAAGCAATTGCTGCATGTGTGTAAAACTTTATTGAATTGGATAAAAGTTTTAAAATATCTGTAATTTTGTAATTGCATTTTACGAATCCATTTATGTCAAGTTTTTTTGTTTTTTATTATTTTTAAATAGATAAATTATTAAGAATTGTTAATATTTGAATTGATAAAATAATTAAAAAATGTTTTTAGTATTTTAAAGTAAATTTAGTTAGTCATGTCTTACGACCAAACTAACAAATGCTTTTATGGTTTTAAAATGAATTATGGACTTCCCATTAAATTTGAACCAAATAGGTGTAGGGTATTTCTAAGTCGGTTACAGCGACTGCTTCTTTCTTTGTTTGTTATTATTATTACCATTTTCTTTTATATCAAAATTGTCAAGATTAGATAAGTTATTGGGTATTGTTATTCCCATTTTCTTTTATATCAAAATTATCAAGATTAGATAAGTTATTGATATTATATTGGTTAATTTGATATTAGACTTATACAGCACAAAATTTTTAATTTTGCAAAAGTGTTTTATGCAAGTATTTTGGAATCTTAGAAATAATTCGTTGTTTTCACAATAGAGACACAATAATCCTTTATCGACTAAGACCCTCTTCATTATTTCTAACAAATTCGAATTCTTATGAACTGTAATGAGAACTTGACATTTTTTATATCCGTATGACTATAAGTGTATACTAAATTTGCCATTACGTTTGTGACCCAGAGAAGTAGGGAAGTCCATCTGTTCGTCCGTCCGCATGATAACTCAAAAAATAAAGGAGTTAGGATTTTGAAATTTTCACAAATTTGTTTTTGTGCAATAGCCGTCATAGCTATTACAGTCCAGCCATTTTGGTCCACGGGCTCGAGATCCTGCCTTACAACGTCTTTTTTTATATGAGCATATATCTATACCTATTGAAGCTGGGTGTCTGAAACCTTACCAAAAATAGTTTACTGTAATAGTCAAAGTTACTGCAAAATTTTGGTGGTCTACTGCAGAGGGTTCGAGTAGCTGCCATACAACATCTTCTTTTATATGAGTATTCCAGTACACTTAATAAAGCTATATGTTTGAAATTTTGCCAAAAGTAATTAATTAGATGATATAATGTTTATATTACGGTCATACGGGTATCCCAGAGTTGACACAGTCTACTCTGCGACACTCTTCCTCGTTTTGTATAATTTTAGTTACGTTATTATTTTTTAGTATCATAATTTAGAAAAATTTAATTTTTTTAAATATTAACCCATTTAGCTGGTATTCTTATGCAGTCCAAAACGTCTTCGCTGGCATTGTTAACTGTTCCTGGAGTGAATAAAATGTCATTACTATTGCTATTATTATTCATATTATAATATCACCTACACACATGACTTCAATGTCCAAGCTGCAAATGTCACATTTCTATTGTTATGACGGGGTTTTATCATCGCTCGTTATTAATTATTTAAATTTATAGTAAATCATTTTAACTAATTTTTAATAAACATTTAATTTTTTTTAAACAAAAAAACTGACTGATAAGCAATTTTATTATTTAAAGCTTTTTTAACGTTAATATTGTTAAAAACCTGTCATAAATTATATCATAATTAAGTGTTCCAGTGTCAAATTGTTTTTATTTTTTTTTGTTTTTTTTTTTTATGTTTTGATCTGCTTATTTATACAACAGATATAATTGTATAAATAAACTGTTTTACAAATAACTAAATTAGTTTAACTAAATAAAACCAAAAAAAATAAATAAATAAATGTCTTTCAAAAATATGATTTAATTAAATGAGGTTAAATGCTCTTATATTACGTGTAAAAAAACGATCATAAACTTGAAATTTTAAAATGCAAGGATTTTTTTCAAAAAATGATTTCATGGTACTTGTGTTGGTCTAGAAAGCAAATGACACCTTGCTAGGCTTTGTAATAATTTTACATGTGATGATTGCCTCAATATTCACGATCTTCTAACGAGTATTAATAATAAAAATCTGTCAAGCTTGGTTGCGTTTAAAGACGATCAAATGGAAGTTTTAAACAAGGCAAGTATTTGATAACACAAAATAATGTTTTGCTTGATTTATGCCACCGCATTCTTGACAGTCAATCATTAGATAGATTTAAGACGATTTTAGTTAACTTAACTGAAATTAAGTCATGAATTTCGAGTTTAATAAATAACAAGTGATGAAAAAAACCAAGGGTTTTTAAAAAGCACATTTTCAAAATAATATAGGGACACATGTGAATGTCACACAATAGTAAATTATAGAATCACTCTAGAAAATTTAATTAAATGGTACGAGAATAATGTCGAGGCTACAAGTCGTGTCAGAAATTCATAGAGGCGCTAGAAGAAACTTTACACGAAGAAAATTTATTCAAAAGGGTTTAAATGATACTTGGCAAATTGATTTGGTTGAAATGATTCCATATGCAAAATTTAATAAGACATATAAATATTTATTAACCGTTATTGATACATTTTCAAAATTTGCGTATGCTGAACCGATTAAAAACAAAAGCGCTGATAATGTTTTAATCGCAATGAAAAATATTTTTAAGCGTGCTGGTAAAAAACCAAAAAATTTACAATCTGATCAAGGTACGGAATTTTTCAACAAAAAATTTCAAAATCTAATGAGGAAATATAAAATTAACCATTATCATACATACTCAGAACTAAAAGCATCAATTGTAGAACGTTTCAATCGCACCCTAAAAAACATGATGTGGAAACAATTCAGTTTACAAGGCACATATAAATGGTTACCTATTCTGCCATCGCTAATAGAAAAATATAACTCAACATATCATCATACAATTAAACTTCCACCTAAAAATGTTACAAAGAAAAATGAGAAATTTTTATTAAAAACTGTCTACAATAAATTAAAAGTATTCCGAAAAGCAAAATACAAAGTTGGAGATTTTGTTCGTATAAGTAAATTTAAAGGTATATTTGCAAAAGGTTATCAACCTAATTGGTCAACAGAAATTTATACAATAGCGAAAATAAAAAGACTGATCCAATAACATACAATTTACTTGATTCCACACAAAAACAAATAAAAGGCAGTTTTTATGAACCTGAACTTACATCTGTTAAATTTCCTAATGTTTACCTTGTAGAAAAAATAATAAGAAAAAAAGGAAATCAAGTTTTGGTTAGGTGGCTTGGCTTTGATAAAAACCATGATTCATGGATGAATAAAAAAGATATTATTTAATGAATAATAATTTATTAACTTTTAGTAAAACATGCTATGCTGTTATTTAATATTAAAAACAACTTTTTAAAACCAAGTTTTATACATTTTTTTCTTTTTTTTAACTTGAACTTGATCACGTTTTCAATTTGAATTCATTATCACGCCTTTATATTATTGACAATATAATTTCAAACGTTTATTTGTTTCATTTTTTCAAAACTTTTGCAGTTAAGTTAATATTCAAACAAAAGATTTCCATCGATTTATTAAGCTTTTCAATTTTAAAATGGCAGTTGGGAGCTTAATTTTTGAAACATAACAAACGAGCTTTATCAGCTTTAAATTTTATAAATTATTACGTAAATATTAAATCAAGCTTAAACTTTGATAATATTAAGTATAAACCAAATTTAAAAAACTTTTCATATTTAATTAAGAACAGTAAGCACAATATCTTAAGCTTGTTACTGTTTTAATTTGAAATTTAAACATAACTGATATTTAAAAAACTTTTCATATCTAATTAAAAATATTCAGCACAATAGCTTAAGCTTATTTTTGTTAATTTATAAAACTTTTTTTAATTTTCACAGAAATATTAAATCAAGCTTAAACTTTGATAATATTAACTTTGTATTTAAACCAAACTTTAAACACTTTTCATATTTAATTAAGAACAGTAAGCACAATATCTTAAGCTTATTACTGTTTTAATATGAAATTTAAACATAACTGATATCCCAACAACCAAGCTTAATTTAAAATACTCAAAGACTCAAACTAGTTTAAGCTTATTATTGTTTTAATTTGAAATTTAAACATAACTGATATTCTAACGGCTAAGCTTAATTTAAAATACTCAAAAGCACAAAAATTTTTACTTATCACAATTTTATTGCATAACTTTAGGAGAACTTTTGCTGACTACTGACGCTGAACCGGCATATACATACTACTCATTACGTTTATGACGCAGAGAAGGAGGGGGCGTAGATATAGACTCAAGTGTATGGATCGGATCAGAATCGAAAAAAAAAATCGATTTAGCTATGTATCTCCGTCCGTATGTCCGTCCGTCCGTCCGTCCGCACGATAACTGAAAAACTAAAGGAGCTAGGATCGTAAAATTTTCGCAAATTAGTTTTTTTGCAATAGCCGTCATCACTGTTTAAATCCAGCCATTTTGGTCCAAGGGTTCGGGTGGCTGCCATACAACTTCTTTTTTTATATGAGTATTTCTCTTTCTCTACATTATTGTATTTTAAATATAGTTACGATATTAATGTTTGGAAACATTTATCAGATGAAATTTTGTAAGTATAATTACAATGTAAAAAAACATAATATCAGAGTACATTAAAAAAGTTACGATATAAAAGCTTAGATATATTCTGATAATAGTCTTGCAATATTGATTTTAGATAAAGAGCTTACAGTAAATTATGAAGAAATTATTGTTTGTACAACACTTTATTTTTATCATAACCTTACAATGCAAAATAATTTTTTAAACAGTGTAATGTATATATTAAATTTCTAATTTGAATTTAATAAGAATATTTAAAGTTTTTGGAAATAAAATTGTTTTTGAGAATAATGATATGTTTAGAATTTGAATAAAGTTGAAATAATTTTGAATTTACAGGTTTTTATATATTTTAGATTATATTATTATCTCCGAAATCTTCTTCAAAATTTTCTAGATTTTCTGTTTCACTAGAAGTATGTTGCAAATTTTTGTAAAATTCTTTATAATATTGCGTTATAAAATTTGTTAATTCAAATAATTCTTTATATTTTACGGTAGATATTCTTAAAGGTTCCTTGTACAGAATTGTAGGCTTATTGTTTGGCAACCCCAATACTCTTTTGCGTTGTTTTGAGTTTTTTCTTCTTCGTTATATAAAATGATAGACGAAAATGAATCAGAATCGAATGAGTATTTATAAAGCAATTTATTTGATTGCATTTTATTAACTTTTATTATTTTTATATTACTCCATTTTAATCGCATATTCATTTCATTATACCCGTATGACTATATAGCCAAAGGGTATAATAAATTTGCCATTACGTTTGTAACGCAGAGAAGGAGGGGGGGTAGATATAGACTCAAGTGTATGGATCGGATCAGAATCGAAAAATAAATCGGTTTAGCGATGTATGTCCGTCCGTCCGTCCGTCCGTCCGTCTGTCCGTCCGTCCGTCCGTCCGTCCGTCCGCACGATAACTCAAAAACTAAAGGAGCTAGGATCTTGAAATTTTCGCAAATTCGTTTTTTTTCAATAGCCGTCATCGCTATTTAAATCCAGCTATTTTGGTCCATGGGTTCGGGTAGCTGCCATACAACTTCCTTTTTTATATGAGTATTTCTCTGTACCTATTACATCTACGTGTCTGAAATTTTGGCAAAAGTAGTTTAATTTTATGGCCAAAGTTTTTGCAAAATTTGGTTGGTCTACTGCAAAGGGTTCGAGTAGCTGCCATACAACTTCTTATTTTATATGAGCATTACTCTCCACCTAATTAAGCTGGGTGTCTGAAATTTTGCTAAAAATAGTTTAGTGTAATGGCCAAAGTTTCTGCAAAATTTGTTTTGTCTACTGTAGAGGGTTCGAGTAGCTGCCATACAACTCCTTATTTTATATGAGCATTACACTACACCTAATGAAGCTGGGTGTCTGAAATTTTGCCAAAAATAGTTTAGTGTAATGGCCAAAGTTACAGGAAAATTTGGTTGGTCTACTGCAGAGGGTTCGAGTAGCTGCCATACAACTCCTTCTTTTATATGAGTATTCCACTACACTTAATAAGGTTGTATGTTTGAAATTTTGACAAAAGTAATTAATCGGATGATATAATGTATATGATACGGTCATACGGGTATCCCAGAGTTGACACAGTCTACTCTACTACACTCTTCCTCGTTTTTATTTAAATTAACAAAATTTGTAAAATTTACAAAGTGTAAAAAATCGTTTTTATACCCTACACCTATAGAATAGGTAAAGGGGTATATTAACTTTGGTATGGTGTTTGTAACCACCTAAAGGAAGCGAGCTAGATATGGAAAAGTATATATATTTGTGATCAGCGTGACCGCCTTAGTCGATATAGCCATGTCCGTCCGTCCGTCCGTCCGTCCGTCCGTAGGCACGATAACTCAAAAAATAATGGAGCTATCTTGATGAAATTTTAACTGTAGGTTACTAGGACTGAAAGTACGGCGGGGATTGCATATGGGCGAAATCGGCCCATGGGTTCGGATTCTGGACCTTTTAATCGGTTTCAGGGCTAACGAACAAATATAAAAAATCATGATAACTCAACAACTAATGACGCTATCTTCATCAAATTTGTGCTGTAGGTTACTAGTAATGAAACTACTTCGGAAATTGCGTAAGGTCGGGATTGGACCATGGGTTCGGAACCTAGAACTTTTTGATCGAATTTAGGCCAAACGAGCATAATTCCGAAACCAATGAAGATAGAACCTCCAAATTTAGTATCAGGGTGTCCCTTCCTATTTCCTAAGTGTCTTGTGAATTTGCGTCCCATTGGAGTAGTGGGTCGGGGACCAGCCACACATTTCCGAAGACCTTAAAGCATATCTTTAAAATTAATAAAGATAACAACTTGAAAAAATGTAGAAGCTTCCAATTTGCCAGAAGGGTGTTCTTTACTATCTCTTGCGTGTTCCCCTAATTTGGGATCAATTGGAGTGGTGGTTCTGTACCCCTCTCAGACCTCCCAAGTTTTAAAGGCTTATAATCGAAATTACTAAAAATAGTTACTTAAAATTAGGATAGACCGTTCAAATTGTGTACAAGGGTTAACTAGTACTATAAGTACAGCGCGGACTATATAAGGGCGAAATCAGCCCAACGGTTCGGATTCCGGACCTTTTAATCGATGTCAGGGCTAAGGAACATATATAAAAAATCACGATAACTCAACAACTAATGAGGCTATCTTCATGAAATTTGTGCTGTAGGTTATTGGCAGCGAAACTACGGCGGTGATTACGTACGGTGAGGATTGGACAATGGGTTCGGAACTTAGAACTTTTTGATCGAATTCAGGCCAAACGAGCATAATTCCGAAACCAATGAAGATAGAACCTCCAAATTTGGTATCAGGGTGTCCCTTCCTATTTCGTAAGTGTCTTTGAAATGTGGGCCCATTGGAGTAGTGGATCGGGGACCAGCCACTCAGTTCTTAGGCCCTTAAAGCATATTTTCGAAATTAATAAAGATAGTAACTTGAAACAAATGTAGAAGCTTCCAATTTGCCACAAGGGTGTTCTCTACTATTTCTTGCGTGCCCCCCTAATTTGGGATCAATTGGAGTGGTGGTTCAGAACCTCTCTTAGACCCCCCAATGTGTAAAAGCTTATCATCGAAATTAATAAAACTAGTAACTTAAAATTAAGACAGAGCGTTCCAATTGTGTACAAGGGTTAACTAGTATTGAAAGTATGACGGAACTGCTAATGGGTGAAATCGTACCATAATTTCGGGTCCTGGAACCCTTGAAAAGTTCAAGGACTAACAAACATATATCTTAGAAACACCATAACTCAAAAAATAATGCCGGTATTTTGATGAAATTTAACAGTAGGTTACTAGTAATGAAAGTACCATGGGAATTGGTTGTGGTCGAGTTTAATTTCGAAGCCAAAGAATATATTTCCTATGTCCTATGTGTCTCCGAAATCTCGACTTAATTGTAGTGGTTCAGCTATGTTCAAAGGTACTTGCTGCATTTATGTAAAATTTATTTTTATATTTAAATGAATTATATGAAAAGGTGTAAATTTTTAATTGTATTTTAGAAATACATTTATTGCATATTTTGCGTTTATAAGCTTTTTCTATTAGGTATATAAACTAACCATTTAAAATAATTGCAATTTTTAAAAATTTGGATTATTAAATATATTATGCTTTGATTATCTTTTTATCACAAAATTTAATAATTAGAATTTTTTCATTTTGTAATTGAATTGGAATAAATATATTTTCATTTATTTCAAGTTTGTTTGTTTTTTAATATTTTTAAATAGATAAATTAGTAAGAATTTGTAGTATTTTTTAATAGATAGGGTAATTAGAAAATGTTTTTAGTATTATACAGTTAATTTGGTTAGCTATGTCTTACGATCAAATTAATAACAGCTTCTATGGTGTTAAAATGACTTATGGATATGTCCTTAAATTTGAAAAAAATAGGTGTAGGGTATTTCTAAGTCGGTTGCACCGACTGACTGTATCTTTACTTGTTTTGTATTTTCGTGAACAATATACTTTGGTCCGGGTATTTTGCAATTTCGAATAAGAGAATACCATTGCGCCGCAACATAAATTTTTTTATACCCTACACCTATAGAATAGGTAAAGGGGTATATTAACTTTGGTATGGTGTTTGTAACCACCTAAAGGAAGCGAGCTAGATATGGAAAAGTATATATATTTGTGATCAGCGTGACCGCCTTAGTCGATATAGCCATGTCCGTCCGTCCGTCTGTCCGTCCGTCCGTCCTTCCGTCCTTCCGTCCGTCCGTCCGTCCGTCCGTCCGTCCGTAGGCACGATAACTCAAAAAATAATGGAGCTATCTTGATGAAATTTTAACTGTAGGTTACTAGGACTGAAAGTACGGCGGGGATTGCATATGGGCGAAATCGGCCCATGGGTTCGGATTCTGGACCTTTTTATCGATCGAAGGGCTAACGAACATATATAAGAAATCACGATAACTCAACAACTAATGACGCTTTCTTCATCAAATTGGTGCTGTAGGTAACTAGTAATGAAACTACTTCGGGGATTCCGTAAGGTCGGGATTGGACCATGCGTTCGGAACATAGAACTTTTTGATCGAATTTAGGCCAAACGAGCATAATTCCGAAACCAATGAAGATAGAACCTCCAAATTTGGTATCAGGGTGTCCCCTCCTATCTCCTAAGTGTCTTGAGAATTTGGGTCCCATTGGACTACTGGGTCGGGGACCAGCCACACATTTCCGAAGACCTTAAAACATATCTTCAAAATTAATAAAGATAACAACTTGAAAAAATGTAGAAGCTTCATATTTGCCACAAGGGTGTTCTTTACTATCTCTTGCGTGTTCCCTTAATTTGGGATCAATTGGAGTGGTGGTTCAGTACCCCTCTCAGACCTCCCAAATTTTAAAAGCTTATAATCGAAATTACTAAAAATAGTTACTTAAAATTAAGATAGATCGTTTAAATTGTGTACAAGGATTAACTAGTACTATAAGTAAAGCGCGGGCTGAATAAGGGCGAAATCAGCCCATGGGTTCGGATTCTGGACCTTTTAGTCGGTGTCAGGGATAACGAACATATATTAAAAATCACGATAACTCAACAACTAATGAGGCTATCTTCATGAAATTTGTGCTGTAGGTTGTTGGTAATGAAACTACGGCGGTGATTACGTACGGTGAGGATTGGACAATGGGTTCGGAACTGAGAACTTTTTTATCGAATTTAGGCCAAACTAGCGTAATTCCGAAACCAATGAAGATATAACCTCCAAATTTGGTATCAGGGTCTCCCTTCCTATTGCATAAGTGTCTTTGAAATTTGGACCCCATTGGACTAGTGGGTCGGGGACCAGGCACTCAGTTCCGAGGACCTTAAAGCATATTTTCGAAATTAATAAAAATAGTAACTTGAAACAAATGTAGAAGCTTCAAATTTGGCCCAGGGTGTTCTTTACTATTTCTTCCATGCCCCCCTAATTTGGGATCATTTGGAGTGGTGGTTTAGGACCTCTCTTAGACCCCCAAATGTGTAAAAGCTTATCATCGAAATTAATAAAACTAGTAACTTAAAATTAAGATAGAACGTTCCAATTGTATACAAGGGTTAACTAGTATTGAAAGTATGACGGGACTGCATATGGGCGAAATCGTACCATGGTTTGGAGTTCTGGAACCCTTGACAAGTTCAAGGACTAACAAACATATATCTTAAAACACCATAACTCAAAAAATAATGCCGGTATTTTGATGAAATATAAACTCTAGGTTACTAGTAATGAAAGTACCATGGGAATTGGTTCTGGTTTCGTTTAATTTCAAAGCCAAAGAATATATTTCCTATGTCCTATGTGTCTCCGAAATCTAGACTTAATTGTAGTGGTTCAGCTATATTCAAAGGTACTTGCTGCATTTATGTAAAATTTATTTGAATATTTAAATGAATTATATGAAAAGGTCTAAATTTGTAATTGTATTTTAGAAATACATTTATTGCATATTTTGCGTTTGTAAGCTTTTCTATTAGGTATATAAACTAACCACTTAAAATAATTGCAATTTTTAAAAATTTGGATTATTAAATATATTATGCTTTGATTATCTTTTTATCACAAAATTTAATAATTAGAATTTTTTCATTTTGTAATTGAGTTGGAATAAATATATTTTCATTTATTTCAAGTTTGCTTGTTTTTGAATATTTTTAAATAGACAAATTAGTAAGAATTTGTAATATTTTTTAATAGATAATATAATTAGAAAATGTTTTTAGTATTATAAAGTTAATTTGGCTAGCTATGTCTTACGATCAAATTAATAACAGCTTTTATGGTGTTAAAATGACTTATGGATATGTCCTTAAATTTGAACCAAATAGGTGTAGGGTATTTCTAAGTCGGTTGCACCGACTGACTGTTTCTTTACTTGTTATTTTTTTTAGTTTTTTCTATCAAAGCGTGAATGGAATCTCATTCATTTTGCGTGTGCCATTTCTCCAAAAATATATGTTATATATCAATATTTATCACTTAACAAGCCCAAGCGTAAAATACGAATAAGCATATGTTTTTGTTTTGCCCGGGGAAATTGTCAGAATAAGAAATAAATGTTGTAATACCTCTTTCAGTTTGAGACTCTATAAATTGTAGAAGGAAACTAGCTACCTCGTTTGCACCTCTTTCACCCGCCCTTTCATCCCAAATATAGCAATCACCATGGTGGTTTGCTAATTCATATAAAGGAAAATTAAACAATCATAATTTTCTCTTGTAATAATATATACTAGTATTTTTACAAAGGATAGTCAAAATCTTCTGAAAGTCAAAACAAACTGTCATGACTGTATTATCTTCTATTGCTTTAATTTTGTCTTGTTCTTTTAGCTCTCTTGCTTTCTGCTTGGAGAAAAGGTGTAAATTATGTTTATCTTTTGCGTTCTCCTTTTCTGTTTCATTCATATTTTCAAATTTGGAACAATCATTGCATTTATCTTTTTTTGGAAATAAAAACTTATATTAAAACATGTATTAAAAATATCTCGATATTGCCTTAATGTAGCGCCATTTCCAGTGTTGTCACGTTCTTTAAGCCACTCTAAATATAGTCTATGCATTTGTGAAATTGTTAAGTTACCATCTATATATTTTCTGGTTGTTTGCTTTCGCAAATAATGTGATTCTTTTCGTCTTTCCGAAATTTCTGATACATTTCGGATATATTTACCTCGGGTATCTCCTTCGAAATTTCCATCCAACTATTGTGTATCCATACTATTGTGTATTACTATTTGTTCATAATATGCAAAAATAAAATGTGGCAAAAAGAAAGGAAAGAAGAAACTAAATAGGAAAGAATAGGCTTATATTTCGTCAAAAAAATTAAATCATAAAATTTATATTTTTTATATTTTCTTTTGAATTTCAATTTACAGAATTTAAAATATTCCCCGTTTATGTTTTCTTATTTTACGTTGGTACCAAAATAAATACTAACCAGATTCTGATAGCTGGCCATATGCACTAGTACTTGGTTTTTCTATGCCAGATAAGTTTATTATTTCTGTATCAAATAAATTTTAATAAAATTAATTGAAATAAAAAAAATTAAAATTGTTAGGTATATTACAAGAGGGTAATATACGTGCACGTTCATCGAAAAATAGCGTAGATTGATTGTAAGATGCAACTTGCTCATCAATATTGATAACAGGATTATGATCTCGATTATCTATTTCATTTTGCATTAAAATGTTTTCAATATTTAATTTCTTTTTGGCTATTAACCCTATTGGAAAAAAAATATTCTTAAAAACTTAGGTTGCAGTGAAAAAAACTGACCTTTTTGCTTTTGTCTTACAGCATTGACCATTAAATAACCACGATGCATTTTTATGTTATAAATTTATTTTAGTAATATAAATCACTTTATTTGAATAAGATATGAAAATAACACGTTTAATAAAAGCACTTCGGATATATCTTAAATATTTAGAGACTTACAATATCGCTTTAAAAAAATTATTATACACAAAAAATATAAAACCACTTTTTAGCCCATTTTCAAAAAATTTTGTAAAAATGTGCCTATATAGTTTCACTCTGTCCGTCCGTCCGTCTGTCCGTCTATCCGTCTGTCCGTCTATCCGTATGTTTACAAAAACTTTTACATCGTTTGAAATAGAAAAAAGAAATTTTAACCAAGAGTAGGTATTACAAAAAAAAAAATTTCGTAGAACAATTTTTTTCTGTAGCCCCACCCGTTACGGAGCTGCAGCCCACCAAAGTTGGGAAAAACCCTATATTCAAATTGTTATAACAAGAGTTCTGTTAGGTGAATTTTCAATCTGAAAACGGCAAAATATAGCTGATTTTATAAACTCTATAAATTTCTAACAGGCAAATGATTGCCATACGGGGTTGCCATACGGTACTAAACTTTACAATTATGCAAAACTCAATTTTGCAAAATTTTTGGCTACACATATCTTCTGAACAGGACAAGCTAGGGTCTTGAAATTTTGGGAGTAGTTAGATCCTCAGAAATAAATAGAAGTCGGTTAACAAATTTTTTTTGTCACGTCCCCTGTTTTGCAGCTATAAGGGCCCGAAAATAGAAATTTTCCTATTTTTAAACACCTGTAACTGGAATACCTGTTCAAATTTTTTGTTTGTGATTTACAAGCTTGAAAGCTCTTTAATTATATTTCAACATGTGTCAAAGGTTTTTCTTAATTTTGAAGGGTGACAAAACTACAGCTCCCGCAAATTCCAAAAAAACCCTATATTTAAATTGGTATAATAAGAGTCCTGTTAAGTTTATTTTGAATTTAAAAACGGTAAAAGAAAGCTGCTTTCTTAGGCTTTCCAAAAATTTATCACTCAAATGTACAGAGTTTCCATATGGTACTAAAATTTACCATTATGCAAAACTCAATTTTTGCAAAATTTTTGGCCACACATATCTTCTAAACGGTTAAAGCTAGGGTCTTGAAATTTTAGGAGAAGTTAGATCCTCAAATTAGTAGGAGTCAGTTAACAAAGTTTTTTTATCACGTCCCCTGTTTAGGAGCTATAAGGGCTCGAAAATTGAAATTTTGCTATTTTTAAACACCTGTAACTGGAATACCTGTTCAAATTTTTTTTTGTTAATATACAAAATTTGAAGGTCCAACATTATACTTTAACATATATTAAAAAATTTTCTTAAATTTAAAAGCGGTTCTTTAAATTGAAGAAGTGTCTCTCAGTTTTAACCATTTTTGCTTAAATAGTAAAATTCTAAGTAAAATTCCAAATTTTGGTAGAATTCATAATTTAATTCCTTGAACCTAAAAAAGTTGTGGGAAGGGGAGTAGTGAGGATTAGATCTTTGAGAAATTGGGCAACCTTCCCCTATTAAGGGGCTATTAGGACGTAAAAATTAAAAAATTTACTGTTTCTATAAGTAAGTAGTAACTTAGTCACCAACGTATATATTTCGTAAATTAAACGTTAACATTGAAGCTTCAACATTATATTCCGATAAAATACTCACTATGAAACACTATATTATTTTGAAAATGTGCTTTTTTAGAAACCCTTGGTTTTTTTTCATCACTTGTTAAATAGATAAAATCAAACAGCACAAAAAATTAGACGTTAAAAAACCGTTATTTAATAATTGTTTTCAACAGCAAATGTTGTTAAAGAAAGACAAAATAATTCGCTTAAATTTTTTTGGCGCACTTTTGTATCGGAAATTATCCAAACATGTATATTGTATGTAGACTTACAATATAATAATTAAATTTAGTTGCCAAAAAATATTATCGTAACTACGACTTACAAAAGCAAAAAAAGAATAAAAAAAAGAAAAAGTCATTCATATCTTATCGTAAATCGACTTATTACATGAAGATTTACAGCAGATCCAGTCATTATTATTGTATACTTACTTACGACTACGTGATTTGTATTTTGTCCGTTCAATTATATTGTAAGTTGTCTTACAATGCATAAGAATGGAGTTTTTGAAAAACTAAGTAATATTGTATGTTTTCTTTTTCTTATAACTTTTGAGGGAGTTGTCGTAGAACTATGAAATTTTGACAGAAGGTGGTCTTTGTAATTATCTTTCAAATGGTCATATTATTCTAGTATATCGTAAATCAAGTTACAAGTTAGCTACTTAGTTAGTTAGTTAGTAGATAAAAAACATGGACTTACGAAAAAATGTGGAGAAGGAAAATGTTATGTTATTTAATCTTAAAGATATTTTTATTCGGATTCTTTATTAGCTTTATTTTTATTATTATTGATATTATCTCATTTAGCTTTTAACTTCAATTTAGCTTTAAAAAAATTAGTCTTATTAATTAAAAAATCATATACTAGAATAAATAATTTTAAAAATAATACAATTGTATGTGGACTTACCCTATTGGTTTTGAAGAGATATACAAAATAAAATATGGTAGGTGTAGTTACAATACAAATGATTGGACTTTTAATACATTATTGTATTTTAAATATAGTTACGACTAGCAAATTTACCCGGCGTTGCCCAGAAGCTTGCAAATTGTAAAAACGCAAGCTTCAGCCAATTTTTTGAAATACTACTTTGCTTATAAATGAAGCCACAAAAAAATATTTATAGAGTTCCGTTAACCCATCGTGGCCCAACAGCTTTTTATAGGTTTTTTCGTTGCTTTGTTATATATATTAGAAATGATTTAACCGATTAACTTCAAATTTTGTATATGTGTTCTTCTTTGAAAATGAAGTTCAATTTACTAACAGACTTGGAAGTTGTTAACCCCTGTCGACTTTTTTTTTTTTTTTTTTTTATTTTTAAATAAACTTTTATTTTGTTATATTTTTTACATATGAGTATCTTAACCTACAAAACAAAGTTAACAAACAAGGTATAAATCTTTTGTTTTTAACATTTAAAAATATTTGGATTTTTTTATTGTTAAATTTAATATATAGTAAGTAAAATTATTTCTGACTTAAAGTACAAAACTATTGTAATATAATCTTATAAATACATCATTGTAAAATTTAAAAAAGCAATGTTTAATATTTTTTTTTTTTTTAAAACTTAACTAACTTAACCTAACTTAACCTAAACTTAAATTTATCTAAACTAACTTATTGACTATAAAATAGCACAAATGCTTTTAGAAATTATATTAAGATGTATTTAACCACCAATAATCTTTATTTATAACTTTATCTTTTTCTGGTATGGACATTTCGTATCTTAAATTATCTCCGTTAATATTGCCTGGGATATACTCGATTTTTTTGCATGTAGCCCGTCTACTATAATGAAATAGTATAGGGACATGATCTTGGTTTTGAGTGTATCTATATTTATCTAAGAAGATGAAGTGCTCAGGAGCTATAAAACCCGTGAGCAAGGTCTTCTTAATGTACTCCTCATTGTGGTAAAATATATGTGATATTAAACCATTTTCTGGAGTTTTTAATGCTCTATCAAAATGACTTCTGATTAATTTTATCATAAAATTATCTATTCTCATGATTTTGGCTTCCTTGTACAAATATTTATTAGAATAAAAATGCTTGTATTCGGAATCAGGCTTTCTATGTTTATTAATACAAACTCTTATGCACTTTCTTTCGAATTTACGTATTTTTTCCATTAAGCTTGCACTAATGTTGTACCATATTGGTACCCCATAGACAAGATTTGGTCTAATTAATGTCTGGTAGCATATTATTTTAACTCTATTGCTAATATTTTTGTTGTAAAAGAGTTTTTTAGCTGCCATAAAGGATTTATTGCCTTTATCTATTGAGTATTTTACATGATCTATGAAGTTTAAGTTTCGATGTAACTGAACTCCAAGATATTTAACGAATTTTTTGTTTGCGAGAGTTGACATAGGCGATTTAATTTTAAATTGTTTCCAATTTTTTCTAATGTCTGAACTAGTTTTGTCAACCGTATTACGGAATAATATGGTTTCACATTTGTTAAAGTTCATTTTTAATATCCATATCTTGTAATAATCCTGCACAATATTAAACATTTTTTGTACATTATATTGTATGCTATTTACAGTGTCATTCGCAGAGTATATAATAATATCATCTGCGAATGCCAGGGCGTAGTTATTTCCTTTTACTCGTTCTAGCAAGAATAAAAGATCTGCTGTATATATAGTAAAAAGGATAGGTGCATTAACAATACTTTGCTGAAGACCGTTTTCAATTAGGAATGATTTGTCAGACTCGTTATTTTTGCTATATACTAAAAATTTGTTGTTATATAACATATTTTTAATCAGTATAATTAAGCGTGGCGGGAACTTATATTTTATTAGTTTATAGATTAATCCATCCAACCAAACTGAATTAAAAGCCTTTTCAAAGTCAATCAGACAGGCACCAATGCCGTATTTTTTGTTTATGAACCAGCAGATATCTGAGGTTAGTTTGGTTATGGTATTAACAGTACCATGTTTGTGCCTAAACCCAAACTGATTTTCTGGAATAAGATTGATTGACTTTGCATAATTTGAAATTTTATCGTTTATTAAGGTTTCAAATACTTTACTAATGTTTGGCACTAAACTTATCGGTCGATAATTGCTGGGATTGGTTGGATCTTTTCCAGGTTTTTTTAGCAGCATCGTTTTCGATGTTTTCCAAATATGCGGAAAATACGAATTATTTATTGCATTATTGAATAGGATAACATATTTCGAAATAATTACACCACTTAAATTTTTTAAAACTATGTTTGGGATTTTATCGATACCAGAAGAAACTTTATTTTTTAAAGCTTTAAACTTTAAAGAAAGCTCTGACTGGTTCGTGAATTCGCTATTTTCACCACTTTGCTCAGATGATTTGTTTGTGTTGGAGAAATTACTCAGAGTTGAGTTGAAATTTAATGTTTGAGAGTTATTAAATTGTGTTATTATACCCTACACCTATAGAATAGGTAAAGGGGTATATTAACTTTGGTATGGTGTTTGTAACCACCTAAAGGAAGCGAGCTAGATATGGAAAAGTATATATATTTGTGATCAGCGTGACCGCCTTAGTCGATATAGCCATGTCCGTCCGTCCGTCCGTCCGTAGGCACGATAACTCAAAAAATAATGGAGCTATCTTGATGAAATTTTAACTGTAGGTTACTAGGACTGAAAGTACGGCGGGGATTGCATATGGGCGAAATCGGCCCATGGGTTCGGATTCTGGACCTTTTAATCGGTTTCAGGGCTAACGAACAAATATAAAAAATCACGATAACTCAACAACTAATGACGCTATCTTCATCAAATTTGTGCTGTAGGTTACTGGTAATGAAACTACTTCGGGGATTGCGTAAGGTCGGGATTGGACCATGGGTTCGGAACCTAGAACTTTTTGATCGAATTTAGGCCAAACGAGCATAATTCCGAAACCAATGAAGATAGAACCTCCAAATTTAGTATCAGGGTGTCCCTTCCTATTTCCTAAGTGCCTTGTGAATTTGGGTCCCATTGGAGTAGTGGGTCGGGGACCAGCCACACATTTCCGAAGACCTTAAAGCATATCTTTAAAATTAATAAAGATAACAACTTGAAAAAATGTAGAAGCTTCCAATTTGCCACAAGGGTGTTCTTTACTATCTCTTGCGTGTTCCCCTAATTTGGGATCAATTGGAGTGGTGGTTCTATGTTCAAAGGTACTTGCTGCATTTATGTAAAATTTATTTTTATATTTAAATGAATTATATGAAAAGGTCTAAATTTGTAATTGTATTTTAGAAATACTATTTATTGCATATTTTGCGTTTATAAGCTTTTCTATTAGGTATATAAACTAACCATTTAAAATAATAGCAATTTTTAAAAATTTGGATTATTAAATATATTATGCTTTGATTATCTTTTTATCACAAAATTTAATAATTAGAATTTTTTCATTTTGTAATTGAATTGGAATAATTGTTTTTTAATATTTTTAAATAGATTAATTAGTAAGAATTTGTAGTATTTTTTAATAGATAGTGTAATTAGAAAATGTTTTTAGTATTATACAGTTAATTTGGTTAGCTATGACTTACGATCAAATTAATAACAGCTTCTATGGTGTTAAAATGACTTATGGATATGTCCTTAAATTTGAACCAAATAGGTGTAGGGTATTTCTAAGTCGGTTGCACCGACTGACTGTTTCTTTACTTGTTTTATTTATGATTTGGTTATGTATTCTGTTATTTGTAGGTATATTGATTTTGTGAGTGTTTTCAAAGTATGTGCCAAGAACCCCTGTCGGCCCGACGATTGTTCAAAAAAAAATTTGTAAGTAAATTACGTCCAATTTCTGAAAGTAGGTACAACTTCTTTGAATTAGGGGAATGCTTAAAAAAATGTTTTGTCGAGTTCTTTTAACCGATTGCGAAACAAAAACTTTAAAAAACAGTTTGAACGATTATCTCTAATTTTTCTATACATGGTGCTTCTTGAGAATTTGGTGCTCCTTGACGATAGAGTTGAGGATGTTAGGTTCCCGGCGAATAATGTTAACTGAATTAAAATGACTATTGGTCAAATGGGGATACTAAGTTTGCCATTATGTCATTATACTATGTCAATAGTAGTTATCTTGAATTGCCAACGTTTGAATAAAATATAGTCGATGGTTTAGAAAAGATTTAAAAATTTGCTTTTCAACTTATATTTTGTTTAGTACTCACCTGAAAGTTGTAATACGCTCTTCCTCGTTTTTTTATGA
Organism: Dolichopus griseipennis; assembly: GCA_963082915.1. Lineage (NCBI taxonomy): Eukaryota > Metazoa > Arthropoda > Insecta > Diptera > Dolichopodidae > Dolichopus > Dolichopus griseipennis. The sequence goes on along the minus strand of OY720441.1, from coordinate 238,242,794 downwards.
TTTGATGAGAGAAATGTAGGCTTATTTTTTAGAAAAACTGTTTTAAAATACAATGTTTTTAAGCATTATATATAAGAAATTGAATTTTTTGATTTTTAGATTTCATTTGAAGAAAACTGAAAATTTCATTAAATCTTTGTTCAAAACGCACAAACAGGTCAAAACCAAATTAACCATGTGGGTTTTAATTAAAATGCTGGTACAAAATTTTCAATAAAATACTTTTAATCGTAGAAGAAAATAAAATTTATAGAAAACTTCATGGCGTCGTCGTGGAAAACGGGTTAATCGAATTAACTAAAACTTTTTGCAGCCTCTCTTTAGACTGCAAAATCAACCTGTAAAATTGGACACAAATCGAAAACACAAAATTTTTTGAAAGTCCGCCAGGCCGAAATGGGTTAAATTATTCCAACCAAATTTATACAACTAATTTCGGTTGCTAAGAGGAACATTTGTGCAAAATATCAAGTCCATTTGTCAAACGGTTTTGACTCGAAATCAAAAACATTGAAAAAGCTTCTTTGCGCCCTCGTGTCCAAACGGGTTAACCGAACTCAACAAAAATTTGTGCCAGACTCTATTGTCGACTGCGAAACCACCTTGTAAAATTGGACACAAATCGGAAATACAACATTTTTTGGAAGCCCGCCACGTCGAAATGGGTTAAATTATTCCAACCAAATTTATACAACTAATTGCGGTTGCTAAGAGAAACATTTGTGCAAAAATTCAAGTCAATCGGTCAAACCGTTTTGACTCGACATCAAAAACATTGAAAAAGCTTCATTGACTCTCGTGCCCAAACGGGTTAACCGAACCCAACAAAAATTTGTGCCAGCCTTGCTTTTCGGCTGCAAAACCAACCTGTAAAATTGGACACAAATCGGAAACAAATAATTTTTTGGAAGCCCGCCGGGCCGAAATGGGTTAATATTTTCGAACCATCTTCATACAACTAATTCCGTTTGCTAAGAGGAAGATTTGTGCAAAATTTCAAGTCAATCGGTCAAACTGTTTCGGCTCGACATCAAAAACATTGAAAAAGCTTCATTACGCCCTCGTGCCCAAACGGGTTAACCGAACCCAACAAAAATTTGTGCCAGCCTCTCTTTTTGACTGCAAAACCACCCTGTAAAATTGGACACAAATCGGAAACACAAAATTTTTTGGAAGCCCGCCGGGCCGAAAGGGGTTAATTTATTCCAACCAACTTTATAACATTAATTCCGCTTAATAAGAAGAACATTCGTGCAAAGTTTCAAGTTAATCGGTCAAACCGTTTCGACTCGACATCAAAAAAACGAAAAAGCTTAAAACGTCACCCCCCGGGCTCCCAGAATTATTCCTTTAAAATTTTGTGACAATCGGACCAGTGGTTTTCACGTGAATCCTGGACAAACAAACAAACAAACAAATTTTCTTCTTTATATATTAGATAGATTAGAAATTTGCATTCAAAACCTTTTACAAAATTACAAATAGACATGAGTTAAAAGTTTTAAAAATATTGTTTTCGACCGTTGAGCAGGCCAACAAAAACTTAAACAAGTAAAGAAACAGTCAGTCGGTGCAACCGACTTAGAAATACCCTACACCTATTTGGTTCAAATTTAAGGACATATCCATAAGTCATTTTAACACCATTTAACAGCTGTTATTAATTTGATCGTAAGACATAGCTAACCAAATTAACTTTATAATACTAAAAACATTTTCTAATTACACTATCCCTGACATCGCAAATGTCTTTGCGACGTCGTGAATACATTGTCGCATGATCGTAAATGTAAACTTAAAAATTCCACATTGTCTCATGATCGTAAATTCATTTTACATTGTGTTCGCGACCCATTTTCACGACGCGTGTTGTTAAATTGAGTATCGAAAATTTTTTGGATACACAAAAAAAAATTTAAAGTTATTTGAATTTTGAAGTTTTAATTTGAATTTTTGTCAGTTGAGTTTTATTTTTGTGGTGATGGAAACTCTTATTTCTTCACCACAGTCCAATAAATAATTGAAGAAAATATTTTTTAACGAAATTAATATCCATTTTGTCTAAATATTAATTTATACTTTTCAAAGAAAGTTTCTGTAGAAAAAATTTAAATTTTTTGACATTTCATTCTGACGCAATCAGAATTGTAAACAAAATACATTGTATTTTCGACACAATGTGTTCAAAAATTTTTACATTGTGTTATTTTCACATTGTATCAGGTTGAAGTTTTTTTACGACATTTATGGTGTCACCCTATCTATTAAAAAATATTACAAATTCTTACTAATTTATATATTTAAAAATATTAAAAAACGAACAAACTTGAAATAAATGAAAATATATTTATTCCAATTCAATTACAAAATGAAAAAATTCTAATTATTAAATTTTGTGATAAAAAAAAAATCAAAGCATAATATATTTAATAATCCAAATTTTTCAAAATTGCAATTATTTTAAATGGTTAGTTTATATACCTAATAGAAAAGCTTATAAACGCAAAATAAACAATAAATGTATTTCTAAAATACAATTACAAATTTAGACCTTTTCATATAATTCATTTAAATATAAAAATAAATTTTACATAAATGCAGCAAGTACCTTTGAACATAGCTGAACCATTACAATTAAGTCTAGATTTCGGAGACACATAGGACATAGGAAATATATTCTTTGGCTTTGAAATTAAACTCGACCAGAACCAATTCCCATGGTACTTTCATTACTAGTAACCTAGAGTTTAAATTTCATCAAAATACAGGCATTATTTTTTGAGTTATGGTGTTTTTAAGATATATGTTTTTTAGTCCTTGAACTTGTCAAGGGTTCCATAACCCGAAACCATGGTACGATTTCGCCCATATGCAGTCCCGTCATACTTTCAATAGTAGTTAACCCTGGTATACAATTGGAACGTTCTATCTAAATTTTAAGTTACTAGTTTTATTAATTTCGATGATAAGCTTTTACACATTTGGGGGGTCTAAGAGAGGTTCTGGACCACCTCTCAAATTGATCCCAAATTAGGGGGGCACGCAAGAAATAGTAAAGAACACCCTGGGCCAAATTTGAAGCTTCTACATTTGTTTCAAGTTACTATTTTTATTAATTTCGAAAATATGCTTTAAGATCCTCGGAACTGAGTGGCTGGTCCCCGACCCACTAGTGCAATGGGGCCCAAATTTTAAAGACACTTACGCAATAAGAAGGGACACCTTGATACCAAATTTGAAGGTTATATCTTCATTGGTTTCGGAATTACGCTAGTTTGGCCTAAATTCGATCAAAAAGTTCTCAGTTCCTAACCCATTGTCCAATCCTCACCGTACGTAATCACCGCCGTAGTTTCATTACCAATAACCTACAGCACAAATTTCATAAAGATAGCCTCATTAGTTGTTGAGTTATCGTGATTTTTAATATATGTTCGTTATCCTTGACACCGACTAAAAGGTCCAGAATCCGAACCCATGGGCTGATTTTTCCCTTATATAGCCCGCGCTTTACTTATAGTACTAGTTAACCCTTGTACACAATTTGAACGGTCTATCTTAATTTTAAGTAACTATTTTTAGTAATTTCGATTATAAGCTTTTAAAACTTGGGAGGTCTGAGAGGGGTACTGAACCACCTCTCCAATTGATTCAAAATTAAGGGAACCCGCAAGAGATAGTAAAGAACACCCTTGTGGCAAATTGGAAGCTTCTACATTTTTTCAAGTTGTTATCTTTATTAATTTTAAAGATATGCTTTAAGGTCTTCGGAAATGTGGGGCTGGTACTCGACCCAGTACTCCAATGGGACCCAAATTCCCAAGACACTTAGGAAATAGGAAAGGACACCCTGATACCAAATTTGCAGGTTCTATCTTCATTGGTTTCGGAATTATGCTCGTTTGGCCTAAATTCGATCAAAAAGTCCTAGGTTCCGAACCCATGGTCCAATCCCGAACTTACGCAATCCCCGAAGTAGTTTCATTACTAGTAACCTACAGCACAAATTTGATGAAGATAGCTTCATTAGTTGTTGAGTTATCGTGATTTTTCATGTATGTTCGTTAGCCCTTCGATCGATTAAAAGGTCCAGAATCCAAACCCGTGGGCCGATTTCGCCCATATGCAATCCCCGCCGTACTTTCAGTCCTAGTAATCTACAGTTAAAATTTCATCAAGATAGCTCCATTATTTTTTGAGTTATCGTGCCTACGGACGGACGGACGGACGGACAGACGGACGGACGGACGGACGGACAGACGGACGGACGGACGGACGGACAGACGGACGGACGGACGGACGGACGGACAGACGGACGGACGGACGGACAGACGGACGGACGGACGGACAGACGGACGGACGGACATGGCTATATCGACTCAGGCGGTCACGCTGATAACAAATATATATACTTTTCCATATCTAGCTCGCTTCCTTTAGGTGGTTACAAACACCATACCAAAGTTAATATACCCCTTTACCTATTCTATAGGTGTAGGGTATAAAAAAATACATTAGGTCCAAACGGGTTAATAGAGCGCAATCATGTTTTTTGGTGAGCTTGTGAAATAATGCAATGTTTGCGTTAACTTTAAACTGTGTTAGTCGAACAATTGTTTTTTTTTTAACATATTGATTAAACCTTTTCAACAGAAAAACAAATTTATATTAAAGATTGAACTCTTTAAGGAGATCAAATTTAATATGAACCCTTGTGACAAAAGGGGTTAAATGATAAAAATCAAATTAACCCTGTGAGCTTTGCTAATAAAGATTAGCTGAAAAATGTGTTCAAGATTAGCTGAAAAAAGTGTTCGTTTAAGCTCAACAACAAAAACATTGAAAAAGCTTCATTGCGCTCTCTTGCCCAAACGGCCAAAAAAAATATTGAAAGCCCGCCAGGCCGAAATGGGTTAATATATTCCAAGCAACTGTATAAAACTAATTCCGTTTGCTAAGAGGAAGATTTGTGCAAAATTTCAAGTCAATCGGTCAAACTTTTTCGGCTCAACATCAAAAACATTGAAAAAGCTTCATTGCGCCCTCGTGCCCAAACGGGTTAACCGAACCCAACAAAAATTTGTGCAGGCCTTTCTTTTCGACTGCAAAACCACCCTGTAAAAATGGACACAAATTGGAAACAAATAATTTTTTGGAAGCCCGCCAGGCCGAAATGGGTTAATATTTTCGAACCATCTTTATACAACTAATTCCGTTTGCTAAGAGGAAGATTTTTGCAAAATTTCAAGTCAATCGGTCAAACTGTTTCGGCTCGACATAATAAACATTGAAAAAGCTTCATTGCGCCTTCGTGCCCAAACGGGTTAACCGAACCCAACAAAAATTTGTGCCAGCCTCTCTTTTTGACTGCAAAACCACCCTGTAAAATTGGACACAAATCGGAAACACAAAATTTTTTGGAAGCCCGCCGGGCCAAAAGGGGTTAATTTATTTCAACCAACTTTATACCATTAATTCCGTTTAATAAGAAGAACATTTGTGCAAAATTTCAAGTTAATCGGTCAAACCGTTTCGACTCGACATCAAAAAAATGAAAAAGCTTAAAACGGCTCTGGAGCCGCAACCTGTTGACTTATAAAAATGCGACATAGCCTATGTCACCCCGGACTCCCAAAATTATTCCTCTAAAATTTGGTGTCAATCGGACCAGTGGTTTTCACGTGAATCCTGGACAAACAAACAAACAAACAAACAAACAAATTTTCTTCTTTATATATTAGACTAGCAGATTTACCCGGCGTGTCCCGGAAGCTTAAAAATTGTAAAAAAGCAAGTTTCAGCCAATTTTTTGAGATACTACTTTGCCTATAAATGCCACAAAAAAATATTTGCGGAGTTCCGTTAACGCATCGTGGCCCAACAGCTTTTTATAGGTTTTTTCGTTGCTTTGCTATATATTAGAAATGATTTAACAGATTAACTTCAAATTTCGTACCTATATGTGTTCTTCTTTGAAAATGAAGTTCAACTTACTAACAGACTTGAAAGTTGTTAACTCCTGCCGACGATTGTTCAAAAAAAAATTTGTAAGTAAATTACGTCCAATTTTTGAAAGTAGGTACAACTTCTTTGAATTAGGGGAATACTTAAAAAAAAGGTTTGTCGAGTTCTTTTAATCGATTGCGAAACAAAAACTTTAAAAAACAGTTTGCAAAACAATTTGAACGATTATCTCTAATTTTTCTATACATGCTGCTTCTTGACAATTTGGTGCTCCTTGACGATATAGTTGAGGATGGTAGGTTTCCGGTGAACAATGTTAACTGAATTAAAATGACTATAGGTCAAAAGGGGATTTTCTTGAATTGCCAACGCTTGAATAAAATATAGTCGATGGTTTAGAAAAGGTTAAAAATTCGCTTTTCAACTTATATTTTGTTTAGTCCTGAAAGTTGTAATACGCTCTTCCTCGTTTTTTATGATTTTATGAGAGAAATGTAGGCTTATTTTTTGGAAAAACTGTTTTAAAATACTATGTATTTAAGCATTATATATAACAAATTGAATTTTTTGATTTTTAGATTTCATTTGAAGAAAACTGAAAATTTCATTGAATCTTTGTTCAAAACGCACAAACAGATCAAAACCAAATTAACCCTGTGGGTTTTAATTAAAATGCTGGTACAAAATTTTCAATAAAATACTTTTAATCGTATAAGAAAATAAAATATATAGAAAACTTCATAGCCTCGTCGTGGAAAATGGGTTAATCGAACTTAACTAAAACTTTTTGCAGCCTCTCTTTTAGACTACAAAATCAACCTGTAAAATTGGACACAAATGCGGTTGCTAAGAGGAACATTTGTGCAAAATTTCAAGTCAATCGGTCAAACAGTTTTGACTCGACATCAAAAACATTGAAAAAGCTTCTTTGCACTCTCGTGCCCAAACAGGTTAACCGAACTCAACAAAAATTTGTCCCACACTTTATTTTCGACTGCGAAACCACCTTGTAAAATTGGACACAAATCGGAAACACAAAATTTTTTGGAAGCCCGCCACGTGGAGATGGGTTAAATTATTCCAACCAAATTTATGCAACTAATTTCGGTTGCTAAGAGGAACATTTGTGCAAAATTTCAAGTCAATCGGTCAAACTGTTTCGGCTCGACATCAAAAACATTGAAAAAGCTTCATTGCACCCTCGTGCCCAAACGGGTTAACCGAACCCAACAAAAATTTGTGCTAGCCTCTCTTTTTGACTGCAAAACCACCCTGTAAAATTGGACACAAATCGGAAACACAAAATTTTTTGGAAGCCCGCCGGCCGAAAGGGGTTAATTTATTCCAACCAGTTTTATACCGTTAATTCCGTGTAATAAGAAGAACATTCGTGCAAAATTTCAAGTGAATCGGTCAAACCGTTTCGACTCGACATCAAAAAAACGAAAAAGCTTAAAACGGCTCTGGAGCCGCAACCTGCTGACTTATAAAAATGCGACATAGCCTATGTCACCCCCCGGACTCCCAAAATTATTCCTCTAAAATTTGGTGTCAATCGGACCAGTGGTTTTCACGTGAATCCTGGACAAACAAACAAACAAACAAACAAATAAACAAACAAATTTTCTTCTTTATATATTAGATTAATGTTTGGAAACATTTATCAGATGAAATTTTGTAAGTATACTTACAATGTAAAAAAACATAATATCAGAGTACATTAAAAAAGTTACGATATTAAAGCTTAGATATATTCTGATAATAGTCTTGCAATATTGATTTTAGATAAAGAGCTTACAGTAAATTATGAAGAAATTATTGTTTGTACAACACTTTATTTTTATCATAACCTTACAATGCAAAATAATTATTTAAACAGTGTAATGTATATATTAAATTTCTAAATTTTTAATTTAAATTTTTTAAGTTCTTACTTATTATTTACTAGCAGATTTACCCGGCGTTGCCCGGAAGCTTGAAAATTGTAAAAAAGCAAGTTTCAGCCAATTTTTTGAGATGCCTATAAATGCCACAAAAAAATATTTGTGGAGTTCCGTTAACCCATCGTGGCCCAACAGCTTTTTATAGGTTTTTTCGTTGCTTTGCTATATATTAGAAATGATTTAACAGATTAACTTCAAATTTCGTATATGTGTTCTTCTTTGAAAATGAAGTTCAATTTACTAACAGACTTGAAAGTTGTTAACCCCTGCCGACGATTGTTCAAAAAAAAATTTGTAAGTAAATTACGTCCAGTTTTTAAAAGTAGGTACAACTTCTTTGAATTAGGGGAATACTTAAAAAAAAGGTTTGTCGAGTTCTTTTAATCGATTGCGAAACAAAAACTTTAAAAAACAGTTTGCAAAACAATTTGAACGATTATCTCTAATTTTTCTATACATGCTGCTTCTTGACAATTTGGTGCTCCTTGACGATATAGTTGAGGATGGTAGGTTTCCGGTGAACAATGTTAACTGAATTAAAATGACTATAGATCAAAAGGGGATTTTCTTGAATTGCCAACGCTTGAATAAAATATAGTCGATGGTTTAGAAAAGGTTTAAAAATTCGCTTTTCAACTTATATTTTGTTTAGTACTCACCTGAAAGTTGTAATACGTTCTTCCTCGTTTTTTTATGATTTTATGAGAGAAATGTAGGCTTATTTTTTGGAAAAAATGTTTTAAAATACTATGTATTTAAGCATTATATATAACAAATTGAATTTTTTGATTTTTAGATTTCATTTGAAGAAAACTGAAAATTTCATTGAATCTTTGTTCAAAACGCACAAACAGGTCAAAACCAAATTAACCCTGTGGGTTTTAATTAAAATGTTGGTACAAAATTTTCAATAAAATACTTTTAATCGTATAAGAAAATAAAATATATAGAAAACTTCATATCATCGTCGTGGAAAATGGGTTAATCGAACTTAGCTAAAACTTTTTGCAGCCTCTCTTTTAGACTACAAAATAAACCTGTAAAATTGGACACAAATCGAAAACACAAAACTTTTTGAAAGTCCGCCAGGCTGAAATGGGTTAATTTATTCCAACCAAATTTATACAACTAAATGCGGTTGCTAAGAGGAACATTTGTGCAAAATTTCAAGTCAATCGGTCAAACAGTTTTGACTCGACATCAAAAACATTGAAAAAGCTTCTTTGCACTCTCGTGCCCAAACGGGTTAACCGAACTCAAAAAAAATTTGTGCCAGCCTCTCTTTTTGACTGCAAAACCACCCTGTAAAATTGGACACAAATCGGAAACACAAAATTTTTTGGAAGCCCGCCGGGCCGAAAGGGGTTAATTTATTCCAACCAGTTTTATACCATTAATTCCGTGTAATAAGAAGAACATTCGTGCAAAATTTCAAGTGAATCGGTCAAACCGTTTCGACTCGACATCAAAAAAACGAAAAAGCTTAAAACGGCTCTGGAGCCGCAACCTGCTGACTTATAAAAATGCGACATAGTCTATGTCACCCCCCGGACTCCCAAAATTATTCCTCTAAAATTTGGTGTCAATCGGACCAGTGGTTTTCACGTGAATCCTGGACAAACAAACAAACAAACAAACAAATAAACAAACAAATTTTCTTCTTTATATATTAGATATATTAAAATTAAATTTCTTTTATTTTGAAAGTATTTGAAGTTAATAAGAATATTTAAAGTTTTTGGAAATAAAATAGTTTTTGAGAATAATGATATGTTTAGAATTTGAATAAAGTTGAAATAATTTTGAATTTACAGGTTTTTATATATTTTAGATTATATTATTATCTCCGAAATCTTCTTCAAAATCTTCTAGATTTTCTGCTTCACTAGAAGTATGTTGCAAATTTTTGTAAAATTCTTTATAATATTGCGTTATAAAATTTGTTAATTCAAATAATTCTTTATATTTTACGGTAGATATTCTTAAAGGTTCCTTGTACAGAATTGTAGGCTTATTGTTTGCCAACCCCAATACTCTTTTGCGTTGTTTTTGAGTTTTTTCTTCTTCGTTATATAAAATGATAGACGAAAATGAATCAGAATCGAATGAGTATTTATAAAGCAATTTATTTGGTTGCATTTTATTAACTTTTATTATTTTTATATTACTCCATTTTATTCGCATATTCATTTCATTTTTATTTAAATTAACAAAATTTGTAAAATTTACAAAGTGTAAAAAATCGTTTTTTTGTATTTTCGTGAACAATATACTTTGGTCCGGGTATTTTGCAATTTCGAATAAGAGAATACCATTGCGCCGCAACATAAATTTTTTTATTTTTTTTAGTTTTTTCTATCAAAGCGTGAATGGAATCTCATTCATTTTGCGTGTGCCATTTCTCCAAAAATATATGTTATATATCAATATTTATCACTTAACAAGCCCAAGCGTAAAATACGAATAAGCATATGTTTTTGTTTTGCCCGGGGAAATTGTCAGAATAAAAAATAAATGTTTTAATACCTCTTTCAGTTTGAGACTCTATAAATTGTAGAAGGAAACTAGCTACCTCGTTTGCACCTCTTTCACCCGCCCTTTCATCCCAAATATAGCAATCACCATGGTGGTTTGCTAATTCATATAAAGGAAAATTAAACAATCATAATTTTCTCTTGTAATAATATATACTAGTATTTTTACAAGGGATAGTCAAAATCTTCTGAAAGTCAAAACAAACTGTCATGACTGTATTATCTTCTATTGCTTTAATTTTGTCTTGTTCTTTTAGCTCTCTTGCTTTCTGCTTGGAGAAAAGGTGTAAATTATGTTTATCTTTTGCGTTCTCCTTTTCTGTTTCATTCATATTTTCAAATTTGGAACAATCATTGCATTTATCTTTTTTTGGAAATAAAAACTTATATTAAAACATGTATTAAAAATATCTCGATATTGCCTTAATGTAGCGCCATTTCCAGTGTTGTCACGTTCTTTAAGCCACTCTAAATATAGTCTATACATTTGTGAAATTGTTAAGTTACCATCTATATATTTTCTGGTTGTTTGCTTTCGCAAATAATGTGATTCTTTTCGTCTTTCCGAAATTTCTGATACATTTCGAATATATTTACCTCGGGTATCTCCTTCGAAATTTCCATCCAACTATTGTGTATCCATACTATTGTGTATTACTATTTGTTCATAATATGCAAAAATAAAATGTGACAAAAAGAAAGGAAAGAAGTAACTAAATAGGAAAGAATAGGCTTATATTTCGTCAAAAAAATTAAATAATAAAATTTATATTTTTTTATATTTTCTTTTGAATTTCAATTTACAGAATTTAAAATATTCCCCGTTTATGTTTTCTTATTTTACGTTGGTACCAAAATAAATACTAACCAGATTCTGATAGCTTGGTACTTGGTTTTTCTATGCCAGATAAGTTTATTATTTCTGTATCAAATAAATTTTAAAGATATTTTTATTCGGATTCTTTATTACCTTTATTTTTATTATTATTGATATTATCTCATTTAGCCTTTAACTTTAATTTAGCTTTAAAAAAATTAGTCTTATTAATTAAGTGAGCTTTTGGAATAAAGGTTAACTTGCGTTCATACCAAAAATTTAAAAATTTCATTGAATCTTTGTTGAAAACGCTCAAACAGGTCAAAACCAAATTAAACCTCAACCAAATTTATATTACTAATTCCGGTTGCTAAGAGGAACATTTGTGAAAAATTTCAAGTCAATTGGTCAAAACGTTTTGACTCGACATCAAAAACTTTAAAAAAGCTTCATTGCGCCCTCGTGCCCAAACGAGCTAACCGAACTCACCCAAAATTTGTGCCAGACTTTCTTTTCTACTGCAATACCACCCTGTAAAATTGGACACAAATCGGAAACACAAAATTTTTATAATATGTTGTATAAATTTGGTTGGAACAAATTAACACATTTCGGCCAGGCGGGCTTCTTAACAATTTTGTGTTTCCGCTTTGGGTCCAATTTTACAGGGTGGTTTCGCAGTCAAAAAGAGAGGCTGACAAAAATTTTTGTTGAGTTTGGTTAACCCGTTTGGGCACGATAGCAAACTATTTTTTAAAGTTTTTGTTTCGCAAGCGGTTAAAAGAACTCGACAAAACATTTCTTTAAAGATTCCCTTTATTCAAAGATGTTTTACCTACTCTTAAAAATTGGACGTAATTTGCTTGGAAATTTTTTTTGAACAATCGTAAGGTCGGCATGGGTTAACAAGTTCCAAGTCTGTAAATAGAGTTAACTCCATTCGCAAAGAGGAACATATATACAAACTTTAAAGTCAATCGTTTAAATCATTTCTAATTTACAGCAAAGCAACGAAACAACCATTAAAAAGCTGTTGGGCTACAATGGGTTAACTGAACTCCACAAATATCTTTTTGAAGCTTTCTTTTTAAACAATGTAGTACTTGAAACAAGTGAAAAAACATTCAGTCGGTGCAACCGACTTAGAAATACCCTACACCTACTTGGTTCAAATTTAATAGGATGTTCAAAAGTCATTTTTAAACCATAAAAAATTTTATTAGTGTGCTGTGTAGGGTTAGTAGTGTAATACTAAAAACATTTTCTAATTAGACTATCTATTAAAAAATATTACAAATTCTTACTAATTTATCTATTTAAAAATATTAAAAAACAAAAAAACTTGAAATAAATGAAAATGTACTTATTCCAATTCAATTACAAAAGCGAAAAAATTTGAATTATTAAAATTTGTGATAAAAAGCTAATCAAAGCATAATATATTAATAATACAATTTTTTCAAAATTGCAATTATTTTAAATTATTAGTTTACGTACCTATTAGAAAAGCTTATAAACGCAAAATATGCAATAAATGTATTTCTAAAATATAATTACAAATTAAGAACTTTTCATACAATTCATTTAAATATAAAAATAAATTTTACATAAACGCAGCAAGCACCTTTGAACAAAGCTTAAGTATCATACACAATGTCTTAATTATATATAACCTATGGTAATAATTCAATAAAACACATGATATAATAAAAATTAAAAAACAGTAATGTAATAGTTTATTAAAAAAATTTTTTGTTTTTAATTTATAAAATATTAAACATAATATATTTAATGGTAAAATTCTTAGACTTTTAAAAATATAAAAGTGTTAAATAAAAACGGAAAAGGAAAGAACCCTCGTGTATCAAAATTAAAGTTTCTATCTTTATGAATTGCGAACATAAGCTTTTTAATTTTGGGATTTCTTAGGAGACACTTGAACCACCACTACAATTAAGTCAAAATTTCGGGGACACATAGGAAATAGGAAATATCTTTGTTGGCATCGAAATTATACTCGTTTGGCCTCAAATCGATCAAAAGCTTCTAGAATCCCAATACATTGTCCGAACTCGACCAGAACCAATTCCTATGGTACTTTCATGGTAACCTAGAGTTTTTTCCTACAATCCCCAATTCCTACTGGTAACCTAGAGTTTAAATTTCATCAAAATAGCGGCATTATTTTTTCAGTTATGGTGTTTTTAAGACATATGTTTGTTAGCCCTTGAACTTTTAATAGCTTCCAGAATCCGAAATCATGGCACGATTTCTCCCATATGCAGTCCCCGTCATACTTTCAACACTAGTTAACCCTTGTACACAATTGGAACATTCTATATTAATTTTAAGTTACCATTTATATTAATTTCGATGATAAGCCTTTCAACCTTTAGAGGTCTAAGAAAGTTACCTGAACCACCACTCCAGTTGATCCCAAATTTGGGGGACGCACAGGAAATAGTAAAGAACACCCATGTGTTAAATTTCCACTACTCTAGTTGGGCCCAAATTTCAAGGACACTAAGGAAATCGAGAGCGACAATACCAAATTTGGAGATTCTATCTTCATTGGTTTCGGAATTATGCTCGTTCGGCCTAAATTCGATCAAAAAGTTCTAAGTTCCGAACCCATTCTCCAATCCTCACCGTACGCTATCGCCGCCGTAGTTTCATTACAATAACCTACAGCACAAATTTCATGAAGATAGAGTTATTAGTTGTTGAGTTATCGTGATTTTTTATGTATGCTCGTTAGCTCTGAGACCGATTAAAAGGTCCAGCATCCGAACCCATGGGATGATTTCGCCCTTATGCAGTCCGCGCTGCACTTTAAATACCTGCTTACCCTTGTACAAAATTGGAACATTCTATCTTAATTTTAAGTTACTATTTTTAGTAATTTTCAGTAAGCTTTTAAAACTTGGGAGGTCTAAGAGGGTACTGAACCACCACTCCAATTGATCCCAAATTAGGGAGGCACGCAAGAAATAGTAAAGAACACCCTTGTGCCAAATTTGAAGCTTCTACATTTTTTATAGCTCCTATCTTTATTAATTTTAAAGATATGCTTTAAGATCTTCGGAAATGTGTGACTGGTCTCTGACCCACTACTCCAATGGATCCCAAATTTCAAGGACATTTAGGTAATAGGAAGGGATACCCTGATACCGAATTTGGAGGTACTATCTTCATTGGTTTCGGAATTATGCTCGTTGGCCTAAATTCAAACAAAAAGTTCTAGGATCCGAACTCACGTTCTAATCCCGACCGTACGCAATCTCCGCCGTAGTTTTATTACTAGTAACCTACAACACAAATTTGATAAACATAGCGTCATTAGTAGTTGAGTTATCGTGAATTTTTATATATGTTCGTTAGCCCTTCAATTGATTAAAAGGTCCAGAATCCGAAGCCATGGGCTGATTTCGCCCACATGCAATCCTCACCGTACTTTCAGTCCTAGTAACCTACATTTAAAATTGCATCAAGATAGCTCCATAATTTGAGTTATCGTGTCTACGGACGGATGGACCGACGGACGGACATGGCTATATCGACTCAGGAGGTCACACTGATCACAAATATTTATACTTTTCCATATCTAACTTGCTTCCTTTATGTGGTTACAAACACCATACCAATGTTAATATGCCCTTTTGACTATTCTATAGGTGTAGGGTATAAAAATTGGCTGAAATTTGCTTTTTTACAATTGGCACGTTCCCGGGCAACGCCGGCTAAATCTGCTAGTAATGGCATAGTGCAAATTTAGTATACTCTTTTGACCTATAGTCAAACAGGTATAATAATACTTACTAGTATCGCCCTGTGCTCGTAATTCGAGATATTTTTGCGCTTAAGTTAACATATAAAATTCGTTTTGTGTAAATTATGTTAGGCTAGTATTACACGACAAATTATTTCTTATTTTCCTATACGTAATAAAAATTATGCAAACACTTTTGTCAACAATTCTTGGGCTTAAACATTTCAGTCAGATTAGACCTATGTTGAATGTATTCTGCATCCTTTTTAAAAAGCTCTGTGAATACATAGGTAATATGTTGAATCGCATTTAACATATCATAATTCATAAGTTTAGTACTTAGTATTATATTATACTGAAGCTGCGAGAAGTACAAAATAATTCAGACACGCAGCTGTAATAGGTACAGAGTAATACCCATATAAAAAAAACAGTTATATGGCAGCTACCCGAACCCATGGACCAAAATGGATGGATTTAAATAGCGATGACGGCTATTGAAAAAAAAACGAATTTGCGAAAATTTCAAGATCCTAGCTCTTTTAGTTTTTGAGTTATCGTGCGGACGGACGGACGGACGGACATACATCGCTAAATCGATTTATTTTTCGATTCTGATCCGATCCATACACTTGAGTCTATATCTACCCCCCCTCCTTCTCTGCGTTACAAACGTAATGGCAAATTTATTATACCCTTTGGCTACATAGTCATACGGGTATAATAAGCCGATTAAACATTATGATATGTAAACTACCTATTACCCGACGCACTGTGCCCGGCACTCAATGGAGTTTTAATTTAAGTTGATGTTATTGAAAAAAGTTAACACAAAAATTGCACATGGTGTACACGTTAATTTTAAAATGTAAATAAAGAAATTTTTTTAAAACGCTCTTTTTAGAATTATTCTTGCAATTTTTCAACAAATTTACCAAATTTCACTTGAAATTTTTCATAACTATTAAATAATAATAAAAAAACTCTATCGTCAAGGAGCACCAAATTGTCAAGAAGCACCACGTATAGAAAAATTAGATATAATCGTTCAAACTGTTTTGCAAACTAATTTTTAAAGCTCATGTTTCGCAATCGGTTAAAAGAACTCGACAAAACATTTTTTTAAACATTCCCCAAATCAAAGAAGTTTTACGTACTTTCAAAAATTTGACGTAATTTACTTACAAAAATTTTTTTTTTTAATAATCGTTGGAATGATAATTATATACATGTACGCATACAAGATTAAAAGTCAATTGGTCAAGTCGTTTATGCTTAAGAGTAAAGTAACGAAAAAATCTGTAAAAATCTGCTGTGTCGCAATGAGTTAATGGAATTCAACAAACCTGTTTTTGAGAGTTTAAAGAAGCAATATTTCGCAAAGTTGGACGTAATATCCTTCTAAAATTTTTTTTTTTTACAATTTCGGGTGGCAATTGTCAATCGGGCGTCGATCGGCAAAAAACCTATAAAAAGCTGTTGGCCCGCAATGGGTTAATGGAACTCCACAAAAATTTTTTGAAGCTTCTGCTAGTAATAAATATATGAAAAAAAAAATTTTATGATAAACAACCATCACAGTACGTGTACATATATTTAGATGTTGTAAATCTGTACGGTTATGCTACGTCACAGTATCTACCATATAAAAATTTTAAATGGGTTGAGAATTCATTATTAGCAAATTTTAATGTAAGTAATATATCAGACGATTTATTAATTGGCTATATATTAGAAGTTGATCTAGAATGTCCCGATTCTTTACATGAATTGCATAATGATTTATCATTTTGCCCAATAAAAGAACTCCTCCTAATAAAAAACTTTGTAAACTATTAACAACTTTGGAAAAAAAATTAAAATATGTTATACATTTTAAAAATTTTAAGTAATCTCTGCAAAATGGTTTAATATTACACAAAATTCATAGAATTTTAGAATTTGAACAATCTGATTGGCTTAAGAAATATATTGATTTACATACTTTACATAGACAAAATGCAAAAAATTGAAATAGTAGATAGTTGGGAAAGTAAAAATAGACTTTTGGGGGCGAAATATTTAAGCTCTAACCTAATTTTCGCCAAACCTAATTTTAAAAGTTTAACGGCATTTACAAATAACTTGATTGCTATAAAATTGAACAAAACTAAGATATTTTATAATAAGCCAATTTATGCAGGATTTTGCATATTAGAATTATCGAAAGTTCTTATGTATAACTTTCATTATAATTGTTATTTTTTATACCCGTATGACTATATAGTCAACGGGTATAATAAATCTGCCATTACGTTTGTGACGCAGAGAAGGAGGGGGGTAGATATAGACCCAAGTGTATGGATCGGATCAGAATCGAAAAATAAATCGATTTAGCTATGTATGTCCGTCCGTCCGTCCGCCTGTCCGCACGATAACTCAAAAACTAAAGGAGCTAGGATCTTGAAATTTTCGCAAATTCGTTTTTTTGCAATAGCCGTCATCGCTATTTAAATCCAGCCATTTTGGCTGCCATACAAGTTCTTTTTTTATATGAGTATTTCTCTGTACCTATTACAGCTTGTTTGAAATTTTTTGCAAAAGTAGATTAGTTTTATGGCCAAAGTTTCTGAAAAATTTGGTTGGTCTTTTATAGTGAGTTCGAGTAGCTGCCATACAACTCCTTCTTTTATATGAGCATTACTCTATACCTATTAAAGCTGGGTGTCTGAAATTTTACCACAAATAGTTTAGTGTAATGGCCAAAGTTACTGCAAAATTTGGTTGGTCTACTGCAAAGCGTTCGATTAGCTGCGATACAACTTCTTATTTTATATGAGCATTTCTCTGTACTTATTGAAGTTGGGTGTCTGAAATTTTGCCAAAAATAGTTTAGTGTAATGGCCAAAGTTACTGCAAAATTTGGTTGGTCTACTGCAGAGGGTTCGAGTACCTGCCATACAACTCCTTCTTTTATATGAGCATTATATTTCACCTAATAAAGCTGGTATGTTTGAAATTTTGCCAAAAGTAATTAATGTTTATAATAATAATGATATAATGTTTATATAACGGTCATAAGGGTATACCAGAGTTGACACAGTCTACTCTACTACAGTCTTCCTCGTTTTTTATTTTTTTATTTTATTAACTCAAAAACGTTACAACTATTACTTAAAACTAACAAAGTTTAATAAAAAAAAATTAAATATTACAATACTAATTAATTTAAAATTTATATTAAACAATCATAAAAAAAAAAGTGATAAAAAAAACAAAGGGTTTTTAAAAAAGCACATTTCCAAAATTATATTGTATTGCATACTGAGTTTAATTTTGGAAACATATAAACTGATGACTAAGTTACTGCTTACTTATAAAATTTACTGCTAACAGTAAAGTTTTTATTTTAAAGTTGTTATAGCTCTTCAATAGAGAAGGTTGCCAAGTTTATCAAGGATCTAACTTCATCTTACTTCCCACACCCCTCCCCTTCCCCTCCCTTTTTTTAGGTTCCAGGAATTAAATTGTGAATAAAAATTCGGAATTTTACTTAGAATTATACAATCTAAGCAAAAATAGGTAAAACTGAGAGATACTTTCTTCAATTTAAGGAACCGCTTTTAAATTTAAGAAAAACCTTTAACATATGTAAAAATATAATGTTGGACCTTTAAATTTTGTATATTAAAAAAAAAAATTGGAGAGGTATTCAAGTTACAGGTGCT
Organism: Dolichopus griseipennis; assembly: GCA_963082915.1. NCBI lineage: Eukaryota > Metazoa > Arthropoda > Insecta > Diptera > Dolichopodidae > Dolichopus > Dolichopus griseipennis. The sequence continues at coordinate 238,224,060 of OY720441.1, read as the reverse complement.
AAAAAATAGCAAAACTTAAATTTTCGAGCCCTTACAGCTCCTAAACGGGGGCTTGACAAAAAAATTTTGTTAACCGACTCCTACTAATATTTGAGGATCTAACGTTTCCCAAAATTGCAGGACCCTATCTTAAACCGTTAAGAAGATATATGGGACCAAAAATTTTGCAAAAATTGAGTTTTATATAATGAGAAATTTTAGTACCGTATGGCAACCCTATACATTACGGCGACATATTTTTGTAAAGTCTATAAAAACAGCTCTCTTCTACCGTTTTTCGATTTAAAATAAACCTAACAGAACTCTCGTTATATCAATTTAAATATAGGGCTTTTTCCAACTTTGGTGGGGCTATAGAAAAAAATTCTTCTACGAATGTATTTTTTTTGCAAAACCATGGTTAAAATTTCTTTACTCTATTTCAAACGGTGTAAAAGTTTTTGTAAACATACGGACGGACGGACGGACGGACAGAGTGAAGCTATATAGGCACATTTTTACAAAATTTTTTGAAAATGTAATAAAAAGGATTAATCAATTAAAAATCATTTAAAAAACATTTAAAAAAGTAACAAATTCATTAACATTTTTCATTATAATAATAATTAAAAGTTTAACAATAAACAAAATAGTTAAACAAATTTAAGTATAAATTTAATATGAAAAATAAACAAAAACGAGGAAGAGTGTAGTAGAGTAGACTGTGTCAACTCTGGGATACCCGTATGACCGTAACATATACACTATATCATCTGGTTAATTAGTTTTAGCAAAATTCCGAACGTACAGCTTTATTAAGTGTAGTGTAATGCTCATATAAAAGAATGAGTTGTATGGCAGCTACTCGAACCCTCTGCAGTAGACCAACCAAATTTTGCTGTAATTTAGTCCATTAGACTAAACTATTTTTGACAAAATTTCAGACACCCAGCTTCATTAGGTGTAGTATAATGCGCATATAAAAGAAGGAGTTGTATGGCAGGTACTCGAACCCTCTGCAGTAGACCAACCAAATTTTGCAGTAACTTTGATCATTAAACTAAACTATTTTTGGCAAAATTTCAGACACCCAGCTTTAATAGGTATAGAGTAATGCTCATATAAAATAAGAAGTTGTATGGCAGCTACTCGAACCCTTTGCAGTAGACCAACCAAATTTTGCGGTAACTTTGGCCATTACACTAAACTATTTTTGGCAAAATTTCAGACACCCAGCTTTAATAGGTATAGAGTAATGCTCATATAAAAGAAGGAGTTGTATGGCAGCTACTCGAACTCACTGCAACATACCAACCAAATTTTGCAGAAACTTTGGCCATAAAACTAAACTACTTTTGCCAAAATTTCAGACACGTAGCTGTAATAGGTACATAGAAATACTCATATAAAAAAAGAAGTTGTATGGCAGCCACCCGAACCCATGGACCAAAATGGCTGGATTTAAATAGCGATGACGGCTATTGCAAAAAAACGAATTTGCGAAAATTTCAAGATCCTAGCTCCTTTAGTTTTTGAGTTATCGTGCGGACGGACGGACGGACAGACGGACGGACAGACGGACGGACAGACGGACGGACAGACGGACGGACGGACGGACATACATAGCTAAATCGATTTTTTTTCCGATTCTGATCCGATCCATACACTTGAGTCTATATCTACCCCCCCTCCTTCTCTGCGTTACAAACGTAATGGCAAATTTATTATACCCTTTGACTATATAGTCATACGGGTATAATAAATAATAAACTAAAGATACACCCAAAATTTCTACGATGCAAATATAAAACTTTTTATACCCGTATGACTATATAGTCAAAGGGCATAATAAATTTGCCATTACGTTTGTAACGCAGAAAAGGAGGGGGGGTAGATATATACTCAAGTGTATGGATCGGATCAGAATCGAAAAATAAATCGATTTAGCGATGTATGTCCGTCCGTCTGTCCGTCCGTCCGTCCGTCCGTCCGTCCGTCCGTCCGTCCGTCCGTCCGTCCGCACGATAACTCAAAAACTAAAGAAGCTAGGATCTTAAAATTTTCGCAAATTCGTTTTTTTGCAATAGCCGTCATCGCTATTTAAATCCAGCCATTTTGGTCCATGGGTTCGGGTAGCTGCCATACAACTTTTTTTTTTATATGAGTATTACTCTGTACCTATTACAGCTGCGTGTCTGCAATTTTGGCAAAAGTAGTTTAGTGTAATGGCCAAAGTTTCTGCAAAATTTTGTTGGTCTACTGTAGAGGGTTCGAGTAGCTGCCATACAACTCCTTCTTTTATATGAGCATTACACTACACCTAAAGAAGCTGCATGTCTGAAATTTTGCCAAAAATAGTTTAGTGTAATAGTCAAAGTTACAGCAAATTTTGGTTGGTCTACTGCAGAGGGTTCGAGTAGCTGCCACACAACTTCTTCTTTTATATGAGTATTCCACTACACTTAATAAAGCTGTATGTTTGAAATTTTGCCAAAAGTAATTAGCCGGATGATATAATGTAAATGTTACGGTCATACGGGTATCCCAGAGTTGACATAGTCTACTCTACTACACTCTTCCTCGTTTTTAAAGTAAATTTGGTTATTTGAAGGTTAATAATGGGTTTATATTTAGTACATAAAGTCATCATCCTGTTATGAGGTTAAAATTTACCATAATTAGTACGATGAAAGTGGGGTTAAAACATGTAATGTGTTTTTAATCTAGAAACCGGACAAAAGACTACCCTGTCAAGTAATTCCGTAGAAACAATATTGCCTTTGAGTAGTTCTGTTAAAAATATTATATCGGCAACTTCTCGACGTTTTTGGAGAGTGTTAAGATTTAATAAATTTAGGCGATGCTCATACGGTAGAAGATTTAACGGATCTTCCCAAAGCAGATGACGAAGAGCAAATCTAAGAAATTTCTTTTGGACAGATTCAATCCTATCAACATGGACTCTATAAAATCAATTCCATACCTGACTGGCATATCCCAAATTGGGTCTTACCAAGCAAGTATACAGAGAATTAAAAACATAGGGGTCTTCAATTTATCTTCCCCAACGCTTGATAAAACCCAGCATAGAATTTGCTTTATTTAATGTAAAGCTATAATGAGGTTGAAATGATAGTTTACTATAAAAAATACTCCCAAATCTATAATTAAAGCAACAGATAGAACAGTTTGGTTATTAAAAGAATAAGTATGTGATAATTTAATTTTAATTGGATTTAAAGGACGTGTAAAAGAAATAAAAGCAAATTTAGTTATGTTAAGAAGAAGGTTATTATTAATACACCATTTATGAAAACAATTTGACACATCTTGTACATGATTTAATTTTTTTTTAAATCTTCTTAAATTGAAGAAGTAACGTCATTTATCGAAATAATAAACAATAAAGGGCCAAGATGACCCTCAGGAACCCTATTGAGAGCCAATAATGGGGTCGAAATTATAGATTTAAATAGAATTGCATAGCTACGATCTGAAAGATATGAAGAAATCCAATTTATAAAGTGTGAGGGAAAACCTCATTTTTATACCCTACACCTATAGAATAGGTAAAGGGGTATATTAACTTTGGTATGGTGTTTGTAACCACCTAAAGGAAGCGAGCTAGATATGGAAAAGTATATATATTTGTGATCAGCGTGACCGCCTTAGTCGATATAGCCATGTCCGTCCGTCCGTCCGTCCGTCCGTCCGTAGGCACGATAACTCAAAAAATAATGAAGCTATCTTGATGAAATTTTAACTGTAGGTTACTAGGACTGAAAGTACGGCGGGGATTGCATATGGGCGAAATCGGCCCATGGGTTCGGATTCTGGACCTTTTAATCGGTTTCAGGGCTAACGAACAAATATAAAAAATCACGATAACTCAACAACTAATGACGCTATCTTCATCAAATTTGTGCTGTAGGTTACTAGTAATGAAACTACTTCGGAAATTGCGTAAGGTCGGGATTGGACCATGGGTTCGGAACCTAGAACTTTTTGATCGAATTTAGGCCAAACGAGCATAATTCCGAAACCAATGAAGATAGAACCTCCAAATTTAGTATCAGGGTGTCCCTTCCTATTTCCTAAGTGTCTTGTGAATTTGGGTCCCATTGGAGTAGTGGGTCGGGGACCAGCCACACATTTCCGAAGACCTTAAAGCATATCTTTAAAATTAATAAAGATAACAACTTGAAAAAATGTAGAAGCTTCCAATTTGCCACAAGGGTGTTCTTTACTATCTCTTGCGTGTTCCCCTAATTTGGGATCAATTGGAGTGGTGGTTCTGTACCCCTCTCAGACCTCCCAAGTTTTAAAGGCTTATAATCGAAATTACTAAAAATAGTTACTTAAAATTAGGATAGACCGTTCAAATTGTGTACAAGGGTTAACTAGTACTATAAGTACAGCGCGGACTATATAAGGGCGAAATCAGCCCAACGGTTCGGATTCCGGACCTTTTAATCGATGTCAGGGCTAAGGAACATATATAAAAAATCACGATAACTCAACAACTAATGAGGCTATCTTCATGAAATTTGTTCTGTAGGTTATTGGCAGCGAAACTACGGCGGTGATTACGTACGGTGAGGATTGGACAATGGGTTCGGAACTTAGAACTTTTTGATCGAATTCAGGCCAAACGAGCATAATTCCGAAACCAATGAAGATAGAACCTCCAAATTTGGTATCAGGGTGTCCCTTCCTATTTCGTAAGTGTCTTTGAAATGTGGGCCCATTGGAGTAGTGGATCGGGGACCAGCCACTCAGTTCTTAGGCCCTTAAAGCATATTTTCGAAATTAATAAAGATAGTAACTTGAAACAAATGTAGAAGCTTCCAATTTGCCACAAGGGTGTTCTTTACTATTTCTTGCGTGCCCCCCTAATTTGGGATCAATTGGAGTGGTGGTTCAGAACCTCTCTTAGACCCCCCAATGTGTAAAAGCTTATCATCGAAATTAATAAAACTAGTAACTTAAAATTAAGACAGAGCGTTCCAATTGTGTACAAGGGTTAACTTGTATTGAAAGTATGACGGAACTGCTAATGGGTGAAATCGTACCATAATTTCGGGTCCTGGAACCCTTGAAAAGTTCAAGGACTAACAAACATATATCTTAGAAACACCATAACTCAAAAAATAATGCCGGTATTTTGATGAAATTTAACAGTAGGTTACTAGTAATGAAAGTACCATGGGAATTGGTTGTGGTCGAGTTTAATTTCGAAGCCAAAGAATATATTTCCTATGTCCTATGTGTCTCCGAAATCTCGACTTAATTGTAGTGGTTCAGCTATGTTCAAAGGTACTTGCTGCATTTATGTAAAATTTATTATACCCTACACCTATAGAATAGGTAAAGGGGTATATTAACTTTGGTATGGTGTTTGTAACCACCTAAAGGAAGCGAGCTAGATATGGAAAAGTATATATATTTGTGATCAGCGTGACCGCCTTAGTCGATATAGCCATGTCCGTCCGTCCGTCCGTCCGTAGGCACGATAACTCAAAAAATAATGGAGCTATCTTGATGAAATTTTAACTGTAGGTTACTAGGACTGAAAGTACGGCGGGGATTGCATATGGGCGAAATCGGCCCATGGGTTCGGATTCTGGACCTTTTAATCGGTTTCAGGGCTAACGAACAAATATAAAAAATCACGATAACTCAACAACTAATGACGCTATCTTCATCAAATTTGTGCTGTAGGTTACTAGTAATGAAACTACTTCGGAAATTGCGTAAGGTCGGGATTGGACCATGGGTTCGGAACCTAGAACTTTTTGATCGAATTTAGGCCAAACGAGCATAATTCCGAAACCAATGAAGATAGAACCTCCAAATTTAGTATCAGGGTGTCCCTTCCTATTTCCTAAGTGTCTTGTGAATTTGGGTCCCATTGGAGTAGTGGGTCGGGGACCAGCCACACATTTCCGAAGACCTTAAAGCATATCTTTAAAATTAATAAAGATAACAACTTGAAAAAATGTAGAAGCTTCCAATTTGCCACAAGGGTGTTCTTTACTATCTCTTGCGTGTTCCCCTAATTTGGGATCAATTGGAGTGGTGGTTCTGTACCCCTCTCAGACCTCCCAAGTTTTAAAGGCTTATAATCGAAATTACTAAAAATAGTTACTTAAAATTAGGATAGACCGTTCAAATTGTGTACAAGGGTTAACTAGTACTATAAGTACAGCGCGGACTATATAAGGGCGAAATCAGCCCAACGGTTCGGATTCCGGACCTTTTAATCGATGTCAGGGCTAAGGAACATATATAAAAAATCACGATAACTCAACAACTAATGAGGCTATCTTCATGAAATTTGTGCTGTAGGTTATTGGCAGCGAAACTACGGCGGTGATTACGTACGGTGAGGATTGGACAATGGGTTCGGAACTTAGAACTTTTTGATCGAATTCAGGCCAAACGAGCATAATTCCGAAACCAATGAAGATAGAACCTCCAAATTTGGTATCAGGGTGTCCCTTCCTATTTCGTAAGTGTCTTTGAAATGTGGGCCCATTGGAGTAGTGGATCGGGGACCAGCTACTCAGTTCTTAGGCCCTTAAAGCATATTTTCGAAATTAATAAAGATAGTAACTTGAAACAAATGTAGAAGCTTCCAATTTGCCACAAGGGTGTTCTTTACTATTTCTTGCGTGCCCCCCTAATTTGGGATCAATTGGAGTGGTGGTTCAGAACCTCTCTTAGACCCCCCAATGTGTAAAAGCTTATCATCGAAATTAATAAAACTAGTAACTTAAAATTAAGACAGAGCGTTCCAATTGTGTACAAGGGTTAACTAGTATTGAAAGTATGACGGAACTGCTAATGGGTGAAATCGTACCATAATTTCGGGTCCTGGAACCCTTGAAAAGTTCAAGGACTAACAAACATATATCTTAGAAACACCATAACTCAAAAAATAATGCCGGTATTTTGATGAAATTTAACAGTAGGTTACTAGTAATGAAAGTACCATGGGAATTGGTTGTGGTCGAGTTTAATTTCGAAGCCAAAGAATATATTTCCTATGTCCTATGTGTCTCCGAAATCTCGACTTAATTGTAGTGGTTCAGCTATGTTCAAAGGTACTTGCTGCATTTATGTAAAATTTATTTTTATATTTAAATGAATTATATGAAAAGGTGTAAATTTTTAATTGTATTTTAGAAATACATTTATTGCATATTTTGCGTTTATAAGCTTTTTCTATTAGGTATATAAACTAACCATTTAAAATAATTGCAATTTTTAAAAATTTGGATTATTAAATATATTATGCTTTGATTATCTTTTTATCACAAAATTTAATAATTAGAATTTTTTCATTTTGTAATTGAATTGGAATAAATATATTTTCATTTATTTCAAGTTTGTTTGTTTTTTAATATTTTTAAATAGATAAATTAGTAAGAATTTGTAGTATTTTTTAATAGATAGGGTAATTAGAAAATGTTTTTAGTATTATACAGTTAATTTGGTTAGCTATGTCTTACGATCAAATTAATAACAGCTTCTATGGTGTTAAAATGACTTATGGATATGTCCTTAAATTTGAAAAAAATAGGTGTAGGGTATTTCTAAGTCGGTTGCACCGACTGACTGTTTCTTTACTTGTCTTAATTTAAAGATGATAATATTGCGAGGAAGAAGGTCAAATGCTTTACTAAATTCGGTGTAAATTAAATTAGTTTGAAAGCCATCCTCAATATTTTTAAGAAAAATTGATGTTGCTAATCTTGTTGACTTATTTTTCACAAAGCCATGTTGATACGGCGATAAAAAGGTGACGCAGTGATCATAAATAGAATCAAAAACGATTAATTCAAAAAGTTTTGGAATCGAGGATAATTTTGCTATTGGCCGATAATTAGCAATGTCATTTTTATGATCTTTCTTATGAATAGGTCTGGTCAGAGCACTTTTCCAACTAGATGGGAAAACCCCAGTAGCTAATGAGCAATTAAATATGGTGAAAAGTGGGCTAGCCAAAGAGGCACAGTTTTTTAAAAATAAGTTAGGGATACCATCAATTCCAGGATTAGAATTATCATCAATTTTATTTAGGTAATTAAATACCATGTTAGAGTCTGTATTAATTTAGTAAGTGTAGTTTTCGGAAAATTTTCAAGGTTAGAAATATTTGCTTCGTTTAAAGAAAAGATTGAAGTAGAGTAACTAGAAGAAAAAAATTCGCGAAAAAATTCACAAATAATTTTGGAGTCATTACTAACAGAATTTTTATAATTAAAAAAGGCAAATTTCCAAAACTGTTTTGGATTGGCTTTAATATTCGATGACATGTGTGGGTGCCGAAGCTACAGCCCCCTCAAATTGCAAAAAAGCACTATGTTTAAATAAGTATACCAAGAGTTCTGTTAAATGTATTTTCAATCTAAAAACGGTATAAGGGAGCTGCTCTTATATGCTTCACAAAAATATAAGGCTAAAATGTATAGGGTTGCCATACGGAACAAAAAATTTACCTTTATGCTCAATTTTTGCAAAATATTTGACTCCACATATCTTCTAAACGGTTCAATAATAGGGACTTGAAATTTTAAGAGAAGTGAGACTTTTAGAAATTAGTAAGAGTCGGCTAACAAAATTTTTTTGGCACGACCCCTGTTTAGGAGCTATAAGGGATCAAAAATTTAAATTTTCCTATTTTTAAACACCTGTAACTTGAATACCGGTTCCAATTTTTTTTTACAAATATACAAATTTTAAAGCTGCAGCATTATATTTCAACATACGTTAAACGTTTTTCTTAAATTTAAAAGGGGTTTTTTAATTTGAACAAATTGTCTCTTAGTTTTAACCATTTTTGGTAGAGTAGAGTTCAAATGGAAGGGTAGGGACAGGAAGAGGATGGGCAGATGCTCAAGAATAATCATAAGTTTACTAAGCTAAAATTTGGGGAACCATATCCATTGAAGAGCTACTAGGTCTTAAAAATTAAAACTTTTATGTTTTTATAAAACAGTAACTTATTGACCAGTGTATGTTTTTCCAAAATTAAACGTTAACATTGAATTTTTATCAATCGTATATTGTTGCTGCTTTTTCTTAAATTTTTTTTAAAAATAAAAAACCGACTTCTGAAATATATTTTGTAGTTGCCATTATGTTTGAGAGTAATGATAGCCATAAAAAATGTATGTATTTGCAAAAAATTGTAAAAAAATAAACAAATAATCTTTCTTAAAAAAATAATTTGTAATTTAAATGATTTGCTACTTAGAGCCTAACCAAAATCAACGCGTACGGTGTATAATTTCTGGAAATTTTTAGAAAATTTTGAACTAAATAGTTAGGTACATGAATTTACATGTGAGCAACCGAAATACGCGACTTACTGGTACCTCGGATTTAAAAATTGAGAAAGCGAAAAATAAAAATAGAAAATTTAAAACAATATTTTTGTAAAATATTTCTTTATTAAAAAATACCTATATGTTTGCAGAAACATAAAAAAAAAAAATTATATTTCTTAAGAAAAATGATTTGTTCCTTATAGATAAACCAAAATCAGCATGTACGACGTTCAGTTTCTGTCAAAAATTTTTTAAAAAAGTAGTATTTACATAAATAAATTTGCATGAAAACATACGCGATAATATTGTAATTGTTTTTTCTTATGTTGCTACGATTAAATTTTAAAAATAAAATATTTTAAAATAATATTTTTATACCCGTATGACTATATAGTCAAAGGGTATAATAAATTTGCCATTAGGTTAGGACGCAGAGAGGAAGAGGAGTAGATATAGACTCAAGTGTATGGATCGGATCAGAATCGAAAAAAACGAGGAAGAGTGTAGTAGAGTAGACTGTGTCAACTCTGGGATACCCGTATGACCGTTATATAAACATTATATCATTATTATTATAAACATTAATTACCTTTGGCAAAATTTCAAACATACCAGCTTTATTAGGTGAAATATAACGCTCATATAAAAGAAGGAGTTGTATGGCAGCTACTCGAACCCTCTGCAGTAGACCAACCAAGTTTTGCAGTAACTTTGGCCATTACACTAAACTATTTTTGGCAAAATTTCAGACACCCAACTTCAATAGGTATAGAGTAATGCTCATATAAAATAATAAGTTGTATGGCAGCTACTCGAACCCTTTGCAGTAGACCAACCAAATTTTGCAGTAGCTTTAACCATTACACTAAACTATTTTTGGCAAAATTTCAGACACCCAGCTTTAATAGGTATAGAGTTATGCTCATATTAAAGAAGGAGTTGTATGGCAGCTACTCGAACTCACTGCAACAGACCAACCAAATTTTGCAGAAACTTTGGCCATAGAACTAAACTACTTTTGCCAAAATTTCAGATACATAGCTGTAATAGGTACAAAGAAATACTCATATAAAAAAAGAAGTTGTATGGTAGCTACCCGAACTCATGGACCGAAATGGCTGGATTTAAATAGCGATGACGGCTATTGCAAAAAAACGAATTTGCGAAAATTTCAAGGTCCTAGCTCCTTTAGTTTTTGAGTTATCGTGCGGACGGACGGACGGACGGACGGACAGACGGACGGACATACATAGCTAAATCGATTTTTTTTTGGATTCTGATCCGATCCATACACTTGAGTCTATATCTACCCCCCCCTCCTTCTCTGCGTTACAAACGTAATGGCAAATTTATTATACCCTTTGACTATATAGTCATATGGGTATAAAAATTGATTTAGCTATGCATGTCCGTCCGTCCACACGATAACTCAAAAACCAAAGGAGCTATGATCTTAAAATTTTCGCAAATTGGTTTTATTTGCAATAGCCGTCATCGCTATTTAAATCCAGCCATTTTGGTCCATAGGTTCGGGTGCCTGCCATACAACTTCTTTTATGGTAGATATAGACTGATCGTATGGATCGGATCAGAATCCAAAAGCAAATCGATTTAGCAATGTATATCCGTCGGCACGATAACTCAAAAACTAAAGGAGCTAGGATCTTGAAATTTCGCAAATTCGTTTTTTTGGCAATAGCCTTCATCTCTATTTAAATCAAGCCATTTTGGTCGATGGGTTCGGGTAGCTGACATACAACTTCTTTTTTTATATGAGCATTACTCTCCACCTAATGAAGCTGGGTGTCTGAAATTTTCCCAAAAATAGTTTAGTGTAAAGGCCAAAGTTACAGTAAAATTTGGTTGGTCTATTGCAGAGGGTTCGAGTAGCTGCCATACAACTCCTTCTTTTATATGAGTATTCCACTACACTTAATAAAGTTGTATGTGTGAAATTTTGCCAAAAGTAATTAACCGGATGACTTAATGTATATGTTACGGTCATACGGGTATCCCAGAGTTGACACAGTCTACTCTACTACGCTCTTCCTCGTTTTATAATAAAAAAACTATTTTTAGTTTTACTTTGACAAAACGTACGAATTTTATATATATTAAAAAGTGTACATGAAGATTAGATAGGCGTTGTTTGTAAATGGAACGCTAATTTTTATTTCAGGAGAAAATAATTGTCAGATTAATTATCATATATATATTTTGTTATTTTATATGATCTTTCTTATGAATAGGTCTGGTAAGAGCTATTTTCCAAATAAATGGGAAAACCCCAGTAGCTAATGAGCAATTAAATATGGTGAAAAGTGGGCTAGCCAAAGAGGCACAGTTTTTTAAAAATAAGTTAGAGATACTATCAATTCTAGGATTAGAATTATCATCAATTTTATTTAGGTAATTAAATACCATGTTAGAGTCTATATTAATTTAGTAAGTGTAGTTTTAGGAAAATTTTCAAGGTGAGAAAAATTTGCTTCGTTTAAAGAAAATATTGAAGTAGAGTAACTAGAAGAAAAAAATTTGCGAAAAAATTCACAAATAATTTTGGAGTCATTACTAACAGAATTTTTATAATTAAAAAAGGCAAATTTCCAAAACTGTTTTGGATTGGCTTTAATATTCGATGACATGTTACGAACATAATTTGAATAAAGATTATCAGCCAATAATTTAAATTCATTAAATAGAGTCAGAAAAAAGTCATAATCATAATTCAAATTACTTTTAAGAAATTTACGTCAAGCTTTATTTTTTTTTTCTTTAATGTTTTAAGATTTTTATTAAACCAGGATGGGTTAGATGCATTCGCAGTATTAACTACAAGAAGAACAAATTGAGAAATAGAAGACCGAATAATTTCATAGAAATTATTAAATGAATCATTTAACTTAGAAGACGAAATAAATGAAAAATTATGAGAGTACAAAAATTTATTAATATCATCAAAATTGGCTTTTACAAAATTAAAACGATCTGGTAAAGTAGATACAGCTTTCGCAGAGGATAAAGAACAAAAGGAAAAACAAATAGGAGGGTGATAAGGATCGATTATAACTAATTCAATAGAGCAGTCAAGAATAAACAAATCGTTCCAGTTCGTAATGAAAATAAGATCCAATTAATAACCTCTATAATTGAATATCGAAGATACTTGTTGAAGTTAAAGGAGTTTAAAGAATCAATTACTAAGCATTCGATATTACTACTCAGTTCTTTTGGTACGTAGTAAGGCTCCTCATTATCTGACCAATGGTAAAGACGTCACCTTTCATGTGGAGGGTTTCGGGTTCAAACCCCAGATCATATCTAATAAAAATATATCGTAAAATTGTATAACTACATCGTAATAGTTTATATCGTAATGTGCATTCATATTTCATAACCTTATACAAAAGCTACAGCCGAGTAATCAACGGCTTAGTGAATATTATGAATAAAGAAACTGAAGCCTAGTTTAAAATAAACTTGGTGGATGTCCTATACTCCTTAAAGGAGTGGAAGAGGAATAAAAAAAAGGCTCTTCATCATGCGTAATCCATCTGATATTAGGTAAATTAAAATCACCACATAGGATGATATCATAATTTGCGTTGATTTTGCTAATATAAGACTCAATTACTGATAAATATTTAGAATAAAGTTCAACATTAGAAGCTGGAGGAATATAACAGTTGAAGATGCATAAATGGTTGGACTGAAATTCAACTTTAAAGGCCATCATTTCAGTATTTTCAATTAATTCAGTTTGAGAGCATGTCAATTCTGAGGAACAAAGTGAGTTTTTTATTGCGATTAATACTCCTCCACCTTTAGAAGTATTATTCAAAGAAAGGGAACCATATCTATCCTTTCTAAAAACATTAAAAGATGAAGAAAAAAGTTCTAAATTGTTAATTGAAGAAGTTAACCAAGTTTCGGTTAAAATAAAGATATCAGAGTCTAAATTATTTGGATTTAAACCAAACAATAAACATTATAGAGAAAATGAAATTATCAAAAAGCGTCGACGCAGACGGAATTAGCACAGAAATAATTAAAACATGCAAATATGAACTGGCTGAATCAATAACTTTATTAATAAATAAATCAATAGCGGAAAGTAAAGTTCCAGACAATCTGAAAATTGCTAGAGTAATTCCAATTTATAAAAATTGTGGAGATAGATTGAACTTTAACAACTTTAGACCCATATCTATTCCTTCAATTTTCAGTAAAATACTTGAGACATATATTAACGAACAATTAATTGAGTATCTGCAACACAACCAGCTACTCTGCAAATCACAATACGGTTTTTCTAAGAAATCGAATACGAGTGCAGCGCTATTTGATGTTGTCACACGCATCCAAACTAATGTTAGTAAAGATAAAAAGGTTGGTGCCATATTTTTTGATCTAGCAAAGGCATTCGACACAGTAGACAGGAAAACACTACTAAAAATCCTATATGAACATGGGATAATGGGCAGTGAACACAAATGGTTTGAAAATTACTTCAAAAACAGATACCAATATGTCGAATTGGACGAGATTAAAAGTAAAAAGCAAAATATCGAATATGGAGTTGTACAAGGCAGTTCATTGGGTCCTTCACTCTGCTGCTGCTACATTAGTAGTATAGCAAATTTGCAATTGAACTGTGGTAAATTTTTATTTGCTGACGACCTAGTATTAGTGTACGATGAAGATAATTTATGTGAACTGGAAAAAGCAATGAATAATGACATGTCACTGATATATGAGTGGATGTGAAAACATAAACTCACAGTTAACGTAAATTAAACAAAACTAATGCTATTTAAATCAAAAAGCGTCAACTTTAATGTTAAGTATAATAATAACACAATTCAAAGAGTTAGCAAATATAAATACCTAGGTGTTACACTTGACGAAGATTTAAACTGGAACCCACAAGTTAATGATTTGTTACCTAAACTTCGCAGGGTAGCCGGATTACTAAAAAAACTAGGAAGAAGACTCCCACATTGTTTAAAAAAATCAGTATACTATAGTCTTTTCCATAGCATAATTTCCTATGGTATAGGAGTATGGGGAAATACATTCAATAAAAATATAAAAAATCTTCAAAAAATCCAAAATAGGACCATAAAAAATCTCTACAACTTGCCAATTCGTACTTCAACAAATTCAATGCATAAAGAATATGAAATCCTTAAAATTGAAGACCTAATTCGTTATACACAAACACTACACATCTATAACATGAACACAAACAACATCAAGTCTAACACTGAAGTAACAACCAATAACGAAGTTCATGAATACAACACCCGCAGTGCTCACCACATTAGGACAGTTGCCAGAAACAACTTGCAGGGACTGGAGCCAATATTTAATAGCAGTGTAAAACAATATAACAGTATACCAAATAACATTAAGACCTTAAATTATCATCCATTTAAAAAATATTGTAAAAACTTGTACATAAGTAAATATTAAAATTATACATTCTAAATAACTTGATTATCTATAAGCGTAAAGTTCTCATCTAATGTAGCCATTGCCATTTTACAAAGTAAATATTAGCATATTACATATATACATATATATTTTTTGTTATACCATTTAAGTTAATTAAATTATTGAAAATTGCACTTAAACTAAATTAAATTAAATCAAATTAACTATTATATCATAAGAAAACATATAGGAACTCTGTACGAGCCCAAAGGCTCTTTTAGAGAAATTAAATAAATAAATAAATAAAAAAAAAAAAACGAAATATGAGAACGAACGAAATTTGACGAAATATGAGAAGCATATGCTTAAGTTCATTCAAGGCATTTTCGGCAGAAATTCCAAATGTGTCATGATATCTTATAAAAAAATCACGCAGCTCATTAACATCAGTTGGCAATCCTTCTTGTTGAATTGCAATTTTCAGTGATGTATTCGTTTTTCTACCTATACATACATCATTAGACTTATTATTATTATATATAATATATTATAAAATCAAAATTTAAAAATAATGTTCAACTAAATTATATGGATACTGATAGTTTTGTATATACTGTACAGACCGAAGATTATGAGACAATTAGACCTGACCTTAATAAATATTTTGATACCTCAGATTACCCTTTAAATTAAATAAATAATCCATATAATTTTCATTCTGTAAATAAAAAAGTTTAAGGAATGTTTAAAGATAAAATAAATAATCCATATAATTTTCCTTCTGTAAATAAAAAAGTTTTAGGAACGTTTAAAGATGAAATGAGCGGGAAAATTATTAAAGAATTTATAGCCGTGCGCTCTAAAATGTATTCCATAAAGACGCTTACAAATGATACTATCAAGAAAACCAAAGGTTAAGAACTTTGTGATAGATCATTTAGATATGGATAATTATTGGAATAGCTTGAAAAATAAAAAAATATTGTATAGAAATATGCAGGTTTTCAAATCTAAATTCTATACAGTTTATACGCAGGAAATAAATAAAATAGCATTTAAGTTATTTAGATGATAAGAAGTACATTTTTCCTGATAATGTAAAAACTTACTCAAGGGTTCATAAAAATATTAATGCTGATGACTTTTTATAAAATAAAAATGAAACAAAAAATTAAAATAATACAAAGTTTTTTTACTTTTTAATATATTTTTTACTTTAACATTTTTTACAATTCATTATTAGAATTTATTGTAGGAACTTGCAATGGTTGTGAAGATGTGCGAAATAAAAATTTACTACAATGGGTTGTAAAGCACTTTACAAACCCCCTATGCCGTAAAATACAACCAGCAAAGTCTTCTAGATCTAGGAATAATTTGCATTCTAGTTTGTAAATGGAACGCTAATTTTTGTTTCAGGAGAAAATTATATATATATTTTGTCATTTTATATGATCTTTCTTATGAATAGGTCTGGTAAGAGCTATTTTCCAAATAGATGGGAAAACCCCAGTAGCTAATGAGCAATTAAATATGGTGAAAAGTGGGGTAGCCAAAGAGGCACAGTTTTTTAAAAATAAGATAGGGATACTATCAATTCTAGGATTAGAATTATCATCAATTTTATTTAGGTAATTAAATACCATGTTAGAGTCTATATTAATTTAGTAAGTGTAGTTTTCGGAAAATTTTCAAGGTGAGAAAAATTTGCTTCGTTTAAAGAAAATATTGAAGTAGAGTAACTAGAAGAAAAAAATTTGCGAAAAAATTCACAAATAATTTTGGAGTCATTACTAACAGAATTTTTATAATTAAAAAAGGCAAATTTCCAAAACTGTTTTGGATTGGCTTTAATATTCGATGACATGTTACGAACATAATTTGAATAAAGATTATCAGCCAATAATTTAAATTCATTAAATAGAGTCAGAAAAAAGTCATAATCATAATTCAAATTACTTTTAAGAAATTTACGTCAAGCTTTATTTTTTTTTCTTTAATGTTTTAAGATTTTTATTAAACCAGGATGGGTTAGATGCATTCGCAGTATTAACTACAAGAAGAACAAATTGAGAAATAGAAGACCGAATAATTTCATAGAAATTATTAACTGAATCATTTAACTTAGAAGACGAAATAAATGAAAAATTATGAGAGTACAAAAATTTATTAATATCATCAAATTTGGCTTTTACAAAATTAAAACGATGTGGTAAAGTAGATACAGCTTTCGCAGGGGATAAAGAACAAAAGGAAAAACAAATAGGAGGGTGATAAGGATCGATTATAACTAATTCAATGGAGCAGTCAAGAATAAACAAATCGTTCCAGTTCGTAATGAAAATAAGATCCAATTAATTACCTCTATAATTGAATATCGAAGATACTTGTTGAAGTTAAAGGAGTTTAAAGAATCAATTACTAAGCATTCGATATTACTACTCAGTTCTTTTGGTACGTAGTAAGGCTCCTCATTATCTGACAAATGGTAAAGACGTCACCTTTCATGTGGAGGGTTTCGGGTTCAAACCCCAGATCATATCTAATAAAAATATATCGTAAAATTGTATAACTACATCGTAATAGTTTATATCGTAATGTGCATTCATATTTCATAACCTTATACAAAAGCTATGTTTCTCACAGTTATGCGTCGTGAGCCCTAAATTGCATTACCAACACTAAAATATTAATTCCATTGAGCTCACTTTTAAATTGTTAATTAATTTCGTTCTTAAAGCACGAAAATAAATTATAGCACATTTTCACAAAATTTTGTAAAAATTTGCCTATATAGCTTCACTCTGTCCGTCCGTATGTTTACAAAACTTTTACACCGTTTTAAATACAGTAAAGAAATTTGAAATACGGGTAGATATTTAAAAAAAAATAATTTCGTAGAAGAATTAATTTTTTTTCTGTAGCCCCAACGGTTACGGAGCTGCAAGCTCCAAAGTTGGAAAAAGTGCTATTTTTAAATTGTTATAACAAGAGTTCTGCTAGGGCCTAGGTGTATTTTTAATCTGAAAATGGTATCTTTCACCATTGTATAAACTTTTGCTAGGTGTATAAACTTTCTAAATCTTTAAAAGGTAAATGTTTAGGGTTGCCATACAGTACTAAAATTTACCAGAATGAAATACTCAATTTTTGCAAAATTTTGGCCACACATATTCTCTAAACGGTTAAAACTAGAGTCTTCAAATTTCGGGAGAAGTTAGATCCTCCGAAACAAAACAAAATTTAACAACGTTAACAAAATTTTTTCCTCACGCCCCCTGTTTAGTAGCTATAAAGGCCCGAAAATTGAAATTTTTTTATTTTTAAACACCTGTAACTTTAATACCTGTTCAAAGTTTTTTTTAGGGATATACAAAATTGAAAGATCTTTAATTCTATTTCAAAATGTGTCAAAGGTTTTTCTTAATTTTTAAGGCTGCCGGAGCTACAGCCCCCCCAAATTGCAAAAAAGCACTATGTTTAAATAAGTATACCAAGAGTTCTGTTAAATGTATTTTCAATCTAAAAACGGTATAAGAGAGCTGGTCTTATATGCTTCACAAAAATATAAGGCTAAAATGTATGAGTTGCCATACGGAACTAAAATTTACCATTATGCAAAACTAAATTTTTGCAAAATATTTGACTCCGCATATCTTCTAAACGGTTCAATACTAGGGACTTGAAATTTTAGGAGAAGTGAAACTTTTAGAAATTAGTAAGAGTCGGCTAACAAAATTTTTTTGGCAGGGGACGTCAAAAATTTAAATTTTCCTATTTTTAAACACCTGGAACTTGAATACCTGTTCCAATTTTTTTTTACAAATATACAAATTTTAAAGCTGCAGCATTATATTTCAACATACGTTAAACGTTTTTCTTAAATTTAAAAGGGGTTTTTCAAATTGAACAAATTGTCTCTTAGTTTTAACCATTTTTGGTAGAGTTCACAATTGATTTCCTAGAACCTACAAAAATGGAAGGGTAGGGACAGGAAGAGGATGGGCAGATGCTCAAGAATAATCATAAGTTTACTAAGCTAAAATTTGGGGAACCATATCCATTGAAGAGCTACTAGGTCTTAAAAATTAAAACTTTTATGTTTTTATAAAACAGTAACTTATTAACCTGTGTATGTTTTTCCAAAATTAAACGTTAACATTGAATTTTTGAAAATCCTATATTGTTTCTGCTTTTTCTTAAATTTTTTTTTTAAATAAATAACCGACTTCTGAAATATATTTTGTAGTTGCCATTATGTTTGAGAGTAATGATAGCCATAAAAAATATATGTATTTGCAAAAAATTGAAAAAAAATAAACAAATAATCTTTCTAAAAAAAAAAATTTGTAATTTAAATGATTTGCTACTTAGAGCCTAACCAAAATCAACGCGTACGGTGTATAATTTCTGGAAATTTTTAGAAAATTTTGAACTAAATAGTTAGGTACATGAATTTACATGTGAGCAATCGAAATACGCGACGTACTGGTACCTCGGATTTAAAAATTGGGAAAGCGAAAAATAAAAATAGAAAATTTAAAACAATATTTTTGTAAAATATTTCCTTATTAAAAAATACCTTCATATGTTTGCAGAAACATAAAAAAAAAAAATTATATTTCTTAAGAAAATGATTTGTTCCTTATAGATAAACCAAAATCAGCATGTACGACGTTCAGTTTCTGTCAAAAAATTTTTAAAAAAGTAGTATTTAGTTTTTTTAAAAAAGTAGTGCTTATATAGGTTGGGCTATTGTCATTAAGTAAACAAAAGTTTTGAAGGTCGTGTATCATTCTTTCAATTAAAATTCCTCTATTGTTTGTAAAATGATCACCCCACATGTGACTTCTTGCATTAAAATCACCTAGTATAATGTTTTTTTTTTTTTTTGTCTTTATTACTCCTCTTGGGAGCATAGGATATCTACTAGGCATCTCCATCTGCTTTTTTTTTTATCGAGGCTCTGCCTTGTGTTTCGAATCGTTTTTTCCTTTTTCAATTAAGTAAATGATTGGTCTACTGTAATCTATCTACAAGATGTCGCTTCTTAATTTCTTCCCTAGTGTCATCTATCGGTCAAGTAGAGAAACCGTGTCATGTTGTTAGGTGCGTACTGCCATTGTAATTGCATATGACAGTTGCAATTACATTGTCGTTCAATTACATATAGGTTATTGTTTATTCAGTATTAATTATTAGATTATAGAGTATAGCTGGAAACACGATTATAGGTATATTTTTATATTATTTGTTACTAATTATTTATTATTATATTTTTAGGTATAGAATTATTATATTATAATTAATTATATATTAATTTATTATAATTATTAATTTTACTGGATATGGTATCTCCCACCAGGATTCGAACCCGGGACTGCCACAGTGTTTAGATTGCAAGGTTGCGCTCTAACCACCTAGGCTACGGAGGAGATCTAGTATAATGTAAGGCGCATTAATTTGTTTTATTATATCAGTGAAATGTGTTCGATTTACAATAATGTTGTGGGATAAATACAAGTTTACTATAGTTATTTCTTTTTTGATATTAGGAAGGTTTGTTTTTATCGCACATACTTGGAGTGGTGTTCTAATTGCTAATGGTGTGAAATTGTGTTTGGTTTTTTATCATGAATCCTACTCCTCCCATTGTATTCAATGTAGGCGGCAGGTAACATTTATAGTTTTTTATATATATCAATTTTATCGTTTGGTTTTATATTGGTTTCTTGTATAGCTATGATTATTGGTTTGTGTCTTGCTATCATAACATCTGAGTATGCTATATTGCATCTTAGTCCTTGAATGTTCCATTGTAAAATATAATTATTCATGTTTATTTGTATTTAGCGTTTTATTTTATTTCTGATTTAGGAATCCTCTTCATCGACTGATAAAGATGTCGAGATGTTGCTATTAATTGCTTTCATGTGTTGTGCAAGTGCTTGACTTATGGTATTTGCTTCGTTTTCAGTCATGATTTGTTCCGTTGTTTTATTTAATTTTGGTAAGTTGTTCTCTAAGTTTGGGGGAATGTTTTTTGTTTCAATTCTGTTTGTATTTTTTTTTTCTAGATTTAGATCTAGCAAAAGCATCTATAATCTCGTCAAAGTTGGTACTCTCAAATAAGTCCGATTCAATCGATAATATGCTCAAACTATTTAATTTTGTTTGGCCAATTGAGGAGCGTAAATAATTTTTTAGTCTTTTTAAACAAGAAAAACTTCTTTCACCAGTACTATTAGTTACTGCAATAGTTAAAAATATTCTTAAAATTACTTCAATATTAGGAAAAGTTGATCCGCTTTTAGAATTTATTATAGTTTTCAATAAAACTTCAGCTTTTGATTTGCTTTTCATTTTTTTGAGAAATATTAAAGTTTTTAAAATGTAAACATTCTTCAATAAAACTGTTATCTATATCGTTTCTGTATATTTGGCACAATTCGTCAGCTTTTTCTCTAATTTCTTCATTTGAGAGATTTTTTAGATTAAATAAAAATCCAAATTTTACATATATTTCATTATAGGCAACTTTTCTTTTACTTATTTCTGAGAAAAGTCTATCAATTATAATATAGTACGAATTTATGCGAAAATCCGTATTACTATCAAACAAAGTTTCAGGCGCAGTGTTATTATCGAACCGTCTATTTCTTTTATGCTTTCTGTTCATTTTAAAGTCCTGACACCCAGATAATTCAATTCCCTTTTTTTTATAAAACTCAAAAGATTCCAAATTTCTCTTAGTTTGTAAATATGAACATAATGAACTATATATTTCAAGACCGCCTTCGATGTTAATTGCAACGTCTTGAAGTGTTTTACTAGCTTTATTTAATATATTTAAAATATCAAACCAAAACGACAACATTATTCCAGTTTCTAACAGATTTAGTTGATTTTTTAACCCTTGCGCTTCTATTTTTACAACATTTTTTTGTCCAGAATCCTCATAAATAATATTAAAGGCATTTTTAAAAGAATTGTAGCCTAACATAAGTGCTGTCACTGCATCTGCTCTAGCAGACCAGCGAGTTTCACATATTTTCTTTGGAATAACACCTCTTGGACCCAATTCTTTTTTCAGTACTTCCCATCTAGAAGTTGATGCTGAAAAAAATGTATATATGTTTTGAACCAGCATGAATAGCTTAGTCGCTTCTAAGCAACAATCTACAGCACATTCGCCAGTCAAATTTAACGAATGTGCTGCACATGGCACATAAATTGCAAGTTCATTTTTGGATTTTATACGAGCTTGAAGTCCAGTATAAATCCCCGACATATTAGCCGCATTATCGTAGGATTGCCCTCTACAATTCTGCAAATTAATTTCCATATCAGAAAATACTTTTAAAATAGATTCTTCCATTTCTAAACTTTTATGGCCAATATTATCTAAAAACATTAAAAACCTTTCTACGACAATTCCATCCGCTTTTACAAATCTGAAAATCATCGTTAATTGATCTACGTGTGCAACATCCGGTGTAGAATCTACTATGATTGAAAAATATGTTACTTCTTTTATTTCTGTTAATATTTTGGTTCTTACATAACTACCTAAAATTTGAATAAATTCGTCGCAAATGTTTGCTGACAAATAAGAAACAGATCCTTTTTCCTTATTGCCATAGTCTTTTAGATGCTGTTGCAGTAAAGGTTCGAATCTGGCTAAAAAATCGATAGCGCCTAAGTAATTTCCATTAGATTTATGCCCCAACATTTCATTTTTCCCTCGGAAGCTAAGCGTCCTTGAACTTAAAAATTTTATGACTTCAAGAAGTCTATACAAAATATTTTTCCAATAACTTATATTTTTTATCTCTTCAGATAAGAAGTTTTGCTTAATAATGTTCGAATCATTTGACTGGTTTACAAAAATACGCGTATTTTCTTTATGAATGACTGAATTCTCGTGGTCTGAAATTAAATTTGGATGACTCCAATCGTTGAACCCCGTTGTGAAATTACTTGACATATTACCAAATAACATGCAAAAAACACAATAAAATTTCCCTGTCGAATTAGAATACAATATCCAATTTCTTTTTTTTTCTTCGCCATTTACCAATTTTCTATAAAACATTTTTTTAGTGGCAAATCTGTTTTGATTTTTATATACCAATTTTGATACAGAAAAATCTAATTTGTTAATGTCAAAATTTCGTAATTCCCTAAGTATTGTCCTTTTTTTTTATTATTCATATAACCCCATTTTGCGGGATCATTATAGTCTACATTTGGGTTAATTTGTTCCAATTGCAAAGGTCCAATTTCAGCTCCCGAACGATTTTCTATTTCATCATTACTTTGTCTTTCTACTATCAGCTGGTCCTCAACTATTGTATTTAAATTATTACCTTCATTTTCCTGAATTTACAACGTCTTAGTTGTTCTAATATTCTCAGAATCAGAATTATTTGTATCATTTTCAAATATAACATTAAAAAACGATTTTAAACTCGGTGTTTTCGCTAAAAAATTTTTTCTCTGCAACTCTTTTTCTTTATTAAATTTTCTTCTTTCACATCCAGATAATTTTTTTTTTTCCATATTTATTTATTAGTGGCTAAAAAAGTGGAAATAGAATTTAAAAAACTAATTTTTTGCTTTAAAATATATTTTAAAATACCCAGATTGCATTGCACACATTACATATTTGAGAAATTCGAATATAAATAAGTTAAATATAAACAAAAAAATTTAGGTTATGTGTACTATGTAGTATTAAAGAAAATTTTGGATTTGACAATTCACGATGGCGCGGCGACAACGACAAGTACATAAATTATTTTGTGTAGGGTTACAAAAACTATTTAATCATCGATAATCGATGGAAAAAAAAATCGATTAGGTGATTTTTCATAATCAGTGATATGAAATTGTTTAAAATTTACCGGATTACTATGAATGTAATAGAAATACGTTTCAAACTAAAATTAAAAAAAAAAAAAATTAGATTTTTTTAAATATAAATTAATATTTTTTTTTTGATAATTTATTTATATTATTTTATTATTTGCGCCCCTTGAAGGTTAGCGCCCCTGTGCTTAAGCACAGTTAGCACTATGGATAAGAGGGCTCTGGTTGAAGGGTTACTTTCAGCTGTTTCGGCAAATGATTTTTCGATTCTTGGTTGGTTGCGAAACAAACGTATGGCATCTCGTCGTGATACTCTATTGTCTATTTTTATTTTGATTATTTCCTTTTCTTGCCTATATGCTTCGCAGTCCTTTGCATTTGCGGAATGATCAGAATTCAGGCTAAGTATTTTGCAATTAATGCATGATTTTATTGGGCATTCGAATGTGTGTTGAGAGATATTTTCTTTCGGTTCACCACAGTTAACACAGTTTGGTACATTTGCTTTGCAAAAATTTTTTGAATGGTTAAGTCTTTGGCAGTTTGTACATCGTCGGGGGTTGGGATAATATTTTCTTACTTTTAGTTTCAGAAAACAAATCTTCACTGCCTTGGGTATTTCTTTCTGATCAAAAGTTATACACATGGTACCTGTATACCCTGGATTTTTATTTTCTTCTGTTGCTCTTTGTTTGTATCTGTATATTCTTGCAATGTTCTCGTTTTTTTCTTGCAGAGCTTCCAAGATTTCTTCATCGGTATAGCTATTCAGCTCCCGAGCAAAAACCGTACCTTGGGATTGGTTAAGGGTATTCATGTAGGAACCAATAACTTTAATATTATCGCCCAAAATTTTTTCTCCTATGAGTTTTTCAGCTTCTTTTTTTCCAGGCATTTCTATTATGAGATTTCCATCTCGATTATAATTTGCGTTGAATTTTTTAGTAATACGTTCAATATATTTGTTGATAAGAATTAAATTATAATCGCGAAGTTTTTTATCTTCATTTGTCGCTTTTAATATTATAAACTTGGTCTCTTCGGGTGTTTTAATCGGATTAGATAATTGCAAATCCGGAAACATATCTCCACTATCCACAATTTGATCTTTTCTTTTTCTTTTTGATGATTGAATCATTTTATTACGCTCCTGCTTATTACTTCCCAAAATTGAAAATTGATTTGAGCCCCCTGGAAGCAGGCCCATCTTTAATTCTCTCTGTCCTGTCTTTTATTTGTCTTGCTTATTATATTAAAATAATATGATAAGAAGACCTGTACGTCCAATTATAGAATTTATAATTTATTTGATGTGAATTACTTTACACCAGAAAATTGAAATGTCCTGTCTTTTTAGAATTTTATGTTTGAAAGAGAATATTTATTTATTTCTATTTTAAAATAACTTATAAGATTTTGCCTATTGCAATGATAAAAAAATTTATTATCATTACAATTTTTCTAAAATTGTTTCACGGGATATGTTTTTAAAATTTTTCTAATATAATATTTTTATACCCGTATGCCTATATAGTCAAAGGGTATAATAAATTTGCCATTACGTTTGTGACGCAGAGAAGGAGGGGGGGTAGATATAGACTCAAGTGTATGGATCGGATCAGAATCGAAATCAGGAGCTAGGATCTTGAAATTTTCGCAAATTCGTTTTTTTGAAATAGCCGTCATCGCTATTTAAATCCAGCCATTTTGGTCCATGGGTTCGGGTGGCTGCCATACAACTTCTTTTTTTATATGAGTATTTCTCTGTACCTATTATAGCTACGTGTCTGAAATTTGGCAAAAGTAGTTTAGTTTTATGGCCAAAGTTTCTGCAAAATTTGGTTGATCTGTTGCAGTGAGTTCGAGTAGCTGCCATACAACTCCTTCTTTTATATGAGCATTACTCTATACCTATTAAAGGTGGGTGTCTGAAATTTTGCCAAAAATAGTTTATTGTAATGGCCAAAATTACTGCAAAATTTGGTTGGTCTACTGCAGAGGGTTCGAGTAGCTGCCATACAACTCCTTCTTTTATATGAGCATTATATTTCACCTAATAAAGCTGGTATGTTTGAAATTTTGGCAAAAGTAATTAATGTTTATAATAATAATGATATAATGTTTATATAACGGTCATACGGGTATCCCAGAGTTGACACAGTCTACTCTACTACACTCTTCCTCGTTTTGTATTGTCTTTAAATTTTTTATTTGTTTTGGTTTATAATTACAGACCACTAGGTCGTAAAAACCGGTTTAAATGTTTTTGTTTTTATATTTAATTTTATTTTGTTTTAATTTTAATATAATTTGTTGTTGTTTGTATATTTTTAAATTTTTATTTTAAATTGAAATCGATTCACTATTTAAAATTTTTATTTAAGTCTTTACTTTACAAGAGTTTTAAAGAGACTGATAATTAAAATTATTTTAAATTGTAAAATAAAAATCTGAAATGACGTCAGGGTATTCCTTTTGTTAATTTAAAAAGAAAAAAACAAAATATAGTAGTATTACAAAGTTTTTTTATTTCTTTTTAAGGTTTTCCGATAATTATAATTATTTTCTTTTAATTTTTTTACGATTTTAGCTAATCGTAATAAAGATATTTTAGAAAATTTAGTTTAGGTTAAAACTTAAAACATTAAACATTAAAATAGTAATAAAAAAATGAAACGTTCAGTTAAAACTAATGATACTTCTAAAACTTGCTTAGATTGCAATATAAAAGTATTATGTAAAGATTGGCTGCATCATACTAGAACCTTTTTACATAAGAAAAATATAAAAGAATTAGTAGAAGGTGATTTGAAACGTGTGAAGAGCAACTTAAGCGAACGGGTAGAAACTTTCGTGTTGGAAAATAATAATGAAAGTAATATACTACCTGAATCGTTTTTGCAAAATTCCAAAGATAGAATCATCAAACTATTAAGTGCGATGTTGACATCAAGCGTACAAATTCAATTTAGAGCTATTTGCTGAATATATGAAAATTCAGAAAAAAGAAAATTTTGAAGATGAGTTTGATGATGGTGGTGATAATGATGATTTTATAACATCAATAAAGTCATTTAACAGCAAAATGGTGCGTATATTACACCATTCAGAAATATTTGAAAACTATAATCAGTTGATGCAGAATATTATAAAAAAAACGGATGAATTTCAAGAACGAGATAGTGGATTGGCGTTAATTAGAATTATTCATTTAGAAATTAACATCAACCAATATAAACCCTTGAGAGGCTCTCAATATCTACCGTTACCATCGTTTATAAAAAACAAAAAAGCTTGTATTAACGTTATGAATTCTGATCAATATTGCTTCAAATGAAGTATAGCAGCAGCATTTCACTCTGGAAAAGATCTTGAACGGATATCAACATATAAAATATCTGATATACAAGCAGAAAGAATTACTCTACAAAATAAGATAGTTTTGAAATTCGATGGACTAACATTTCCCCTTAAAGTTGCTGATATCGCAATATTTGAAGAAATGAATCCATCAATCAGCATAAATGTTTTTGGATATGAAAAAGTTGAAGTAAATAGCAAGACTTTCTTTCAAATTAATGGTCCATATTATTGCACAAAAGAAAAGAAAATGCATCATATCAATCTGTTGCTGATAGAAAACGAAGAGAAAACCCATTATGTGTTTATTAAAAATATATCCAGATTAATTCGTTCGCAAATTAGCAAACATAAAGGAAGGATTTTCCTATGCAATAACTGCTTGATCCATTTCTATAGTGAAGCTGATTTAAAACGACATGACTCTGAGTGCAACAGAATTGTTACAACAATGCCGGAAGATAAAAATAAAATTTTAAAATTCAAAAACTCTATGAAAAAATTGGTTGTTCCTTTTGCGGTTTATGCAGATTTTGAATGTATTCTTCAAAATATTGATACGTGTTCACCCAATCCAAACGTTTCTTCAACAACAGATATTCAAGAACATATCCCTTTTTCTTTCGCTTATTACATCAAATATTCATTGGTGATGAGTTAGATATATTCCGAATGCAAACTAATCCTGGATGTGAAGAAGATTTTGTGAAGAATTTGATTACAGATGTAAAAAATATAGCTTGTAAGTATTTAAAAAAAATAGTTCCAATGAAAAAATTAACAGAATTAGAACTAAAACTGCAATTAGAAAGTAAATTTTGTCATATATGTGAAAAAGATTTAACAGAATAAAGAGTAATGGATCATTGCCATTTTACTGGTAATTCTAGAGGTCCAGCTCATTATATTTGTAATTTGCAATTTAAAAAACCAAATTTTATTCCGGTGTTTTTCCATAACTTTAGTGGTTATGATTGCCATTTAATTATTAAAGCTTTAGCAAACTTTCGTGGGAAAATTAATGTGCTACCAATTAATAAAGAAAACTATATTTCTCTTTCTAAGTGGGTTGAGTATGAAGAAAACAATTTTGTAAAAATTCGATTTTTAGATTCGTTTAGGTTTATGGATTCTAGTTTAGAATTATTAGCTTCTTATTTATCTAATGATGATTTATTTTCTGTGAGGAAAATGTTTTCAGAAGTTGAAAGTTTTTCTTTAATCAGACGTAAAGGTATATTTCCTTATGAATACCTGAATTCGTGGGAGAAATTGAACGAAACTACATTACCGTCAAAAGAACATTTCAATAGTAGTTTAATAAATAGTGTTTGTTCAGAGGAAGATTATGCTCACGCGAAAACAGTGTGGGAAAAATTTGAATGTGAAAATCTTCGCGATTATTTAGAAATTTATTTAAAAACAGATGTGTTGTTATTAACAGATATATTTGAAAATTTCCGAAAAATATGTCTAAAAATATACTCATTAGATCCTTGTCAATGTTTTACAGCACCCGGGTTGGCTTGGGACTCCATGTTAAAAACTACAAAAATTGAGCTTGAACTGCTAACCGATATTGATATTCATAATTTTATCAAAAGAGGTATAAGAGGGGGTTTAACACAATGTAGCTGGGTGGCACAGTGGTTAGAGTGCCGACCTTTCATGCGAAAGGCCCCGGGTTCGAATCCCAGTGAAAGTGAAAAAAAAAAAAAACTTTTATCTGGTTTTCAACTCGACTCAGCTACCATTCGCCTTTGGGTTCAAATTAATGGGTTAATTAATAATTAATAACTATATATCTTTAATAAAAAATACATAAATATTACAATATAAACAAATACAAAATGTAAACAAATAATTCAATTAAATAATATAACTCACTGATATAGAATACCATATAAATCTAATACAAAAATATTACAATATAAACAAAAACAGAACTGCATTTATTGCAGTTTCAATAACATGTAGACATTTCTACATGTTATGAGGCGTAGTACTATCTCATGTTTAAATTGTATGTGGAATTCATTTGATCAGTTCTAATATATGAATATATCTCCCCTGTTCCGACATGCACATATATAGTCAGGCTGTTTAGCCTATCACAGTGAACAGTTAGGCCGTAGTGGTGCGGGCAAAAAAAAAAAAAAAAAAAAAAGCTTAAGACATTCTGTTGCTAATAATAAATATTTAGAAAACTATGATGCAACAAAACCATCACAATATATAATGTATTTAGATATAAATAATCTTTACGGGCTTGCTCAATCAGATTTTCTACCCCATTCAAATTTTAAGCGGTGTAAAAATCTCAATATTAATGTTTTAAACATACCAGATGATTCAGAAATAGGTTATATTTTGGAGGTGGATTTAGAATATCCATCCTCTTTACATGATGCGCACAATGATTTACCATTCTGCGCAGAAAACAAACAAAATTGTGATATGAAACAAACAAAATTAATAGCTGATTTGGAAAATAAAAACAATTTCGTTATCCACTATAGAAACTTGAAACATTGCTTAAGGCATGGTCTAATTTTGAAAAAAATCCATAGAAGGTTAAAATTCAATCAATCTCCCTGGCTAAAATGTTTTATAGATTTGAATAATTTTCGTAGAACTCAGGCAACAAATGATTTTGAGAAAAACTTCTTTAAAAAGCAAAATAATGCGAATTATGGAAAAACTATGGAGAATCTAGATAAAAGAAAGGATGTGAAAATTGTAACTGATTGGGAGAGTAGTGGACGTCGTCAAGGAGCTCGCGCTTTAATTTCAAGACCAAATTTTCATAGCATGACGCATTTTACCAATAAAACGGTTGCTATTCAGATGAATAGAATGCGTGTATATTATAATAAGCCCATTTATTTAGGATTTACAATTCTAGAATTATCGAAAGATGTAATGTATAGGTTTCATTATGACTTTATTAAATTAAAGTACGGAGAAGATATTAGATTAAATTATATGGATACAGATTCATTCATTTATACTGTAAAAACAGATGACTTTTATAAAGATATGTTGCCTGATATCGATGCTAAATATGATACTTCCGCTTATAATTCTAAAAACCCATATAATATTCCCAGGAAAAATAAAAAAGTATTAGGTATGATGAAAGACGAATGCAATGGTAGCATCATAAAAGAATTCATAGGTTTAAGAGCAAAAATGTATTCAATTGATATTGAAAATAAAAAAAATATATGTAAAGCGAAAGGTGTTAAAAAAGGTGTTGTTAAAAATTTTACAATAAATAATTATAGAGATTGTTTATATAAAAAAATAGTTTATAGAAGTAATAAAATATTTAGGAGATAAGCTTACATATAATTATAATAAATATCAAAATTTTAATTCTTACAATTGTGGGCATTTATGTTTAAAATTTTTATTTCATATTGTTAAGAAAAAAAAAATATCAGCAGATAAAACATAATAAAAAAAAAAAAAAAAATTTTGTTTTATTCTTAGTCTAGCTTTATTTAAACTGACCTACATTAATAATTTTGTTCAAGTTCAAG